>CM053606.1:84538113-84591834 GCA_028646535.1 Procyon lotor | reverse complement strand
ACCAGATAGTGGAGTGGCAAGAATGGAAACCACCAAAGAATAGGTTGAAGAGTGAATACATGGCCAGAAAATGGGGCCACCAATTTGGATCCCTCTCTTGAGAAGCTGAGTGGCAACACAAAGCAAAAAATAGACTGACATCCTAAATGGATGGCTGCAGGTTTGAGGGAAGGATTTAGGGATTGGGGTATAAGGTAGGCAGCTTCTAAAAGGTTCCTCAAGGGTTGCCTGGGTGGCTCAGTTGGTTAAGTGTCTGCCTTCAGCTCAGGTCATGATCCCAGGGTCCTGGGATCGAGTCCCACATGGGGCTCCCTGCTCAATGGGAAGCCTGCTTCTTCCTCTTCCACTCTTCCTGCTTGTGTTGTTCCAGGATCCTCTCTCTCTGTCAAATAAAAATAAAAATCTTAAAAAAAAAATTAAAAGTTCCCCCAAAACCCTCCTCCTGATACTCATACCTCTGTTTAATGCTATCCCTGCATATACAGGCTGGACTAGTGATTTGCTTCTAGCAATCAGAATGCAGGAAAAGTGCTGGGAGGTTATGTCTGAGATTAGGCTATAAAAGCCAGTTATTTTTGTCTTACTTGCACTCTGTCTTCCCCTGGCTCTTCTCAGTTTGCGCACTCTGACGACACAAGCTGCCATGTTATGAACCACCTATGGAAAGACCCACAATGGCAAGGAACCGAGAACGACCTCCAGCAAACAGCCAGCAAGGAACTAAGCCCGGCAGCACTTGAGGAACTAAGTGCTGCTAACAATGACACGAATGCACTGGGAAGCAGAGCATTCCCTGACTGAGCCTTGATGTGGATGGCAGCCCCGGCCAACGCTCTGCAGCCTGCGAGAGACCCTGAAACAGAGGGCTCAGCTAAGCCACATCTTGAGTCCTGACCTACAGAAAACTGTGAGATAAGGTTTAAGCCACTAAATTTAGGATAATTTGCTACATAGTGATAGGGACCTAACACGGGCTCAGTATCTTTGATAAGGGATGCCTGCACATGATGCAAGTTTCAAAAGTTCCTGTCCTTAAGCATGACCTTGGAGTCTGTCAAAATGCAGATTCTGGGCACCAGACTCAAAGATTTTTATTTTGGCACTGGGGATGCAGCACTAACTGGACAGCATTCATTGGGAAAGGACCCGAGAAATCACTCTTGTCAAATACCCGAGACGATGGTCATGCAGGTGGGGAGGAAAGGCTGCATCTGGTGAAACAGAAACACCATGCAATTCAGAGATGTGGATCTCGATGTCCTAGAACAGGCAGTGCGGGAATCCGGAAACCCTGGGGAAGGTGGCCTTCAAGTCTTGACTTCTTGCTCCGAAATAGCAAGAAAGAACAACACAATAGGGAAAGACACATAGACATTTTGAGAGTTGAAGGAGAATCTTCAGTCAACTCCAAAGGAAAGACATGGAGCCATCTTCAAAGCCTGAGGAAGTGGAACAATTGTTCAAGGTTTAAAGGGAGAAGAAAGGATTTGGAAGAAATAGACTCCTTGAAGCTTTTTTAAGTCAGTAAGAATGTTTTAAACAATAGTAAAAGGATGGTGAGGGTCAGAGGATGACTAACGAGCATAATTTGGAGGAGAATGAGGGAACACACTCTTCTCACTCTGTGAGCCACTGCAGCCCCCTCCATGCAAGGAGGATGAAGGTCTATGTTGGAGAAAGTTGCCGGAATCGTATCAGGGGAAAAGCCAGCTTCTGCGCTTATCAGGAAGCAGAAAGAAGGCTTTAAGGAAAGGCGAGGGAGGAGTTTGTCCTCAACAGGCTGAGGGTTCTCCTGGGCTCAGTGGAAGAGTCCCAGAGAGGGGAAGCAAACGTGTCCTGGTGGGAGTGGAGCTGACCTGGGGAGAAAGAGAGGAGGACAGGAGGTACTGCCTGAGGAGATAAAGGGTGAAGGTGGACTAGAGATTCCCAATCATAACAGAAAGAGAAAGAGAGATACCAGGTAAGTTCATTGAATTAACTTGTCCCCATAATCTAAGTTAAATATTGACCCATCATCAGCATGTATGGCTCCCCTAAGAGCAGGTCCAGGATGAGGGCTGATAGTACCAGCCTCTTGCAGGGAGGACTGCCTCTGAGAGCTGGCCTAGAGCAAGTTTCGGGTCTCAGGAGAGCAATGTGACACGTCCATACTCAAAATGTTTAAAGTCCTACAACTATTCTTTACAACTTTCCCACGCATCTCACAGAGGGACTTGTCTGTAGTTAAGTGGATATGGAGGAAAGATCCCTAAGCTAAGGGCTCAGAGACTTGGGTCCTTGTCCCAGCTCCACCCCAACAAGCTATGTGACCTTAAAAAGCCATTCACCTCCCTGATGCCATTTGTACAGTGAGGGGGCCCGAACCAGATGTTCCTTCAGAGTCCCTTCCAACTCCAACGTTGTAAGAGCCTGAAAACATGCAACCCTAAACCAGGTCTAGGAATCATGTGGTTTCGTTTCCGGAAATTTAGCTTCAGAAAAGGAGGAAAGAATTTCTGCCCTTATCGGTCACCTTCTAGAGACTTCCTATCCATTGGTAGGATTCCCTGGGGAAATGTTTTGAAATAGCGGGCATTCACAAAATGAAATTCTGGGGATTAATCTGCAATAAGGGCTGCAAATTTTTTGAGTGATTTTTCCCAAATGTATGAGAAATCTTTATCCAATTGGATGTGGAGCAGATTCTCTTCCGAAGCATCCTGTTTGCATTCTCAAGGCAGGGTTTGGTAGGAAAAAAGCACTTGGGCCCAGATATCTTGCCACTTACTCATAAAGCTGTTGGGGAAGATGCACTGACAATGACTGGTGAATCACGTCTGGGTCACTTCATGTCTAAGGTTTTAAACTATCTCCAAGTATTGCCACACACACATCTCCATACACCTCACCACCAGAACCATGAGGCAGATTGCGAAAGAACTTCCATCACATGGATGAAGCGAAAGTGGGACTTTCTCCTGACCTTCAGCATCCCTAAGGAATGCTCTCTCTCACCACCACTCACTTCTCTGCTGGAAACCCTGAGGTCATTTAGTCCCATCTTACATCTTGGAAACTCAGGATAACCCAATAGATGTCCCAACTCATATCCCCAAACTTTACATGAAAGAGAAAAGATGAAAAACAGACATAGAAACTTCTTTTGATTTCCAAATGCAGGAATTTTGATTACCCTGGCCAGGCACTTGGGGACTTTGCTTACTTTTTCACAATATATTACCAGTAAAAAAAATCGAAACACCCTTTACAATGATACACTGTATATTTTAAATATCTTATCCTTTTTTTTCAATCATTCAACAAATACATATTTAGCACTGTGCTAGGTGCTGGGAGGGAACTCAGTATCTAAGCAATGAATTAATCACAATGCAATGAAATAAATTCTATAATAGTGGCATGTGAAAAGGTGTTCATAATTAATTCTGCCTCTGGGTAGGGAAGTTGAGGAAGGTGAGTCTTAAACAGTGAGTAAGAGTTTGAAGATGAGTCAGAGCTAGCCAGGTGCTGAATGGGATTTGAAGGGCATTCCAGGCAAGAGAAATGGGGAGAAAGGGAAGACCCAAAAACGTGAGACTACCTGAGCAGTATTTGGAGACCCACTAATGGGGTTCAAAGCTAGAAAGCATGGGGTTCAAAGCTAGAAAACAAAGGGATAGAGAGGAAGATAAGCAGGTTTAGGCCAGCCTGTGAAGGAACAACAGACTAAGGACTGTGTCTTCATTTTTTTAGGCAACAAAGAGACAAAGATAATAATGATCATGATCAAATTGTTACGTCAGGAAGGTCATTCTGATAGCAATAAAGACAATGAAGACAATGGGTCAGGAGGGAAAAAAGAATGACAAAGGTCAAGATCTATCATAAGAACTAGGGTATATGTAGAAAAGATATGTATAGAACATATCACATTTCACTGTCACTCTTTCTTTTTGTCTCCTCCAATTCCCACATACAGATAAACTCCTATGGACAGGTACCATGCCTTGTTCACCGTTGCATCCCAGCCCAGAACACAATGCCTGGCATAGTGTAAGCATGCGATAAATGCCATCCATAGGTGAATGAATGAATGGGGACTTAAAGTAGGCAGTAACAGTGGGAATGTAAGGAAAAGGGCATATTTAAGAAATATTTTCTGTTCTCCAGAGTGGCTACACCAGCTTGCATTCCCACCAACACTGTAAGAGGGTTCCCCTTTCTCCACACCCTCACCAACATTTATTAGTTTCCTGTCTTGTTAATTTTTGCCATTCTAACTGGTGTAATGTGGTATCTTACTGTGGTTTTGATTTGTATTTCCCCGATGGCTGGTGATGTTGAACAACACTGAATATTATGCTGCTGTTCAAGGACCTGAAGAGCTCTATTATTTGCTTTTTTAAATGTCCATGATATGGTTAAGGGAAAAAACACTTGCAGAAATATACAGTATTAAACAATACCACTTTTTTAAAATAAAATACACACAAAATAAAAAAAAGAAATGTTTTCTGGGGAAGATTCTAAAGAATTTGGTCTGAGGAAAATGAAAAAAATCCAAAGTTTCCATGTTGTGTGAGTAGTAAGGTCCTTAAGATTTTTTTAAATATAGGAGGCTAACAGGTTGAGAGAAAAAGGCAATGACTTGAGTTAAGAACACATTGAGTTAGAGGTATCTGTGGGTCAGGGTCCTGAAGTCCAGTAGACAGTTGGAAATACTCATCAGGACCTCAGAAGAGTTCACTGGCTGGTTTTTACTTATGACCATTCACAGAAGCCGGTATACTAAATTATTCAAAATCTAGGGGCTTTTTTTTTTACATGTGCTGAAAACTTTACTTCCAAAAAAAAAAAGTAAGAAAAGGAAAACTGTCTTCAAAGATGCCTACTTCATTACTCATGAAATAAAGGCAAAGATGAAAGGAGGAGCCAGAGATAATCTTCCAGTCCTTGATCTTTGAATCTGTCACAGTGAAGTCCTCGTATCTTCAGAATCCTAAGGGAAAGGTACCCACAAGCGGCAGTTCTCCAAACATTAGTTAGCTGGACTACCGCAGAGCATAAAAAACAATGACTTTTCCAGCAGAAAATCCCAAGATTCTCCCCTTTGTTTCCTTCTCACTCGCCACTTCTAAGAATCCTCAGGTAGGAGATGCTTTCTTGTAGCCATGGAACATAATGGAAACCTAAGGCCATATGGTACCTGGAATGTGCACTGAATAAAGAGTTAGAAGAACTGGATTTAGTTCCTTACTCCACCAGAACTGGCCATGTGACCTTAGGCAATTCTCTTTACCCTTCTAAATCATGGCTTCCTCACCTGCAAAATGAGACCAGTCTTGATTTTCTTCGTGTGTGTGTGTGTGTGTGTGTGTGTGTGTGTGTGTGTGTTTATTTTCTTAAACATTTACCACTGATCTAGATCCTTCTATATGTGTTAATCATTAACTCATCCCTAGGTCCCTAGAGTTTTGCAGGCTCAACTCCAACTAATTCAGGGACTCAAGATGAAGCCAGATGACCATTCCCAGAATCAGTATATGCCAAAGCACTTCTTTATTACCATCCTTTGGTGTATTAGACTGCCCCCAAGAAGCCCTAAAAATATACACCTTCTTGTGTTTTAACTGGTGAAAATTTTGGTGCCCAGAAATGCAGAGCTACCATAATAAAAACAAAAAATGTAAGGGTTGTGTGGGAACCAGTCAATGGACAGAGCTGGAATGGTTGTAAGGACTTTAAGAAGAGCGCTAATGAAAGCCTGAATTGTCTTGAATAGACTGTCAAAATAGCCTTTGAGGACATAGCTGGTGAGGTCTTAAAGGAAAATGAGGGAAATCTCGTTGGAAACTTGAAAAAGGGGGGTCCTTGTTAAACATGGCTGAAAGTTCAGCAGCACTCTCTCCTGCAATAAAGTGAAAAGTTAAAAAAAAGTACCGCGTATACTAGTTTATTTAGCTAAGAAGTTCTCCAGCCCTAGTGCTGAGGGGGCCACAAGCTTCTTGTGACTGCTTATATTAAAATGTGAGAGGAGACAGATGAGCTAAAATAAGGACTGTTAAACCGAAAGAAGATGGGATTTGAAGATTCTGAGGCTCCCCAAAAGGCGAACAATACTAAACTTAAGAAATTGCTCCCACGCAAAGATCAAATCCAAGACATTCTCAGGAAACAACATTCTAAAGGTGAAGCCAAGAGTATATCTGTAAAATCCTTTGTTAAGACCTCAGACAGTTAAAAGATAGGTCTTCAGGGTACTCTCAAACAGACAAAAGGCCCTCTAAAGAGTTTAAATATTTGCCTCCCAGCACCTATTAATAAAATACTGTGGGTCCTAAGAAGCTTAAGGGCTTTGTCCTTCATCCATCTTAGCAGAAGCCCAAAGTAGAGAGGATTTGCCTCAAAGAGATTTGTAGGTGTGGGTTCCTCAAATGAAGCAAACCCCAATGAGATCCCCAGGAAGACTACAGAGTTTGAGAGAATTTTATGGCCAGAAATACTGCCAGCTTGAACTGAAAGTGACAGGAACAGTATAAAATAGAGGCCTCTGAACCCCCAAACTTCTACAAGCAAGAAATAGGCTGAGAAAACCACTCAGCTGCAAACGTGTGATAACTTTCATGAAAAGAGAAGGATGATTCCAAAGGAGGACTGAGAGCCCAGAGAATGGAGTCAAGAACAATGGAAATTCATTTCCAAGCACGAGTAGTGCTGAGTCCTAGTCAAGGAACTTAACAAGATTTGTGTGGCTGGATTTCAGAATCACTATGAACCAGTGAGTTCTTTGTGCCTCAGTTTCCCCCTTTTCAGACAGGAGTGTCTGTATTGACTATCCTCTGCTGTGCTAATGTTGTATGTGGTATGTGTAGGGGACAGATTACTTGTCTCTCTAGCTCATAGGTCTACAAATTGAGAGGAATTATAGTCACGAAGCTGTACTTAAGGGTATACCTGAGAACCTGGATTTGCTTTAGAAGATGAGATTCTGAACTTGGGGCTCATGCTATACTGGGGACTTTTGTGGGCTTTGGGAAGGGATGAGTATACTTTGCATGTGTAGGGCATATGAATTGTCGGGGGCAAAGGACAGACTCTAGTGGCCAGATCCCAAGATGACCGTGTATGATTTTGTGCTTCCTGGTATTCACAGCCCATGTAATCCCCTTGCATTGCACAAAGATTGTCTGTGTGACCAATAGCATATGGCAGAAGTGACCGGATGTCACTTCTGAGATGAGATTATACAGCAACTTCTGGCCTGTGTGCTCTCCCTTGCTCTTTTAGATCATTCATTCAGGGGAAATCCAGCTGCCGTGTCATACACAATTTTATAGAGAGGCCTATGTGGTAAGAAACTGAAGCTTCCCGCCAACGGCCCCATGAGTGACCTTGGAAAATCATCCAGCTGCAGTAGAACCTTTGGCCTTGGCCTTGGCCTTGGCCAAGAGTTGACTACAACTCATGATGGACCCTGAGCCATAATTACTCAACTAAGTTATTCCTGGATTTCTGACCCGCAGAAGCAGTGCTTGTTTTTTTTTAATATGCTAAGTTTGGGGACAGTTGTTATGCAACAATTGATAACTAAGAAGGTCAAGACAGATTTTTTGTTTTCTTCTCTTGTTTTTAATTCTCAGGTGGGAGATGATTTCTTGAAGCCATGGAACATAATGGAAACCTGGGCAGCTGTCCTAACTTGGGCTTGAATAAAACTCTCTTCCTTTTTTTCTTTCTTTCTTTTTTTCTTTTTTTTTAGAAATTCTAAAGGGTTTGTTTATGTCAACAAGTAGGCTTTTTTTTTTTTTTTTAGGGAGGTGGAACTTAATGAGCTAATTCTAAAGTATGTATGGTAACTCAAAGGCCAAGGAGAGTTAAGACACTCTTGACAAAGACAAAAAGGGAGGAAACTTATTCTAAACTTATCACACTTATTCTAAAACCACAAAAATTAAGAGAGCGCAGGTGTTTGTGCAGGGATAAACAAACAGACCAATGGAATAAAATAGCAATTTCAGAAATTTACACATATAAAAACACTTGATTTGTGACAAAGGTGATACTGCGGATAATTGGGAAAAGTATGGTATTTTTCATAAATGGCACTAAACTGATGGATATCCATATGGAAAAAAATAAACTGAACTCACCTCATACCGTACACAAAAATCAATTCTAAGAAGAATGTAGCTTTAAATGTGAAAGACAAAATAAAGATTATAGACATTAATATACAGAATATTTTCATGACTATGAGGAAAGATATTTTTAAGGAGTTTAAAAATGCATCAATCATAAAGAAAATGATTGATAAAATAAGAGCTAAAATTAAGAACACTAAAAGAACATCTGCTCACCAAAAGAAAGACACAGTTAAGAGACTACAAAGGCAAGTCACAAAATAAAACAAAGTATCAGCAATTTATGTAACTGACAAAGGGTTTGCATTCAGAAAAAAAATATAAAGAATTCCTATGTGTTAATAAAAAAATATATACAGCCCAATAGAAAAATGTGAAAGAGATCTGAACAGACACTCTACCAAGGATAATACCCAAATGGCCAGTAAATAGGAAAAGTTGTTCAACTTTATCCGTCATCCAGAAAACATAAAATAAAACCACAATGAGATTGCTAGCTTTACATTTCCACCACCATAGCTAAAATTTAAGGAAGTAAAAATAATTAGTGTTGGTAAGAATTTGGAGCAACATAATTTCTTATTGCTGGTGGTTGCATAACTTGGTAAACCCACTGTGGAAAATAGTTTGACGTTAAGTAGTAAGATAAAGACACTGATACCCTGGTAACCTAGACATTTAGCCAGGAGACACAGTCAAGAATGTTCATAGTAACTTTCTTTGTAATAGCCCAAACTAAAAGCAACCCAAATGTCCATCAACAGTAAATATGTATAAGTAAATTACGATATATGTGTACAATGTAACATTATACAACAATGAAACATACTAACCCCAGGTACATTTAACAACATGAATGAGACCCAGAAACCAGGCACAAAAGAAAAATTAGGGCACAGTTCCAGCTAGATAACCTTCACAACAGACAAAACTAAACTTACAGCATTAGAAGTCAATGGTTAACTTTAGGGGAGTTAACTAGTGTGCAGACAGATGAGTGGGCACAAGAGACATGCTAACAGTGTTCTTTTTCTTACCTGGTGGGAGTTACACAGGTATTTGCTTTGTTATAATTTCCTGAGTATATTTATTTTTTATTAAAATGTATATAGAGTGTATATATTGTGTATATGTATATATATATTTCTGTATGTGTTATAGCTCTTAATAAAAAAGTTAAAATTGATTAAGTGCCTGTCATGTAGCAAGCACTCAGAAAATAGTTTCTACTATTCGCCCAGCAACCCCTCACCCCTGAGCATATACATAGACTTTGTTCTCCCGAGGAACCCCGCGAGGAAAATTACAAGCTGTCACAGGCAAATATTGACCTTCCTCTTCCTCCCTATCCAGGACTAGGTTCCAGATGATGGGAGGGACCCAGAAGCAGATTCCTTCATCATTTCACCAGGCTCAGACTAAAGGAGAACTCACAAGCATCTTCATATACCACTACTGTGTGTCCCACAACATTGTAAACTGACGCAACCAGTCTAGAGGACAACTTGGCACTGCTAGTAAAGTCAAAGATGCACATTTCCAGTGACCCACCAGTTCCACTTCTAAATACACATCTCAGAGGTGCTCTTGCACAGTACACAGGTACAAAGGTATTTAACATGGTATTATGCACAGCGGCAAAGGAAGAGAAGAAAAAAACCTGGAAGAAGAAGAAAAAACCTAAATATCCATCAATTTAGGCCCAGGTAAATAAATAACAGAGTATTTATGCAATGAGCTGTTGTTACAATGAATGAACTTAGATCTAATTTGTTAACATGGATAAATTTCAAAAACATATAGTGGAGTGAAAAAAACAAGTCGTAGTAGGATGCCCTTTGTATACCTTGAAGCATTCAAGACGATGCATGTTGATGATGAAGGTGTAACAAAATTACAGAGAGAGGACAAGGAAGTAGTTATTCGTGAGATGGGAGGGTAATGGATTTGGGGGAGAAGGCTATAGCTAAATCTCTAATATTTTGTTTCTTTAACTAAGTATCTAAAACAAATATGGGAAAATACTAACAATCGCTTAAATCTGGTGGTGGGTATATCGGGTGTCTATTGCATTATTGTGTGGTTTTAGGTTTGAAATATTGTCTAACTTTGAAAAAAATGATGGATATAAATCACCACTCTGAAAACATTCTCCAGGCTCCTTCCTCCTTCACAAAGGATAAATTGTCTGATTCTGCCAGACGTTCCTTCTTCTTCGAGAAGCAAATGGAAATTTGATGATGAACATAAGTTGGCAGTAGGGTCATCAACTCTCCCCCAGGCTGTTCCTGACACAGAAGTGTCTCTGACCTTGACAGACCCCCCTTCACCCTGCCCTACGCCCTGGAAAGCTGATCTGCAAAGACAACAGTCTCCTTACCTTCTGGCTTCAGATGATGTTCGGTAAATGGGAGGCAGAAGCAGAGATGGCTACAAGGAAAGAAAAAAAAAAAAAAAGACCAGGTATTTATTCCCTGGCTTCCTCCCTTAGCCCTACATGTTGGAAGTGGCAGTGTGTCTCTACTGAAGGCCGTATCTCCTAAATGTGGGCCTCTCCTGGGCTCTGCTGTGGCTCTTACTGGGTTAGAGCCATCCACCAGCCTCTCCTTTCTTCTTCGGGCCTGGGGGTGTGCAAGGGCTCCTTGTTGTCACTAGCCCCCGTGGCTTCACCATAGCTTCTGGTTTCCCTTCATTCCGACCACATCTTAAAAATAGTCCCCTTCTTAAGCTCTCCTTAGTTTCCCCATTTGAATGTGCCTTCTCTTTCCTACTTGGCACCCTGACCTCACGGAGCAGAGGGACCTTCACAAAGCACATGGGGGACTGGGAGAGTCCAGGTCCTCAGGGGAAGTGTACAGATAAGGCTCATACCTGAGCGAAGACTTGAATGGGGAGCAGAAATGTGTCAGTTGGTCAGAGAATTAGGATGGGGGTGAGGGTGGATGACAAGAGTAGCAAGACTGAGGGAACAGCTTCAGTCTGTTTTTTGTATTAGGATGTCTTTTGTAGTAGGGAAAGTCTTTTGTATTAGGATGACCACACGAAATTACCAATATTACACCATTTTTTTGACATACAAAAAGAAAAAAAGTCAACTTCATATGCTTCAATCTAATAATAGGATTCAAGTTATGATGATCTTAATGATGGTCAGACTATGATGACTATGACGACCCCTTGGGGAGGGGGCCTACAGGAGCAAGAAGAATCAAAAATGACCTTGTGCCCAGAATAGTAAATGTCAAGAAAGGATGGGAATAACATTAATCTGAAAAGGATGAAAATCATCTTTGCAAAGAGGGATAAAATGTTCAATGTTTTATTTCTATTCAAACAGAACCTCGGGTCTCTTTCTGTTCTTCTTATATCTGTATCTGCAATCAAGTTCTTACAAAAAAAGTTAAACACATACAGGTTTCCACATCTTGAGCACAGCCTTGTGGGAAGACATGTCCTTAATATTCTACCCTCTCCTTTCAAGAATTAAAAAAATAATGAGGCATAGGAGTTAAGAGTCTTGCTCACTATTACACAACTTTGTGATCCTCCAGTTGGATGGCTTGATAATGGAAAACTTCTAGAAGGAATGAGTTTGGGATGATTCCAATGACACAATTCTATGGAGAGAGGGTGAAGGTCATTACAGAGTAGAGTCAAGCCCTGATAGAGACAAAGGAATACAAAGTTGCCTGGGGAAAGAGGCTGCTGAGAGCCAATTAGCTTGGCTGGAAGAGCAAAGAATGAATATGGTGGACTATTTCCTTTTATTAATCTTATCCTTGGACCCAAATTAATTTTTTCTTAGACTTGTCAGGCTGACCAAATTTATTACAACCCTTCCCAGCTTTGGGGAGAATTAAAAGATGGATAATATATTTTTCCTGAGCTCATTCCCAGGTCCATAGTGATGCTTTTCAGAACTAATATTTTGACATTTAGTAAGCCAGGGAAATTAGGCCGTAGGCCCTAGAGTTGACATTAGACAATTTAAAAAAAAAAATAAATGCTGGTAATATTTAAAGTTGGAGCTGTTTTCATCTCATAATTTCTCTCCTGACATTTGAGTTAATATATATTCTGGAACCAGATTTTCAGAAGCCTATGTTGAGGGTGAGAGCAGCCTCTCTGGATTCCACACAGGTTGGAGAACTTAACTATCCAAAGTCCCGGGCTTTATCTGATGGTCCGGCTTGGTGTAGTGTCTGGGCCTTTTGAAGCACTACTCAGACAGTTACAAGCAAGGACAGTGGTGGAACATTGTGCTTTGAGAATAAAGAGTAAAGTGAACTCTTACAGTAGTGGGGAGTGGGGGGCAGGGCTTGGTGGCTAAGCCCCACGCCAGTTTGACGAGCTTACAGACACACCTGTCTCGGTAGACAGCTATGAACATCAGCAGTATTCCCAGCCAGTAATATAGATTAAAGTCGTCCAGGCGGATGTCACTCATGAGACTGCCTGTTGGCACAACATAAATTGGCAGGCCTATTGTGGTCTCTAGGACTCATATTTACAAATATAGTACTGAATTATTTACTTCAGAACTAAATCAGCAATCATGACCCCATTCCTAAGCCTTTGGGCAGAACTAGAAAACGACCACAAGTCAACAAAATAATCGAAGAAATGTCCCCTAGAAGTGATCTTGGGTGATGACCCGGTTTTTAATTATCACCCTGAAAATGAGAAAACACAAGCCCAGAGATAGCTAATGACATGCTCACGGCCCTAAAGCTAGAAAGTACGGTTTTTCACTCGATCGCAAGTCCCTCAGTGACTAGGAGCAACTCCGGGGTCTTCCTTCAATATATAGTCTACCATCTCATGGTGCTCAGGGACTTCGTCATCCTCTTGTACAAACATTTTCCTCTCCTTTGTTCAATTATTTCTGTCCTATGACTTTGTATTTGTCTTCTTGAGAGAGATTGTATGCATCTTAAAATTAGTATTCCGATTTGGTGTGATTCGGGTCACATTTATTCAGGGTCTATAAGTGCTAGGCCTTGTGCACATATTAAGCACTCAGTCAATATTTATTAAACTGGGCTATATATGGGAAGCCATTCTAGCATCAGCACATGAAAGAAGAGAAAATGTGGGGGACGGGGAAGGGAAATATAACCATGCTAGTGCACTGGTCGTGACATAATTTGATCCTAAAAGATTGTGGTGGTGATGATAAGAATAAAAATCACAGAAAAAAAATGTGGAATTCATTTCCAAAATTGCATGCAGGAAAGAAGAAAAAGAGAGGAATGATAAATCATATTTTACACATTTTAAATGGGAGGTACCAACTGGGCACACGTTTGGAGAAGTCCCACAAACAGGGTGAAATGCATAAGTGGGACTCAGGCAGGAGTCAAGGTCAGAGCCTAGAGAGAAGATGGTTTAAACAGTGGAAGCAGAGCTTGCCTTTCTAGAAGTTAGTCCAACTCTCTGCTAAAATTCTCCTACTGCTTTGAAATATTTGAACTAGATCAAGGACTGACAAAGATAGCAAAATAGGACAAGACCAGCAGCCCATGCAGTCTACCCCAGAAGCAAGGGCGACCCTCGCCCGTTGGCCCA
Source organism: Procyon lotor (assembly GCA_028646535.1). Lineage (NCBI taxonomy): Eukaryota > Metazoa > Chordata > Mammalia > Carnivora > Procyonidae > Procyon > Procyon lotor. The sequence continues at coordinate 84,578,146 of CM053606.1, read as the reverse complement.
GCCAGCATTCTTTCTACCCATCGTTCCAAATGACCCGTCTCCTTCAGAAGGGCCTCCTGGTTTTGGTGAGAACCCCTAGCTTACCTGCCTCTTTTCCTAGATCTGGGCATGTCAGTCATCCCAATGGTTGTATTAGTGGTATAGACAGGCACTTCATGGTAAGTATTTTCTGATGATGCTGATGGTCGCCACACCACCCATGTGCCCATCTCCCCTCCTTCAGTCGCCCATCCTCCCGCTGTTGCGCCCTTTCTCAGCCCCTGCTCCCAACACCCTTCCCCTCCAGGGTCCTTGCAGCTCTCATATCTACTCATATCCCTGATAAGTTCCAGCAAAGAATGAGTTTTCTAAAACAAAATTTTAAAAATGGATTTATATCACAAAGGAGAAACCTGTTTAAAATAGACCTTGGCTTTATAAATACTGTGCATATGTTAGAGCTACTCCCTAAATGTGGCGAAGGTCTCTGTTTGATAAACCTCTAACCCAATCTCATTTTAAATATTTGTAAAATTTCCACTAGAACACGCAGCCATGGCTGGTGGCACTGACGATCAAAATAGAAGCAAGGAAATTGGATGAAAACAGCAGGCCACTAAGGCCACCCAAGTGGGGAAGCCAATCCACAGAGGAGCAGGAAGCTTCAGGGACACAGCCCTCTGGGAAAACCTTCAGCTTCCTCTTTTCCAGAACAAAAATGTAGACATAGCATGGTTTATCTTATCACGAAAGGGCTGCCCCGCCCAAATACTGGAAGGTCAGGGGCTTTGTACACTGAACCCCAACAGCAACACACTTTACTACCGACAACCATCAGCAGATTGGAACTCAATGTCTTCCAGATTACCCAAATCTGCAAAATCTTCCCCAAAACGTTTCCCCAAAACCTTCCCAGTCGCATTACTGGGTCTTATGAGGAAGAACTCAAAACCTGAAACTCAAAGAACACGACTCGAGGAGTTGTCTCTCTGTGTGCTTAGCCTTTTCTGGTCAACCCATCACCCCTACTGTGTACCCATCACCCCTACTGTGTACCGGAGTGAAATGAGCAATTCAAGTCCTCTCAACCGTTCCTTGACTTGGCGCTCCCGTGAAGATAAGGAGGATTCCCCGGCAGAACATTTCCCACCGCCGCAGCTAACAATAGTGCCTTGTCTCCTAAAGCAGCCCCTCCAGTAAGAGCACAGGCCAGACCCCACCACACCCAGTAATGGGAACTCTGCTAACAAATGCTTCTCATCTGAACCCAATCAGTTTATGGGGTCTTATATAGGGCTACGAATGTGTTCCATATGCGCTCCATCTCCGAAATTCTGAGGCCTCAGCCCCAAACCAAAATCATATTACTACCATTGTTGTTGTTGTTTAACATTTGTTCTTTTTACAAGTGCAAAGTGCAGCCCAATCATTTCATTAGGGTCTTGTCATCTGGAGCCCAGTCCCTGTACAGAGACTGGCAACAGAGGTGAGCTGGAGAAGCGCACTGGCCTTGGTGTGGGCCTGGTATTCTTTCCTCACCCGACCCACTCATGTCTCCCACCCCTTAACCTTCCAAAGGAAGGGCTTGGCCTGAGGTCCGCCTGAAGTTTGGTTCATAGAGCTGCCCTCATGCATAAATAACAGTGCGGCAAAAACAGAGAGAGCTTTGACCCCTCTGAATGCTGTGGGGACTGGTGGTACTCACAACCTTCAGGTCACAGCAAGGAATGAGGACGGGAGGATGCTCTCCTTCTCCCATGGGGAGGATGTCTGCCAGGTGGGGAAGATGATGGTCTGTGCATCTGTGCCTGTTGGAGAACCTTCCAAGAAGAGGATAATCAGGTAGGTGATTTCTGGAGGGCAGTGGCCCACTTACAGCATTATCCCCAACTGTTTCTAAAATTCCAGGCAAATAGTACCTTCCCTACCCCCTCCCCTACTCTTGCTCACTCAGGCCAAGTTCACAGGCCCATCAGTGCACTTGAGTATTTCAAATCATTTTCATGGTAACCAAAACAAAAGGGAATTGGAAGGTGAATTGTCTTCCTGTAAAATCTTTCGGAGTCCAAAAGAACAGAGCCATCCTTTAGGAGGAGCTCCCCTCCCCACCACCTATGTCCACCATCCACTCTCAGTGTGGCTCAGAATCCATGCTTCCGGAAGCATTCTGCACTATTCATATCAAACATTTGCAGCTTTCCCAATGCACTAAAAAAAAAATGTGAACATAGAGAGACTTTTCTCAATCGGAGGCATTTCTCCCATAAATTTTTGTTCCACCCTTGGTGCCTGTTACCACTTGCCTATTAGCTGGAGCTAGCACAAAACAAAATAAATAAATGAATAGACACTATTAATGAGGAACTCCGAAACGAACACTCTTGCATCCTTCAGCAGCTTGCTTTCTTGTGGCCGGGCCGCTAGTGTTTGTGGTTTAATACAATCATGTTTGCTGGGGGAAATCCCTCCTTGATCATTTGAAGAAATTCAAAAGATCATATTATATGGCATTCAGAAAAAAGAAAAAACCCAGATAGACTCCATGACAAGACATGTAGAGGGGATTTTGAGCCTGGTCTGGTTCTCACCCTGGGCAAGTTCTTCCACTGGCCTGATCGCTCCAGCCTCAGTTTCCATAGCAGCAAAATGGAAGCAAATAGTAAGCAGGTGATGGGGAAGCACTCTGAGGACTAACCTGACCATGTTAGTGTGCCCGGTGCGAGGCAGGCACTCGGTAAACGTCAGTGACTGTTACTACCCGGATAAATGAATGTGCATTTTAAATATCCCTAGCTCAACTCCTCACACTTGCAAGGTGATCCACAAATTCCACTCCTTCCCCTTCCCTGCAGCCAGCTGCTCTGCCCCCAGACCTCCCTGAGCTCTGGGAAGTGCTTCACAACACTTGGCTTCAAGGTGGCTTTATGAGCTCCCGCCCAGAGCCACCAGCTCATGGCAGCCTCGAACAGCCCCCAGAGAGCCCCAGGGAGCTGAAGTTCAAGTACAAGAGAAGCCCAAGCGAGAGAAAGTGTCTGCACACCTACAACCAAAGGCATCCTGCCCAGGCCAAACCCTGCTGTTTCCTCCAAAGATGGCCCAGGGCTCTCTCACATGGGGTCCACCCAGGCCCCAGGGTCACCCTCTCACAGCTTTGCCTGGACCAGACCCAGGAGTCTGCCATTCCTGGCCCTTTAATCACATGCAAGGAAATGTAAATAGTTCTCCCTGAAACAAAGAACAAGTGCTGCCATGCAGGAAGAGCTAAGCCCTCAGAGATGCGCAGCCTGGTGCTCATCACAAAGGTGTTAATCAGTTGGCAGGAGAGCGCAGATGGGAAAGGCTCTTCTTGAAGAGAGAAAAGCTGGCTGGGCAGGAGTGCTGGCCCCTGGCCCCCTCCCCAAAGTCGTTCCATTTTTGGCTTCCTTAAGATGAATCTGTTTAAACAAGATTAAACAAGCATGGAATTTGGGAGGGAAAAGGAAGAAATTTAATAATAATAAAAAAAAAAAAGAGCAAGAGAATTTTTCTTACCGAAAGACCCAAAACAAATCTAAACTGTAAAAACAGCGTCAGCTCTTAGCAGCTAAAAACAAAACAAAACAAAACACCAGCTTCCAGGCTGAGAGTGTCAGTGTCCAAGGGAAATTAATTTCCTGGGGTCAACATATGACAGAAGAATTAGAAAGGAACAAGGACTCAGAGCCACCACCTTCACTTTGCTTAAGAAAAGAAGGAAGAGGAGAAGAAGGAGGAGGAGGAGGAGGAGGAGGAGGAGGAGGAGGAGAAAAAGAAGAGGGGGGAGGAGGGGGGAGGAGATGGAGGAGGGGGAGGAGGAGACACAGAGAAAGCTTTCTAGCTCTAATGCATTTCTACTTAGAACACCAGCATTGGCCACTATAAAATAAGAAAACCCTGGAAACCTCGTAATAGATCCACACCAAAGGATTCTGGGTCAGACTCTTGATTCATACCTTCATCAATTTAGTCATTCCACAGACATTTTCCGGACATCTACCTGGTGCCAGGTACCATGCAAGGCACTAGGGCTCCAACCAGGAACCTGATGGAAATGATGCCTTCCTTCAAGAAACTTCCAAGACTCATGGGGCGAGAGGCTCATAAACCTGTCACACTGGGCGCTGTGCAAACAGAGGTAACAGAGTTGGCCCTGCCCAGAGGGGTTACTGAGGGACGCATTGCTTCAGATGAAAGGTGACATTTACCCCAGACCTTAAAGAAAGAGTAGGGGTTCTTTAGGAAGAAGAGAATCGGGATCTTTTTAAATGGCGCCCAGAGGTGCCCCTGGGCATGCCATGTGCTGGGTCCTCCCTGGGGAGGAAAGATGGCTGTGTCTAGACTGCCAAAGTTTGTCCTACCATTTTCCAGGGCTCCAACTTTTCCCTGTGCATATTGGAGCTTCTCAGAAGGTGGAATGGCATCATGAAGAGAGCACTGGATTGAGAGCCAAGAAACCAAAGGATCTGCCATTTCCTAGCTGTGTGACCTTGGGTAAGAGACTACCCCACTCTGATCCTCAGTTCCCTTCCCCATCAAATGAGAGAATTGAGCGAGATAAAATTTTTTTCTGAGAGGTGAAATAAATTGAGGCTGGAAGCATGGTGTAGAAGCAGGTTGCAAAGCTGTCCACAAGCACACCCCTAGGCCTTCCGACTGATGCCATCTAGGCACTGTACGTCCATATACGTGCCATCACACCTTTCCAATCCATCCTCCATTTGCCCACCAAACAGTGATGGGATTGAAGTGTTTCTGGGATCCAAAGCCCCAGTAGGATAAAGCTAAAACTCCTCAGCATGAAAGAGAAAGACCCTCTACATCTACAGTCTCACATCACAAATGTTGTAACTAGATGTTCCAGCTCTGACCGGCCCTCTGCCCCGCAAGGCTCCCAATACGTGATGTGGCCTCACACATCTGCTCCTTGCCCGTGGGCCTTCATCTGTCTGAAATGCCCTTTCCACATCCTTGCTCTCTTGATAAACCCATGTTCACTTTTTTTTTTTGACAGTTTAAAACTTTATTAAGAGCATTTAATTATCATATATCTAACAAAGAACAGTTTGCATGGTTTCAGCTTGTCTCTGTTTAAACCTCTGGCTGCCCTTCACTTGCTTCCGGCATTTTAATGGGCTCTAGATTTGGTAAACTCCTTCCTTTTAGATCAGGAGCATCTTTGCTTTTATCCCTGGTCTTTGACTGAACCAGTTCCTGGAGATCAGCTTTCATTTTAGGCCCTTGAGCCACAGGTGCTCCTCCCACTTCCTTCCCTGGGTCAAGTTTAATATCCCAGCTCTCAGGTGGTGCCTCCTTTTGTTTCGGTTTCTCATCCCTGGGTTGCCGTGCACCCACCCGCTGCTTAGACCCTCTGTCATCATTTCTGCATTTAGATTTGGATCTTGATCTGACACGGCCACTCATAGTTGATGCAGTTGAATGCAAGCATCGATAAAGCTCACAGCACAGAGACCATGACTGCGTCAGTCGAACTCAGCCCCCTGTTCACTCTTTAAAACTTGCTTGAGAATGACCACAGCAGGGGCACCTGGGTGGCTCAGTCAGTTGAGTGGTTAACTCTTGCTTTCAGCTCAGTCACGATCTTAGGGTCGTGGGATCAAGCCCCAGGTCAGGCTCCATGTCCGACCAAGAGTCTGCTTGAGAATTCTCTCTCCCTCTCCCTCTGTCCCTCCTCCCGCCACCCTCCCTCTGTTGAAAATAAATAAAAAATTAAAAAACAAGAGGGGGCACCTGGGTGGCTCAGTGGGTGCCTCTGCCTTTGGCTCAGGTCATGATCTCAGGGTCCTGGGGATAGAGCCCTGCATCAGGCTCTCTGCTCAGCAGGGAGCCTGCTTCCCCCTCTCCCTCTGTCTGCCTCTCTGCCTGCTTGTGCTCTCTCTCTGTCAAATAAATAAATAAAATCTTAAAAAAAAAAAAAAAGAATGCTCTCCTCAGCAAAGCTCCTTCCCAGCCCTGCTCATCACCCCACCTTGTACATACTTCTACCCATGCCTGAGATACTGGATGTAGCTACCGGCTTACATGACCCTCCCCACCGAAGATGAACTTCTCAAGAGCAAGGGCTCTGAGAAAATGAGAAAATGCAAATCAAAACCACAGTGAGACGCTGTGCCATGCCGGCCAGAATGGCTGGTATCAAAAAGGTAAGAAATAACTAGCATCCATGAGGATATGGAGAGAAACTTTGTACATATCGGCGGGAATATAAATGGGTGCAGCCAGAGTGGAAGACGGTATGGAGGTTCCTCAAAAATTTAAATCTAGAATTTCCATATGATCCAGAAATTCTACTACTGAATGTTCACCCAAAGAAAGCAAAAACATTAATTTGAAAAAATAGACGCACCCTTATATATAGCATTATCTACAACAGTCAAGATACAGAAGCAACCAAGCATCCACTGCTAGAAGAATGGATAAAGAAGATATGATATATAATCCACTCACACAGTGGAATACTACTCAGTCACAAGAAAGAGTGAGCTCTCACCATGTGCAGCAACATGGATGGGCCCAGAGTATATCATACGAAGTGAAATAAGTCTGAAGAAGACATATACCATATGACTTCTCTTATAGGAGGAATACAAAACAAACAAAAAACAGAAATGGACTTACAAATACAGAGAACAAACTAGCAGTAGCCAGACGGATGAAACAGGTGAAGGGCATTAAGAAGTTCAAACTCCCAATGGTAAAAGAAAGACATCATAGAGATGAAAAGCACAGCATAGGGAATATAGTCACTAAGACTGTAATAAGGTTGTATGGTGACAGATGGTAATTACACTTATTGTGGTGAGCATTACGTAATGTACAGAATTGTCAAATCACTATTTTGTGCACCTGAAACCAATGTTCCATGGCATATCAACTACACCTCGATACTAAAACATTTTTAAAGAACTAAAAGATTTTAAAAAAGAGAGAACAAGGACTGTGTCTCCATGACACTTGTTCCCTTAGCTCCTAGGACTGTCCCGGGACAGAATGCCTGTGGACATAGAATGCCTGTCCCCGGACGTCGGAAGAGCTGATCACCTATGGTTTTATTTAACTTTTCTGGTTGTACGCATAAATAATATGGGACGGTTCTTTGACAGTCTTTTGGGAACTGGTGTCCCTCAGAGCTAAGTTAGATGCCAGGAGAGAACTGCCCAGCATAGTTTGGTGGCCCATCACCTTGTATATTCCCCACTTCTCATAACCGAACATCAGACCATCGGAGGACAAATTGAGAGGGTGGATCCCTCACACTTGCCCAGCAACCTGTGACTTTCATATCATTTTCATTTCCTAGAAGCAGCCCTCCTCCCGGAGCAAAATGTCTCCCCAGCACCCCGGAGGGCTGCTCATCCACATTCAGTGGTCATACCGCGTCCTGGGGGAGCCTAGCCTGTTCTGGACTGGTTATCCAGAAGAATGCTTCCTTGCATTTCCCATATAATCCTGGAGTTTTCTGTGCTCCTGTTGTAGTAACATCTCATTCCAGAGAAGGAGTCTCACGACCAGGAAGAGGGGAAGATGTGATTCAAAAAGCCTGGAATTTCTCAGAGATCATCAAAAAGCCTTCGAGTCATCAACTACAAACAAGGTCTCACAATCTGCTCTCTACGTAACTCTGTTTTGATCTCCTACTCAGTGCAGAGACCCTTAAAACTCTCCCTTTTAACCATTCCCAACAAGCCTGCCAGTGGTCTGTGGCCTCTTTCTCCCCCCGCCCCCCACCTGCCCTCCGACTGTACGAATCTCGGGGATAACCTTAGCCTCTCCAGCTCTTCTACTTTCTGCTGTTTTCTCTCTTAACCCCACTCCCCATATGCTGCACTACAAAAGAAGGCCCAGAAGCTTCCTTGATTTTGAAAGCACTGATATCTTCTGTTCCTCCACTAGCAGTGGTGGAACTAGAAGCAGGCGCAGGACAGCAAGACTTCACATGTTCCCTTTGTCTTTTCTCCTGCTGTCTACACAGCCCCTGGGGCTTCATCACTCTCACTCTCATCACCTTCCTTCTGATACTGGATACTGTCCTTGGGTGATTCCCATTATCTTTAAAAGGACCTGCCCATGACAGAACACAGTAATTCAAGCGTGTTTTCACAACCCAAAGCACTGCAGAAGTTTCTGTGAAGAAGAAACTCTACTAACGAAGCTAAAGAATGCATTGCTTTTTCAACATTCTCTACAGTTGAAAGTACTGCCCAGGTCAAAGCGGGACGCCAGCTTTCAGAGGTGGGCACTGCTCTCTGCGGGGGGTAAGTTGAGGGATGTGCGCCCTAGCACGTCAGAAGGGGCTGAGCACTCATAGGCCCGCCACCCTGTGTATGACTGGAGGGGCTCTGGGGGTGTCCCCACCCCTCCCACCAAACCATGCCCACTGTCAGGGCACATACCACGTGACTCAAAGGCACTGAAAGCAATTGTTACGATGCCACCACGTCGATAGGAGGCTGACACCCTCACACTTACTACAGTTAGAGTTTTAGCCAGAGAGAGTTCAGATGTTATTGGCTACACCTGAAGGAAGAAGAGGTGTGAATCTGTGTGAATCTTGGGGGTTGGGGTTTCCATCCAAGGCGCGTGAGGTAAGGGAAGGGTAGTGAGAAATATAAACGATGCATCCACCAGGAGTGACGGGAGGCTGGTAAGGGTGGCATAGCCCCCGTGGCTGCCAGGGAACTCACCTCTGGAAGCTGTGTAAGGAGGAGCCAGCCTCTGCTGGGCTCCCAGCGAAGCACACGGCGACAGTGCCCTCTAGCGGGAGCAGCGAGCGCTCGCCACCCGCCCCCGCCCCCCCCCAGGGCTGCGCAGAGGGCTAGGATCTACAGATGGTCACCTTCTCTGGACATGCATGCCACAGATACTGCTGGAGTCCCCACTACGTGCTAAACACCACCACAGACAAGCGAGTGAGACATCATCACTCCCTTGAGAGGGTTTCAGGCTTGCTGGGGAGGCCGGACAAGTCGTGGTGGCTGTGTGCGTGCATGTATGTATGCGTGTGTGTGTGCATGTGTGTGTGTGTGTGTGTGTGTGTGTGTGTGTGTGTGTGGTCTCAAGGGCATGTGCCACACAGGTAAATGGGGGGCCTCCCAGACAGAATAGCACAGACTGAAGGTGTTCTAGTCTCCTGTGGGAGAAAGTGAAGGTGGGGACCACAGCCAGAGAAGAAGCTGGAGAGGGGGAAACTGGGTCGGATAAAGGAGGGTTTGACCTTCATCCCAAACGTGATAGAAGCCAGAGAAACATAAATCAATTTTAGAGATTTAAAAGGCTTTCTCTGGAGGCATCTGGGTGGCTCAGTCATTAGGCGTCTGCCTTCGGCTTAGGCCATGATTCTGGGGTCGGTGACTCAAGCCCCGCATCGGGTTCCCTGCTCTCCGGGAAGACTGCTTCTCCCTCTCCCACTCCTCCTGCTTGTGTTCCCTCTCTCACTGTATCTCTGTCAAATAAATAAAATCTTTTTTTAAAAAATAAATAAATAAAAATAAAAGGATTTCTCTGGTAAAGGGGGTAGAAGTTGAAGCGCAAGGAAAAACCGAGGTCCTAAACCAAAGATGTTGGAAGCACGGAGGAGGAGATGTGAAGGAGGATCTACAGGCCTGGGTTGTTGATGAGGTGTGAGGATAAAGGACACAGGTTAGCATGGCCATGATGTCACCTGTCAAGCCAAAAATAAAGAGAAGGAACAGATCTGGGTGCGAGAAGGTGAGTTCAGTTCTGAACAGGTAGAATCGGATGTGCCTGAGGGACAACCCCGAAGAAAATTCTGGAAGGCAGCTGTTCATCGACTAATCAATCAGTCTGGAACTCTGGAGACTGATTTGGGGGTTGGGGATAATCTGTGGCACTGGAAGGGAAACTGTCTCAAGGTGCGCAGTCTACATGAGGAGAGGAGAGAGCTGAGGATAGACCCTCAGGGAAAGCTCGTTTGTAAGAAGCTGGCAGAAGACAAGTTGCCCCCCAGGGAGACTAAAAGGAATGACTGAAGCAGAAGGAGAGCCAGAAAGGTTCTCTCTGAAGAGAGCTTCAAGAAGCCTGCCATCAGTCTTGTCCAGTGACCACCAGGACTACGTGTCCTGCAATGGGTTGAAGAGTACCCGCAGCCTAACACACTCTTTTAAACCAGGATTCTGAAAATATCGGTCTTTTTCCTCCTACCACTCAGCACCCAGGGCTACCCAGGTACAATATCTTCTAGAGGATGCAACCCCTTGGTTTGATAACACTCCTCACAGGACTATAAGAATTCAATAAAATCATTTATCGAAAGCACCTAGAAAATTGCCCAGCACATAGCATGCCTCGATGCTAGCTCCCTCCCCCACTTTGATAAAACAATGAGGAAAATAAATCTAACGAAATACAGCCCCACACTGGATTAGCCCATGTCTGGGCTGACCAGGTCATGGCTCACCCCCCTGAACATGGTAATGGAGAGTGGGCTCAGCTCCCATGGACAAATCCTCACCAAGCGGGCACTGTGATCAGGGGGCTCGCTAGGGGTCAGAAATTGGGTCCTGAGATTTAGACCCATTAGCGACCCCAGTGGTCCATCACAGCAGTGGTACGAGGTAAGTATCATCATTATTCCCTATTTACAGATGAGGACATTGAATTTCTAAAGATTATGTAATTCTCCAAATGCCACACATTCTTTCTCAGGAACCGGGGTCTGTTTTTAAACTATGTCATCCCCAGTGTCCTTGAAGATTTAGGAGGATGAGAGAGGAACACGCATGCACGCACACACTGACTCTGCTGGACGGCAGCCACTCTGAGCAGGAGCGCAATATTTCCTCAGCTCTGCGGCGACTTCATTACCTCGTCCTTATTCAGCTCTACTCTTTCCTCAGTTTCTCCATCTGGAAATGGGATGAAACAGCCTATGCCTCCCGCTTCCCTCCACGGAGTGGTCTTGATGAGACCATGTCTGGATTTTTGGCTCGGACAGATGGGCGTATCCAGAAGCACAAGCCAATGTCACGATGGGTGCCTGATTACATTGCTCACTTCTGAGGCCTGGAGCAAAAGCAAAGGTGAGGGGGTTGATGGCGGTTCTCCACAGGGAGCAGCAAGGAAATAAAAGCTCAATTTCAATGGTAAACTCTCAAAAGGAAAGGTGGTAGGCCAACTGGCCAGTCGCAGCCAAATTCTAGTAAGATCTGTAAATCATCACGTGGATCTTGGAACGTGGGTCCTTTACTCTGCCCTCGCCCCCAATCTTATCCCTACTTCTGATTTTAATCTCACTCCAAGTCCAAGTTCTGAATCTAAACACAGAAGCTGGGACATCTTAATTGGGCATAACCTTCTTGATGGGGTTCCTCAGAAATATCTCATGCCTTGAGTTTATCAATCTCGCACTTTCTTCATCACTCATCATACATTCTCCTACCTCACTGTCTCACTGCCCTCCTCATTCTCTACCATCTATACACACACACACACACACACACACACACACACACACACACACACACACCTCTAGCCACTCCAATCAGTCCAAAGAAATGAGCCACCCTAAGGGCACCTCAGCACCTCAGCCTGCAGAAATAACACTCATGTGCCTGGAATGTTCCCCGGCCACCTCTTTGCCAAGCCTATCTCTTTCTCCAATCTATCTGCTCCTGAAAGCCCACTTCCTCTGCAAGGTCTTCTTAGATTAATCACAGAAGTAGTTGCCCCTGCCCCACCCTGCCTCAATCTGTATCTTAAAGTTGTTCCTGCAAGCTACTTTCTTACCTCAATTATTCATTCATCACTTTTTCTAACCTCAGAATGCACTTAACTTTTATGTGTAACTCGTGTTTATCCTCCACTGGCACGTTATGAAACTTTCTGATGCCTTCCCATGAGCATGTATGTGTCCATACTCATCCGTCAGCGTGGCAGGAAGGGGAAGCTCTCTGGGCAGCACCAGACAAGCATTAATAAGGAATTTGTGAAGATGGCAATGACGCTGATCCCATTCAACAATTATGTATCGAGCTGCCCCTATCTGCCCATCTGTATGCTAATTTGGTTGGGGTTGGGATTGTGATAGAGCCAGTAAAAACTACAAAGAATAATCCTTACAAGAAGAACATAATAGCAATCTTTGGATGTCATTGTTCCCATTTTACAGACAGGGAAATAGAGCTTCGGAGATGCTCACGGCTTGCCAAAGTTCCCACAGCACAGAGCACCCAAGCGGGAGCTCCTGACTCCAGCCCCAGGGTTCAGGGAAACAAAGAAAGCAATACACCGCCCACACAAACACAAGCCTCGGAGGGCAGTGAACAGAAGTGTAGGTGGTGGGGGAGTCGAAGGGTATGTAGAGACGACACGTGTGAAACGTGTTTGAAGTGAAGAGGAATCCTTCTCGGTGGGGGGTCTCAGGGCAGCCGAGAGAAACACTGCTCACTGAGTTGCTGCCCTCCCGGCCACATGTCCCCCACTCCAGGACAGCCCTGCTGGCCACATCAGACACAGGGAGCAGCACTAGCACCCCTCCATACATCACTTTCCGGGCACAAGTATTAGGAAACAGTTTGACTTTAAATGACATCTACATCATGAAGGAAACTAAAATTAGCAGTCTCTGCCGCCGTGACCCATTTGTGCTTCCAACTGGACTCTCCAGGAGGGGAGCTTGGCTTGCCTTGCCATCCCGTCCACCCCATCATGGCCCTGCTGCTCCACGCTTGGAGAACTTCCCTATGGCAACCAACCACGTGTGTGCGCATGTGTATGGGTGTTCGTGTGTGCACGTGTGGACATCCCCTGACCTTCATGCCCCAGGATCCTAGGGTGTTACTTAAGCTACTATATGTGTTGCTTGCCTGAGACGGAAAGTGACTAATGCTGCCTCTCTTTGGGGGCTGGGGGGTTTCTTGACCGGCACATGGGTGCGAGAGCCCAGGAAAGCCAAGCAGCCTGGCCTCAGGGGAGGGGCAGCCTTGGGGGTTGGTCCTGGATCTGCAGCAGCCCCAACAGCAAGAGTTATACATCATGCAGCGGATGGGCCACCACGAACCTGACTTGGCCTCCTTCTGTGCTTTCCCCTCGTTTCCCACCTCCGAGCGGCTCTCTGGGCAGCTTCTCCCCACCTCACAGCTTCTGCTTCTCAGAACCTCTTGCCCATGTCCATCCCGGCTGCCTGCCCATCCGACGTCATGATCTCACAGCATCAGCTTCAACGGCTAGCTCTCTCTTCAGCTTTGTCTGAGTTCAGAGCAGTTCGAGGGGACATTCCTGGGGCCTGGCTCATCTTTTCAGACAAATCAAGTCATGGCTGAGGGGAGAGTGTCACCTCAGGCAGATGCTCGTTGGATCTGGGCCAGCCTTCCGGGCCAGCCTTATGCAAAATAAAAACCCTGGGCTATTTCCCAGAGTGAGCAGAGCGGGAGGCCAGCGGGACAATACGGTGACAGCCACACCCCGGGCGCTCACTCATAGGTGACCCACAGCCAGGCCCTGGGTCCTTCTCACCTGGGAAAGCACAGCAGCACCTGAGCCCAATCCCCACTCCCACACAGGGCCAGGACTGAAACCCTTGCTTTGCTGTGCCTCTCTCTCTCTCTCTCTCTCTCTCTCTCTCTCTCTCTCTTTCAGCCTTTAGGTTACTCTCTGGTGCTCCCATTGCCCATCTTCATTATCTAGGTGACTCATCAACCAGACTGCAAAATCCTCAAGGCCAGGGAGGATCTCACCTTTCCTGCTATGACAAAGCCCTGAGTATAATATGATAATGCAGGCCAGAGGCATGAATGAATGAACATATTAATTTAGGGAGGAAAAAAAGACTGACCAGATGAATTTCTGAAGCCAGATAACCTACAGCTCCCTGGACAAATGGGATGTCCTCTGCTCTGCTCTGGCCTCAGGCTGCACGCAACTTAGCCCTCGGTGACCCTGGACACCCAAGCCTACAGGGTCCGAGGAAAAGGCTTCCTTGTCGCTTAGATCATGCTCAGAGCCCACATGGAGAAGTAACCATCTCATCTGGTTATTGGGAATCAAGCCAAGCCCAGAAAGAATGGGGCCCAAGACATGAAGAAAAGAACATCTGAGTGAGCAGGGACGGAGGTGAGGGGACGTGGGGGGAGGCAGAGAGAGGGCCATCCTGGGGAGTCTGCAGCGCAGCCCAAAAGCTGGGCCTGTGCTCCTGGCTCGTGGCTACCCTAGCTTGTGCTCTTGGCCAGTCTCTCACCAGCAGTGCCATTCACCTCAGTGGTCCTTCCCGCCTCCAAGAGGTACTGAGAAAGTCAGACACAGTCACAAACATCAGATGGGTATCATTCCCTCTGGCTGTGCTATCTAGGACAGACATGCTCACCCAGACACCGCTGTGGTCTCCCTCCACACTCTGTGCCAAGGGACCTACCTCGGTCCCCAGAGGAGGCTGAACAACCTGATTTTCAGGACAGCCATTCAGATCCCAAGCAGCGCGTTCTGTTTTATGAATGGCCCTTGTTTTCAAGACCAAGAACACCCGTGATCTAAACACTTAAACCAAAACAAACAAACATGCAACAAAACCACCCAGGAAAGGACCAGTGACCCAGCACGGCAGGATCTAATCGTCTCCCTAGCCGCCAAAGAGAGGTTGGTGACTTGTGAATCAGTCTTCACCCCGGGGCCTTGGCGAGACACCCACACTCATAATCTGGGCTTCTGGCCCTTTTCAGAGATCCTAAGGCCAAAGCCCCACTCTTCTTCCCAAGAAATGGGGCATCTTGGGTGGGCAGGTGAGCCCAGTGGTGAGGAGGGTGCAAAGTTGGAAAAGCCAGACAAAGGGGCAGCTGGAAGCACCTCATGCTGAGGCCCATGGACTCTCCATCCAGCTGTGGTCCTGTGTGTTGTGTGTGCCTGGTGTTTATCATCAGCAAGTCCATTTGCATGGAGTTGGCTTGTTTTTGCTCAGTCAACTGGCACCTCCTACTTTTCAAATATGTGGAAAATAATGAAATGGCTTTAATAACTGGGATGACTCTTTTTTTTTTTTTTTTTTTGCCACAGCTTCCCCTGAAAAGATGTCTGGAACCCACAAAGAACGGTCAGATAAGAAACAAGTGGGGACCTGTTCAGGACCAAGCTGTAGGACCGCTGGTCCCCTCCCAGAATCTGGCAGCCCCCTAGGGCCCCCAGCCTGCTCCCCTCGAGTGACCCAGCCAAAGGAACTTTCCATCAGGGTGGGACCTGACTCAACCTCTCCCAAACAAACCAGACACCAGCCACCAAACTGTCGGCACAAGAGTTTCCATAATGAGAAGCTTCCAGGAAAGCCCCATAAAACCTTTACTGTAAATTCAATAAACTGAATTTCCAACATGGTGGCTGGGCTGGGGAAGCCTGGGGCCACACGCCGCCCTCCACCCCTACCCACCATCTCGGCACACACAGAAGTAGGCCATTCCTGCCCTGATGGAGATGCAGCCCCGCCCTTCCCCAAGTCAGCTTGCCCGCTCTCTCCCCACGCCTGCGACCCTACCAGAGCAGCGCTGGCCAGGCACGTGGAGAAGCCACAGCGAGGGACTCTCCGCACAGTGCTCAGCCGCTCGTGGGGTGTGGAAATCCAGACCTCGGCCCCCCTTGAGCACAGCCAGGTGCTTCAAGGACTTAGCCCCCCGATGGTTGTCGGACCCCCCACCTGCCTTTTCTGTGCCCCATACCACTAGCCTAGTCAAGGAACCGGCCATCTAAGACCATGCAAAGGAAATATACCCGCAGGGGGACCAAATCACAGCCTTTTTCCCCCCCGTCCTGGTAAAAAACCTCACCCCTCACCACAATTCTCAGCCGAATGTCTCACACCACCCCCACACTGAGCCCCCGATGTTCCTATCCACACAGCTTTCGCCCAAGCCCAGCCTCACTCTGCCCTCCCATGATGGGGTCATGCAGGAGGGTCCAACACTTGCAGAGGGGTGTGGACGACCCAGCCTGGGCTCTGCCTGGAGATGCAGAGGCACAAATATGGGGCCTCCGGCTCTGTGCTCAGCCTACCTCACCAGGGCAGGGAGGGATTAGGAAGGGTCACAGCAGAGTGTGAGTGGACCACGGAGGTGACGGCTGCATTGGCAAGAGCCGGCAAATCTGGGTTTGATCAGAAAGTCCCGCCCTTCAAAGCTTGAGAATGGGAAGAGGCTCAGACCTCAGAGATTCTCCAACTCCACACTTGCATTGTGCAGATGAAGAAACTAAGGCACAGAGAGGTAAAGCAACTTGCCCAAAGTCCTGCATTCGTTCTTTCACGCAATCAAGAAGCCACCTAGGGGCCAGGCACAGTGCCACAAAGGTCAGGCTCCTGAATCCAGAGGCCTCACTCCCCAGCACCTCCCTCCTATGACAGAACACAGCAGGGCCCCACCGAGTATGTGAGGCACGAGACTAAGGGGCAGCACACAGTCTAGCAGAAGGGATGCTGGACTCCCGGGAAGCTGAGGTCTATGTGGGCCTAAGTAGACACCTCCCCTCCTGACCCTGAGCCTCTGCTATGCACAATAGACCAAGTAGCTAGAATCTACCTTCTGCACCCCACCTCCCCCATTGACAGCAAGTGTCAAATGAGATCACGTGTAAACCTGTGAATCACTACCTAAGGTAGGAAGTGAGGGCAGAGGTCACAGAGAGTAGGTTAGCCCTGGGAGGCCAAGGCAGCCCCAGCATCCTTGAGAACACAGATGCATGGTCCAGGCCCCCACGGGGCATCTGGGGATTAGACCAGGCATCCTGACTCACTGGACCCCTGCCGTCTGAGGCAGCCTCTCCAGAGGCCAAGACTTCCCAACCTGAGCTGAGTCCCCATGCCTCTGAGAGCAGGCAGAAAGTAAAAGGCACAGTGTGCATGTCTCCTCCCCCTGGGGCCACAGGGTTTCATATTCCTTCCCTGCCTCAAGAGAACCGCAGAATCTCCTCTCAGGCTACAAGCCCATCCGTCTAGAGGACTTCCCGCCCCCACTCTGCAGACACTTGGGGTGTGGATTTTTTTCCACATTTTTTCAAGCTGCTGTTTTGGGAAACTATTTTCCTCCAGCCCTGGACCAAGGACAAACGAGTCAGCGCTTGCCGTTGTGAGCACGGAGGGCAGCCAGGCTTTTGCCTGGAGGCCTGCGGGGCACCACGCAGTCTGTACTTTTCCATGAATGGAGGGAAGGGGGCAGCAGCAGGGATGGCCTCCCTGAAATGCTGCCTGAGCGACCTAGCATCCCAGGGACTTCCCCAGTTGGCTTCGGGAAACTTACTCCTACCTGATCCAGCTGTGGCCGAGGCCCGGATGAGGGTGGGGATTCAGACTTTCGGCCCTGCTCTGAAAACCAGAGGTAGTCCTGCCTCCCCCACCCTGGGCTTCTCTCTTTGCTTGGAGCTGCGTGGCAGTCCATCAGCCTGGGTTTCTGGCCTGGGCCTAGCTGCCTTCCAAGCACCTACCAATGGGTGCATGACTTCAGTATCCCCAGCTTTTAGGGCTGGTTCGGCCTCCCCAGTAACCTGGGGGAGAACCTTGGCTGTCCCAATCCGAGAGTCAGATGGAGAATGTGAACTCCTGCAACAGCCGACAGACCAGGATGACGGCAGAGTGTCCCAGGGGACACAGGCCCCGTGCAGAGGAGGTTAAACACATGGAGGTTGGGGATCTGACATAGTTGAGCTCCCCCTGGCCCTGTCACTTGAGGTTGCTGTTACTTCTCTGAGCTTTAGCTTCCTTAACCATGAGAGGACTGATGGGTCTTACCTCGGAGAAGTGTAGGTCGCATTAAGGTGACACATATAAAAAGTGCTTGTGCCTGATACAAAATTGGAGACATACTGTAATTATGAACAGGTGGGGTAGGCAGGGGTATACAAGCTGCCCACCCTCTCAGGCCAGACTTACACCCTAGGGAGGGCAGAAGAGAGGCCCACAGAGCAGCATGGGACAATCTCCCCATGATGAGCTGCACGGACAGTGGGTTTTTCTGGTGGAGGCCTGCAACGGAGGCTCTAATCAGCTCCCTGGGGAACTCAGGGAAACTGGAAACTGCAGGGAGCTCACACGTGGCCCACAAGCATCCTTGCAAAATGGCACCCCACACCCAAGTCCTGGACATGTCCATCTTCTGCTGGGCTCACCCCCTGGGACATAATGGGATTCTCTCCGTTCCCCAGCCTAGCCCTTCAGGTTCCTGTCCCCTCACCAATGTTCACTTCTTCCTGCCAAACCTGGAACAAAGTCACCGCGTGACGCTCTATGTTTCCTGAGTGCGGATTGACAAGGCAATATGTATAGGGTGAGCATTACATTCCAATTATGCTACGATTATCATACCGGTATTTATCAGCCGTTGGAAAACTATATGCCAAGATTGCTATATTCCAGGGTTAACAGTGATTACCTACTGTCTTTAGGCAGTGAGATTAAAGGTTTTTATTTTCTACTTTGTGCTTTTCTGTGTGTTCCAAATGAACAATATGTGGGTTTTGTATTCATAGAATACGATTAGTTTGTTTTAAAAATTAATAAAATTCATCATTGGCTTTTCTTTTTTTTTAAGTTTTTATTCAAGTTCCAGGTTAGTTAACATACAGTGTAATATCACCTTCAGGTGTGCAATTTAGTGATTCAACACTTTTTTACATCACCCGGTGCTCCTCATGACAAGGTCCTCCTTAATCCCCTTCACCTGTTCCACCCCTCCCCCACCATCCCCTCCCCTGGAACCATCAGTGTGTTCTCTAGAGTTGAGTCTGTTTCTTGGTTTGTCTCTCTTTTGTCACTATGATCATTTTGTTCCTTAAATTCCACATATGAGTGAGATCATATGGTGTTTGACTTTCTCTGACTGACGTATTTTGCTTAGCATAATACTCTAACTCCATCCACATCATTGCAAATGATAAGATTTCGTTCTTCTTATGAATGAGTGATAT
Source organism: Procyon lotor (assembly GCA_028646535.1). NCBI lineage: Eukaryota > Metazoa > Chordata > Mammalia > Carnivora > Procyonidae > Procyon > Procyon lotor. The sequence goes on along the minus strand of CM053606.1, from coordinate 84,559,240 downwards.
TGCATTTTATGTATAATATATTAAAATCTTGGAGAACACAAACATATATATATGTCTATCTGTGACATATATATGTCATATATATATATTTGCAAATATCTTTGCAAATATCTTCTCCCATTCTATAGATTACTTCTTAGTTTTATTGCTTGTTTCCTTCACTGTGAAGCTTTTTAATTTTGACAAAGTCCCAATAGTTTATTTTTGCTTTTGTTTCCCTTGCCTCAGGAGACATATCTAGTAAGAAGCTGCTATGGCTGATGTCGAAGAGATTGCTGTCTGTGTGTATATATATATATATATATATACACATATATATACAGAGAGAGAGAGATGCACATATGTATATATACACATATCTATATACACATATCTATACACATATATACATATACACATATCTAGATACACATATGTATGTGTATCTATATATACACATATGTATATACATACATATATACACATATGTACATGTATCTATATGTACATGTATGCATATATATGACATATATGTCACAGGCATATATATGTCACAGACATATATATATGATATATATATATATATATATATATATATATATATATATATATCACATCTTCTTTATCCATTCATGTATCAGAGGATACTTGGGCCGTTTTCCATAATTTGGCTATCATAAATACTGCTGCTATAAAGATCATGGTGCATGTATCCCTTTGAATTAGTATTTTTGTATCCTTCGGGTAAATACATAGTAGTGCAATTGCGGGATCATAGAGTAGTCCTATTTTTAACATATTGGGGAACCTCCATACTGTTTTGCAGAGTGACTGCACCAGTTTGCATTCCCACCAAGAGTCTAAGAGGGCTCCCCTTTCTCTACATTCTTACCAACACCTATTGTGTCTTGTGTTTTTCATTTTAGCCATTCTGACAGGTGTGAGGTGATATGTCACTGTAGTTTTGATTTGCATTTCCCTGATGATGAGTGATGTTGAGCATCTTTTCATGTGTCCATTGCCCGACTGGTTGTCTTATTTGGAGAAATGTCTATTCATGTCTTCTGCCCATTTTCTAATTGGGTTATTCATTTTGGGGGGTGTTGAGTCTTATAAGTTCTTTTATGATACTAACCCTTTATCGAATATGTTATTTGCAAATATCTTCTCTCATTCTATAGATTACTTCTTAGTTTTATTGCTTGTTTCCTTCACTGTGCAGAAGCTTTTTAATTTTGACAAAGTCCCAATAGCTTATTTTTGCTTTTGTTTCCCTTGCCTCAGGAGACATTTCTAGTAAGAAATGTCTATGCTGTCTAAGCTGCTATGGCCGATGGCAAAGAGATTGCTGTCTGTGTTCTCCTCCAGGATTTTAATGGTTTCCTTTCTCACATTTAGGTCTTTCATCCATTTTTAATTGGTCCTTCCATATGGGGTAAGAAAGTGTTCCAGTCTCATTCTTTTGCATGTGGCTGTCCAGTTTTCCCAATATGATTTGTTGAAGAGACTGTCTTTTTCCCGTTGGATATTCTTTCCTGCTTTTTTGAAGATTACTTGATCTTTGTTGTGGGTCCATTTCTGGGTTTTCTATTATGTTCCATTGATTTATGTGTCTATCTTTTGTGCCAGTGCTGTACGGTTTTGATCACTACAACTTTGTGATATAGCTTGGAGTCTTGAATTGTGATGCTTCTAGTTTTACTTTGCTTTTTCAAGGTTTCTTTGGCTATTTGGGATTTTGGGGTTCCATACAAGTTTTAGGATCATTCTAGCTCTATGACAAATGCTGATTGTATTTTGATAGGGATTGCATCAAATGTGTAGATTGCTCTGGGCAATGTAGACATTTTAACAATTTTTGTTCTTCCAATCCATGAGGATGGAATGTTTTCCCCTCTGTGTCATCTTCAATTTTTTAATCAGTGTTCTATAGTTTCCAGCATACAGACCATTCTCCTCTTTGATTAGATTTATTCCTAGATATCTCATGGTTTTGGGTTTAATTGCAAATGGGATCAATTCCTTGATTTCTCTTTCTGCTGCTTCATTATTGGTGTGTAGACATGCCACAGATTTCTATACATTGGTTTTGTATCCTGAGACTTGACTGAATTCCCATCACTGGCTTTTTCTTTCTTTCTTTCTTTTTAATTCTATTTCCTAATCATTTTTTTTTAAGATTTTATTTATTTGTGAGAGAAAGAGAGAGCACAAGCAGAGGGAGAAGTAGGCTCCCTGCTGAGCAAGGAGACCGATGTGGGACTTGATCCCAGGACCCTGCGCTAACATAACCTTCTTGTGTGCTATACCTGAATATATGTTGGCTGTAGCAGATTGGATTTTCCTAAGATGACCTCAACAATATTTCCCACTCACAAGCCCTTCTTCCAAGATGACATTGATAATTCTCCCATCAAAGCCTATGTTCTTTCCTTGACCCTGGACAGATCTTTGGAACGCCGTCAATCAGCATCATTTGATAAAAGTTATGTTGTGTGACTTCCAAGGGTAGGTCAAAAACTGCTATGGGCTTCATCTCGCTCTGCTGCAGTGCTCTCTCCTGGGGAATGATGGTCCCAGAGAAGCAGTCCCCCTGCCCTGAAGCCGCCATGCTATGAGGAAGCCCAAATGGGCCCAAGCTGAGTGACATATGGAGAGTTCTTAAAACCATCCAAAGAAGAAAAGACTCTCAGCCGCTTCACATCCCCACCATCTCAGCAGCGGCCACGCTGACTGCAACCTCCCCAGAGACCCTGAGCTAGAACGGCCAAGCCCAACCCTTCCTGATCCACAAGAGACTGAAACTGATTGTCCTTTCAAGTTTGAGGCAGTGTGTTATGTAGCAATAGCTACTCAGGACAGAGTTAGGTACCTGGAAGTGGTGTGCTGTCTTCACAAGGCAAAAAACACTTGGCAGAGGCTTTGTAACTGGCAGGTGGTTGGAGTGGGAAGCACCTTAGCCACTGTCCACAGCGAAGCCTGATTGCCTCTAGGAGTCTGTCGGTGCGGGCTTAAAGGAAAACATGATGGGAAGCTGGAGGACAGGGCATGCTTTCTCCGCCGTGGCACAAATTCTGGTAATATGTCCGCGGGCAGTAAGATGGAAACTAGGACCTATAACGAACTAACTTGATGATCTGAGGCTTGCAGGCAGAATACTGCCAGGGCCACCTGGCTGTGAATCACAGTCCCTGTGACTCAGTGTGAGTGTGGAGAGATGAAGTCAAAATGATACACATAATGGAGTGTCTGAAAATAAAACTTGCTCATGTCCGATTTCTCCACCGTCCACAATCCTCATATTAAGAAATGCATCAAACCTACGGAAGGGCTATAAAATCCTTTGTCCAAACATCAGGAAGGTTCAAGATTGTGCCACTAGGCCAATGGCTCTCCACCAGCGGCTTTTTTCTCCCCTGCTCCCTCCCCAGGGCACATGGGGCACTGTTGAGAGACACTCTGGGTCCTCACAGCTCGGGGAGGCCACTGGCATCGAGTGGGTGAGCTACGACTACACCTCCTTCAGGGCACAGGGCCGGCCACAAGAACAAAAGACCATTTGGCCCAAAACATCAAGAGTGTTGAGTTTGAGAAACTCACCATGAACAGAGATGAAAGATCTGCTAAGGATATTCTTTTGTGAAGTACAGTTGACACACAGTGTTACCTTGGTTTCAGATGCCCGAGGCGGCGACGGGGCAACACATACCTCATGCAGCGGTAAGGGTACCCCACAAGTGCAGCGGTAAGGATACCCCACAAGTGCAGCGGTAAGGGTACATCTTTTCGTCCCACAAAACTCTCAGCCCATCCCATGTACTGGACACCATACTTGGCACTGAGATACAACAGTGAGTATAAGCAGTCCCACTGCTGCCCTCAGGAGACTGTGACTCGAGTTGGGTAAACAGAGGCTATAATAGGAGACGAAAAGTAATACAGGGTATTGGTGATAGTGACAATGGTCATAGGCTTGGCCTCCCCTCTCTTGCAATGTTTGAGATTGCTTTTCTTACTCTAGTGGCTTTAGGTGGAAAGTAAATTGGACTACTTTGAGAGACGCTTTGTTTCATGTGTTTATAGCCTCTCAGCGCTGCCTTCCATGAGTCTGGCTAGGTTGTTTTCAGTTTCATTCATCTCCATGCAGTTTTGTGATTTCTTTTGTGATTTCTTCTTTGACCTACTGGTTGTTTGTGTTGCATAATTTCCATGCATTTACACATTTCCCAACCTGGGTTCTGTTACTGGCTTCTGAGCTCATTCCATTACGGTCAGATAACAGATTTTATGTTATTTCAATTGTATTAAATTGAAATTAAATCATCCACCAACTGATGAATGGATAAGGGAGATGTGGTGTATATATACAGTGGAGTATTACTCGACCATAAAAAAGGAAATCTTGTCATTTCCAACAAGAAGGATAGAGCTAGAGAGTAGTACACTAAGTGAAACAAAGATAAATCTTTTATGATTTCGCTTGTATGTGGACTTTAAGAAACAAAATAAAGGAGTGAAGGGGAAAAAAGAGATTGAGAGAGACAAACCCAGACACAGACTCTTAACTCTGGAGAACACACTGATGGTTACCAGAGGGGAGATGGGTGGTGGGGAGAAGAGGCGGGCAGGGGTGATGTGGGATTACGGAGGGCACGTGCTGTGATGGGCACCAGGTGTCCTATAGACGTGTTGAATCACTACATTGTACACCTGAAACTAATATAATACTGTATGTTAGCTATACTGGAATTAAAATAAAATAAAATAATAAATAAAAATTTACTGAATTTTGTCTTATAGTCTATCCTGGAGAACGTACCCTGTGTACCTGAGAACTTGTAATCTGCTCTTGTTAGGTGCAGGGCTCCATAGATGTTAAATCATGTTGCTCTATAGTCTTGTTCAAGTCTTGTTCAAATCTTTCTTCAATTCACTTTCTTAATGAGATGTACTCTGACCTACTCCGTTTAAGCTGAAAATTAAACCACCATTCCCACCATCATGCTCCATTGTCCTTACCTTCCTCTCTATCTCCCTTACTAGCATACTAGATAACTAGTGGTAATTATTAACATTTATTTCTTACTGTCCATCTTCTCCCAGAAGAATGTAAGCCACCAAAAGAACTGGCATTTTAATCTTTTTGTTTACTGCTTTAGCCTGAACACTTAAAGAGGACCGAGTGCCAAGTAGGGTTGAAAGAATTTCTATTGAATAAATGAACAAATGTCGACATCTTCTCCAATTCCCTCTATTAAGAGACTTTGTAATTTTTACCAATTAAACAGATAATAGTCAACTCACTGTTGTCTTGATTTATTTTTCCTTGATAATTAAAGAAGTTGAATATCTCTTCATGTGTATATTTGCCATATACATTTCCTATTCATGTGCCTTATCTATTTTCCCTTGGGTTGTTTTCTTATTATTGAAGGCAGGAATTATACATATATAATCCTGAAACTGATCTCTGGCAAGCTACATGCACACTATCTGCTCCCAGAATGCAACTTATTTTTAAGATGTCTAATAAACAAATTCTTTATTTTAATCTAATCAGTGTTGTGGTAAATTCTTTTCATGTCTTGTTCAAGAATAAACTACTCTTCTCACACCACAGCATCAGTGCCAGGGGCCAGTCCTTTCGAAATCTTTCCTTTTAATTAAAAGCTTACTTTATTGCCCACAGAGGGGTCCATGCATGAAATTCAAGGTATTACAAAGGACCTCAGGCCGCTCCAAAGAGTCAAGCCCATCCACTCCCAAACCCAGACCCCCCCCCCCTTCAGCATCATCACCTTCTCCCCTCTAGCAACGTAAGGAGAGACAACACCATTAATCACTCACTGAGAGCGGCCAGGTGGGCAAGAGGTTGGGGGGCGGGGAGTGGGAAAGAGCCCAAGGGAAGGGCTGCAGTTTAGAAACACCTACCAGCAGGAGGAGCCCTCCCCCTGCCAGAGGAAAGGGGCAAGTCCCAACACAGGATTCTAAGGGGCATTTAGGGATTTGAAATGTAGCAAAGAAGTTGATAATAAAAGAGTGTGGGTGTGATGCACTAAGGAGAGCTCAGGATAAGCCAGTGAGGCTGTGCTTTCAAAGAGAGAGATACCCCGTAGATGGGGACCCGTTGAGGCAGGGGACAATGGAGGTGACCTCCGCGCCCCTAAGAGCACCAGCATTGGGCTGATCTGCACATGGACCCAGGTTCCTGGAAATGAGTAGACATCCAACGCAGGGGAGGGAGAGGGGATGAGGTTGTTTGAAAAGCTAGCAGTACCATTCGGACCCTGACATAGTCACTCACCGATCACGGGCTTTCAGAGGTCTCCTTGATTTCCCACCTGAGGACGAAAGTCCTTTTTCCTGTGTGGAGGAGAAAAGGAGACATTTCAAAACATAAATACCCAAAAATGCCCCTGTCCATCTTCCTAAGGTTAGCTGGGCTCTCCGTGTGTAACCTGCAGAGATTCCTGAGCTGCCCACAACTGAGGAGTTGCTAAATCTAACTTAAAGTGTTCAGACTTTGCCTCCTCTGAATTTGGCTTTGACACGTTCTGTCATCTCTGCCAAGAAGGGAAGCAATAAACAGTCACTGCTGCCCACGCTTGGGCCATGGGTAAACCTCCTGCCTCAGCTCATCCTCCTCTACCCTGCCCACCCCAGCACCCCAGAGGGACAGTCTCGTGCTGAGCACCGGACTGAGAGCCACAGGAGCCAGATCCTGCTCAGGCTAGTTTCCCCCATCTGCGCAAAGAAGTGTTGAAGTGAAATACAAGCCAAAAAATTGGAAAGGCCATCATGCAGAGAATGAAGTCCAGGCCTGATCTTTATCCTCTCCCACCTGCCACAGAAAAGTATACAATGTGACTCTGTGGCCTGAAAATTTGCCATAAGATACCCAGAGGGAGCACCCTCAGCTCAGAGCCAATCTCCTGGCCCGCACACATCACTGGACCTGTGAGAGGAGGGATTTCCCCTCGAGGTTTCCCTGCTGCTCACCAGCCCATGGCCATTTCAGGAAATGAGGTCCCCCGAGCGGTCAGGACACGTGTGGGTTTAGCTACGCCAGGTAACTGGCAAGAAAGGGAGCCCCACACCCAAACTGTTCACAATGAGCCGAGCCCTGGAGCCTCGGCTCGAGACCTTGCGCGTACAGTGGGGCTCACCCATAGCATCTGAAAGGGGCACACGTCCTATCTTTGAGGATCTCCCAGTCCAAGGAAGACTTCATGGGTGGCAAGTCTCCTAACCTAAAAGGTGGAGGCAAAGTCCCTGCTGTCACAGGAGAGGAGTCTCCTCCAGAATGTTCCCAAGTCCCTAGAGGCCCCTGATGGGGCAGATGAGCACACAGTAGCCAGATTTAGCAAATAAAGATACAGGGCATCCAGTTCAACTTCAATTTCAGATAAATAAGGAATCTTTCTTTTTTGGTATACTTAAAGTAGGGGGGGAAAAGATTCCTTGCCTATTCAAAATTTAAATTTACCCAGATGTCTCATATTTTATCTGGCAAGCCTAGAAGAGAACAAAATCACAAGCCCCAGACTTGGTCTAAGTATGTGGCAACATACGAGTAAATGAAAAGTCAAAAGTCACAGAGTCACACTGCTGTGGGTCTGTGGGCGGTAGGGGGACGCCTCAGACTCTGCCCCATCACCGCAGGTCACTGCTGGCTGCGTCCCTGTGTGGTAGGCCGCTTGGGACCTAGAGAGAGACATCCAGGGGCTTGGCAGCCAGCTGTGTCCTCTCAAGCCAGAGCTGAGGCCAAGCACACTGGGACAGAGAAGATCACGGGCAGGCCCCGGGGGATGGTGGGCCAAGATCTGGGGGAACACAGATGGGTGCCCAAGGGACAGTGTGCGCTTTCAAAATGAGGAATGATGGGAAGTCTTCTTGGTTGCCAGACAAGAAACCTCCATGAGAACACTGCTGCTAGGGGTGCTGGCAGCACGGGAATCTGGGGCGGGGGTGGGGGGAAGACACTGGAAAATAGGAAACCAGAGAGATCCAGAGCTGAAGCCCCAGACCCTGAAGGTCTAAGCTCTCTGCAATGCTGGGTGATGCAAGCTCTAGGAGCCTGACACCAGGAAGCACCCCTGGACAGGTTTCTGCCCCCACACCCACAGCTCCCCAGCACTGCCATGTGAGGCAGAAAAGCAATTCACCAAGTCCAGAACTATTATGGAATATCTAACCACTCTTCCCCATCAGATCAGTGAACTCAGGGGGCCTCCATCTGAGGGGGCCAGGGGTCTCATCTTGTAAGGACCAAGACAAAACCTCCCAACTGCAGAAGCAGTTTCAGCAACCTCAGCTTCCAGGGGCCCGAGGCCTAAGAATCACCAACACTAACAAGTTAACAGACCAGATGCTGATGTCCTGGGAGCTCCCCAGCACTCGCCTTGCCCCAGCCCAGCCTTCCTCTTCCTCCCCTCTTCCTTGGTCTCTGGCACCAGGCTCCCGGGGCACTTCTGTGAGGAGGCGAGGGTGAAGAGGGCTGAGAACGTCTCAACACCCCAGAACGTCCCGGAGTCAAGGCCGCTCTCAGCACCGCTGAGAGTCCCACCCAGGGCTGCCTCCTTTGAGGAGCTTTGAAAAGGATCACGATGATCACTACTATTATTACTCTTTGCCAATCACTAACTGTATGCTAGGCAATGTTAAGTACTTTGTACCCTGTTTCACGGAATGCACAACCAGGGAAATGAGCACCATCAATACTAATTTACAGACAGAGATCTGACAGCCACAGGGGTCCACACACCTAGAGAGTTAACACCCGGGGGGAGAGGAGACCAGTGAGACAAATCTCAGACTTTGGAATTGATCATCGGGGGTGAAACCCTAGGCTAGCTCTTGGGAGAACAGTATCAGGACAGAAGATGCTAAGAGCAGGCTCCAAGTCCTTACAACACTGCTCTCTGCCAGCAGGGGGCGCCAATGTCTGCGAAAAGCTACTTGCCACAGACAATGTAGACCCCATTGGTGCAGAGGAATACAGATACCAAAGGGAAGAAGGGGCGATGATCCCTTGATCCCTATGGGCCACAGGAAGGAAAATCGAAACAAAGCCGGCGTGTGCAGCAGGCCTAGATTTAGAAAGAGCTAGATTCTGGCTTATTGATCCTTCTTATAAGCTCCCTGACAGCTCAGCAAATGCTCTGTGGAGAAGACCAGCCTTGCCTTCAGGGCTCCTCTGGTTTCTTTGTCCTGCCAAACCCTCGAGATGGCCACATGCTCTGTGGTTTCTTTTTACCTCAGTAGAGTCTCTGCTCACTCAGATCAAGTGCTCACACCAGGCAAGTGCCCCCAGGGAAGAAAATGAATGGGGATCAGCTGGCCTAGGAAAGGCTCTTCCTTCTCTAGGTTAGTTGCATGGATTCATTGCCCCCAAGGCTCTCCATCGTCTTTCCACACATGCTTTGTACAATGTATCCAGTTTTCCTCTAGTTACTGCCTTACTCTAACAGTTGTGGCGGCCTGATGCAACTCTGTATCTTACACAGAAGCAGATGTCCAAGTTCCCTCTCAGCTTCAGCTTCCTCATTTGTGAAATGATAATGGTGGTGTGAACTTTAAATGAACAGAGGTATGGCAGTCAGCCGATACGGTGCCCAGAGCACAGTGGGCAGTCAGTGGAGTCTGACCTGTGGTCAGCCACCTAAGGGATTTGCAGGGGGGAGGCCCTATGGGTCCTGCTAAAGAGCACTGGACTTGGAGTCCACCGGTTCCTTGAATCAATCCCAGCTCCCCAAGCAAGTTATGTGACCTTGAGTAAGTTGCCTAACTTCTAGCTTCAGTTTTCTTCTCAGAGGAGGAAAACTCATGTCCATCTCATAGTCTTGGGCACATTAAATTATATGCCATATGTGAAGCCCTCAGCAATGTGCGTGCCTGGCTCTCAGTGGGTATTTGGTGGTAACTAGTAGTATATCTTCTCTCACTTACTAGTTGAAGTCAGGGCAGGTGGATTAAAGCATTATAGAATTTGGAGAGCCCCTGGAAAAGACCAAATGTTATAATGGATATCAGAAAGATACAAGGCAATGATAAATATTTCCCACATTTTACATCCAGTTAGCAATTTGTCAAAGCAAGTGCTTTGATATTATCTCTTCATGTTCTTATCACCTCAAGGTGTTAGACAATAGGACAAATATTACCCCCATTTTAAGGATAAGGAAACTAAGCTTTGGTGAGATTAACTGAATTAGCTACTCAGGCACAGAACCAGAATTAGTCTTTACACTCCTAGTTGCTGCCTTCAAGGATCTAATAATCCTACCATGCAATGGGCCAGACAATATAATCGGGTGGTTTAAGGTGAACGTTAAGCAGGGTGTGGCAGAAGGTCAAAGAGAAGAGAGCTGCGGGAAAGCTTGCTAGCCACGACTGTTTATGGGTTGATTGGAACTCTAGCCATCATTGCCTAGTGCAGACCAGAGGCCTACAGAGAACAGATGAAGCCCAGAAATCCTCATAAGATGGAGACTGTGCGAGTTCATATCTCAGGTGGTCTGACAAGGTCCAATTGCTTGTTTTTTCTGTGTTCATTCAGCAAAAATGTTTTCAACTCTCCCCCCCCGCCAGCAGGTACTGTGTTAGACACTAGAACATAGGAACAAAAACATAGTTCCTGTCATCCCAGAGTTTATGATCTAGTGAAGGAGACAAACGATGATCAAATAAGCCGCACACAGATACATGATTACAAAATACATGTTGTGATGAGAAAGTACCAGGTGTGTCAAGAGAGCCCCTAGCTGACAACCTGGGCAAGGGTTGGGGCGGGCACAGTAAGGCCAACTCCAAGAGCCACACAGGCAGAAGGTAGCATGGGTGAATCCCCACACCAGAGTGCATAGAACAGACAATAAAGTAGAGAAGGCCAGGGAGGTGGAAGAGAGACTGATCACCCAGGATGTGGGGCGGGGACGTCCCCAGGTCCCTTGTGGCCTGGGCCTTCAGGCTGCTCTGGGAGCTGGGTCTTGCTCTAAAAGAAATGTGAAGCCACCACTGCCATAAGCAGTGGGGGAGAAAAAGGAGCAGAGGGTGGCCTTTTGGGGGTTCTTTGATCATAAACAACAGCAACAGAGTCTGGCTTCCTTCAGAAAAAGCTAATTTATTGGAAGCAGATGTTGTGGCATCAAAGGAAAGGCTAAACAATGGGGTCTTGAAAGGGACAGGAACAAAGGGAATGCCACAGATCCCAGAAGTGGGGATTATAGACAGTCACCATCATCCCCAAGAAGCTGCCTGACCACTTTCCAGTCCTTGTGCTGCGTCTCTCATTCTCTGATTCCCCAGAGAGACTCTGACAGCTCGCTTTGTGTCACACGTTCACTTCTTGGCCACAACACAACACACCTACACCAACAGACTCTCAGTAAGACAGCTTCCAAGGAGAGGAGCATTCCCCCAAAGGAAAATTGCAGAGAAATTGGGGAGATGTTCCCAAAGAAAGTGGGAGGGGATTCTGGACCAAAAAAAAAAAAAAAAAAAGAGAGAGAGAGCGAGAAAACAGGCATTTATTACAGACTGAAAAAAAGGCAAGAGGATCATTAAGGACAAAGTGAATTTGCCTGTGGTTTTGCTAAGAAACAAAGTCATGCAGCGTTGTGTCAGAGGGAGGGCCATAGGGGAGGTTTGAGAGATGGCAAGTAGAGAAAGGAGGTACCAGATGGCGCCTCATATCAGGTCACATACCACATGACCCTCCCCAGGTCTCAGTCTCTGACTCATCTGTAACATTCAGAGAGATAAGGTAACCAACCACTAAATAAATAAGCTACCGAGCTATGGAGAGGTGGCAGAGGAAACTGAAAAGGAATTTATTTATTCTACCAATGTATAAATATGTCTGTCTAAGGAAGAAGGCTAACTCTGAAGTGTCCCCCTGCTTTGGAAGGATGAAGGGAGGGATAAGCATTACCCATCCATGAGAATCTGGTTGTCAGAACAAAAAGCCAGGAACATGAGCTGATAGACTACAGGCAGGAAGTATCCAGAACTGGGCCAGAGCCCCTTCTCCTGCTCCTGAAGATCTATCACATTCGAATAGCACTGTAGTTTCCTTCCTGGATAGGCAACTTCCCCCACCATATGCTAATTCAATGCTTCATTTCTCACAGGAAGAACATTTCATTGCGGGTTGCAGTATCTTAAGAAATCCACAATGCTTCAAAGAAAGTAGACATTGCAAAAGAACTAAAGATAAAAAGGGCACAGGCTTGGAAATTAGGGTGGAAACGGAAAGCCTTGCTTGCCTCGGTGCTATTTTCACTGGAATAGAGCTCAAGGTTCTTTGTGCAATTTCAAGGCATCAGTCTGACACTTTCAGGTCTTATTGTTACCCCTCACCGCCCCCCCCCCCAACACACACACAAGCACTTTTCACGACTTTTCACGGAAGACTTCTTCCCTTGCAATGAGATGAAAACTTTTTGGTCCAAAAAGAATGGCGTTGATTCTAAGGAAAAAGCTCAGAGATGAAACTGATATGTAATGTGTCAAGTCTTCAAAACACCACTGCCAAAACCCAGAGATGTCTATTTGCAGAAAGGCAGTGGGGAAAATTGCCACCACTTCCAACAGCACATGTTGCTTCCATGTGAAGCAAGCTGATGAATTTACAATAAGACCTTGAGCAAATATAGGAACCTGTGAAGGAAAAATAGCGCCTGTTCCTTAAAGAGGAAACTCTTACTACTAATGTGTTACAATAGTTTCCTTACTGGTCTCTCCAGCCTAGATCACTTTTTCCACTTTAGTCCACTTTACACCAGCTCCCAGACTGGTCTTTCTACCCAAGCAACCACCCTAAACGCTAATGTGCTTACCCTCCTAAATCATTCTAAACTTAGCCCACTTTCCCTGAATTTTTCCTTGATTTTTTTTGTCATATCTGTGCACCATCCAAATTATTACTTGGTGAATTTGATTAAATTGCCTCCTTTTTCTTTGCTTTCCTTCATTGTAAGCAATATTATCATTACTGTTTAAATATTTATTAATATAAGTGCCTAACTGATAAACTCTAAAGTGTCCAACATATGCCACCAAAAACCATTTCATGCATCCCCTGTCCCACTGAGCACCCCTCATTCATATACCCGGCACTCTGGCCCAAGCGGACAATTTGCCATCTCCCTGACCACCCCCCCCCACACACACACACACCACTCACTCCAATGTTTGTCCCACCACCCAACTCTGCCTCTCAAATCACACTAATCATTCAAGACCCTCCCCCTTCCTGAGGTTTTCCCAGACTCACTCACCCTGAAGGAGTCTTATCTCCCTGAGTGCTCACTGCACTTAGAGCACCGGGACTTCTTACTTAGGACTCTCTGTTGGCCTCTTCAAAGTACCAGGTTTTGGTAGGCACCTTTTCTTGCAGAATATCTGCAGGCTTGCTGAGACCAGAGGTCATAGCTGGTTATTTTACGTGGGCTCTTGCTCAGTTAACGCTTGCTGGATGAACGCATTCTCCTTGCTGACCAGTGCTCTTTTTGGCAACACACAAATCTGCTCATATCATTCACCTGCTCCCCACAAAATAAAGTTTCAATAGCTTAGCAGACATAAAGAGACAGGGTCCTTGAGTTGTGGGGGAAGCAGTCTCCCTCCCTCTCCCTTCCCCATGGTGGAGTGAGACTGACCCTCTCCCTCCAGTTTGTCAATGTATTTTTAGCCTTCTTTAAAAAAGCCAAGGTGATAGGGGAGCCCCTTTACAAGGCTAGTAAACTAGGTTCTATTTCATCCCGTTGCAAGTCTTGCACATACAGAATGGTGGTTATTTTTATGTGTCAACCAGACAAGAGACAGGGTGCCGAGACATTTGGCCAAACATCATTCTGAGTGTGTCTGTGAGGGTGCTTCTGGATGAGATTCACAGTTGAGTTGGTAGACTGAGTAAAGCATATTACCACACACACACACACCCCGCCCCAATGTCGGTGGGCCTCACCCAAGTCGTTAAAGATCTGAATAGAACAAAAGGGTTGAGTAAGAGAGACCTCCTCCCACACAACTGCCATAAGCTGAGACATTGGTCTTTCTCTGCCTCCAGATTTCAACTGAAATATCAGTCCAGCTTTTGGACTGGAAGTATGCCATTGACTCTGCATCTATGGGCTATAGACTTTGGGACTTTTCAACCTTCCCAATCATGTGAGCCCATCTCTTATAATAATATATATTCACATACATAGTTTTGGTTCTATTTCCCTAGAGAACACTGCTAAGACAGATGATCATACCTTGCTTTAGGATGTAAAGCTCCTTAAGATTTTGATCTCGGTCTTTGGGGCCTCTGTCAAAACTTAGAAACAATAGGAAAAGTCCCACAAAATTAGGCCAGCTTATTATTCTGTAAGTTTGTAAAATTTTTCCTAATCCAGGTGATGAAAATGGGGATCATCTAGGAGCTATGATAAATATCCACACTTGGACCTTGAATGGATTTTGTTCTCTTCCTTCCCGACCCCCTATAAAAATGAAAATGAAGTGGGTAGGTTATTCCCATGGGGCCCTATGGAACAATCAATTGTCCTTTGCATTTGTTCCCTCTCCTGTTTCCTGGTCTCTTCTCTGGCTTCACGCTTGTCTGCACAAGCAGGTGTGTGGTCCTTCCTCTCACCAGCAAACACAGAAGTGAAACAAGGATAAAAGGGACCTACTGCTGCCTGAATGCTGCAGAGAAAACATTGAAAGAGGAGAGCCTGTCCCAGCAACCTGTGACCAAGGGATGAGTTGTAATCAGGAAACTAAGGCCCTTGCCTTCCCTCTCTCTGGGTATCCAAGAAATGGCTGGTTTACAAACCCAGAGCCCACAGACTATTCTCCAGCGACAACTGCATAGCAACAGATTCATACATTGCAAACCTGGGATTCAAAAACTGTTTACATCCTGCTTATCAAAACCAAAGTTACAGGCACCCGGGTGGCTTAGTCGATTAGGCATCTGTCTTCAGCTCAGGTCATGATCCCAGAGTCCTGGGATTGAGTCTTGCATTGGTCTCATCCTGTATCTTTCCTCCTCTCATGCTCTCTCTCTCAAATAAATAAAATCTTACAAAAAAAAAAAAAAAACTATGATAGCAGGCATACCAGTCTTCTTTTTCCAGCAATAGGGCAGACTTGATATCCCAAACTACTTTCTCCACTGAAACTAAAACACCGGGGGCACCTGGGTGGCTCAGGAGGTTCAAGCCTCTGCCTTCAGCTCAGGTCATGATCTCAGGGTCCTGGGATCGAGCCCCACATCAGGGTCTCTGCTCAGCAGGGAGCCTGCTTCCCTCTCTCTCTGCCTGCCTCTCTGCCTACTTGTGATGTCTCTCCTCTCTGTCAAATAAATAAATAAAATCTTTAAAAAAAAAAAAAAAACTAAAACACCGGATAAAATACATAAGCATCTTTTTAAAAACACATTGCTCAGCTAGCACAAAAGAAAAAGAATCTACAAAGGCCAAAGTGAAGTGAAAGAAGAATCCTGGGAAGGAAAGGTGCCGAGGACACCTCCGGGCCTGAGTTTCTGTTTAAACAGCTGCAAAGTCTTGTAGTTCTTCAAGTAAAGTGTGAAAATCCACTAAGGTCAAGAGCCTTTTAGGAAACCCTTGGCAAACCTGGTATTCCCTCCTAAGGGCTATGCTCCCAAGGTAGGAATGGAGAGGAAATAAACCCATCATAAGAAAGAGGGCAACAAGGAAATGGACATGTTATGATCTCGGAGTCTGCTGGGGGAGGGAGACTTCAGGTCGAATCTCCCCTAGGAACTTGTAAAGCCAGCCTCGAAATAATACTCAGTGATTTACATTGAGATGACTGATCTGCAAAAGTCCAAGTAAACCCTCTCCGGAGAAATAAAACCTCAATTCAGGACACAAAGCTTTTCCAGAATTTTCCAAGGAAAAAGAGCAGCTTACAGTAAGAAAGAGAAAGAAGGCACACAATTCACAAGGAAACAAGATATTAAGATCAACAAGGCAGAAAGTTCCACAGGCAGCAAAATCAGATCTCAGCTCAAGGGTTGAGATTAGGCAATCTAGAAAGTCGGCTTTTCCTACACCATCCTTGCCTGCTTTCTCCCATCTCCAAATGTAGACCTCCATCAGCTTCTGTCCCTCCACACCTGTCTACGTCTCCCTGAGACTCCGCTTTTGCTGCTTCTTCAACCTGTCTTCCTCCACAGTCACCCTCCCAAAGCACTAAGAACACGTCCGAATCTTTCCATTGAGGAAAAAGAAGAAAAGGAAACTTGCTTCCTGCCCCTCATCTTGCTCTACCACTCTTATAGCTGGGCTTCCCAAAGAGCAGCTACAGTGACTCCCCCACCATCCATTCACCCCAAAACTGCAGCCCAGCTTCCACCACTGCCCCCCCCTCTTCTGAAGTAGCCCTTACCCCAGAGTCCTGAGTGACCAGAGCACCGAATCCAATCAACTCTTATCTCACCTCTTTCTGCTGAGGTTCCTGTGCTCTGATGATTCCTCCCATTCAGAAACTTCTCCCCCATCTTCCCCTCCCCCACCTCCATGACATCACTTTCTTCTGATTTTGCTCTTACATCTCTGGTCATTTCCAGCCAGTCTCCTTTGAGTATTATGTCTCCTCTGCCCACTTTTTAAAATGTAGTTGTTTTAAAGTTTCCATTCTCAACACTTTTCACATCCTCTCTGGCCATATCATCCACTCTCATGGCTTAAAGCAGCCGCACCATCTCTCGGGCATGCATAACCTGGCAATGTAAGAAATCTTTCCAGAGGGCACTCCAACATGAATACTTTTCAAGAGAATCCGTTTCCAGATCCTCCATTGCCATGTGTACTCTTTCCTAGAGTCAATCTGCCTGAGAATATGCCTGGGATCAAGCCATCTTCTTTCACAAGCTCCTTCTTACTCATCCTAAATCTGAGAAGGGTACATCTCTTCAGAGTTTATGGAAAAATCTCTGGACTTGAAAAACTACTGTCAGAGAAAACAGTCTGATGGTTGCCAGAGAGGAAGGGGTAGGGGAAGGGCAAAATGGGTGAAGGGGAGTGTAGGGTGAGGGGTGAAAGGAGATACAGGCCTCCAGTTATGGAATGAATAAGTCACAGGCATGAAAGGCACAGCATAAGGAATATAGCCAACTGTACTGTTATAGCCTTATATGGGGACAGATGGCAGCTACACTTGTGGTGAGCATAGCATACGTGTATAGATAGACTTGTCAAATCACTATGCTGTACACCAGAAAGCAATGTAATATTGTATATCAACTATACTTCAATTAAAAAAAAATTGCGATAGACATTAAGACTATCTACAATGACTATAATACAGGGAATGACATAATATAGGTAATAAATGCTCTTGTAAATTAGAAAGATTCCAACTCCCCTTTCAATAGAATTGAAGAAAGACTAAATGGAGTTGTCAGCTTATTGATCATTTGATGATAGTTTTTGATGAAGTATCTGTATGTGAATTGGGGTTTATAATTCAGAAAGGGTTTAAAGGACTAATTGGCACTGCTATAACAGCTTCTTCCACCGTAATCCACTTACTTATCTAAACAACATTTCTCAGCATTAACATCAAAGCAATGAAAAATATTAAGGGAATTTATGCTGAGCCCTGTGTTGTTCTAGCAATGAGGAATATTCATCCATGGATACATGAAGTAGTAGAAAAAAAATCTCAGCCCCACCAAACTCATTAAAAGATGCAGCTCCGGTAATATTTTATTTTTATGTTTAATAATTGTGTAAACTATATTGTTATTTTAATCAGTAATCAATTTTGTACCAAGAATAATTTTAATGATAGCTCAAGCTAGAATAAATTAATTAACACTTAGAGCGTTAGGGTCTTAGGAGGCAAAACTTCTTTTAATAAATGCATAATAAGGGGAGAGCAAGACGACGAAGTAGGAGACCTAAATATCATCAGGTCCCAGGAGTTCAGCTAGATAGCTATCAAACCATTCTGAACACCTACAAACTCAACAGGAGATCAAACAGAAGAAGAGCAGCAATTCTAAGAACAGAAAAGTGACCACTTTCTGGAAGGAGAACGTGGGGAGAAGTGAATCTGAGGCGGAAAGACAGGCCGCAGGGGGAGGGGCAGGCTCCCGGCAAGCGGTAGAGCAGCGGAGCACAAAATCGGAACTTTTAGAAGTCTGCTTCTAGGAGAGACGTCACTCCAGAGGCTAAGCAGGGGGGTGGAGCCCTCACAGGGACAGTGTGGCCTCAGGTCCCTTCGGGTCACAGAAAGACAGGGGGATCTGAGGGTGGCAGGGCTCCCAGGCATCAGATTGGGGAAGCCGACTGCATAGACAGAGCCGAGGAGTGAGCTCTAAGCTTGGGGTTACCTTAAACTGTGATCCGAGGCACAGTCGGGTCACTACTATTTGAGCAGGGACCCCACAGGTGGCAGATCTGGGGAAACTCACCTTCCTCCTCCGGGAGGAGCGGTGCAGGAGTGTGCGGCAGGAATCAGCTGGGTTTAGAGACTCCAAATGGGGCCACGCACCAGAGATAGAAACTCTCCGTCACAGGCCGGGTGAGCTCGGAGTGCGGCCAGAGACCAGGGAGACGGGAGGGACTGACTGCTGTTCTCTGAGGGCGCACTGAGGAGCGGAGTCCCGAGTGCTCAGGTCCTCTGGGCCAGATATTGGGAGGCCGCCATCTTCATTCTCCTCCTCCAAAGCTGTACGGAAAGCGTTCAGGGAACAAAAGCTTCCGAGAGCAAACGGGAGAAGATTGCTTAGCCCCGCCTCTGGCAAGGGCGGTGCAATTCCACCTCCGGCAAAGACATTTGAAAATCACGGCAGCAGGCCCCTCCAAAGATCAGCAAGAGCATCAAGCCAAGACCAAGTTTACCAATCAGTGAGAGCTGGAAAACTTCAGAGCTATGGGACTACAGCACATAGAATTCATGGCTTTTCCCCATGATTCCTTTCAAAGATAACTTTTATTTATTTTATTTTTTCTTTTCCTATTTTTTAAGTGCTTTCCTCTTTCCTATTTTAACCTATTTTATCAATACCTTTTTAAAAATCGTTTTTAATTTTCATTGTTATAGTCATATTCTATCCCTTCATTGTATTTAACTTTATTTTTTGCATACATAGAAGTTTTTCTTTCTTTAAAATTTTGGGATACAGTTTCTTCTAACAGATCAAAATATACCCTAAATCTAGCACATGGCTTTGTTCTAGTCTCCAGCCTGATCACATTCTCTCCTTTTTTTTTTTCTTTTTTCAACCATCTTCTGATCTTATTGATTCCTTTTTAAAAAATCTTTTTTAATTTTCATCTTTACAGTCATATTCCATCCCTCCATCATATTTACCCTTATTTTTGTGTAGAAAGAAATAAAGAAAAAAATATTTTTTTTCTTTATTTCTTTAAGATTTTAGGAGGCAGTTTCTTCTAACAGACCAAAATGCACCCAAAATCAAGTGTGTGGCTCTGTTCTATTCATCAATCTAATCATATTTTTTTTCTTTCTTCTCCCCATGGTTTTGGGTCTCTTCTGATATGGCAAGTGTATATTTTTCTGGGGTCATTGCTACCCTTTTAGTATTTTGTTCTCTCATTCATCTATTCTCTGGATAAAATGACAAGGTGGAAAAATTCATCTCAAAACAACAACAACAACAACAACAACAACAACAACAAAAGAGGCAGTACCGAGAGCTGGGGACCCAATCAATAAGGACATTAGCAAGATGTCAGAACTAGAATTCAGAATGACAATTGTAAAGATGCTAGCTGGGTTTGAAAAAAACCATAGAAGATACTAGATAATCCCTTTTGGAAAATAAAATCCCTTTCTGGAGAAATAAAAGAACTAAAATCTAACCAAGTTGAAAAGCTATTAATGAGGTACAATAAAAAATGGAGGCTCTCACTGCTAGGATAAATGAGGCTGTTCGGATAAAAGAGAGAATTAGTGATATAGAAGACTAAATGATCAAGAATAAAGAAGTTGAGAAGAAGAGAGATAAAAAACTACTGGATCATGAGAGCAGAATTAGAGAGATAAGTGATACCATAAGATGAAACAATATTAGAATAATTGGGATCCCAGAAGAAAAGAAAGAAAAAGAGGGGCAGAAGGTATATTGGAAAAAATTATAGCAGAGAATTTCCCTAATTTGGCGAAGGGAATAAGCATCAAAACCCAGGAGGCACAGAGAACCCCTCCTCAAAATAAATTTTTTAGGTCCATACCCTCTCATCTAATAATGCCATTACAAGTCTCAGTGACAAAGAGAAAATCCTGAAAGCAGCTCGGGACAAGAAGTCTGTAACATACAAAGACAGAAATGTTAGTTTGGCAGCAGACCTATCCACAGAGACCTGGCAGACCAGAAAGAACTGGCATGATGTATTCAGAGCACTAAATGAGAAAAATATGCAGCCAAGAATACTATATCCAGCTAGGCTGTCATTGAAAATAGAAGGAAAGATAAAAGGCTTCCAGGACAAACAAAACTAAAAGAATTTACAAACACCAAACCAGACCTACAGGAAATATTGAAAGGGGTCCTCTAAGAAAGGAGAGATCCTAAAAGTAACAGACCAGAAAGGGACAGAGACAATATACGGTAACAGTCACCTTACAGGCAATTCAATGGCACTCAATTCATATCTGTCAATAGTTACCCTGAATGTAAATGGGATAATGCCCCAATCAAAAGACATAAGGTGTCAAAATGGATAAAAAACAAGACCCATGTATATGCTATCTGCAAGAGACTCATTTTAGACCCAAAGACTACTCCACATTTAAAGTTCCATGGTAAATGGAAATGATTTACCATGCTAATGGACATCAAAAGAGAGCTGGAGTGGCAATCCTATTATATCAGATAAATCAGATTTTAAACCAAAGACTATAATAAGAGACGAGGAAAGACACTATCATACTCAAAGGGTCTGTTCAACAAGAAGATCTAAACACTTTAAATATCTATGCCCCTAATATGGGAGCAACCTATTACATAAAGCAATTAATAACAAAATCAAAAAAACACACCAACAATAATACAATAATAGTAGGGGACTTTAACACCCCCCTCACTGAAATGGACACATCATCTAAGCAAAAGATCAACAAGGCAATAAAGGCTTTAAATGACACACTGGACCAGATG
>CM053606.1:84456563-84537613 GCA_028646535.1 Procyon lotor | reverse complement strand
AGAAGTTCCGGATTTTGTGCTCCGCGGCTCTGAGGCTGCTGGGACCTGGCCCCTCCCCCCAGGGTCTCTCTTCTCGTCGCTTTAAATTCACTTTTTCCACATGTCCTACCTTTCAGAAAGTGGTCAATTTTCTGCTCCTAGAATTGCTGTTCTTATTCTCTTCTCTCTCCTGTTGTTTGCCAGCTTTTTTAGAGTGGTTTTCTGCCTCTTTAGCTGGACTTCTGGGACCCAGTGCTCTCTGTGCGTCCTACACCTCTGCCATCTTGCCTCCTCTCCCAGGTTTGAGCATTTTTAAAAGGTGCCTTGATGTCAGGGACAGAGTCCATGCTGCATGAAATGAGATGTAAGGAATAAGGGTGCCCTTTCAAGTAGTCTTGGGGCAAAGGACAGGAAAAGAGTTCAAAAAAGATGAAATCCAAATTACCATTAAACACATAAAAATGTAGGCAATTAATAGCAATGTTTTAAAAAATTGCAAATTAAAGAGCTGCCATTGTTTAACCTATGAAATTGGCTGAGTTTTTTATTAACTATATATGATATTGGCAAAATGATATAAAACAAGCATTTTCAGAAAATTGGTTCAAAATTTTTAGTTATTATGATTGCAAAATTCCTGAGTTAAGAGTGCTTCTAAGAGGGGTGGCTCAGTGGGTTAAAGCCTCTGCCTTCAGCTCAGGTCATGATCTCGGGGTCCTGGGATTGAGCCCCGCATTGGGCTCTCTGCTCAGTGGGGAGCCTGACTCCCCCTCTCTGTGCCTGCCTCTCTTCCTACTTGTGATCTCTCTCTCCCTGTCAAATAAATAAATAAAAAATCTTAAAAAAAAAAAAAAAAAAAGAGTGCTTCTAAGATAGCAGAGTAGGAGGACTCTGACCTGACCATGTTTACTGCTAGCTATCATCCTCATCCAAGTTAATAAACTGGAAAGCAGTCCAAAAACTGAAAAAAACAACTTCACAACAAATACAGAGAAGCTGCATCTGAAGGGTTAGGAAGGTCAGAAAGGCAGAGGAAGGCCGCCTGCAGGAGGGAGGGAGCTGCACCTGCAGAGCAGACAGAGTAATGGACTCCTGCACCAGGGAAGACTGATCCTCATAACGTTTGGTTTTAAAAACCAGAAAGGCTGAATTCCATGAGTTTTAAAACCTGTAGACTTGGAGCCTGGAGCTTTAAAAGTCAGCTGACTGAGCACTGGACAAGCTGGAAGGGTGAGAGATGGCTGGGTCACCACCTTAAAGAGCAGCCTATAAGGAGAGGCAACATGAAAATAGCAGTGTACAGAGTGCCAGAGGCAAACAGGAGACAGATCTGTTCATACTGATTTCAGACCATGTTGGGTGACTTTGAAAATAAAGGAGCTGGCAGGTGCCATTTTCCTCCACCACCTTCCAGCATAAACAGAGTCCCCTGCAGGAAGCAGGACTGCACAGATACTTCCTACCTAACCTGCTAGCAGTGCACCATGACCACAGGATCTCCTGAGGACTCACTCCAAGCCTGCTAACCTTGGCTCTGAGCAAATTTTGTTAAAGCTGCCTGCACACCTGCCCAGCTGAGTATCCCTAGTCATCATCATGTGCCAAGTCACAGCTGCATACCAAACCCAGCCTCATACCTCTGGCTGCCCTGGCACATAGCCCCAGCTCCCACAGTGCTTCAGGGGTCCAGCATAGGACTAGTGGCCTGATACAAATTTTGCTAACACTGTCACCCTGCTTCTAAGTTCCCTGGCAGACATGCATACTCAGAGCTGGCCTCCCTGGATCCCAAACACCACAGAGAGCAAACACAACATGCAACAGGCGGAAAGTCAGTGCAGATGATTGCATGGAAGGGAAAAGTAACTCAGACACAATAACAGCATAAGCAACACACGTAGGCTACTCTCCTGAAGTACCAGGACCTCTTTTTTATAAAAGAACAGCGTCAAGAACAGAAGACACAGCTGACTTTAACACACAGAAACAGACACAGAGAGGCAGACAAAATGGGGAGACAATTTTATCTCAAATGAAATACCAGGACAAGGCTACATTCAGACATCTAAGCAAAACAGATATAAATAACATGCCTGATGGCATATTTAAAGCAATGGTCATAAGGATACTCACTAGCCTTGAGAAAAGAGTTGGAGACCTGAGTGAGACCCTTAGCACAGAGATAAGGAAAAATATAGCAGAGATAAAAGGCTCAATAAACAAAATGAGAAACATGCTTGATGCAATGAACAGCAGGATTAAAGAAGCAGAGGAATGAATTAGTGACCCAGAAAACAGAGTAATGGAAAGTAATGGAAAGCTGAACAAAAGACAGAAAAGAATTATGCAAAAATGAGAACACACTCGGGGAACTGAATAACTCCATCAAACATAATACCATTCCCATAATAGGAGTCCCAGAAGAAGAGAGAAAAGGAACAGAAAACTTCTGCAGTCTGGGGAGGGACACAGATATCCAGATCTAAGAGACACAGACAACTCCCATCAAAATCAACAAAAGCAGATCCACACCAAGACATATTGTAATTAAACTGGTAAAATATAGTGATAAAGAAAAAATGTTAAAGCAAGACAAAAGAAGTCAGTACAAGAGAAAATCCATAAGGCTAGCAGATTTTTCAGCAGAAACTTCCAAGGACAGAAGAGATGGCATGAAATAATCCAAGTGCTAAATGGGAAAAATCTTCAGCCAACAACACTCTATCCAGAAAGAATACTCTATCATTTAGAATAAGAGAGATAAGGAGTTTCCCAGGCAAAAGACAAAAACAAAAAAAACAGGAGTTCATGACCACTAAACCAGCTCTGCAAGTAATATTAAAGGGGACTCTTTGAGACAGAGAAACCAAAAGTGACAGCATAGAAGTAAGATATACAAAAGGAATAAAAATGAATATTTCTGTAAAAAATCAGTCCAGCAACTCACACAAAAAGGATATAAACTATAATAAAATAACATATATAAACATAGGGAGGAGAAGAAAAAACAATCGGTTCAAACTTAAACAACCATCAATTTAATATGGACTGCCATATGCAAAAAGAGTTTATATACAAACCTAATGGTAACCATCTATCAAAAACCACTAATAAATATGCAAAAAATAAAGTTAAATAAATCACTAAAAATCAGCAAACCATAAAAAGCAAAAAAGTTTCAGAGAAAATCTTCACAAAGAACCACAAAACATAATAAAATGACAGTAAAGACACATATCAATGATTATTTTGAATGTAAATAGACTAAATGCTCTAATCAAAAGACACAGAGTGACAGATGGATTGAAAAAACAAGACCCATCTATATGATGCCTGCAAGAGGCTCACTTTAGACCTAAAGATACATGCAGATTGAAAGTGAGGGGACAGGGAAATGTCTAGCATACAAATGGATGTCAAAAGAGAGCTGGGGTAGAAATACTTAAATTGGACAAGCTAGATTTTAACCCAAACACTGTAACAAGAGATGAAGAAGGGCATTATAGTATAATAGAGGACAATCCAACAAGAAGATGTTAACAATTGTAAATATTTATACTTGCAACAAGAGAACACCTAAATTAAAAAAAGTTAATAAAAAGCATAAAGGAACTAATCAATAAGAATACAATAGGAGGGTACTATAACATCCCGCTTACAACAATGGACAACTCATCTAAACAAAAAATGAACAAGAAACAATGGCTTTGAATGATACACTGGACTAAATGGATTTAACAGATATATTCAGAACATTCCATCCTAAATTTTTTAAAATGCACAGGGAACATTCTCCAGAATAGATCACATATTCGCCCACAAAAAAAGCCTCAACAAATTCAAGATCAAAATCATACCATGCATATTTCTGACCACAACACTATGAAACTAGAAGTCAATCATACGAAAAAGTCTGGAAAGACCACAAATACATGGAGGTTAAATAACATGCTACTAAACAATGAATGAGTCAACCGAGAAATAAAAGAAAAAAGTATATGAAACAAATGAAAAAATACCATTGTCCAAAACCTCTGGGATGCAACAAGAGCAGTTCTTGGAAGTTTATAGCAATACACACCTACCTCAAGAAGCAAGAAGAATCTCAAATAAACATCTAACCTTACACCAAAAGGACCTAGAAGAAAACAAAGCCTAAAACCAGCAGAAGAAAGTAAAAAATAAAGATTAGAGTAGAAATAAATGATAAACAAAAAAAACCCCAAAAAACAATAGAACAGACCAATTATACCAGAGCTGCTTCTTTGAAAAATCAATAAAATTGATAAACTTCTAGCTAGACTTACCTAGAAAAAAAGCGAACGGACTCAAATCACAAAAGAGAGGAGAAATAACAACCAACACCACAGAAAAACAATCTTAAGAGAATATTATGGAAAACTATATGCCAACAAATTGGACTATCTAGAAGAAATGGATAAATTCCTAGAAAAAAATATAACCTCTCACAACTGAATCAGGAAATTTTTTTTAAATGTGAACAGACTGAATACTAACAGTGAAATTCAATCAGTACTTTAAAAACTCCCAAAAAACAAAAATCCAGTACCAAATGGCTTCACAAGCAAATTCTACCAAACGTTTAAAAAAGAGTTAATATCTATTCTTCTCAAACTATTCCAAAAAATAGAAAAGGAAAGAAAACTTCTGAATTTATTCTATGAAGTCAACATTACCCTGATACCAAAACCAGATGAACATCACAAAAAAGAGAACTTCAGGACAATATCCCTGATGAACATGGATGTAAATATTCTCAACAAAAATACTGGTAAACCAAATCCAACAATACATTCAAAAATCACTCACCATGATCAGCTGGGATTTATTCCCAGGTTGCCAAGGTTGTTCAATATTCACAAATCCACATCAGATCAATAAGAGAGAAGATAAGAACCATATGATCAGAAAAAACATTTGATAAAGTATAAAATCCATTCATGAAAAAAACCCTCAACAAAGTAGGTTTAGAGGCAACATAACTCAACATAATAAAGGCCATATATGAAAAACCCACAGCTAACGCACCTGATAGGGAAAAACTGAGAGCTTTCCCCTAAGGTCAGAAACTAGACAAGGATGTCCACTCTCACCACTTTTATTCAAAATAGTGCTGGAAGTCCTAGCCACAGCAATCAGACAACAAGAAATAAAAGGCATCCAAATCAGTAAGAAGTAAAACATTCATTACTTGCAGATGACATGACATTATATATAGAAAAACTTTAAAGTCTCCACCAAAAAAAACTGCTAGAACTGATAAACAAATTCAATAAAGTCTCAGGATACAAAATCAATGCACAGAAATCTGTTTCATTTCTACACACCAATAATGAAGCAGAAAGAGAAATTAAGAAAACAATCCCATTTATAATTGTACCCAAAATAATAAAATACCTAGGAATAAGTCTAACCAAAGAGGTGAAATACCTGTATTCTGAAAATGATAAAACACTGATGAAAGAAATTAAAGACAATACAAAGAAATGGAAATATATTCCATGATTATGGATTAGAAGAACAAATAGTATTAAAACGTCTATACTATGCAAAGCAATCTACACATTTAATGAAATTCTATCAAAATACCAAGAGCATTTTTCACAGAACTAGAACAAACAATCCTATAATTTGCATGGAACCACAAGAGACCCTGAATAACTAAAGCAATCTTGGAAAATGCAAAGCAAAGCTGGAGGCATCATAATTCTGGACGTAAGTTATAGTACAAAGTTATAGCAATCAACACAGTATGGTACTAGCACAAAAACAGACATATAGATCAATGGAACAGAATAGAAAATCCAGAAATAAACCCACAACCCTAAGGCCCATTAATCTTTGACAAAACAGGAAAGAATATCCAATGGGAAAAAGTCTCTTCAACAAATGGTGTTGGGAAATTGGACAGCACCGTGCAAAAGAATGAAACTAGAACACTTTCTTACACCATACATAAAAATAAACTCAAAATGGATTAAAGACCTAAATGTGAGACATGAAACCATAAAAAATCCTAGAAGAGAACACAGGTAATAACTTCTTTGACATTGGCCATAGCAACATTCTTCTAGCTATGTCTCCTGAGGCAAGGGAAACAAAAGCAAAAATAAACTATTGGGACATCATCAAAATAAAAATCTGCACAGCAAAGGAAAACAATCAACAAAACTAAAATACAACCTACAGAATGGGAGAAGATATTTGCAAATAACATATCTGATAACGGGCTAGTATCCAAAATATATAAAGAACTTACAAAACTCAACACCCAAAAAAATCCAAATAATCCAATTAAAAAATAGGTAGAAGACATGAACAGACATTTATCCAAAGAAGACATACCGATAGTCAACAGGCACATGAAAAAAATGCTCAACATTACTTTTCATGAGGAGAATGCAAATCAAAACTACAATGAAATATCACCTCACACCTCTCAGAATGGCTAAAGTAAACAACACAAGAAAGAATAGATGCTGGTGAAGATGCAAAGAAAAAGGAACACTCTTGCACGGTCAGTGTGGATGCAAACTGGTGCAGCTACTGTGGAAAATATTATGGAGGCTCCTCACAGAGTTAGAACTACCTTAAGATCTAGCAATCGCACTACTGGGTATTAACCCAAAGAAAACAACACTAGTTCGAAGTGATACATGCACCAGGATGTTTATCATATCATTATCTACAACAGCCAAAATATGAAATTAGCCCAAGAGTCCATCAACTGAGGAATAGATAAAGAAGATATGGTGTACGTACACACACACACACACACACACACACACACACACACACACACACAGGAATATTATTAAGCCATTAAAAAGAATGAAATATCCCCATTTGCAATGACATGGATGGAGCTGGAGAGTATAATGCTAAGCGAAATAAGTCAGAGAAAGACAAATACCATATGATTTCACTCATATGTGGAGTTTAAGACACAAAGGGGAAAAAAGTAAGAGACAAATCAAGAAACAGAGTCTTCACTATAGAGAACAAATTGATGATTACCACAGAGTAGGGGAGTTAGGGGATATGGGTTCAATAGGTGATGGGCATTAAGGAGGGCACTTGTCATGATGAGCACAGGGTATCATATGGCGGTATTAATTACTATGTTGTACACCTAAAACCAATACAACACTGTATATTAAGTAACTGGAATTACAATTTTAAAAGAATTTTTAAAAGACTAGTGAGTTAAGTATGTTCATGCCCTGATTCAGAAATTCCACTCCTCAATTTATTTTAAGGAAAAGAAATCAGAGATGTGGTATCATTACAGTGTTAATCATAAGAATAAAATACTGAATAGGCCACTAATACGTAACAATAAGGGATTGTCTAAATTATGTACTATCATATGATGAATTATTTTACAACCATTAAAAGCCATTATTTCAAAGAATTTTTAAAGAAAGTAATTTTAAAGTCATAATTTTAAATCTAAAAAGCACATAGTTTGATATAAAGAATGAACTAAGTATGTGTTTGTGTTGAAGAATACCCCAGGGGTGCCTGGGTGACTCAATCAGTAGAGCTTCTGACTTCAGCTCAGGTCATGGGCTCAAGGTACTGAGATGAGCCCTGCACTGGGCTCCATGCTCAGTGGGGAGTCTGCTTGCCCCTCCCGCTCTCCCCTGCACCTTCCCCCTCTGCTCATGCTCTCTCACTCTCTCTCTCAAATAAATAAATAAAATCTTTAAAAAAAGAATACACCCATAGGGGTGGCTGGCTGGCTCAGCTGGTAGAACCTGCAACTCCTGATCTCTGGGTTGTGAGCTCAAGCCCCACAGTCAGAAAAATAAAATTAAAAAAAAAAAATACACCAACAGTGTTAGAGTGACTATCTTTAGTGTAAGAATACAAATGTGTCTTATTTTCTTTTTTTTTTTAATATGCAGTAGTTCCCCCTTATCAGCAGGGGATATGTTGCAAGACCCCAATGGATGGCTGAAACACACATAGCACCGAACCCTATGTATACTGTCTTCTCTCCTATACATACATACCTAAAGTTTAACTTGTAAATTAGGCACAGTAAGACATGAACAATAAGTAATAATAGAATAAAATAATCATAATCATACATTGTAATAAAAGGTATATGAATATAGTCTCTTTCTCATTTAAAACATCTTGCCATACCATACTCACCCTTGTTCTTGTGATGATGCAAGATGATAAAATGATGAGATTACTAGGTTATTGATCTACTAATGACCTAACAATATGTTAAGAGGATCATCTGCTTCCAGACCTGTGGTTCACCAGGGGTAGCAAACTGCAAAAGCAAAACCACAGATAAGAGGGAATTACTAAATTTCCCAAATTTCAACAGCAAGCAAAAACAAACCATATTTCTCTTACAAAAAGAAGCTGATGTGAAAGCAAGGTTGGGGGGATATGGGCAGAGCGAGAGGAGGACAATAGTAGAGGGGACTGTTTTGTTGTAGACTGAAGTACATGGGCACGGCATTATACAATGAGTGGAAATGTCAATGGAGAAGTAGAGGCTGAATGTATGGAAGACAAGAAGATAACTGACAGCACAGGCTTCCTGAAGTGATAAGAAGGAATGAGGTCTGGCTCTAGTAAAAGGGTTAACTTTCAACAGAGAAGGTACTTCTTTGACTTTATGAGAGAGAAGGAAGTCAGGAGCAGTGCTGCCTTGTTGACTTTGCATGCTCACTGCCTACAACAGTGCCCGGTGTTGAATGGGGCATGTAAGTTTATAGATGAAGGAGAAGGAGGTTGGAGCATTTACTAAAGGCTGACTTCCATTTTCTCCAGTGAGAGAGCCAATATCGAGTACAGTGGTTCTCAGACTTTTACCAGAATGTATTATAATGCATTATTTTTTTGTGGGTCTGTGTCCTTTTCTAAACTGTGAGCTCCCTAAGGGCAGAAGAAATCATGTCTTATCTCCATATCTACCACACCATTGGTGACTGACTGATGCAAGGTAGATGCTCAAAAACTGTTTGATGAATGAATGAATGATGAGTGAATGCAGTATGATAGGAGACATAAGAATAGTGGAAAGAGTTTCATATAGCTTATGTGAGTGTTAAAGGGAGTTGACCAGTGACAGGTGAAAGGACCTGGGCAGCCTAAACATAAATTGCATACCTCTGTACGTAAGAGGATTCCAAATAGAAACTGGAGTAACTAATTATAATTACAAGTGATCTGTTCTGCTCCCTGTCCAATAACCCCTTTTCTTTGAACCTGCCCTGCACAAGTCTCTATGGGGCAGATGAAAGGATAGAGATCCACCCAGCCCAGTCATCATAGAAAAGAGTGGTCCTCTAACTAACATTCAGTTAGTTAGGCTAACATTCAGTTTTCCTTTGTTTAATTTGAACCTGTACAGACTTTTAAGCCTCTTACTAGGTAATACCTACCTTGAATAGTAAATTGGACCAAGTATGTAGAAAGTCTTTTAAGTTATTAATGACAATACAAAAGCAAGGGACTATTATTTAGGGGATATTTTACTTATTTTTATATGCTGAAAGCAAGAAGATGCCCCAAATTTTTAAATGCTTCAGGTCCTAGAATAGCTTCTTCCAGTCAGGTTTCAGGTTCTGAAGCAGTTGTTGGCCTAAATAGGAACATTCCACCAAAAGGAGAGGATTATATTTTTTCCCCAACACACATTTTTGCTTTAAGGTTATCAGAATGGTGCTAAGAGAAGTGGTTTAAACGTGAGCAGAAGCAGACATGGATTAACTTTCACAGGATGCTGTAGAGAAGGAGAGGGTTGGATCAGAGTGATGATTCACAGATACCATTGTTTGTTATTCCTGACTTTTTTTTTTTTCAAAACAGAATTGCATTGATGAAATTGAGGCCGTAATCAGTGTTAAGCTCCAGCTCATCGGAATTGTTGGTATTGGGATTGCAGGTCTCACGGTGAGAAAGTTCCAGAACTTACCTTTTTTGCTTTCTAAGAAGCCTTTGCATCTTATTTGTCTTCAAGTGTGATATGGCAGTATCTTAGGAGAGATTTCTCATAAAAGATATTTATTGATAGGACATCTTCTAAGAACAAAGCTCATTTGATTAGCAGTACTCAGTTCTCTCAAATATGATACCAATTTTAACTTTAACCTAATTATGACCTTGAGTTTATCATTGCAATAACTTCCCACATTAAGGTCAGCAAGCTTAAAGTATACAAGTGATTTCCAATTCTGGATCTCTTCCTGCTGTTAGAAATTTAAAATAGCCCACCAGGTTAATCTCTCTAACCTATGATTTGCAGAAGTAGTGTAGTGTAGTGATTAATAGTGCAAACTCTGGCAACCCAGTCTGGGTTCACCTCCCAGCTCCACTACTCACGAGCCCTGTGGTCATGGGAAAGTTTTTCAATTTCTCTATTCCTCAATTCCCTCATCTGTAAAATGAGGATTTTAATGTACCAACCTCCTAAGATTATTGTGAAGATGAAATGGGATAATACATATAAAGTATTTGTGGGAATTAACTCATATGAAGTGTCTGGAAGATAGCACCCAACAAATGTACATAATCTGTACATAATCTGAGCACTCTCACACCTAGAATCCAGACAAAGGGAATAACATGCGGAAATAGGAAGCACAGTGCAGATGGCTCCAGGCCTCCAAAGTACAAGAGCGTGCAAGAACTGATAGGGACCCACAGGATATGATAGAAGCGGCAAGAGAGGACAGTGAGGAAGGTGTAAGGGTCTGCAGAATTGTGGTCTTTGTGTGCCCTTTTGAGGGATTGGGCTCTATCCTAAAGGTAGAAAGAAGCCACCAAGTGTTAGAAGGACCTGTGTTGCCATGTGGAGGGAAGTTGGAGGGAAGTCGGATTTGAATCAGGCCAGTAAAAAGGTGATATCCACCATCCAGGGCTTGAGTAATAACAGTTAATCCTAAGGTAGTATTTACCCTCTAGTCCTCTATGTAGATGAATTCATGGCATCAGCTAAAGAAGGGGCAAAGGAAATTGCAAGGAAAATCAAGGAATTGGCAGTTTTCTAGGACATGCAAGCACTTTCCCTCTTTTCTGTATTTAGAGGCCATCCGGATAGGGCAGCAGGTGAAATACTATACTGAGGACCTCCCAGAGATGTCCCAGGGACATCTCTCAGGCCCTCCTCACCTGCTCAGGGGCTAGCCTGGTTGCTATTCTGTGGCTTCCCAAGGACAGTCTTGAGGCAGAAGATTTAAAAATGGGCTGAATAGAAGAGGTACCAAAGAGATACCGCTAACAATTCTATGATCTCAAAGAGTGAGCATCCTGGAGGCAGTCACCCCAACTCATGACAGTGGCAGACAGTGCTGAGAAAGTTCCTTTCCGAATACAACCAGCACAAAGCAAGTGTTGCATCCAACCTGACAACCACACTAACAAGGAAGGAAGGCCCTCTATTGGTCACCTTGAATCCACACCCCCAGATCCTTCTGTAACTCCTTTCTTCTGAAGAGTTGCAATCAGTTAGCCAGATGTCCATTAGGCGTCTCCCCTGCCACACCCTGGTACTGAGTTCTGGCAGCCAGAAGCTTAGAGCCCTGCTCCACCCTGCTCTTACTTAAGCCTCCCTTCTCCCTTCCATAATAGCAGATGATACATGGCTTTTTAAATTTAACATTTATAGATTCTAGTCTGATGTAGGATAGGATTTAGGAGAGAATCATAGGATTATGGTGCAGATTTCCTTAAACAAACATTGACAGTAGTTTATAAACATCACACCTGCTGATAACATTCTATAGGCTCTGCAAAATTGTAGGGGAAATGATTGAGATCAAGAAAGATCTTTTGACATCCTTCTGATCAAACCATACCAATGACTGTTGGTTTTGCCAAGTATTTGGCTTTTCAAAGAATTACCCTAGAGGCAGAAGACATCAGTAATACCATAGTTCCAACACCTCCGTTTATGCTCTGGGAAAACTATTGAACTAAATAGTGAAGCATCATTTGTACCTTAAAATGGAGCAGGAAAAATGAAAAGATGCTCTACTTTGTACTGTGTGGTCACTATTCCAAAAGTTCGGAGCTTTTTCAACAGGAAACTCTTTAGACCTAAGTGTAAACAACTAATAGTTAACATGTTAATATGGAAGTCTTTAGCCGGCAGCCATAATTAGGTAATATATATAAAACTACCACTTATAGCCAGTAATTATTGGTTATAATTATTTGTTAGACACCCATGTAGTTTGTTTTTTATCAATTTCTATCGTTTGAAAGTCATTAACAAGTGGTTCCTTCTGTTTCAGATCTTTGGCATGATATTCAGCATGGTCCTTTGCTGTGCAATACGAACCTCACAAGATGTGATATGAAGCTACTTCTACATGAAAATTGTAATCTAGAGCTTCCATACGGCTGTCACCGGAAGTGTCTCCTGACTCATTTTTAATATTCAAAGGACATAGGATCTAAAATAATATGCTGTTAATTGTACATTTGCACATGTATGTATGTTTGGCTCATTCCTCGTTTACTCCTTGAGTGAATGCTGTGGATGTTGACTGAGATTCATGTGTGATCTGTGTGTTTCTGGTGTATACATTGTATATAATGAAATCCGTGCTGGAAATTCCTGGTTCTTATTACAACAGAGGAACCACCTATTTGACTCTCAGAAAAAAAATCATCAAATTTGGATAAACTTTAAAAACTTGGCTATTCAGAAGAAATGATAATGGGTCATTTTCTCAGATTCTAGCTATAGAAAGTTAGAAAATTCAGGAAATGCAGAAAATGCAGAAAATTCAGGATTTCTGGTTAATGGAAGAAATAAGCTACAGGACTTGAGAGATCATGGTGTAGGCCTAAATCTGACTGCATTTGAGTTAGGTGTAAGGGTTTCCTGGGATTTTTTTATATACATACTCTCCCTAGAACACAGTAAACCAGTTTTAGAACTAAACACTTCTGTAAGACTAAATATAGCATGGAAAATCTAATTTGAATAAGTCATACTTTCCTAGTATTTAAAAACAAAAAACTCCTCTGGAAAGAGTGGTCACACAGACAATCATGTGCCCTATAAAAGTGAGTGTTTTTAGGACTTAAAAAAAAAAAAAACTTTTAGTAACTTTTTAAGGATATTCTTTGTTCTTATATAAATACATTTAAATATTACTTTATAACTTTCTTTTTCTGACTCTGCTCTGAACTATGTAGCCCTCACGTGAGCAAAAGGGCTTTTATCTCAAATTTTTCCAAGTTTCTCCAAATGTACAGATAGAAGGACTAAAGCAGAAGATCTGGCATTTCCAAAAAGTAGGAAAGAAAATTTTTACTGGCACTGTATCTCTGAAATACCTCATAACTTGAGTTTACATATTTCCCTAATTTTTGTACTTTTCTTATTCACCTAGAGAATTCTTCTTCATAGGTTTCAACCTATAGTTTTCACCACTTAAGATAAAACAAAATCCTTCCTAATTCAAATATTATATCAGAAGCATCCTTGGCCAAAGAGAAAGAAAAGCACCTAGTAGTTGTGTGCACACACAGAGACAAACTAAAAAAATTAAAATACTTAAACCCACAGAACAGAAATATATTTTTTCTATGTAAATCTCCCATAAAAATTAAAGTTTCATATTCTTTATGGTCTTGAGGTTTCAATTTAGGTAGGTAAACCCAAATTTAGAGTCTAAACTGATATCTTTGTCAATTTTTAACAACTTAGTACATTTAGAAGATCATAAAGGGGTTCTGATTACATTTTAAAAGGCCACACAAAAGTGAAAGTACCGGGAAATTTGGAAACCCAGGTAAGCTCATCCACCTGTGAGAACACGTCTTTGAATATGCGCTAAAGGAAGTGTGCACTCCCAAGAAACTTTTACAAAACGTTTTGCTAAAAAGACCTAACCACTACAAATAGTCTCATTTGCATAGAGAACCACACTTCTTCTGCCATACCTGCTACTGCTACTAACTTTGGAGGAAGATTTTCTGGAAAAAAAGTCAGATTGGAAGCAAGCTAAAAATTTAATTATACATGGCTACTTTACTGTGTCTAGAGCTAAAGAAAAGATTATTTTAAGAAATCACTTCATGAAATAGATGTTTATACTCTAGTAGGTGAGAAATATAACCTTTTAAGCAAAGAACAAACAGTCCATCTCTTTTCATGGCTTTAGTTCATCCTCTACCTTGAAGACAAGCCCAAGTACATAGGTTTCTTCCATCTCAGAATCGTCTCTGATTAAAAAACAAAAGTTTCATTTTATAGCTGAATTAATAACCTTAAGAAGAGTATAATACTTAAAAGTGGGGGAGTAGAGATCTGTTCCATCTATGGTTAATGTGTTCCTTTTGGGAGTAGTTTTTCCAAAATCTGTGCCATGAGTAAAATTAGAGAATTCCACCTCTGAGTGAGGGCAGATTTTTATATATCGTAAATCTATATATATCTTGAATTCCTATATATCTTGAAACTATGTGTCTTGAATATATATATCTTGAATATATAACTTGAATATATATATATACATACATAACTTGAATATATGTATGCATGAATGTGTGTGTATACAGACATACATGTATACATATATGGGTACATATATATACACATACATATATATAAATTTTTGGTTATATCTGTTTATCTGAACTGATTTGAGATCAGACGCAAACATATCCTTAAGCATCTGGTATCAAGGCACTGAATTAAAATTTCTTGATGAACTATTTTAAGTTATTTCAAATTAAATTTTCTATGTACTGGAATTGCTTGTTTCTCTTAAAATTCTATTGTATCTTTATACACATCTTTCCACAACTTATCTAAATGTCCAACTACCAAATAATATGGCTAAAAAAAAAAGGCAAGAGTAGTAATCCTTCTGTAGTGTGCCTATGAGGAGCTAGATGTAAAAATAACACCCTAACGACTTTTGTGCAAGTAGTTAGATTTCGGTTAACATTGTTTCATCCAAACTATACATTTTTTTCCCCAGAATAGCTCCTTTGTTGTCCAGGGTTTGATCTGGAAAGCCTCACTCTGATACAGGGGCCAGTGTAATCCCCCACAGAGTCATCCAGGAGAGTTGTTCTCTTTTCCCCATGTGCCCTGTTAATACGTTTACTTGAAGAGAACGAGGCTTGTGGGAAGAGAGCAGTGAAGTAGATAAGGTATCTTCCATTCTGAAGTAAGTATCAAAGATTAAAAGGAAGAGGCACCCTTGGGAGTTCAGGAACTTTCCTGGTTCACTGCCCTGTTGACATCCCTTTTGACCACCAGCCTCCTGATTTCTTACCCATCCCTATGAAAGGAACTTTCATGGGCCCTGAAGCTAGTCAATTAACTACATCATCTTAATTTGGACTCACCAAAATCAAATTTATATTAAGGTATATTTTGAGGGGCACAAAAAATTTCTACTTTCAACATGATCATTTTTTCCTATAAAATGTACCTGTAAGTTATTACATGTAGGTGTCCATCAGAAGGTAAAAAGACTATACTAATACAAAATGTTATTAATCATTTTGTTGGTATCCTCACTGTCAACAAAAGTTAAATATATCCCAGGAAACCACTATTCCGATGGCTATCTCTTGGGGGATATGGAAAGCATGAAGTATAGAATATGTCCTTAATGTTGCAAAGCAAAATTTATGCTGATTTCATAAAATTTTTAGTTAATGTGCTAGAAACCCATCTGTAGCTTTGGGATTTGTTTTCATTGTTTTTTATTCTTGTATAATTTAATGATGGTTTCAGTTATATTAAATAGAAGAAATTTAAATTAAAATAACCAACCATGAGGTCAGCAAACGTGGCAAGTAATATTATCTAAATTGTTATAATTATTACACGGATGAGAATTTCTGTTAATTATAAATCAAATATGCATCATCTTGCACAACTGAAGATAACCTCTGCATGATGCTAAATGCCTATTTGATCACATTAATTTGTTGAATTAAGGAATAGCTTTTGATATATTTCCAATTATATTTTAATTCAAAGACTTGATATCAATAGCCACAGCCAGAGTCCCTATATTTTCCTCTGGGCCTGCTCTGCATTATAAGATGCAACCCATGCTAATAGAATTTTTTTCCTTTGTTTGAGGACTACTACTTTATACATTTGACAAAACTCTTTAGAAGATAGTGATATGCTAAGATGAACAAAAAAAGTCTGTCTTCAAGGAGCTTAGAGTAGTGGGGAGAAGAGGCAAATATAATTCCCATGAGGTATATGCTATGATATTCATTAACGAAAGGTAGACCTTCTCTACCTTGGAGAGGATGGTCAGGGGAGAGAGATTTTCTGAACTTTGAGGTCTCTAAACTGAGTCCTGAAGAATTCATACAAATTATCCAAATAAAAAATAATAGCAGTAGAGAAGAAAAGTGGATCACTGGGGGAATGACATCAAGAAGACCCTGAAACAGCATAGAAGCATTCCAAAAGGGCATGTCAAGAACTGGGGAGATGAAGGGCCCTGTTAAACTGAACTCCTTAGGAGTCTTATCTTTGTACAACCATCATGGCAAAAATTTTAAACATGAGTTACAAAATAAAATTTGCACCTTTCAAAAATCACTTAGCTTTAGTATGAACAATGACTGGAGGGCAAAGGCCAGAGGATTTCATGAGGATTTCTAACTAAAATACTGGGATTCCTCCCAAGAAGTAGATAGATATAGGGGCAATGTAGGGATAGAGGAACCTGGAATCATTCCCAGGTTTCCTAACAGCTGAAAGATGGTGGTGCCCAGCAGAAAAAGCAGACTGCAGTGATGAAGCCAGTTGGAGAGGACATCCAACAGGACACATATTCAGGCACTGGATACACACCCTGAAGCTCAGGAAAGGAGTCTGAGCTAGAACTCTAGTTTAGGAATCTGCAACATAAAAGTAATAGTGACCATATTTGAACAATATGGGTAGCCTTTCATGTTGAAGACCTCAGTGAGAAAGTTTCAAAAACTAGAATCCTCTACTCCAGTAAAGCTTATTTAAAAAAAAAAAAGATTTTATTTATTTGACAGAGAGAGATCACAAGTAGGCAGAGAGGCAGGCAGAGAGAGAGGGGGGGGAAGCAGGCTCCCCGCTGAGCAAAGAGCCCAATGCGGGGCTCGATCCCAGGACCCTGAGATCAGGGAGCTAAAGGCAGAGGCTTTAACCCACTGAGCCACCCAGGCGCCCCTCCAGTGAAGTTTAAGCCCCAAACAGTTCTTTACTCCCCATCCATTCCTCTATCTCAGGCTGGAGGGTTTCTATCAGCTACCGGTGCTCCTTCAATAGCTGCCATCTAAATCATCTTTTATTGAAATGGGTAGTTTCTCATATGTTCTACATTTAACAGTGTCCAAAGGGTCAAGAGGATACGTAAGATTATCATAGCACTAGCCTTTCTTTCACAAAATGTGCAAACTTCACTCTTACAGCACAAAGCAAAATTACATTTCCAGAAGAAGTACAGTTCAGAACTACATTACAGTTGACTGCTAGACCACAGCATGGATTTCTACTCATCACAGAGAAAGGTAGCAAGAAAAGGCTTGAAAAGAGAAAATGCTGACTTCAGCCTCATTAGGATTGATTATAAATGCCAGAGATGTATTATGTTGTGAATCCAGATATATGACTTCTACTGGGCCCTCTAGGGTAGCACAGAGGTCAGAGAAGATCAGGACCTGTATATTGGACTATTAGTAAGTCATTGTCAACCTTATTGGAAACAGTTTCAAAGGAAGATAGGAGTGGAAGTCAAATCATAGTGGGATGAGAAGAGAATGAGAAGTGAGGAAATAAATGGTCAGTGTAGGAAGTTTGCTATAGTCTGAAGGTTTGTCTCCCTAAAATTCATGTGTTGAAATCCAAATGCCTAATGTAATGGTATTAGAAGGTGAAATCTTTTGGAAGTTCCTAGGTCATGAGAGTAGAAGCCCATTAATGGGATTAGTGTTCTTATAAAAGAGACCCCATAGAGATCTCTTGGCCCTTCCACCAAGTGAGGACACAGTGAGAAGGACTAGTTATGAACTAGGAAAAAAATCTCTCACTGGAACAAGGCCATGCTGAGCACCATGATCTTGAACTTCCCAGCCTCCAAAATAGGTTTCTGTTGTTTATAAGCTACCCAGTCTGTGGTACTTTGTTATAGCAGCCCAAACAGATTAAGATGGGATTTTTATGCACGCGTGTGTGTACGCGTGCACATACAAACACTGGAATAAGAATTCAAAGACAGAGGAGCAAAGAGAAGGTTGCACAGGCTCACAAGAAGATTATTTAGTTGTTTTTGCTTTTGCTTTTTTATTTAGGAAGAGATTGAAGAATGATTCTTGCTGAGGAGAAAAAGTCAATAAAGAGGAAGCAAGAGAAGAGAAAAGAGAAAACAGCAAAGTCCTGGAGGAAATGGGGGATGGGATCTTTTGAAACTAATGGGAAATATGCCAAATCAGTCAGTACTTTTCAGTTGCTAGTGTCAGAAACTCAACTCCCACTAGCTTAAACAGTTATGATTAAAAGTTACAATTTCATTTAGAGTTGAAGCCAGCTTCTGATTAAACTCAAATGATATCATTAGGTCTCTCTCCTTCACTCTGTCCTCTGGGTTGGCTTTATTCCCAGCCTGGCTGTTTCCAGGAGATGCCAAAGATGGCCAGCAGTGTCTCTAGGCTCACAGCTTACAAGTAAGTCCCAACAGGGTTTTGTCCTCTTTGTCCAATAGTTATACTAAAAGCCCTTTGACTCCTACTAGAAGAGATTAGTTCACAAGCCCATCCCCCAATCAGTCAGGGTTGGCTGAGCCTAAATATCATGCCCACCTCCATCATTTGAATTGAAAATGTGGGTGGGGGTGGTATAGACCAAGGGGCACTTGGAGGGAGGAGAGGCATGAG
Organism: Procyon lotor; assembly: GCA_028646535.1. Taxonomy (NCBI): domain Eukaryota; kingdom Metazoa; phylum Chordata; class Mammalia; order Carnivora; family Procyonidae; genus Procyon; species Procyon lotor. The sequence continues at coordinate 84,518,734 of CM053606.1, read as the reverse complement.
TCCTGGCTAGTAAGTAAAAATTGGGATGGGAACAGACATGGATACTCCAGGGGAACACACTACATTTGTCCCAATGAGAGTCAACCCCTACTTGGTCATCAACGTCCCACCCTTCCAGGAGGAGCAACCTCTGCCAGATGCTGAAGAAGCAAGCATGAACCTGCCCACGCCCAGCAGGTACTCCATGCCCTGTGGCTGTGCTACACCCTGCAACCTGCCACTCCACCTGCTGGCCTACTCCAGCCCTGCTGTCATCTCTGGGTCCCTGAATGAGGAAGTGCATTCCCAGGAGAAAATGATCTTAAGCATCATACCTTGCAGCCTGGGGATTTCATCTCTTGTGAAAGACATCTCCAGAAAGACTTTTGACCTTGAAGGACAGGCCCATAATTATCAAGAATTGCTAACCATCTTTGTGCTGCCAAACTCCAGGGAACAGACTCTTGGATTCACATGATGCATCTGAAGAAAGTACCACAGTCTGACTGCACACTGTTTGGTGACCTGAAAGTAAAGATTTCCTGGAATTGAAGCAGACACATCTGATGAGATAGCTTTTCCAAGATATCTGGACAGGACTATGTACCTTTTTCTCACTGTTGCTTCTTCTCTCTGCTTCTTCCATGGAAAGATTGTCTTTGTCCACATTTCCCAAGTCCTTGCAAAAGAGGAGAACCTGGTCTTCTGATTATGGTCTTTCAGAACCCACTTCATTATGATCCTGGGACACACTAATTTTCACTTGCTTTTTCCTAGAGGCTTAGAATTTCCAGAATTCACAGAAGTCTTATTTTATCTAAACTATCAACTGACTTTGGATTTTTATCCAGACTTATGGTTTCTGAATTTGCAACCTTACAGGTTGTGTTATCACTAACACATTTGGTTCCAAACAGTTCTTTTGAGATAGTGTTTTAAAACATCTTTGAAGTTTTGCTATTTTTCAAAAAGTTAATCAACTACTGCTTCATGTTTATACCTGCACTCTGTCTTCCCAAATGCATTCAGTTAATTCTTTCAGGGCACTCCGGCAGTATTCACTAGTCTGCTTTCACGATCACTTTAAGCAGAAACTTCTAGGAGGCATGCATGACTCCAGGTTTGCCTTCACAGGGAGAACCTTTCTCCCCGTAATTAGAATAAATGCTGATTAATATTTTAGCTGGCTACTTTAAAATCTAGAGTCCTCGTTTAAAACCATCATACAATTTGGAACTGTTATTTCTTTTGTGTATAATTAAGTTTTGTATTTTCTTTACCATCTAACTTCTTTTAAAAACCACTTACCCAATAAGGTGATATTAGGTCAGTGCTTAAAGATGACTTCCAACACTTAAAACCTTGAAAAAAAATAGAGGTGTTTTTTTTTTTTTTTTTAAGATTTGTTTATTTATTTGAGAGAGCGAGCATGGGGGGAGGGAGAGAGAATCTCAAGCAGACTCCCCACTGAGCACAGAGTCCAGCACTAGACTCAATCCCACGACCCTAAGATCATGAGCTGAGCCAAATTCAAGAGTCAGGATACCTAACCGACTGAACCACCCAGGTGCCCTGAAAAGATAGACTTTAGATGAGAAGTACCTGAGAGTTTCTCCCTGCTAACCATACTCGGTGCTCAGATGTCACCATAAGTGGTTTCCTACTGCTATGCACATTCCCTCCAACATAGGACATGACAACCAGGAAAAGTCCTTCCTGGTACTAAGGGACAAAACCATTAAACAGAAAGAACTTGACTCTTGATCAGTGACGCTTTCAAAGAAAGATCTTGATTAAAATCTGAAAATTAATAAAAGGAAATCTTGTTCAGAATGGCATCCACCAGCTAAGAGGGGGAGCTCTCATGCCCCAACATGGTCTGTCAGTTTCAGGTTCCATGAAAGTCATATGTGATTAGTGCCAGTTAGGTTTGAACAGACATTTTACTCATTAATCAAAGGCCTATGTTTGATATACAGTTTTTAGAGTGGATGTTACAATCCTGCAGCTTTAAGTGTTCATGTTATCAAGTGATATGAGAACCCAAACCTCCAGATTAATATTTGAAGACTATGCTGATGTCAACCTCAAATATTAAGGTAAGCATAATGTGGATCCTTGACTTGGTATGTAAATGTACAACTATTCCCTTCCCATTGGCAGAACATGAGCTTGGCACTAATCCATCAACACTACCCCACCATCTGTGTGCGCGCGCGCGCGCACACACACACACACACACACACACACACACACACACACAGAAAGAGCTACACACACTACATACTGAATGCATGTAGGCATTTACAAGATGCCCCTCTGAATGCAGCCAGTGACTGTGGGATACAGCAAAGCCAGCCATCCCAACTGATAATTTTTACCCTAATGGTAGCAGTTTAGACAGAGAGTAATGGGCAAATAGAAGATAAATCATCTTTTTGAGGTCAAGTCTGCAGGGCACTAGGTCTGTCTCACTTCACACATCTATCAAAACCAAACTCATGAAAGAGCACCTAAGAAAGGAAGAAAAATTAAAACAGTCACTTACCAAGTGCATTTGTCGGAAGACAGTGTTTCAATATTGATGAAGGTTTGGATTAGAATTTAGGATGATTCTATGCTATTTAATCTCTTAGCACTCTCTCCTGTCCCTAAAATCTTTCATAATCATACTAATTTTTCAGGACATCAAAAGCCAAGGAAGCACAAGTTGTTTTTGGTATAAATACTGAGAAATGTCTCCTATTACTTGAAAGAATACAAAGGATTTAGACTTCCACATGTAAAATGATCATGGCCTCTTTTCTAGGCTTTTGGGGTATAACTTTCATAAGTCAGTTGGCCCATCAGAGTAATTAAATTAAAGAGAACAGTTTTTAGAATAGAATATACTGTCTGCTGAGTTTTGGTTAAGTTTCATCCTGTGCATTTGAATAACTAGAATAAAGCACTATGTTGCAGATTTCACATATATTTTTACTCTCCATGTCCTCTCCAGTCTTGTTTCTAGCCTTTGGAAGCAAATGTCTCCAGTACCCTGATGCTCTGTGTTGCATCAGTTTCTGACCACATTACACTTATTACTCTGCAGCACCCCTACATCCATTTTCTACATCAAGATGAACCTCATGTCATGGCCTTCTGTTAAGAAAGCCTGCTCAAGGCTGCTTCTTATTAGTATTTCATATCCCTCTTTGCCATTTTACCTGCACTCTGTCCTTTCATGTGGAAACTATCCCTCATACGAGTTCACAAGGCTCTTTCATTCACCTTTTCTTCTAAAGTCCATAGGCTCTATGATGCATGTGTGGAAATGGGTTTGAAACAGTACTCAAAATGTACACAGTGTGTTATGATATATATTGACATTTTATTAATTTTATTCCAGGCAAACACATTTAACTGAAATGCAAGTTATAGCACTATAGAAGTTAGATAGAAAATCCCACCACATAGGACTTCTGAGGTTTGGTACAATAGTTTGTCTTGATGGTCTCATGAATACAGTCACTATAGTCAGTATTACACTTGCCACATTTACAGCTTACAGCTACAGGGTAGGAGAAATAGGGAGTAACATGGCGTGGGCATCCTGGTATTTCTACAGTCTTGTACATGAAGTCTCTATATGTACAAACATCCTGGGACAGAGCATATTTGGGAAGAAACAGTTTGCCATTGATATCCTGAGGAAAGAATAGAACAGAAAAGGGAGTGTCATGTTATTTCACTTATATTCCTTTGACACACACAAGACTCGGGAAGGATTCCTTAGTCCCATTCCCCAGTACCAATTCAACATATCAACATATTCACACTGAATCCTTTATCAAACACACACACACACACACACACACACACACACACACACACACCTCTCTTTTATCCTTAATCATAAGAACAATATAAGGTTTAAATAAATTCTGGGAGTAAAATTTGTACCAGTTGTTTTAAGTAGATCCATATAATATTATAACCTGGGGACTCTACCTCTAAGGAGCCAATAACCATTAGATTTAGGAAATGAGGCTGTTATTTATCTCATTTCCTTTCTGGAAAGAAATGGACTGAGTCTAGGTCTATCTAATTTACAGCCAAAAGAAGTGAGATGAACTACATACCCGTGTCATACAATATCCAGCACAGATGGTGGTGTTGACGGTTAGGCAATAAGCACACTCTTTCCTTTCGACGTGCATTGCATACTCAGTTGGAAAACAAAAAGACATTACTTGCCCACATGCAAGGCCAAAAAGCATGGACATCAGGTAGATAGCAGTCATGCTAAATCAAAGAAGAAATTAAAGAATCTATTACATATATCCTTTAGGACATTCAGAAGGGACATTTAGAAAGAGCTAAAATATGTGTGTGCGCATCTGTGTGTGCGTGTGTGTGTAAATATTTGTATTTCTTGAATGCCTACTTCGTTCTATGCCCTTAGGTGCTTTTGCATAGTTAATACTCTCAATAACCTTCCTTTATGCATTTAGATGTGACTGTGAGCCACATACCTCATAATGTAGGAACTCACATAGTGAAGGTTCTACTTGCAAGTGCCACTTGCAAGTTTTGGCTGCATGGAAGATAACAGGTCCATTGTGCATCAGACAGAAGGAGAATATGTATCTCAACAGAACCTGTCTAATGAAGAATTTGTTCAATATCAACTGATTATCATAATGAGCTGGATAATATTATTATAACTAATGGCAGATAAATTAGATAAATATATACTGAACATTTGAACCAGGCAAAGAGAAATATAAAATGGATAAGCTATGGTCCTTCACTTCAAGGGCTGACAATCTAAGCAGAGATAAGTATGAGCACTAATAAGAAAAATATTGTTCTAAGTGCTCTGAAAGAATCCAAATTATGACTCTGAGATACAAAATTATCAAAAATTTCCTCTGTATAAACAAGGAAGTGAAGTAATACATTAAAAAGTTTTCCTGGTTGGGGCGCCTGGGTGGTTCAGTGAGTTAAAGCTTCTGCCGTCGGCTCAGGTCATGATCTCAGGGTCCTGAGATCGAGCCCCACATCGGGTGCTCTGCTCAGCGGGGAGCCTGCTTCCCCCCCCACTCTCTGCCTGCCTCTCTGCCTACTTGTGATCTCTCTCTGCCAAATAAATAAATAAAATCTTTTAAAAAAAGTTTTCCTGGCTAACTCCTTTTGGTATTTCAATTAAAGAGAAAAATATAAGAATCCCTTTGCTCATGGAGTCTGGTTTTCTTAAGTGCTTCACAAATGTGAGGTCCCTTTATGGTACAGAATTGATTCCATTATTTTAGAGCCACTGACCTAGAGGATCCTCTAAAAATGACATAAAATACTCAGCCATCATGATCATATGGTTCTTGCCTCTCTAACCAGCCAACTACTGGGTTTTTGCATAAAAATAATTAACTCACATATTTTAGTTCTGTGATTCTACATCAAATATAGTGTGGCGATCTAGTGGGGAGTCCTGGAGTTAAGGAATAGAATTCTATTTCAAGACCTCCCATGGAGTTGTTAGAAATTGACTAAAAATATATAATCGGTCTGGGCCTTATTTTCTCATCTGGAAAACAAAGAGAGACAAGTAAACCCAACTCTATTTTTCTTATTGTGTTATGCTAGTCACTATGCAGTTTTGATGTAGTGTTCAATCATTCATTATTTGCATATAACACCCAGCACTCATTACAACATGTGCCTTCCTTAATACCCACCACTGGGCTCTCCCCATCTGCCCGACTCCCCTTCCTTCTGAAACCCTCAGATTGTTTCCTGGAGTCTATAGTCTCTCATGGTTCATCTCCCCCTCTGATTTCCCTCCCTTCAGTTTTCCCTTCCTATTTTTAATTGTAGGCTAAAACTCTGTTTTAGAACTTCTACCCATTATTGTCATATTCATTATGGATATTATATTTTCTCAAAGTTCCTCTTTGTAAATGTAAAACTCTAGACTTACAAAAGGAAAAACTAAAAGTGCTGAATTACTAGCTATGGTAGCTGTATAATTTTGTAGATATAAAAAAAAGTAAGAATTATTCTTTCCCCTTTATTACAAATAAAAAAATTTTTACCATAAGAAGCTTTCTGAGCCTCAATTTCCTTATCTATAAAAGGAAGGCTTAGAACCAGAAGATGATTGAGAAGGTCTTTGCAGCACAAACAGATTGCGATTCTATGTGATAAATTAGTGGCAGGTCTCTATTCTATAAGAGTCAGTGATCTAGAATTCTGCTTCTAGATTTCATTACAATTACGTGTAACTGAGCAACTTACTATCTTTTGCCTTCATTTTTCCATATGCTCTTTCCTAAAATCATAAATACAATAAAACAATATATGTGAAGCTCTTGGAATGGTATGGAAGAAAGCCTAGTAACCATACGACACTATATAAATCAGTATTAGTTAATACCTCCCTATATATCTGCCATGATTTCTCCTTTATTGTCACCTGGATTCTAATTTCTGCAACTTAACTGCCTCTTTTAAAACCATGATAAATGATTTATTTAGCACCTAAACACAGAGGGCCCTAATATGATATGATTTCAGGCCCTAAATAATGAGAGATGCCTTTTTCAGTGGCATGGCCATCTGTCTACACTTTCAACATTTTTCCTTATTATAAGATATCTTCTTCCCTTTGCCACTTACCCCACCTTAACCTCCTTCCCTCCCTTTTTTTGCTCTTGCTATCTTTATTCTTAATAAACCCTGTTGCTCTCTACTCTTCTAATTTCCTTTGCCAATCTTTTCTCACCAAATTCCTTCCTAAGCTATAAAAAGAAGCAATTGTCCACCCTATGAGTAATCCAGAAACTTCACTAAAACAATATATTTTTCTAGAAGCCAAAATGTACTATAAGGCAGGGAATGTACATTAGACTCTATCCAAAGTGAATTTACTGTAAGTTTTCACAGAAGTATATGATCATCAAAGATAACCATTAGTAACTGACAGGTTTTAAAATACGGATAATTCAACTGATAAAAATGTTGAAATCAAAATATAAATAGAAAAAGAAAGCCATGAACATCAATTAGGCTTCATTAGGGAATTGACCAGTTGTTCCTCTTACTTTAAGTCAATGAAAATTTTTTTATCCTTATATACGTAGTTCACCTACCTTTATTCACCAATGAACAATTTTGGAGCAATAGAGTTCTTAGAGTCTATAGAAGCAAATTATCACTTAGCATTTGCCATTTCTGAATATCAACTAAAATGGTAAACATGAAAAAAAGAATTAGAATAAGAATGTTTCATTTCACAAAGCCTTCTCAGTGTAGACACCTACCTTACTTCGCATTGGGGAGCTGATAGTTTAATGACCCAGACTAAAAACTCTTGGTTCATTTTATACCCTTCAGGATAAATCCTCTCTGATCTTCTTGTTTATATAATTGCATTTGAATTACTGCTTTCTTATCTGAAAAGACATCTATTGAAAATTCATACTGAACCCCAAATAAAGTATGTTTAGACAAACAATTTCACAACATACTCCTCTGGAAACTCTGACATTATTACAGCATGAATTTTCCTCTCTCCTATTTCAAAATAAAATTACCCTTTTAAATACATCCTTTATTAATATTAACAAAGGATATACACAGAAGGAGAAAAAATAAAAAAACTCAACATCATCTAAGTCAGTCTTGGGAATAAAGAACTTATTTTGGGCTTGAGTGCCCTAAATTTTGCCTAAGTGCTCTTTTACATAATATATAAAATTATTGCTTATCTACAAAACAAAGGCAGTTTTCAATGGAAATCCAGGGCAAATAACATATGTGTTGCTAAACCCCTATTATTTCATTGTGCTCGAAACAATATTTTATTGTTTTATCTTTGGATTTGAAAAAATAATAAGTACAATTTACATGTGTGAAAGAATAGTCATTTAAGTAAATGATCAAATCTGACAAGATGTCAAACTTGCAATAAAATTGTGAAATCATGGGGCACCTGGGTGGCTCAGTGGGTTAAAGCCTCTGCTTTCGGCTCAGGTCATGATCTCAGGGTCCTGGGATCGAGCCCCGCATCGGGCTCTCTGCTCAGCAGGGAGCCTGCTTCCCTGCCCTCTCTGCCTGCCTCTCTGCCTGCTTGTGATCTCTCTCTCTCTCTCTCTGTGTCAAATAAATAAATAAAATTTTTTAAAAAATCGTGAAATCAAATCCTGGCTCTGCCATCTACTCTGACATTAGCATGCTTGAGCTTTATTTCAGTTTTGTCACCTATTTAAAGGTGATATCATTATTTATGTAAAACACTTAACACAGAGTCTGCCATATAATAAGTGCTTAATAAGTGATAACTAATTTAATAATTCAACTTATTTGTTTAATGTTTTATTTGTTTAATAACTATTTAGTCAGAAAGCCTAGTATGTAGCAGGCAGTCATTATATATGTTTAATGCATAAATGGCTGAGGGAGTGCATGAATAAATAATTACTGAATTTTTTAAAACAACATATACTTTTCTCCATCTCCACAGCAGTAAACTCAATTTTACTTCTTTCAATCCATTTTCCTCTCGGTGCAAGGTAATATGACAAATTTCAATGAGAATTTTCCACTGCCTTCAGAAAAAAGTCCAAACTTCTTAGTATCATTTACAAATCCTTTGCAATCTATTTTACCTCTCTGGTTTTAGCTGTTACCCCACCCCCTATCTTCTCCACCCTGCCTCCACTTTCTAAGTTCTTCAGCCAAACTAAATGGAATTCCTCTAATTAATCACTTTCTTGCCTCCAAGTCCTTTCATATGCCATTCTCTCTGTCTAGAATGTCTGCCTGATGCCCCACTCCATGCCTCATCTCACCTAATTCCTACTCATCCTTCATTAGTTAACTGAGAAAGCTGACCTTCTGGAAAGCCCTCTCTTGATTCCCCAAGCCCTTCCTCATGGTTAGTGGTTTTAAAAGAATTAGAGAAAATAATAGAACATCTGCCACATGCTAGATACTCAATAAATCATAAATACTATTCTTGATTACTGACAACCCCACTGATCTTCATTTATCTTAGTCTTTATCAAAAATTAACGAAAAAAAGGAGTCCTGGTATAGATGAGTCTCGCTGGAGGTGACATGGAGAGATCAAGGTAGAATCTGGTATATGTGCCAGGAACAGTCATTCTGGAGGCCTCCAAATCTCAGAAATATAAGTTACCTTGCAGTAAGAGAAAAATTCTGAAAATAGGAAAAGTGGTAATAAAGATACCAAACGTAACCTGCTTCGTGTGATTCCAAGCATGTTAAGACAGGAGTACATAGGAAACAAACTGAGGATTAATGGAGTGGAGGGGGGGGTGGGAGGGATGGGGTGGCTGTGTGATCAACATTGGGGAGGGTATGTGCTATGGTGAGTGCTGTGAATTGTGTAAGACTGATGAAACACAGACCTGTACCCCTGAAACAAATAATACATTATGTTAATTAAAAAGTAAAATTTAAAAAAAAAGGAGTACAGTAACTGGGAACATTAGATGTTTGTGTCTAGTGCAAATAATACCTCTGTTGTATAAATTATTGATTCAGGAACTCAGTTACTAGCATATTTACATACATATCCCTGAGAAATATGTATACGTATAATAGAATTGATATACACTTGGCCTGTTGCTTTAAAAGCTATTAAAATATATCATATATTTAGGTCATTATTTTCTTTTCAAAGGGAATATCATGTATATGATCTCATACTCTTAAAACAATCCAGGCAGACTGTACTTTCACTTCTGGCCCAGATTTACTCTCTCACCTAAAATAACTGTAAGCATGACAAAATATATGAAACAATGCTTTGTATACAGTGGACATTAGGCAACAACAACAACAGTGATTCCAGAGAGACATGAAACAAGAGAACTACAGCTTACTGCCTGAAGAAAGTTTCTGCCAGGTGGTACAGGGAGATGTACCATGCATGGCTGAGGACAAAACTATCCCCAAATTGAGGAGATGGACTTGGGCGTCCATGGAATCAAAGGTCTTAAGAGTTCACAGAGAGGAATATTGGAGAGGAGAGAACTACACACAGAATTCAGGAGTTCTGCAGAGGATCTCTTCAGTATTCAGTTGAAAATGAAAAATTCATGCATGTGAGAAAATCAGATGAGGCTAGGAAAAGAAATATCTGAAAGGATCAAAGAGAACAGTCCTGGGATTCACACAGGGATAGGCACAGTGCTTGTACCCACCAGCAACAGTGGAAAAATCTAATTAATGGGAAATCAGGTAGTATACTTAGAAGGGTTTTGCTTCAATTAGGGGAAAAATTAGTCCTAAACTAAATGCTGCCCCTAAAAAACTTAAAAACAAGACCTAAAAGGATCAACTGTTTGCAAGTAAGATAACTGTCAATAAACAAAGCCAGAGAATATTTATAGGAATGCAACAATATTTGGCAGTGAAGAAGGTATAATCTATAATATGTGACATTTAATAAAAAAGTTAATAGGCAAAGAAGCAAGAAAATACAATTCATAATGAAAAGGAAATTAATCAATTGAAACTGACTCAGAAATGGTACAGATAACAGAATTAGTAGACAAAGAACATCAAAACATGACACTACCAAAGAAATACAAAAATTTCCAGTAACGGGGCACCTTGGTGGCTCAGTCCTTAAGCCTCTGCCTTCGGCTCAGGTCATGATCCCAGCGTCCTGGGATCGAGCCCCGCATCGGGGTCCCTGCTCAGCGGGAAGCCTGCTTCTCCCACTCCCATTCCCTCTGCTTGTGTTCCCTCTCTCACTGTGTTTCTCTCTGTCAAATAAAATCTTTAAAAAAAAAAATTTCCAGTAACTAATCCCAAAGAAATAGAAATTTGGCTGGGTTGTGGACACTGGGGAGGGTATGTGCTATGGTAAGTTCTGTGAAATGTGTAAGCCTGATGATTCACAGACATGTACCCTGGGGCAAATAATACATTATATGTTAATAAAAAATTAAAAAAAAAGAAATTTGGGAGTTACCTGAAAAACAATCCACAATAATTATTTTAAGGAGGCTCAGGAAGATTCAAAGGAATGTAAGCAATTCAATGAACTCATGAAAAAAACAGGAAATTCAACAAAGACACAGAAATAATAAAAAATAACCAAACAGGAGTTCTGGAACTGAAGAATATGTAAATCATATTGAACTCTAGTATTTAAGTTAAAAGAGAACTGCTGAAAAAAAATTTGTTAGTGGATACACAATATATAAATTGGAGCACCAAAAACATAAAATAAGTAAACATGTAAATATGTAGTAAATATGTAGAATTTTTATGCAAATGAAGTAAAATTGTCAGCTTAAAAAGACAATTACAAACATTAGATGTTTTATATAAGCGTCATGGTAATCACAAAAACCAATAATAAATATACAAATAATAAAGAGAAAAGAACCAAAGCATATCACTATAAAAAATCATCAACTCACAAAGAAAGATGACAAGGGGGGAAAAAGATTTAAAAACAATCAAAAAACAATTAATAAAATGGTGATAGTAAGTGCTTACCTATCAATAATCACTGTAAATCTAAATGGTTTAAATTCTCCAATTAAAGGACATAGAGTGGCTGAATGAAAAAAAAAAAGATGATGATGACTTGATATGCTTTCTATAAGAGGCTCACTTAAGCTTTAAGGACATTCATAGGCTAAAAATGAAGGGATGGAAAAAGATAGTCCATGCTAATGAAAACCAAAAGAGAGAAGGAGTAGCTATACTTGTGTCAGACAAAACAGACTTTAAGTCAAAACTATAACAAGAAACAAAGAAGGTCATTTAGTGATGATAAAGGGGTCAATCAAAAGGATGTAACAATTGTAAATATATATACATCCAGTATCAGAGTACCTAAATACATTAAACAATGAAGAACAGATCTGAAGGCAAAAATAAACAGCAATACTTGAAGGCATCATAATCTTTGAGGAGAACACAGGCAGCAACGTCTTCAGCCACAGCCACAGCGACTTCTTCCTGGAAACATTGCCAAAGGCAAAGGCAAAAATGAACTACTAGGACTTAATCATGATCAAAAGCTTTTGCACAGCAAAGGAAACAGTCAATAAAACCAAAAGACAACCGACAGAATGGGAGAAGATATTTGCAAATGACATATCAGATAAAGAGCTAGAATCCAAAATCTATAAAGAACTTCTCAAATTCAATACCCAAAGAACAAATAATCCAATCAAAAATGGGCAGAAGACATGCAACATTTGCAGAAATGTCTGTTGTATCCATTGTATCCAAATGGCCAACAACATCCAAACCTTTGCAGAAATGTCTGTTGTATCCATTGTATCCAAATGGCCAACAGACACATAAGAAAGTGCTCAACATCACTTGGCATCAGGGAAATACAAATCAAAACCACAGTGAGATACCACTTCACACCAGTCAGAATGCCTAAAATTAACAAGTCAGGAAACTACAGGTGTTGGTGAGGATGCAGAGAAAGGGGAACCCTCCTACATTGTTGGTGGGAATGCAAGGTGGCGCAGCCCCTCTGGAAAACAGAGTATGGAGTTTCCTCAAAAAGTTAAAAATAGAGCTACCCTATGACCCAGCCATTGCACTACTGGGTATTTACCCCAAAGATAAAAATGTAGTGATCTGAAAGGGCATGTGCACCCCAAAGCTTATAGCAGCAATGTCCACAATAGTCAAACTATGAAAAGAGCCTAGATGCCCATCAACAGATGAATGGATAAAGAAGATGTGATACACACACACACACACACACACACACACACACACACACACACTGGAATATTATGCAGTCATCAAAAAATGAAATCTTGCCATTTACAATGACATGGATGGAACTAGAGGGTGTTATGTTAAAAGGAATCAGTTAGTCAGAGAAAGACAATTATCATATGATCTCACTGATAAGAGGAATTTGAGAAATAAGACAAAGGATCATAGGCAAAGGGAAGGAAAAATGAAATAAGACAAAACCAGAGAGGGAGACAAACCATAAGAGACTTTTAATTGCAGGAAACAAACTGAGGGTTGCTGGAGGGGGTGGGAGGGATGGGGTGTTGGGGTAATGGACATCGGGGAAGGTATGTGCTATGGTGAGTGCTGTGAATTGTGTGAGACTGATGAATCACAGACCTGTACCCCTGGGGCAAATACATTATATGTTAATAAAGAAACAAACAAACAAACCAAACAGCAACACAATAATAGGGAACTTAAATACCTCACTTTCAAAAATGGAGAGATCATCCAGGCAGAAAATCAATACAGAAATAATGGACTTGAACTATAAGTTGGACCAAATAAACCTAACAGACATATATACACAACATTCCATTCAACAGCAGGAGAATACACATCCTTCTCAACCACATGTAGAACATTCTCCAGGATAGAACATATGTCACAAAATAAGTGTTAACTAATTTAAGAAGACTGAGATCATATCAAACATCTTTTCTGCCCACTAGAAATCAATAACAGAAGAAAAACTGGAAAATTCACAAACAAGTGGAAATGAAAACATACACTCCTGAACTGCCAATTGGTCAAAGAAGTGAAAAAAATCTTGAAACAAATGAAAATGAAAACACAACATACCAAAACTTATTAGATACAACAAAAGTAGTTCTAAGAGGAAAGTTATAATGATAAATGCCTACACTGATGAAAAGCTATTAAATACACAACCTACAATTATACCTCAAGGAACTAAAAAAAGAACAAAGCCCAAAGTTAGAAGGAAGAAAATAATAAAGATTAGAGCAGAAATAAATGAAATAGAGACTACAAAAACAATAGAAATCAATTAAACTGGGGCACCTCGTGGCTCAGTGGTTAAGCGGGTGCCTTTGGCCCTGCAGTCAGGCTCCCTGCTCAGCAGCCTGCTTCTCCTCTCCCAATTCCCCTGCTTGTGTTCCCTCTCTCACTGTCTCTGTCAAATAAATAAATTATATCTTTAAATAAAAAGAAATCAATGAAACTTGAGTTTTTGAAAACAAACAAAATTGACAAACACTTAACTAGGCTCACCGAGAAAAAAAGAGAGATGACACAAACAGTAATTGCCAAAAAAAAAAGTAATTACAAATGAAAGAGGAGACATTACAACTGACAACAGAAATACAAAAGACCACCAGAAGAGTGCCTGGGTGGCTCAGTGGGTTAAAGGCCTCTGCCTTCCACTCAGGTCCTGATCTCGGGATTCTGGGATGGAGCCCCGCCTCGGGCTCTCTGCTTGGTGGGGAGCCTGCTTCCCCCCTCTCCCTCTGCCTGCCTCTCTGCTCACTTGTGATCTCTCTCCTCTCTGCCAAATAAATAAATAAAATCTAAAAAAAAAAAAGACCACAAGAGACACTATGAACAATTACAAACCAACAGATCAGATAACCTGGAAGAAATGGATAAATTATTGGAAACATACAAGTTACCAAGACTGAATCATATAGTATTAGAAAATCTGAACAGACCTATAACAAATAAGGAAACTGAATCAGTAATCAAAAATCTCCCAATGATAAAAGCCCAGATGGCTTCACGGGTGAATTCTACCAAATATGGAAAGAAGAATTAATATTAATCTTTCTCAAATTCTTCTCATAACCAGCATTACCCTGATACCAACCTAGACAAGGATACTATGAGACAAGAAAATGGTAAGTCAAAATCCCTGATGAACAAAGATGCAAAAACCCTCAAAGAAATGCTAGCAAACCAAATTAAAGAGCACATTAAAAGGATTATACACCATGATCAAGTGGGATTTATCCTTGGCATATAAGGATAGTTTAACATATACAAATCAATTAATGTTAATATATTAACAAAATGAAGGCTAAAAATCACATGATCATCTCATTAGAAACAGAAAAGGCAATTTGACAAAATTCAACATTCTCTCATGATACAAACGCTCAAAAAATTAGGTATAGAAGGAACGTATTTCAACATCATAAAGTTCTTATATCACAAGCCCATAGCTAACATCATGCTCAGCTCAGTGGTAAAAAGTTAAAAACCTTCTCTCTAAGATCAGAGACAAAACATGGAAAACATTATTACCAAATCAAAGTATTAGAAGTCCTAGCCACAGCAATTAGGCAAGAGAAAGAAATAAAGGCATCCAAATCAGTAAAGAAGACATAAAATTAACTGTTTGCAGATGACATAATCTAATATATAGAAAATCCTAAAGTCCCTACCAAAAATATATTAGAATAATGAATTCAGTAAATTTGCCAGATATAAAATCAACACACACAAATCACTCGCATTTCTATACACTAATAATAAACTATCTGCAAAAAAATTAAGAAAGCAATCCCATTTAAAATAACACCAAAAAATAACAAAATACTTAGGAATAAATTCAAACAAGGAGGTGAAAGACCTATCTGCTGGTAACTATAAGACACTGATGAAAGCAAATAAAGAATTCACAAAGTAATGGAAAGATATCCTGTGTTCATGGATTAGAAGAAGTAATCATGTTAAAATGTCAATTTACCCAAATCATTCCACAAAGTCAATGCAATCTGTATCAAAATTCCAATGGCATTTTTCACAGAAATAGAGTGATCCTAAAATTTGTATAGAACCACAAAAGACTGAATAGCTAAAGCAATTTTGAGAAAGAGAAACAAATTATAGGCATCACACATCTTGATTTTAAACTATATTACACAGATATAGTAATCAAAGCAATATGATAATGACATAAAAAAAAAAAACAACATAAATCAGTGGAACAGAACAGGGAGCCTAGAAAGAAACCCAAATGTATGTGGTCAACTAATCCTTGACAAGGAGGCAAGAACACACAATGTGAAAAGGATAGTCTCTTGAATAAATGAGATTGAAAAAAAAATAGGATTGCCACATGCAAAAAAATGAAACTAGATCCTATCTCATGCTATTAAAAAAAATTAACTCAGAATGGATTAAAATTTAAATGTAAGACCTAAAACTAGGATTCCTAGAAGGAAACACAGGAAAAGCTCTTTGATACGTGTCTTAGCTATGATCTTTTGGATCTAACTCCAAAAGCATCGGTAACAAAAAGTAAACAAGTAGGACTGAATCAAATTTTTAAAACTTCTGCAAAGTAAATGAAACAGTCAATAAATTGAAAAGATAACCTACAGAATGGGAGAAAATATTTGCAACCCAGGTATTTGTTAAGGAGGTAATATCCAATATATATACAAACTCATAAAATGATCATATGGTTTCACTCAGGTGTGGAGCATAAGGAATAACATGGAGGACATTAAGAGAAGGAAAGGAAAAGTGAACTGGGAGAAATCAGAGGGGGAGACAAAACATGAGAGACTGTGAACTCAGAAACAAACTGAGGGTTTTGGAAGGGAGGGTGGTGAGGGGATGGGTGAGTATTAAGGAGGGCATGTATTGTATTCCATGGAGCACTGGGTGTGGTGCATAGACAATGAATCTTGGAACACTAAAAAATAATAAAATAAGATGTTATACAATAAAAAAATTAAAATTTAAAAAAAAGCATCCAGAGAAAAAGACACATAATGCAGAGTAGAACAAAGATAATGATGACAGGACATTTCGCACTGGAACAAGTAAGTCAAACTAAAAGGCAGTGGACGATCATCTTTAAAGTACTGAAAGAAAAAGAAAAAAAAAAAAAAAACAACCAACACAGAATTCTTAAGTCAGCAAAAATATCTTTCAAAAATGAATGGAAAATAGACAGTTTCCCAGACATACACAATTACAATCTGAAAGAATTTATCACCAACAGATCTGCTACATAAGCAGAAGGAAATGATACCAGATGGAAACCTAGACAAAAGAATGAAGAGCACTGGAAATGGGTATGGGTAATTACATGGGTAAAAATTACATGGGTAAAAATTTTTGTATCATTATTTACATTTCTTTAAAAGATAATTGAATGCTTAGGGGAAAAATAATAATATAGGCGTCATAATATACAGAGAAGTAAATTATATAACAATAATAGCACAATGGCCAAGAGGCAGAATGTTATAATGGTCTTATAGTCCATGTAAAATGATATAATATCAACTGAAGGTAGGCCAAAATTAAGTTAAAGATCAATGAAGACATAATACTTAAACTATTAAAATAACACAACAAAGAATTATAAGTACTAAGCCAACAAAGTAAATAAAATACCATTATGAAACATGCTCAATCCAAAAGAAGTTATAAAAAGAAGGGAAAAAGTAACAACAAAAACAAAACAGATGAGTCAAATAGAAAACAAGATGATAAATTTAAATCCAACCATATCAATAATTGCATTAATTTAAATAGTCTGTCATAGGCAGAATTTCAGAGAGCCCCTAAGATTCTTGGCTCCTATTATGTACACCTTGTATAATTCCCTCCTCTTGATTACAGTCTTTTAAAAGATCAGAAACTGAAAAAGTCAGAAAGACTCAGAGCTATAGCAGATGCTCTCCTCTTGAAGAAGCAAACTGCCATGTTGAGGAGAGGGCCAAGTGACAAGGACCTGAGAGTGGCCTCGAGGAGCTGAGAGTGAGCCCTGATCATAAGCCAGAAAAAGAGAACCTCACTCATATAGCTGCTAGGAACTGAATTATACCAACAACTTGAGGGAGCCTGGAAACAGATATTTCCATAATCAAGCCTCCAGATCATGATGCAGCCTATGTACCTTGATGTCAGCTTTGTGAAGCCCTGAGCAGAGAACCCAGGTAGAATGCACCAGATCAGTGATCCCTGTAAACTATGAGATTATAAATTTATGTTTTAAATTGCTGTTTGTGGTAATTTCTCACTCAGCAAATTAACATGTTATAAACACACCAATTAAAAGGCATAGACTGTCAGAGTGGAGGGAGAAAACACCTACTCGATTACATGCCACCTATAACAAAACTACTTTAAACATGAATAAACAGGGTTACAAGTTAAAAGAATATAAAATGATATACTATACTAGCATCAATCAAAAGAAAGCTGGAGTAACTATATTAATATAAAACAAACAAGATTTCAAAGACTATTACAGGGGTCATTTGAAAATGATACAGAAGCCAATCCATCAAGAGGGCATGTAGTAACAAAGCTTCGAATTACATGAAACGCTGATAGCACTTCAAAGAGAAATTTGCAAATCCATAATTGTAAATGGAAATTTCAATGCTCCTCTCTCAACATTTAATAGATAAGGACAGAAATTTACTAAAGACAGAGAAGATTTAGGGGCACCTAGGTGGTTCAGTCCTTAAGTCACTGCATCCAGCTCAGGGCATGATCTCAGAGTGCTGGGATTGAGCCCCACATCAAGCTCCCTGCTCCGTGAAGAGCCTGCTTCTTCTTCTCCCTCTGCCTGCTGCTCCCCCTACTTGTCCTCTCTCTCTGTCAAATAAATAAATAAAATCTTTTAAAAATATAGAGACAAAAGATTTAAACATTACCCAAAATTTCCTAATATTTGTAGAACGGTCCATCCAAAAAATATATAACACATGCTTATAGATTCAGGTCACACAAAGTATAATCTCTGACAAAAATGGAATTAAATTACATATCAATAATAAAAAGTTATCAGGAATAACCTCAAATATTTAGAAACTAAATAACACACCATATATAACCCCTGGGTTGAAAAAACATTTAAAGGGAAAATTAGAAAGTATTTTGAATAGAATGAAAATTAAAACACAACACATAAAAATTTGGGATATGCAACTAAAGCAGTAGTATTTAGAGGGAAATTTATACCACTGCATGCCTGGGAAGATAATGCCTTAGAAAAGATAATGTTCTCCATTGTTAAAATGTCTATACTGCCCAGAGCAATCTATACTTTCAACGCCATCCCAATCAAAATTCCACTGGCATTTTTCAAAGGGCTGGAACAAACGATCTTAAAATTTGTATGGAACCAGAAAAGACCCTGAATTGCCAAGGAAATGTTGAAAAAGAAAACCAAAGCTGGGGGCATCACATTGCCTGATTTCAAAGCTTTACTACAAAGCTGTGATCACCAAGACAGCATGGTACTGGCACAAAAACAGACACATAGACCAGTGGAAAAGAGTAAGAGAACCCAGGTATGGACCCACAACTCTATGGTCAAATCATCCTCGACAAAGCAGGAAAAAATATCCAGTGGATAAAAGACAGTCTCTTCAATAAATGGTGCTGGGAAAATTGGACAGCTACATGTAGAAGAATGAAACTTGACCATTCTCTTACACCATACACAAAGATAAACTCAAAATGGATAAAAGACCCCAACATGAGGCAGGAATAGATCAAAATCCTAGAGAAGAACATAGGCAGTAACCTCTTTGACATCGGCCACAGCAACTTCTTTCAGGACATGTCTCCAAATGCAAAGGAAACAAAAGCAAAAATGAACCTTTGAGATTTCATCAAAATAAAAAGCTTGTGCACAGCAAAGGAAACAGTCAACAAAACAAACAGGTAACCCACGGAATGGGAGAAGATATTCGCAAATGACACTACAGACAAAGGTCTGATATTTAAGATCTATAAAGAACTCCTCAAACTCAACACTCAAAAAACAGATAATCACATCAAAAAATGGGCAGAAGACATGAGCAGACACTTCTCCAAAGAAGACATAAAATGGCTAACAGACACATGAAAAAATGTTCATCATCATTAGTCATCAGGGAGATTCAAATCAAAACCACATTGAGACACCACCTTACACCAGTTAGAATGGCGAATAGCAACAAGACAGTAAACAACAAGTGTGGGAGAGGATGTGGAGAAAGGGGAACCCTCTGAACACTGTTGGTGGGAATGCAAGTTGGTGCAGCCACTTTGGAAAACAGTATGGAGATTCCTGAAGAAATTAAAAATAGAGCTACCCGATGACCCTGCAATTGCACTACTGAGTATTTACCCCAAAGATAGAGATGCAACACAAAGAAGGGCCACATATACCCCAATGTTCATAGCAGCAATGGCCACAATCACCAAACTGTGGAAAGAGCCAAGATGTCCTTCAACAGACAAATGGATAAAGAAGATATGGTCCATATATACAATGGAATTTTATGCCTCCATCAGAAAGGATGAATACTCAACATGGACAGGACTGGAAGAGATTATGCTGAGTGAAATAAATCAAGAAGAGAGAGTCAATTATCATATGGTTTCACTTATGTGTGGAACATAAGGAAAAAATGGAGGACATTAGGAGAAGGAAAGGACGGGTAAATTAGGGAAATCGGAGGGGGAGACAAAGCATGAGAGACTATGGACTCTGAGAAGCAAACTGAGGGTTTTGGAGGGGAGGGGAGTTGGGGGTTGGGTGAGTCAAGTGGTGAGTACTCAAGAGGGCACATATTGCATGGAGCACTGGGTGTGGTGTATAAACAATGAATCTTAGAACACTGAAAAAATTAAATTAATTTTAAAAAAGAAAGAAAAGATAATGCTCTCAAATAAATGACTTCAGCTTCCATCTTAAGAACTAGAAGAACAAAATAAACCCAAAATAAGCAAAAGAAAGTAAATAAAGGTCAAAAAGAAAATCAGTTAAAAAAAAACAAGAAAAGAGTAGAAAAACATTCAGTGAAACCAAAAGTTAATCACTTGAGAAGAGTAATAAGATCAATAATCCTCTAGCTATACTGATAAGGAAAAAGATAAACACATATTACTAGGATTAGAAATGAGAGAGGTGACATCACTACAGACTCTACAGGCATTAAAGTAATAAGTAGGGGGGCTGGGTAGCTCATTCATAAAAGCATGCAACTCTTGATCTCAGGGTCATGAGTTTGAACCCCATGTTGGATGTAGAGATTAGTTAAATAAAACTTTAAAAAAAATAAAATGATAAGGGAGTATTATGAAGAACTTTATGTCAAAAAAATCAGCAATTCAAATAAAATTGGCAGATTCTATGAAAGACACAAACTACCAAAGCTAATACTAAAAAATAAATAAATAAAAATAATAACTTGAATAGCCCTTTATCTATTAAAGAAATTGAATTTGTAGTTAAAAACATTCCCACGATGCCATCCACGTTTTTAATCAGAGGGGGTGATGAACCATGAAAGACTGTGGACTCTGAGCAACAAACTGAGGGTTTTGGAAGGGAGGGCATGGGGGGACTGGGCGAGTCTGGTGGTGGGTATTGAGGAGGGCACGTATTGCATGGAGCACTGGGTGTGGTGCATGAACAATTAATCTTGTAACACTGAAAAAATAAACATATTTGGGGAAAAAAATTCCCACAAATACTATTCTAGGCTCAAATGACTTCATTAGGGAAACTCCACCAAACTTTTAAAAAGGAAATATAACAAAATTTACACAAATCCAGAAAGTAACAGACAATGGAACATTTCTCAAGTCATGTGATGAGAACTACCTTACCAATTGTATACAAACTCATATTCTTCAAAAATGTCAAGAGAAGGAAGTGCATCACAATACATTATATGAAGCCAACATTATCCTGATACCAAAGCTAGACAAAGACATTACAAGAAAACATAGACAATAACCTTCATGAAATTCTTCACAAAATTTTAACAAATCAAATCAAATAATATATAAAAGGATAAAGCATGACCAAATAGAGTTTATTCCAGGAATTCAAGTTTAATTTGTATTCAATCAATGTAATTCATTATACTAACAGACTAAACAATAAAACCTATGCACTGTGGAAAACAATAAGGTTCCTTAAAAAATTAAAAATTGATACTCCACATGATTCAGTAATTCCATTACTATTTACCCAAAAGAAAAGATAAAAAAAACCACTAACTTGAAAAGATATATGCACCCCTATCTTTATCACAACATTATTTATAATAGCCAAGATATGGAAACAACCCAAGTGTCCATTGATAGATAAATGGATAAAGAAGATATGGTATATATGTACAATGGAATACTCAGCCATTAAAAATAAAGAGATCTTGCCATTTGCAACATGTATAGACATTGAGGGTATTATGCTAAGTGAAATAAGTCACACAGAAAAACACAAATACCATATAACTTCACTTACACGTGGAGTATAAAAAAATAAAACAAATGAATAGACAAACAAAAAACAGAAAAAGACTCAAAGATACAGAGAACAAACTGATGGTTGCCAGAAGGAAGGGAATGTGAGGATGGGCAGAATGAGTGAAGAGGAGTGGGAGATACAGGCTTCCAGTTATAGAATGAATAAGTCACAGGAATACAATGTACAACAAAGGGATAATAATCAATGGTAACTTAATAGCATTGTATGGTGACAAATAATAGTTATACTTGTGGTGAGGATACCATACCTATAGACTTGTTGAATCACTTTGTATACCTGAAACTAATGTTACATTGTGTGTCAATAAATAAATAACAAAAAAATGTTCATCATGAGACTTAGGAATACACAAATTAAAGCTTAAGCGATGTGCTACTGCACACTTCTTGGGATGTCTAAACATCTTAACATGTCAAGTGTTAGCAAGGATGTGGAACAATTGAAATTCTCATACATTGCTAGTGGAAATATGAAATGGTATAACTTGTCAAATAGGCAATTTCTTAAAAAGTTAAACATACACCTATATTATGACCCAGCCATTTCACTCTTAGCTACTTACTTAAGAGAAATGAAAGGATGTGTTCCTACAAAGACTTGTACACAAACATTCATAACATCTTTATTTGTAAAACCCAAAAACTAGGGGTGCTTGGGTGGCTCAGTGGGTTAAACCCTCTGCCTTCAGCTCAGGTCATGATCTCAGGATCCTGGGATCAAGCCCCAGATCTGGCTCTCTGCTCTGTAGGGAGACTGCTTCCCCTCTCTCTCTGCCCGCCTCTCTGCCTACTTGTAATCTCTCTCTCTCCATCAAATAAATAAATATTTAAGGAAAAAAAGGCAAAAACTAGAAATAACCCTAATGTCCATTGAAAGGTGATAAAAAATGATATATACATACAAACAATGGAGTATTTTTCGATAAATAGGAATAAACTACTGATGCAGTAATAACATGAATGAATCTCAAAAGATAATTGTTATATGAAAAAGCCAAAACCAAAAGAAAAAAAAGTATGTCTCAATATGATTCTGTTTAGAGAAAATTCCAGAAAATGCAAATTAATCATAAGAGAAAAAGCAAATTAGTGGGTGCCTAACATGGGGAATGGGAAGGAAGAGCAGAAAAAAGAGGTTGCAAAGGAGCAGAGGAAACTTTTGGGGGGGATGAATATATTTATTATCTTGACTGTGATAGCATAAACATATTTCAAAACCCATCAAATTGTGTCCTTTAAATATACGCAGTGTTATGGTTTGAACTGTGTATCCCAAATTTCATATGTTAAAGTCCTAACCCCTAATATCTCTGAATGTGACCATATTTGGGACACAGGGGCATTGCAGATGTAATTAGATAAGATGTCATTCTGAAGTAAGGTAGTCCCCTAATCCAATATGATTAGTATTCTTATAAAAAGGGGAAATCTGGACACAGACACATGGACAGGAGGAATGCCATGTGAAGATTGTAATCATGCTGCCACAAGGCGAAAAACTACTAGAAACTAGGACATAGACCTGAAACAGATCCCTTCCCAGCACCTTCAGAGGGAGCCCGGCCCTACTAACAACTTATCTCAGACTTCTAGCCTCCAAAACTGTGAGATAATTAAGTTCTGTCTTTTAAGCCACTCAGTTTGTGGTACTTTATTATGGCAGCCCTAGGGAACAAATACATGCAGTTTATTGTATGTCAACTATTCCTCAACAAAGCCATTTTTAAAATCCAGTCTGTAGAAATGATCTGTGCCCACTTTTCTGGCTTCATGTCCTATTAGTCTCACACTCTACCCATTACTAACAACGTTCCTTTGAACATTGTAAACTTGTTCTTGCAACAGGACTTTTTCATTTACTATTGTTCCTTATGAAGAACTTTTTCACCAGTTATCCAAATGGCTTCCTCATCAGGTCAGTTTGAAAACTACTTCCTCAGAAAAGCCTTCCTTCACCAAGTCTACTATAGCACCTTGGCCCTGTAATTTATTTTTTTTAAGGTTTTATTTATATATTTGAGGAAAAGAGAGAGGGCATGAGCAGGGGGAGGTGGAGGGGCAGAGGGAGCAGGACAAATAGATTCCTGCTGAGCAGAGAATCTGACACCAGGCTCAATCCCAGGACCCTGAGATCATGACCTGAGCTGAATTCAGATGCTCAATCAACTGAGCCACCCAGGTGCGCCAACCCTGTCATTTTTTAATTCATTATCTCATACTTTCTTCATAGAACTTGAAACTTTGATGTTCCGTTATTTGTTTACAGGTTTATTCTCTATTTCTCCCCTCCAAGTAGGATGTTAGCACCCTACATGGAGGGTATTATCTGTCCTGGTCATCACCGTATCCTTAGAATTCAAACAAGCCTATTACATATACTAGATGTTCAATTAATATTATTGAATGCATAAATAAATGGAAATAGATAGCTTTCCCCAGAGTTTATAATTAGAAACATAGAGATGTTATTAATTATTCTAATGTTCTGGACTTTTTTTTTTTTGCATTTTTTTTTTCATTTTTAAGTAGGCTCTGTGCCCAACATGGTGCTTTAACTTACCACCCTGAGATCAAGAGTCACATGCTTTACCAACTGAGCCAGCCAGGCACCAACTGCTCTGATGTTCTATGGATAGTTATAGGCAAAGGCAGGCTAAAAAGTTTCCTGATGTCTTTATATTGCATTCAAATTTTAACTCATTTTCAAAGGACAAAAGCCACCCACAATCTTCAATTAGCTAAACAGAGGGGCGACATTGGAATATGAATCAGACTTATTGATTTTCTAGTTTGCTCTACTTCCATAAAATTCTAAAAACCCGGTGCAATAGTTCTTTTTTAAGATATTGGTTTATCTATCTGAATTGTGAGTTATCAGTAAGGGTTATGTTAGAAAAGTCTGCCATTTGAAGCAAAACCTGTTTATTAAACTCTTACTAATGGTTTTTTTCTTAAACAATACAGATAAATGATAGTAAGTAGAGTTGGACCTAATGTGCATGTTGATCATTTCATTACCCTGCAGCTCCCAAGTGGAGGGACAAAATTGATTTAATATGTATAAAAATTATGTCAATTTGCTTCTCTCTTCTGGGAACATGTTAAAGCCCCTAAAATGCCAGATTTATATGAATTTGCATAAGCTTTTTCCATCCATTTCAAAACATTTTTGAAATTAAGGTTATATATAAATGTTAATAGGAATTGCTAGCATCTTCAGTAATAAAATTCATAGTGTTATAAAGTCAGATCAGGATCAAGTTTTCTTTCCTGTATATAAAAACTTATCTCTTGATCCCTTAGTGTAATATTATTCAATCTATTTTTGTTACTTTATATAAACTCTCGGTAATTAGATATTATTTCTCCGGCTGAATAATATGAGCAGTATTAACTGTACTCATAATAACATGTGTAGCCATTTCCTAGCAGCTAATCAACAATATTAATCAACAATGTTAACACTGATTTTTGGTTATTAACCTCACCAAAAATTATTTCAAATTTTCTCATCTTTGTTTAGTACAACTTTCATTTTAAAAGAAGTTCATGGTATTTTATATGCAAAAATCAATAGAAGATTCTATTAGCAAATTAATCTGTGGTAGCCAAAAAATAATAGTGCAGTTAACTTCCTTCACTACATGTGTATATAAAACTGAAGAGAAGCTAAAAACAAAAGATCACATATGGTGCAACTCCATTTATTTGAAATATACAAAATAGGCGAATCCATAAAGACAGAAAGCACATGGGCAGTTACCAAGAGCTTCAGGGAGTGGGAATGGGGAATAACAGCAAATAGGTACAGCAAATGGGTATGCTTTTGGAGTTATGAAAATGATTTGGAACTAGATAAAAGTAGTGTTTGTACAACATTGTGAATGTACATTGTGAATGTACAAAAAAAAAAATCCTAAAATTTGTATGAAACCACAAAAGACCCTGAATAACTAAAGCATTCTTGAAAAACAAAAGCAAAGCTGGAGGCATCATAATTCTGGACTTCAAGTTATATTAAAAAGCTATAGTGATTAAGACAATATGGTACTAGCCAAAAAATAGACACACAGATCATGAAACAGAATAGAAAACCCAAAATAAACCCAAAACTATATGGTGAATGAAACCTCAACAGAGCAGGAAAGAATATCCAGTGGGGAAGAGTCTCTTCAACATGTGGTGCTGAGAAAACTGGACAGAAACATGCAAAAGAATGAAAGTGGACAGTTTTCTTACAACACACACAAAAATAAATTCAAAATGGACTAAAAGCCTAAATGTGAGACCTGTGTTCCTAGAAGAGAGCATCAGGCAACATTGACATTGGCCCTTGTAACTCTTTTCTGGATAGTTCTCCTGAGGCAAGGGAAACAAAAGCAAAAATAAACTATTGGGATTTAATCAAAATAAAAAGCTTCTGCACAGTGAAGGAAACAATCAAAACTAAAAGGTAGCCTACAGAATAGGAGAAGATATTTGCAAATGACATATTCAATAAAGGGTTAATATTCAAAATATATAAAGAACTTATAAGACTCAACACCCAAAAATAAATAATTCAGTTAAAAAGTAGGCAGAAGACATGAACAGACATTTCACCAAAGAAGAATATACAGATGGGCAACAGACACATGAAAAGATACTCAACATCACTCATTATCAGGGAAATGCAAATCAAAACTACAATGAGTTATTACCTCACCCCTCTCAGAAGGACTAAAATTAACAACACAAGAAATAAGAACTGTTGGCAAAAATGTGGAAATCTTTGGCATCTCATGTTGACAGATTGTTGCGTTTATCATGGTGATCACTTTATAATGCATGTAAATAATGAATCTCTATTTTGTACAACTCAAACTAATATTTTATGTCAACTACACTTTGATTTAAAAATACATATCAGTGGTTATCAGGGATTGAGGGAAAGGAGGAATGAATGGGCAGAGCACAGAGAATTTTTAGGGCAGTGAAAATATTTTGTATGATACTATAATGGTGGGTGCCTGTTATTATACATTTATGAAAACCCATAAAATATACATCAAGAATTAATCCTAATGTAAACTGTGGACTTCAGGTAATAATACTGTATTGATAAAGGTTCATTAGTTATAACAAATGTACTACTTTGAACAGGATATTGATAGACTATGCATGCATGGGGGAATGTATATATGGGAAATTTCCATACTTTCCACTCAATTTTGATGTGCACTTAAAATTACCCTAAAAATGGGGCGCCTGGGTGGCTCAGTCATTAAGCATCTGTCTTTGGCTCAGGTCATGATCCCAGGGTCCTGGGATCGAGCCCCGCGTCGGGCTCCCTGCTTGGCAGGAAGCCTGCTTCTCCGGCTACCATTCCCTCTGCTTGTGTTCCCTCTCTCGCTGTGTTTCTCTCTGTCAAATAAATAAAATCTTTAAAAAAAATAAAAAAATAAATAAAAAATAAAATAAAATTACCCTAAAAAATAAAACCTATTAATTTTTAAAAAGCCAATGATGAAGATAAAATGAAATCATGACAATACCGGGGTGCCTGGGTGGCTCAGTCGGTTAACCATCTGCCATCTGCTCAGGTCATGATCCTGAGGTTCTGGGATCAAGCCCCACATCAGGTTCCGTGCTCAGTGGGGAGTCTGCTTCTCTCTCTCTCCCTCTGCCTGGCTGCTCTCCCTGCTTGTGCTCTCTCTGTCAAATAAATAAATAAATAAAATCTTAAAAAAAAAAAAAAAGAAATCATGACAATACCAATATAAATCAATTGAAATTGGAAATGGGAAAAAGAATAAAGAATAAAACAAATAGAAAACAAATGGCAATGTGATCAACTTAAACCCAACATCAATAATTACATGAAATGTAAATGGTTTAAACATTCAAAATTACAAAGCAAAGATGCTCAGATTAGATGGAAAAAAATCAAGACTAACCCTATTCCATCTACAAGTAACACAGTTTACCTATAGAAATACACGTAGGTTGAAAATAGAAACCAGAGGAGACAAATCATAAGAGGCTCTTAATCACAGGAAACAAACTGAAGGTTGCTGGAGGGGAGGGGGTTGGGTGGATGGGGTAACTGGGTGATGGACATTGGGGAGGGTAATGTGTTGTAACGAGCACTCGGTATTATAGAAGACTGGTGAATCACAGACCTGTATGCCTGAAACAAATAATACAATATATGTTAATTAATTGAATTTAAATTTTAAAAAAGGAGGGAAAAAAGATACACTACTCAAACATTAATTAAAAGTTAAATGCTATATGAATGTCAAAGTAAACTACAGAACAAAAAATATACCATGAATAAAGAGGGATATTTTATAACAATAAAGGGCCAAATTCATCAAGAACAGAAAAGCAATCCTAAATGTATATGTAGCTAAAAACAAAAAATATATGAAATAGAAACTGACAGAATTGAAAAGGACAAATAATCTACAATTATAGTTGAAAATTTCAACACTTTACTCTCAGTAATTGAAATAAGTACACAAATATCAGAAAGGATATAGGAAATTTGAACAATCCTATAAACCAACTTGTCCTAATTGATATATATAGAACATTCCATCCACCAAGAGCAGAACATACATTCTTTATGCACATGAGTGCATATGGGACAGTCACCAAAAGAAACTATATTCAGGGCCATAAAACAGGTATCAAAAAAATTTAAAAGACTGTAGTGATACTGAGTATAATGATACTGATCAAAGTGAAATTAAATATCAACAGAGTGTATCTGGAAAATTCCCACATATTCAGAAATTAAACAACATACTTTCAATATTCAGTGGTTCAGAGCAAAAAAATCACAAAGTAAATTAGAAAACGTTTAAAACTGAATAGAAATAAAAAAACAACATATCAAAATCTGTAGGATGCAGCTAATGTAGTGCTTAGAGAAAAATTTATACTCATAGTGTACATAGTAAAAGAAAATTGGTCAAAAATCAAGTATTTAAGCTTCTATCTTGGAAGTAAAGCAAAGCAAGCCTAAAGTAAGCAAAATAAAGAAAAAAATTAAGATGAGAATAAAATCAAAGAAATAGAAAACGGACAAAAATCAATAGGAAAACCAATAAAACCAATTTTTTTCTGGAAAACATCAATAAAATCCATAAACATCTAGGTATACTGGTTAAGAGAAAAAGACTCAAGTCACCAAAATCAGATAAAAAAGAGCCTTCACTACAAATCTTACAGATAAAATGATAATTGGAGAATATTATGAACAATTCTATTGCCATACATTCAACCACTTAGGAAAAAAAAGATGCATTTCATGAAAGACAGAAATTACCAAAATTGCCTCAGGAAGAAACAGTAACTCTAAACAGATAACATACTTATCAAATAAAATTTCATACTTAAATATATTACTTCAAAGAAAATTCCACTTCCAGATGATTTGATTTCACTGGTGAATTCTATCAAACATTTAAAAAGAAATAATACCAATTTGATATAAAGTCTTTCCAAAATTTAGAATGAGGGAATGCTCCTCAACTCATGTTATAAAACCAGCATTACCTTGATAGCAAACCAGACAAAAATGTTACAAAAAAAGAAAACTACAGACCATTCTTCAGAAAAATTTTAGCAAATTGAATTCAAGAATATATAAAAAGGATAATACATCATGACCAAGGGAGGTTTATTTCAGAAATGCAGAGTTAGTTTAACATTCAAAAACCAGTGTAATTCAACCTATTAACAGACTAAAAATAATATACCATATGTTCATGTCAAAGTATACAGAAAAAGAGGTGCCTGGGTGGCTCAGTTTGTTAAGCATAAGCGCTCCATGCCAATCTGGCCCTTCATAGACGGTGGCCACTATTACTGGACAGAGCTGCCTGGGGTTAGCCTCTCGTGTGTCCATTTTGTGGGAATTGTAACCCTCAAGTTAATTGTAAGTTTTCAAAGAACCCGGGAGAAGCAGGTATGTGGTAATAATGACTACAGCAGGCACCAATCTAGCAATATGGGTTCTACTGACATTTCAGGTACTCCCATAACAGAAAAGAGGTTCTGAGGTTGGAGAGAGTCCACTGGCCAATATGGAGCTAGGGAACTTCTAGAATACAGGTCCTCCTTTTCCACTGTCCCTGTTGAATTTTCACCTTCATATGGTGAGTCAAATTCATTAAAACCCACTGAAAGCCCTCCTGTCCTGGGCATACATAAGACTGGTTTATTAATAAAAATGAGAGCTAACCATGATTAATACTTGCTTTGTGCTAGATACCTTTCAAAATGTCTATTAACTCATTTTCTCTAGTTTTAAGAATCATCATTTTATAGACCTAAAAAAACTCAGCCACACAGAGGTTATTATTCGGACCATGAATTGAGCAGCAATGCTAGGATTCCGAACTCAGTCAGCCCAAAAAACAAAAACAGAAACACATACTTTTAACTGACACATATAACATGCAGTCTGGCCTGAAGAATTAGTTTTGACTTAAGTAAACATGGTAATCTAATGAACTGTATTTGTAATTCAGCTGATAAACATAATATACGAAAGTCTCAGATATTATAAGGACTAGAACTTTTTTAATGTAATAGTTGTTAATTTACTATAGGTGGAAAGAGGACAAAGCACTATGAACAAAAATGTTGGTGAAGAGAGAAATTCTCTATTTATTTAATGACTATCAATTTACTTGGAAAGTCACTGGAAAAACATACATTTGATGAATTGTAAATCAGGGAAAGCCTTCTTTTAATAGCCACATCAAGCAAGTAACACAGTAATACTTTTCAAAAATTAGAAAATAAGGGCACTTGGGTGGCTCAGTCAGTCAAGTATCTGCCTTCAGCTCAGGTCATGATCCCAGGGTCCTGGATCGAGCCCCGCATCTGGCTCCCTGCTCAGCAAAGAGCCTTCTTTTCCCTCTCCCTCTGCTACTCCCCTGCTTGAGCTCTCTGTCTCTCTCTTTGTCAAATAAATAAATTTTTAAAATTAATCAAAATTAAAAATAATTTGGAAATTAAACAATTTGTATTACAGTTTATCTTTCTTGGTTAGCACTTTTATAAGAGAATAATGTTTACTTCTTAGAATGCATTTTTGTCAGACTATATTTTCCACTTTTAACTACATAATGATTTATACATTTAATATATATTTCCACATGAGTGAGTATATAATTTTACTACAATTCCTAGACAACATCTATTAAAATTTTAATATATATAGCTGTAGGCCCATCAATTCCAAAATTAATAATTTATGGAAATAAAATCACTAACATTAGCATTGTTCATAGTGCAGAAAACTAGAAACAAAGAGGATTCACATTTTATCAGTTAAGATAGAGTAGGTTATGCCAACAATCATAGACAATCCCAAACTCTTAGGGGCTTAACACTACTAAGTCTTATTTTTTATTCATACTACCTGACCATAATGGGGAAATTTTATTCTATGTAATTTTCACTCACAGACATAGAATGACAAGAGTTTCATCATCTGTAACATCACAAATTGCTGCAGTAGGAGAAAGAGTGTGATAGAAAGTCTCACACCGCATCAAATATTCTAGTACAGGAGTAATTAATGCACAACAGTTCTATCTAAACTTATTGGCTGGACTTATTATATTGGCTCACCAAGATGGGAATGGAAATCTAATCTTTTCACATGCCCAAATGGAGAGAGGAAAACAACTAGGTATAGATGATCATAAAAGTCTCTACCACAATTTAATAAATTGCTTAATTATGATACACCCATGAAATATTACTACAGCCACTTAAAATAATGAATTGGAAGTATACCATATGTTACAGAGATTTTCATGAGATACTAAGTAAATTAAGACTCTGGAAAGTATATATATCATCCTATTTTCATAAATTAACCATGACCAGAGAATCCCGTGCATACATGAATATGTAAAAAATATGTAATTAAATACATTATATTTATTATCTACATTCATCGTTAAGAAAAATAGGAAATTTTTTCCACCCCAGGAGAGGGAGATTTGGTAGAGGGGTCTCTAATGTGTGTAGATAGGGGAAGAAAGATGGTGAAGATGAAAACAAAAGGGGAGGGGCGCGTGAGTGGCTGAGCCTCTGCCTTCAGCTCAGGTCATGATCTTGGGGTCCTGGGATCGAGCCCCGCATCTGGCTCTCTGCTCAGTGGGGAGCCTGCTTCCCCCTCTCTCTCTACCTGCCTCTCTGCCTACTTGTGATCTCTCTCTGTCAAATAAATAAATAAAATCTTAAAAAAGAAAGAAAGAAAACAAAAGGGGGAAAAAAGAGGGCACTAAGATTTTATATGATTATATTTATGTACTGATGTAAATTATGTATATGCATATAGAAATCAAGTCATTTTTCAAAACTATCTCGTCAATTTTGATTGCTTTTGTAGGCCTTAAATTACTGATCTACTGAAATTAAATCTTTTCATTTCCCTCCAGCTCTAAACTCTATGATTTCATAACTTAAATCATGTTAAGTCTTATCTGTCTCCTGTTTTGTTATTTCCTATTTCTAACCCAGAGCTGACCTTCCACTGATTAAAGTTCTGGATGTACTTCTATAGCCTGTGGACTATTAATTATACTGAATTCAGGTTGCCTGAATTATAAATAATTTATTTCTAACCTTTGTATCAACCAAAGCAAGTTGCTCTTTGACATCATGAATTTACATTTACATGAAGTGGGAGACATTTTATTACTGTTAAAGTGACAAATCATAGATATTTTTCTTAGGCTAGGTACTAAATATAATCTAAAATTCTGGAACTTAAATTTTTAGTCTAAGAAATCTTCCCATCTCCTACCTGTACTATTTCAATAGCTACAATATCTTCACCTTGTTCCAATTTACCTTTAATGAGCTTTCTAAAGGTTGCTATTTCTTCTGCCTTAATTTTCTCTTGTCCTTATATACCTATAACTTTTTTTTTTTTTTTAAAGATAGTGAGCATGTGAGCAGGGTGGGAAAGGGTAGAAGGAGAGAGAGAATCTTAAGGAGGCTCCACTCAGGAAGAGCCTGAGGCAGGGCTCTCATAACCCTGAGATCATGACCTGAGCAGAAATCAAGAGTCAGTTGCGCAACTGACTAGCCACCCAGGTACCTCTATAGTATTCTTATCATCTCTTGTAGGCAGCCTTCTCAGAAGCCAAGACATGAAATTATCTTTCATGTCTCTGTATCTTACATTTACATACTTTTGAATTAATTACATTATAAGTGATTCATTTGTTTACACATTTATATTTCTTTTATTATGTTCAGTTAGCCACCATATAGTACATCATTAGTTTTTGATGTAGCATTCAACGATTCATTAGTTGCTATAACACCCAGTGCTCATCACAACATTAGCTCTCCTTAATACTCTCACCCGGCTATCCCATTCCCCCATCCCGCTCCCCTCTGAAACCCTGTTTGTTTCCTAGAGTCCGTAGTCTCTCATGATTTATCTCTCTCTAGGATTCTCCCCTTCAGCTTTCCCTCCCTTCCCCTATGGTCTTCTGTGCTACTCCTTATGTTCCACATATGAATGAAACCATATGATAATTGTCTTTCTCTGCTTGACTTGTTTTACTTAGCATAATCCCTTCCAGTTCCATCGATGTCAGTGTAAATGGTGAGTATTCATCTTTTCTGATGGCTGAGTAATATTCCATTGTATATATGTACCACATCTTCTTAATCCGTTCATCTGTTGAAGGGCATCTCGCCTCCTTCCACGGTTTGGCTATGGTGGACATTGCTGCAAGAGGGTCTCTTCAAAAAATGGTGCTGGAAAATTGGACAGCTACATACGGAAGAATGAAACTAGACCATTCTCTTACACCATACACAAAGATAACCTCAAAATGGATTAAAGACCTCATTGTGAGACAGGAATCGATCAAAAACCTAGAGGAGAACATGGGCAGTAATCTCTTCGACATCAGCCACAGCAACTTCTTTCAAGACACATCTCCAAAGGCAAAGGAAACAAAAGCAAAAATGAACTTTGGGACTTTATCAAGATAAAAGCTTCTGCACAGCCAAGGAAACAGTCAACGAAACTAAGAAGCAACCAATGGAATGACAAAAGATATTTGCATGTGACAGTACAGATAAAGGACTGGTATCCAAGATCGATAAATAACTTATCAAACCCAACCCCCAAAACCCAAATAACCTGGTCAAGAAATGGGCAGAAAACATGAACAGACACTTCTCCAGGGAAGACATACAAATGGATAACAGGCACATGAAAAAATGTTCAACATCACTAGCCATCAGGGAAATTCAAATTAAAACCACAGTGAGATAACACTCTACACAGTTAGAATGGCAAAAATTAACAAGGCAGAACACAACAATGTTGGCAAGGATGTGGAGAGAGGGAAACCTCTTACACTGTTGGTAAGAATGCATGCTGGCCAGCCACTTTGGACAACAGTATAAAGGTTTCTCAAAAAGTTAAAAATAGAGCTACACTATGATTCAGCAATCGCACTAGGTATTTACCCAAAGATACAGATGTAGTGAAAAGAAGGGGCACATACACGTTTATATTTGCTACTGGACATGAAGTCATTGAAAGCAGAGATTGTATATCATATAGATAATCCCAAGTCCAATGATTTATGCTTTCAGGTATTGACACTCAGAAGGATTTGACACAGGGGAATACTCCCTTCTTGAATCTGTAGCTACACTTCACCTGCCTCTCCTTAATCTTTGCAACAATTCCTCTATTGCTTGACTTTTAAATGCTCCAGAATCCCAAGGTTCAATATCAACTCTTTTCTATAACACTCATTCACTATCATAAAGAGGGTGATCCTATGCTTTAAATGGAATGTATATGCCAGTGACTAGTAAATAATGACCCTTCTGGGGAACTCCAGATTCATTTTTTTCAATGACCTACCAACTGTTCCAGTTAGATATCTAAGATATCTCAACCATTACACAGCGCCTTCTCTACTATATATATATATATAATATATATATTACAAATATATATATATAATAAATATATATGTGTGTGTGTATATATATATTACATTGCTCAAAAGAGAACTTCAAGATCCAAGTTTGCTTTGCACCTTCCCTTTCCCTCACCTCATCCTTATTTTAAGCAATATGTCAGCAAATCTTTTTGGTGTTTCCCCTTTTGCAGCAACCTTGGAAGTTGCTGAGCAAGGCAGAACTAAAAGTTGGAAGGAGCCAGGTTTCCGGAATCACTGCCTGGAGGAATGCTGCTCACTAAATAGGAACATTTATGTTGGACTTTAGAGAACTGAGAAGTTGATGAAAGATTAGTCAGAGAAGCTGGCATTACCTCAACTAATACACTACTCTTATTTTATTTTAAAATGTTGGAAAACATATAGCTTTAAATATGAAATATCACATTATCAAGACTAATAATGCTTTAAAAAATACTTGCTCAGGAGACTAATCATAAATTTTCAATTAAGATATCAGAAGCTGGAAGTCCCAAAGCCATATCCAGGTTTATATATTTATTATCTATTTCCCTCACTAAAATGTGAGCTCTAGAAGAACAGAGGGTTTATTTTTATTTTGTTCATTGTCATATCCCCAGTATCTGGAACTATATTTGACTCTTAGAAGGCACTCAGTAAATACTTGCTTAAACTAATGAGTGTTGAATAAATAATGTTAGGAAGCCATACTGGTATAGCTTTTTTCCCCTACAACTGAAGGCCATTTGTCAATTTTATAAACAGATAAAACTGCTTCAGAACTGGAAACTTCACCAAAATGACCTTAAGATTTAAAAAATATCAACATTATGATCAGTTGGTCAGATGACCTCACAGAATCAATGAAAAGCATTTATTTGCATCCAAAATATTTTAATAGTAAAGAATAGAGTAAATCTCAATGTGTTCCTAGCATTCAATGGATAACTTTACAAATTTGAAAAATTAACTAAAACAGTTTTCATGAATACAAGAAAGGTGAAAAGAAAATACAATCATCTTATTATCTGAATAGAATTACAAGGTTTCAGGTAACATGTGGTAATTTAGGCCAAACATAAAAATCATAAAAAATAAATTATGTAAATACAAAAAAGTTTCAATGTCAGAAAATGTTTGGCTCTTCAGAAAATAAAACATTTTTAAATTAACTATAAATTTGATGTTATTAGGCTCCTTAATCACACTGATTTTCTGAAATTAAACGAATAACTTCTCTGCATCCTTTAGTTTTTTTTTCCTATCCATTTTAGCAATTACAGCCCAACGATCTTCCCGCATTTTCCTCATAGCTCCAAACTTCAGCGTAGATCCAGGGGTTGTTAGAGATGAAGGGGTCTGAATACAAAATCAAATCAAATCAAATTATGTTTAATTTAAAAAAATAAAGTCCAGCTTTTGAAATTTGCTCTCTAAAGTAAAAATTAAAAACTACCTTAAAAAAGAAAAACACTACCTTTTTTGGTGTTCTGACACAAAGATGAGAAGTTGTTGGATTATTATTCTTGTATAATTTTTTCAATGTCTCTTCTTCTGAAACCATGCTCTTAAAGAAAATACAAAAAATATAATCTGGGGTCTGTCATCACTAACATTAAAATTTTGTCCATATATCACAGAGAGGAGGAGAAAGACAAGGAAGGGAAAGGAGGAAGAAAGGAGGTAAAAGAAGGGAGAGAAGAGAAAGAGGAAAAAAAAAAAGAAGAAAAATCGAAGGCAATGACAAAATAAATACTCAATCTTCCAAACAAGGATACAGATTTAGATTCTATTAACTATGTTGTATTATATGAAATACTAATAACTATACTGTATTAAAATACAACATGTATATAAATAGTACTTTTCTACTGATTTCTACTTCAGTTTCAGAGTCTTTATACTACTACTTTTCCTTCCACTTCCCCCAGCCTACTTACTCAAACTCACACTTTGACCTTATAATAGGCATGTATAATCCTATAAAAGTTATGTTATCAACTATCAACTTATGAGAATTTTAATTCCCCCAAATCATAATAGCTAACACTAATTTAGTAATTTATGTTAGGAACTGTTTTAAGCACTTTGCCTATTATAATTAATTTTAATACTCACAATAATTTTATTAAGTAGGTATACTATTATTATCCTCATTTTAAAGATGAAGTACCGAGACACAGGAATGTACTTAAGTACTTTGCCTAAGATTACACAGCTAGTCAAGAGGTCGAGCCAGGATTCAAATCCAGATAGGCTGGCTCTAGAAATCTACTCTCTTAGTGAATATACTACACATATTTAGTCTGGTAAGCAATCAGTTCACATTATCTTGTCCTGTTCACTAACGTCACATTTACAGAGGCTTCAGGAATAAAAAATTCAGTTTTTCATAAGTTCTAAGACTTCAGAATTCCCTAAGTCATAAAAAGCTGCCCTTTCAAAAACACTCAGAACTACTATGTACCAACTAACCAGCTTAAAAAAGAAAAATTATTTTAAAATCTTATAAACTATCATTAAAATTTTACTAAGTGCATAGTAATTGATTATTCATTAATTCCCATACAAAAATAACAAATTACCCCAATTAGAGTTGTATCTATAACCATCTTTTCATGTGCTCATTGGCCATTTGTATATCCCCCTTGGAGAAATGTGTATTCAAGTTCTTAGCCCATTTTTTATCAGGTTGTATGGTTTTTGTTGTTGAGTTATGGGAGTTCTTTGTGTATTCCATTTATCTCTTTTTAGATATATGATTTGGAAATATTTTCTGCCATTCTTCAGCTTGTCTTTTCACTTTCTTAGTAGTGTCCCTTGAAGCACAAAAATTTTTAATTTTGAAGTCAAATTTATCAGTTTTCTCTTTTCTTGCCTGTGCTTTTGGTGTCATACCCATGAGGCCCTTGCTAAATTCAATGTCATGAAAACTTCCCCAATATTTTCTTCTGTTTCATAATTCCAGCCCTTAAGTTTTGGTTTTTGATCCATTTTGAGTCCATTTTTATATGTGGTATAAAAAGTCCAACCTTATTCTTTTGCATGTGGATATCCAATATCCAGTTCTAACACCATTGGCTGAAAAAAAAAACCAGTCATTTCCCCCATTGAATGGTCTTGGCACTCTTATCAAAAATTAATTGACTATATGTGAGAATTTATTTCTAGGATCCTTTATTCCATTGGTCTATATATCTGCCCTTATCTTACTACTAATCTGTTTAAATTACTAGCTTTGTAGAAGGTTTCAAGGTCGAGAACTGTGAGTCCTCCAACATTACCCTTCTTTTTCAAAATTATTTTATTTTTTGTTTGGTTGGTTATTTTTGAGGTTTTTTTTTTTAATTTTAGCTATTTGGGGACCCTTGCAATTCTATATGAATTTTAGTATGAGATTTTCCACTTATGCCAAAAAGCTGTTGGAATTTTGATAGAGATTGCACTGAGTTTGTGGACTGCTTTGGGTAGTATTATTTTTTTTTATTATGTTCAATTAGCCAGCATATAGGACATTTTATAGGTTAAAGACTTAATACCCATAAACACATATTTTTTTTCTAAATCTTTAGGTCTTCTTTAATTTCCTTCAGCAATGTTTTGTAGTTTTCATTGTATTTTGTATTGTATTTATATTGTATTTGTTTCATTTGTATTTCATTTGTATTTCAGTATTTCACCTTCTTGGTTAGGTTTGTTCCTAAATATTCAATTTGTTTAGATGACATTATATATGGATAGTTTTCTTAATTTTCTTTAATTTCCTTTTGGATTAATCATTGCTGGTGTATAAAAAGATAACTGATGTCATGTGTTCTTATACCCTTCCACATTGCTGAATTCATTTCTTAGCTCTACTGGCCTTCTTATGGAGTCTTTGTGATTTTCAATAGATAAGACTTATGGCATCTGCAAATAGTTTTACCTCATTCTCATTTGTATGCCTGTTTTTTCTCTCCATCTCCCTTTGTTTTTTGTCTAATAGCCTAATAGTTCTGGCTAGAACTTCCAGTACAATGTTGACCAGCAGTGGTGAAAGTGGACATCCTTGTCTCGTTTATATTGTTTTGTTTTTTTTAAGATTTTATTTATTTGACAGAGACAGTGAGACCTGAGCCGAAGGCTGACGCTTAACAACTGAGCCACCCAGGTCTCATTCTTAATTTAAGGGATAAGTTTTCAATCTTTCACCATTGAGTATGATGTTAGCTGCAAGTTTTCATTAAGTATTTTTTATCATGCTAAAGAATTGTTCCTCTACTCCTACCTTTATAAGAGTTTCTATGATGAAAAAAGTTGGATTTTGTCAAATGCCTTTTCTGTACTAATTGAGATGATGATATGGGATTTTTTCCCCCCGTCATTCTATCAGTGGTGATATATTACATTGATTTTCTTATATTGAACTACTCTGGCATTTCTTGGATAAATCCCACTTGGTCATGGTGAAAACAACTTTTAATATGTGATATTTTGCTTGCTAATATTTTGTTGAGGATTTTTACATGGACATTCATAAAGGATAATGGTCTTTAACTTTCTTTCTAGCAATGTCTTTATCTTACTTCAGTATTAAGGTAGTGCTGGCCTCATAGAATGACTTATCAAGAGTTCTCTCCAATTTTTTGAAGTCTGAGAAGATTTGTCCTCAAATATTTGATACAATCTGTCAAGGAAGCCATCTGGTCCAGGACTTTTCCTTGTTGAGAGGTTTTTGATTACTAAGTTAAATTCTTTACTGACTTTAGATAGGCCTTTGAAGTTTTTAATTTCTTCTTGAATCAGTTTAATTTGTGTGTTTCAGGGATTTTACCCATTTGTCCATTTAAGTTATAAAGTTTGTTAGCATATGTTCACAGTACTTTTTATCTCTGATTAATTAGTAATAATGTACCCACTTTCCATTTCTGACTCTATTTATATCTCGTTAGTCTAGCTAAAGATTTGTCAATTTAATCTTTTCAAATAAATTTTGGTTTTGTTGATGTTCTCTATTGTTTTCTGTTTATCTCTCCCTGAATTTTCATTATTTCCTTCCTTCCTGCTAGTTGTGGGTTTAGTTTGCTCTTCTTTTTCTAGTTCTATAAAGTGTAAAGTTATTGATTTGAGATCTTTCTTTTTTAATATAGGAATTTGGAGCTAGACATTTCCCTCTGAATTTGTTCTGTAACACCTAAGTTTTGGTATATTGTGTTTTTGTTTTTATTCATATTTAAGTCTTAATTTCCCTTGTGATTTCTTCTTTGATCCACTGGTTGATTAAAAGTGTGTTAATTTCAGGGCACCTAGGTGGCTCAGTCAGTTAGTTATCTGACTCTTTATTTTGGTTAAGGTCATGATCTCAGGGTCCTGGGATGGAGCCCCACATCAGGCTCCCTGCTCAGCAGGGACTCTGTTTCTCCCTCTCCCTCTGCCTCCTCCCCCCTACCCATGCTCTCCTATCAAATGAATAAATAAGATCTTAAAAAAAAAAAAAGAAAAGAAACTTAGACACACGAATCTTATAACTAAATATGTCTGCAAATCAGATTCTTCCCTTCCCCCAGGATTTGCTGTAGTGAGTTGATTTTGTTTTGCTTTATGCTGTACAAGTTTCTGTGCCAGGGATTAGCCTGGGTTAAAAATTTAGGATCTTCTCACGGTTTTTTGGGGGTTTTTTACCTGTCTTTCCATGGGCATGTGCAGTGGTTTTAAATACCCAAGAAATGTAATTGCTCTTGATGTCCTAATTTTTAAAAAATGTCTGATCCTCCAAAGAATAAAAGTGAAAAAAAAATAAGAAAAAGAAAACCCCGTGAAATAAACTGAGGGTTGCTGGGGGGTAGTGGGGTTGGGATAGGGTGGCTGGGTTATGGACATTGGGGAGGGTATGTGCTATGGTAAGTGCTGTGAAATGTGTAAGCCTGATGATTCACAGACATGTACCATGGAGCAAATGATACATTATATGTTAATAAAAAAGTAAAAAGAAAAAAGAAAAAAAGGAAAACCAGTTACAGTTCTTTTTTTTTTTTTTTTGGGGGGGGAGTTACAGTTCTTTTAAATCCTCTGTAAGACACCTCCAGCCAGTGAGGGTGGAACGTGGCAGACAGTTTCTGTGCCTGCACAGTGATGAGAAGCAGCAATGATAATAGAGAACACTGAATCTTGGTACTCAGAGAAAAAGTCCTCATTGTTCACCCTAGCTACAGCAAGACATGAGCATGGTTGTCTGCCACAGGACTATGGATTGGATGATAGGTAGTCACTACCATTCTTAAGGCTGAAACTGACCAAAATTAACCATAATTTACAAGTTTCAACCCTGGAAGTTGCAAGCATTCAAATAGTCTCCAGAATTCCAAAATAGTTTAGACAGTTTCTGCAAGTACAATTGCTTTCTAGGTAGAGAAATTTGTAGTAGTTCCTACTCCACCACCTTCTCTAAGGTCACTCTAGACAATCCATTTTTAAATCTAACTTTTTGTAATTATTTGAATGTTCACCAAAATTTAAATGCAAGAAAATTACAAAAATAATAAATTTGAGTGATAACTATAACCA
Organism: Procyon lotor; assembly: GCA_028646535.1. Classification (NCBI taxonomy): domain Eukaryota; kingdom Metazoa; phylum Chordata; class Mammalia; order Carnivora; family Procyonidae; genus Procyon; species Procyon lotor. Next base: position 84,477,179 of record CM053606.1, on the reverse strand, counting down.
AATAAACTGGACTATGAAATGTCTTTTCAGGCAATTATAAATAATTGTGGATACTTATATAATACTGTAGTATGTCTGCTGTGTTACAAAGTTTTGATACTCCTTTTAAAAATGAAATCATGAATCATTCTGAATCTCAGTTAAGAAACTAGATTAAATTCACACCGCTAGAAAAACAGTATGGATTCCAACCCTGGACTGTCTAATTCCAGAGCTCGTAGTCTGTCTACTAATTCTCCTTCCATTTTTATATATCTAGACTTCAGTTTGAGCTGACAGTTATTCTTTATAACAACTTACATAGGCTATGGAGCTAAACTGTCTGTGTTCAAGTTTTGGCTCCATGCCTTACTAGCTATGTGATCTTGGGCAAGGTAACTATGTGACTCAGTTTTTTCATCTGTAAAATGAAAATAGCAACACTGTGTATACTTCTAATATGAGATTGTTCTAAGAAATATCTATATAGTCTACAACAGTGCTTGGTTTACAGTTTTAATCATTAAAATGTTAATCATCACTATAAAACAAAGAGGAACTTAAGGAAGGATTCTATACGTTAACTTCAAGATTAGGGTTTTAAGACTTCAGCTATCATTATTCCAGAACAAATGAAAATAGAGTGTCCCAAAGCAGTAAAAAAGCTTGAAGGATATCAAAAGTTAAAACTGGCAATAATGAAACAAACTAGCACCTTTAACTGGAATTTTGTAATTAAGAATCTTTGGTATATTGCTTCATTTTGTGTGATGGTTTCTTTTTAAATTAAGTGAATCTAAATTTAATTATTCTCAATAAATCACTATTATGACTTTAGAAAATACTACTATGTGTGGATACACTCACGGGAGGGAATAACTAGTAATACAAACTTCTAAGGGTAATATCTTCCTTAAACAACTCATCTTTCATACATTAACTCTTTAAGAATGATAAAAATATTATACTTGTCAACCAATACCTTGATACAGATTTCAACCAGTAAATGATATAAAATTAGGAACATGTATAACATGCAAAATTAAAAGGGGCCCTAAAATTTGGCCACAGCAAGATTCACCTAACCTTTCTTAAAAAAGAAAAAAGTAAAGAGGAAAGAGAAAAGAAAAGAAGAGTATGTGGTAAAAACTCCTTTATAACAATCTACTGGAAAACAAGATGGTTTAATCATCTCATGTGCCAACTATGTTACATCAAGTATTTCAAAATGCCATGTTTTCTAAAGTTAGATTATTTAAACCTTATTTCTCCAAAATGCTGCAAAAGCATACGGTTCTGTGTTATAGAGTTCTATATTTATATTAGTATTGCAATGGTAGATACTATGTGTATATATTATGCATTTACATAAAAAAATGTGTAAAAATAATAATGTAAACAAGTAATAAATTCTGATTTGTAGTATTTTTACCAAAAGATCAGTCGTTTCTGAGCTATCCGAATTAATATCAAACTCAAAGACCATTTTTCTCTTTTTATTACTTTCTTCCGTGGGTATATTCTTGCTTTCTCTTTGCTGAATTTTTAGTTTCGTTGGTGTCTTCACGGTATATGCCTATCCAAAAAGAAAAAGAACGTATTATCCCATCAAAAAACCCTAAACTGCTGAAAAACACAAGTTGAATCTTTAGTAATCAATAAATCTCCATTATCAGTGGGATGTATATAGATATTTTTATAAGAATTTCATTCAGAGGGGCGCCTGGGTGGCTCAGTGGGTTAAAGCCTCTGCCTTCAGCTCAGGTCATGATCTCAGGGTCCTGGGATCAAGCCCCGCCTCGGGCTCTCTGCTCAGCAGGGAGCCTGCTTCCTCCTCTCTCTCTGCCTGCCTCTCTGCCTACTTGTGATCTCTCTCTGTCAAATAAATAAAATCTTAAAAAAAAAAAAAAAAAATTTCATTCAGATATTTTTAATACTAAAATTTCTAACTTTCTTCAAACAATTTACAATAGTGGGCTTTTTTTCTGCCCTTCCCTTCAACTTACTGAAGAAAATTACTGCAGGAGAGAGTGGGAAGAGACTCTCAGCATCAGCAGTCAACAATCTTAAGGAAAGAGGGACTTTAATTTTTCTACAAATAATTAAGACCAAATGAATAAGCTTTGCTCTTTTTACAGAAATCCTTATTGATTTATGAGAAAATAGGTATGCTTATATTTTGTTCATAAAGTAATTTACATTAGTCAATGTTTAGTATTATTACCCTGTAAGTTTTATAATTTTTTTTTAAGTATCTTTAAAAAGTTAGGTCAGTGACATCAGCAAAAATGGCAGAGTCAGGTATTCCAAAAATTTGCTCTTCCATAAAGCAATAAAAATACTAGTAAAATGGTCGAAGTCAGCTTTTTCCAAACTCTGGAAATTAACCAAAAGGTTGCCGCAAACTGTAGTGCTTATCTATTTTTTAACGGCCAAACATCTGTAAGAACAGCAAGCTTTGTGGTGTTTTAACTTTTCTTCATCCCAGCTCCCATTCTCTATGTTACCCTTAAAAAAGTAATATCCCATACTCTTGGTCCAGCCTGAGAGCCACTAGATAGAGCAGAACAGAAGTGAGAGCTCTTCCAAAGCTTTATTCTCAAAAAATTGTCATTATTTTAACTGTCTAGTGGTTCTCTGAAAGACCTCGCTTACAATATTAACTGTATTTAACCTGACTTAGAGCTCATTCATTACAAAAAACCTTTCTCCTTCTTGTGAAGTACAGCATAGCATTTGATATAAGCGTTTTTAACTTTGCAGCTCCATAAGGCAATGGTTTTAATTAACAGGGCAAATGACAGACTAAAAAAAACTTCAAACAAACAGGTAGGAAATGAGACATCCATAGGGGCTTTGAAAAGTTGACATTAATGGCAAAATAAAATCTAAAGTTAATAGTAATGTACCAATGTATGTTTCCTAGTTTTGAAAAATTTACATGGCAATGTAAGATGTTAACAACATGGAAAACCGGGTGACAGATATAAAGGAATTCTCTGTACTACCTTTACAACTTCCCTATAAATCTAAAATTATGGTTAAAAAAATGTTCTTTTTAAAAAACTAAGGTCACCACACCCATGAGAATGGCTAAAATCAAAAAGATATAAAATACCATGTAGTGGCAAGGATGTGGAGCAACTAGACTTCTCATTCACTGTCAGCTAGGATATAAATTAATGTCATGATTTTTTTTGAAAAACATGATTGGCAGTGTGATACGATAAGACAAATACATGATATTTGTCCCTGGTTCCTGACACAGAACTTCTAAAACACATCCATGTAATTTCCTGAGTTATCACTCAGGGGTGATCAGAGAATCTTTTGGTACAATATTCAATCTTTGTCCTCCAGTTATGTGGTAGACGTCTTTCGTTATTCAAGTAAGCTGCTTTCAACTGGCAATTGAGGGCTCCTAGATAACTTCAGGATGGTGGCTGGTAACCAGAAAAATCAAGGCTTGATTAGAAATTTGTAAATCAGCTACACCCTTTAACCAGGATCCTGGGAGGGGAGAGGGGATGGAGATTGAGTTAAACATATGGCCAGTGATTTAACCAGGCATGCTAGGTAATGAAACCTCCATAAAAATCCCTCAATGATGGGGTTCTGGGAGCTTCCATGTTGGCAACTGGAAGGGTGGCACTCCTGAAGAAGGCATGGAAGTTCTGAATCCCTTCCCTTAACACCTTGCCTTATTCATCTTTTCCATCTGGCTGTTCTTAGGTTGTACCCCTCAAAATAAACTGGCAATAATAAGCGAAGGAATCTCCTGAGTTCTGAGAATCATTCTAGAAAATTAGCAAACCTGAGGAGGAAGGTTATAAGAACCCCCAATTTAGAACTGGTTGGTCAGTAGTACAAGAGGCAAACCAGGATTGTAACTAGTGTCTGAAGTGGAAGCAGTCTTGTGGGACTGAGCCCTTAACCTGTGGGGTCTACATTAACTCCAGGTAGTGTCAGAATTTAATCAAGTTGTAGGACAACTAGTTGGTGTCTGAAGAACCAGAGAACTGGTATGGGGAGAAAAAACCCATATGTTTTGTATCACAGTAAAAAAACAGCTCAGGCAGTTATCTACTGAAATGGAACACAGTATACATAACCCTATAACTCAGCAATTTCATTCCCGAAGACATACCCAGCCAAAATGCACAGAGTTCAAATACCAGAATTTTTATAGCAAGACTATGCATAAAAGCCCAATCTGGAAACTACCCGAAGTCCACTAACAGTACAATAGATAAATAAATTGTGGTACATCACACAATGGAACACCATATAGAAATATAAACAAAATCTAAAACTTCAAGCAACAATATGGATGAGTCCCACAAACATGATATTAAGTTTAAAAAAAAGTAAAAACAAAAATAATGATTTTATTTATAAAAATAAAAGAGGGAACAAGAGAAAATACAAAAACAGGATAGCTAATATTAGAGTTGGGACAGTATTTGGCCTTGGGGGACAAGCCAGTGACTAAAAGTGGAGCAGGAAAATCTTCAGAGGTGATAATAACATTCTGTGCTTTAATCTGAGTGCTGGTTATAAAGCCATGTTTAATTTGTAAAGAATCATCAAGTTGCATAATTAAGATCCATTCATTTTTCTTGCATATATTTCAATATAAAGTTTTTTTAAGTAAGATCATCCTATATAAAGATCACTTCATATTCTGAATAATACAAATACAACAAAATAACTTTATGTAAAAGCCTAAGCTATGTAGTTTACTAATTTTCATAATTTCCATGGTGTGGATAATATTGTGTATGTAACAGGATGTGAGAGAGACTCTTCCTTTTGCTCTGGAATTGTCAACTGGGGCACAAAGCTGCAGAAAAAAATGCTAGTAACCCATATTCTAAAGAAAGCAACCTATGATTAAAGCCAGATCCTTCTCTAGGGCTTATTAAAAAGTGGTTAAACTGGCCCTACAATCACCAAACACCTCCTTTCTTCCCAGTTATTTTAGGGAAACTGGAAGACATAAAATTTCAGCTTAGCGGGACAGAGAGAGGTCGAAATATTTTTCCCTTCAATTTCCAAAGCAGGTGAGGAGACAACTCTTAACAGCAGCCTAACAAAAAATAGGGGTGTCTTCAAGAAGGATTGGCATCTCATTCCCTCACTAGATATAAACTTAGGAAGAAATTTTATCTGTTTATGTGTCTGTCCGGCTGGATAGTTTAGAGTAAAAAGAAATTAGAGAGAGATGGATGGTGGGAGGTGGGGTCAGAAATGTAGCATTCTGCACTGCTATTTAGCATGGAAAGGTTGAACGAATTCCCCATGGATTAAGTGAACATGTGAAAAGATAGCTAGTAACAGAGACATCTTGCTGTTGGCACCTGACACACTGAGGGCTGACTGTTAAGTAAAGGACTCTAGCAACAAGACGATCCAAAGCAAACAGCAAAAGGAAGTAAATGGGGTGATACTGAAAAATGTTAAGTCAGAATCAGATTGTCCACATTAGGGAATGCCATCTGGTGAATGATAGAAAGTTATGGAATCTGCCCAAAATGTTGTTAAGTTGTGGTAGTGATATAAAAAAAAAAAAAAAACTATTTCATGCTGGTATCACAAAAATTGAATTGTTTTTTATTTAAATGTGTGATATCAGATATATGGTATATGATACCAACACCTTCTTTTTTAACTAAAAAATTATGACCTTCTTAGAAATTTTAGCGACTAACCTTTGGTAATGGTGTAGATAAAGTACTTTTGGCAGATGTCCACAAATAGTCTCTTTTATCTTCGGATTTGCCATGGTCAGCTGATGTGAAGTTTCGAGATATATTTTGTGAAGAAGCTGTTTTAGAATCAAATTTCCAATAATGAGATTCAGGTGTGTCCAGTAAAGGTGTCTGTATTTTCTGTATGAACAAAATGGAATAAAATCATCACTACATGTCATTTTAATTAAAGTGCAGCAATTAATAGAAATAACACTAGAATAAGCTAGAATTTACCTTCAAATTTGTTATTAATTAGATAACTTTGAATAAATTATCCTTGTCACTTTATTTTCCCATTGAAGATGAAAATGCTATCTGCCTGTCTTCACAGAGCTGCTATGAAAAGAAATAAAATGTCTCAACTCTCTAACTGACCAAAAGTTGAGGATTTGCTGAAGAAAAAAATCTCTATTCCTGGTGGCAAAGAGCCTTTTTTTGTGGTTCATTACAATAGCCTTTAAGCCAGAGGGCAGTTTATTCTCATTTCTATCCATTCTTGTATGCTTTCATATTTCCTCTCTCTCATCTATAAAAATATCAGCCTTTTCCTATCCACCAGCCTTATTCCCCACCAAAAAAAAAAAAAAAAAAAGAGAGAGAGACAGACAGAGAGAGAGAAAAGAAAAGAAAGAAAGGAAAATAGGGAAGAAAAATTACAGAAGAAGAATGAAAAATTTCCAGGAGGAAAAAAATGACTATTTTCTTTAATTCTGATGATAAACAAAATTACAAATTTACTCTAAATACTTGACTTTATTTCAACTCAATTTCTTCCATTTCCTTTCTCTCCACCTTTAATATGTATCTTCCCTTCAGCACCTGACCTATCTTTCTAGTAAAAGTTCATAATAACTACTTTAGTGGAATTGTGTTAACTGCTTTCTAATTTTATCACTTCCTTTGATCACCACTATCTTCATGAATACAATCATGGCAATTGCAAGGGGAAAATGGAGCATGAGCATGCACACACACACATACACACAACAGAGCTATTCTCAAAAGTTCAATGGTTAAATCTGCAGTAAATTTAAGTTAGGAGGGTACAGGATGTGGGATTAATAGGTTACCACATGTGCCATAAAAACACTGGACTAATTTAAGGGGAAATACATAAAGGAAGATGTGGTATACACACACAGAGAAGAATATTACACAACTGTAAATAAGGCTGAGATTGTGTCATAACTATAGATCAACCTAGAGGGTATTATGCTAAGTGAAATAAATCAAACTGAGAAAGACAAATACCATATGATTTCACTCATGTGGAATCCAAAAAAATGATAAGTGAATAAACAAACAAAAAAGCAGAATCAGACCTATAAATGCACAGAACTGATGGTTGTCCGATATAGGGAAGATGGGCAAAACAGATGAAGGAAAGTGAGAGATACAGGCTTCCAGTTAGAGAATGAGTAAATTATGGGAATAAAAGGCACAGCATGAGGAAAATAGTCAATGATATTGTAATAGCAGTGTAACAGGACAGATGCTAGCTATACTTGTGATGAACACAGTATATTGTACAAACTTGCTGAATCACTATGTTGTACACATGAACTTATGTAACACTGTATGTGTGTGTGTATACACACAAACACACACACACACACACATAACCATTGGACCAGGAGCCAAGTAATATGCTCATTTCTGCTAAATCTTAAACTATCTTGGCGGCATAATATTAAGTAATCTCCAAGTATCTCTAGGCTTAAATTCATCCATCTATATATTCAAGGGACTAAATGAGATGATTTGTAGGTTTCTGTCCAGTTCTAGTGATCTCACTTCATAATCCTCTTTCCAACAGGTATAAATTTTGGTAGCATTTTTTTAAATAGTCGTATTTCTGTATCCTCATTCCTATATATTTCTATGTCACAGGTGATAACACAATTTTGATGAAAGCAAATTTTTTCTGCTCTCTGAATCCCAGTCATTCTCAGAATCTCCAAAATGTAACTGTTTTCATGGACAAATTTTTCCCTACTGAAAGGACTGAGAATGACAACTACACCATCTTGTGGCCAAGTCTGGAATTTAACACTTCCCTGATAGACTAGCAGCTTGAAAGAAAATGCACTCCTATTCTAGAATGCTGAAATAAACCTCTTCATAATAAGTCATAGAACTGTATGCACTTTCCTACAAGTCACATTCTTTTCTGAATGTTGCATTTCCAGTGACGCATATACAAGCAGATTTCATTTCACTTCACTTTATTGCACTTCAGATGCTGTGTTTTTTGGTTGTTGCAAATTGGAAGGTCTGTGGCAACCCTGACCCAGTTAAGTCTATTAGAACCATTTTTCCAACAGCATTTGCTCACTTAGTGTCACTTGTGTCACTCTGTGTCACTTTGTGTCACATCCTGGTAATTCTCACAATATTTCCAATTTCTTCATTATTATTATTTGTTACGGTAATCTGTGATTTGGTGATCTTTGATGTTACTATTATGATTGTTTGGGAACACCATGAACCACTTCCATATAAGATGGCAAACTTAACTTAAATGCTGTGTGTGTTCTGACTGCTCCACTGATCTACTAGTCCCCATCTCTCTCCCTGTCCTTGAGCCTCCTTATTCCTTGAAACATAACTGAAATTAGGCCAATCAATAACCCTACAATGGCTTCTATGCGTCCAAGTGAAAAAGAGAGTCACCCATCTCTCACTTTAAATCAAAAGCTAGAAATGACTGAGCTTAGATAGAGGAAGGCATATTGAAAGCTGAGATAGGCCAAAAGCTAAGCCTCTTGCACCAACCACTCAGCCAAGCTCTGAATGCAAAGAAAAAGTTCTTGAAGGATACTAAAAGTACTACTTCCGGTGAGCACACAAATGATAAAGTGAAACAGCCTTTACTGATATAGAGAAAGTTTTAGTGGTCTGGAGAGAAGATCAAACTACCTTAAGCCAAAATCTAATCCAGAGCAAGGCCCTAACTCTAATCAATTCTATGAAGGTAGAGAGAGGTGAGGAAGCCGCAGAAGAAAAGGCTGAAGCTAGCAGAGGTTCATTCATGAGATTTAAGGAAAGAAGCCATCTCCATAACATAAAAGTGCAAGGTGAGGGATGCCTGGGTGCCTCAGTCTGTTAGGCATTATCCCAGAATCCTGGGATCCAGGATTCCCTCCTGGGAGTCGAGAGCTGCCTCCTCAGCAGGCTGTCTGCTTCTCCCCCCTCTCCCTTTGCCTCTGCACTCCTCCCCCCCACTTGTGCTCTCTCACTCACTCATTTTCTCTCAAACATATAAAGTCTTTTTTTTTTTTTTTTTAAAGTACAAAGTAAAGCAGCAAGTGCTAAGGTAAAAGATACCTCAGGCTATCCAAAAGATCTAGCTAATTAGGTGCTGAAGGCATCTACACTAAACAAGAGAGTGTCAAGGTAGGCAATACAGCTATATATATTGGAAAACGATGCCATCCAGGACCTTCATAAGTAGAGAAGAAAAGTCAATGCCTACCTAAAACATTTCAAAGGACAGGCTGACTCCCTTGTTAGGAACTAATGCAGTTGGTGACTTAAGTTGAAGCCAGTGCTCATTAACGATTCTGAAATACCTAGGGCCCTTTAAGAATTATGCTATATCTACTTGCCTGTACCCTATAAATAGAACAACAAAGACTGGGTGACAGCATATCTGATTACAACATGGTTTAACTAAATATTTTAAGCCCACCGTTAAGACCTACTGCTCAGACAAAAGATTCCTTTCAAAATATTATTGTTCATTGACAATGTATCTGGTTATCCAATAGCTCTGATGGAGATGTACAAGATAAACACTGTGATACCTGCTAATACAACATCATTCTGCACCCAATGGATTAAGGAATCATTCTGACTTTCAAGTCTTATTATTTAAGAAATACGTTTTGTAAGACTATAGCTGCCATAGATAGCAATTCTACTGATGGATATGAGAAAAGTAAATTGAAAACTTTCTGGAAAAGAGTCACCAAACTAGATGCCATTAAGAATAATTGTGATTCGGGGCACCTGGGTGGCTCAGTGGGTTAAAGCCTCTGCCTTCAGCTCAGGTCATGATCTCAGGGTCCTGGGATGGAGCCCCACATTGGGCTCTCTGCTTAGAGGGAAGCCTGCTTCCCCCTCTCTCTCTGCCTGCCTCTCTGCCTGTGCTCTCTCTCTCTGTCAAGTAAATAAATAAAATCTTTAAAAAATAAAAAAAAAGAATATTTGTGATTCATAGGAAGAGGTCAAATATCAATATTAACAGGAATTCGGAAGAAGCCAATTCCAACCCTCATGGATGACTATATATAAGGGGTTCAAGATTTCCCTGACAGAAATAACTGCAGAAGTGGTAGAAAGAGCAAGAAAACTGGAATTAAAAGTGGAGCCTGAATATATGACTTAATGCCTGCAATCTCATGATAAAACTTTAACAAGTAAGGAGTTGCTTCCTAGGGATCAGCAAAAAGAAGTGGTTTCTTGAGATGAAATCTACTCCTGGTGAAGATGCTCTGCAGACTGCTGAAATGACAACAGAGGATTTAGAATATTATGTAAATTTAGTTTATAAATCATCAGCAGCAACATTTGAGAGGATTTACTCTGTTTTTGAAAGAAGTTCTACTGTAGGTAAAATGCTATCAAACAGCAACCCCTGCTATAGAGAAATCTTTCGTGAAAGGAAGTCAATGAAGCAAACTTCATTGTTGTCTTATTTTACAAAATTGCCAAGGTCATCCCAACTTTCAGCAACCATCACCCTTGATCAGTCAATAGCCATTAATATCAAGGCAAGATCCTCCACCAACAAAAAGATTACAACTTATTGAAAGCTCACATGATGGTTAGCATTTTTAAGCAATATTTTATTTTTATTTTTTTAAGATTTTATTTCTTTTTCCATTTTTTCTTACTATGTTCAGTTTATCCAACATATAAATCCAACATATCATTTTTTTAAAGATTTTTATTATTTATTTGACAGAGAGAAACACAGTGAGAGAGGGAACACAAGCAGAGGGAATGGTAGCAGGAGAAGCAGGCTTCCTGCAGAGCAGAGAGCCCGATGCGGGGCTCGATCCCAGGCCCCTGGGATCTGACCTGGGCCAAAGACAGACGCTTAACGACTGAGCCACTGAGCCACCCAGGCGCCCCCAACATACAGTATTTTTAAATTAAGGTATGAACATTGTCTTTTAGACATAATGCTATTATTGCACACTCAACAAACTACAATACAGTGTACATTTAACTTTTATATGCACTGGGAAAGCAAAAATTAATTTGACTTGCTTTATTGTGATATTCACTTTGCTGCATTGGTCTGGAACTGAACCTACAAGATCAAGGTAAGCCTGTATACATAATATTCACAATATTCATGAATTTCTGTAGCATTTTTATTTTTTTAATGGAAGTAAAATTAACGTAGTATTACATTTATTTCAGGTGTACAATATAATGATTCAACAATTCTATACATTACTCAGTGCTCATCATTGTATTTTTTAAAACAGCTAAATGGCATTTCCTATGGCCAAGCACTATTTATATATAAATGCCTTATAAATATTAGTTCACTTAATCCTTTTAACAACTTTAAAAAACAGATACTATTCATTAGCCCTTTACAGATGAACAAGCTGAGGCATAAAGAAGTAACTTGCCCAAATCAGAAATATCTGATAAACCTAGTAATTACTATAAGGCTTATGATATTGTTTCAATATTGTTAGAATATAAAGTATAGCAAATAAAAGCCTATTTATTATTTTATTATTTCCTCATTATTTGCAATTTATATATTCATAACCTCAGATAAAATATATGGCATTTACCAATCTACTTGAAAACAGAAATAAATAATGGGCATATATTTCTTTCAAGACTTTATTTTATTTGACAGAGAGAGAGATCACAAGTAGGCAAGAGAGGCAGGCAGAGAGAGGGGGGGAAGCAGGCTCCCTGCTGAGCAGAGAGCCCAATGCGGGGCTCAATCCCAGGATCCTGAGATCATGACCTGAGCTGAAGGCAGAGGCTTTAACCCACTGAGCCGCCCAGGTGCCCCAATAATGGGCATATTTTATTGGAATTACATATGACTCAAAACAACTTCATAAGAATATGTGGTATCTACTTTCATAATCTGAACACATTCTATATTTAGAAAGGAGTATTAGATGCTCCTTACCTATTCATGAACAAAAAAATTTTCCAGGTAGATGTTAGAAGACAACTTGGGTTATAACAAAAAACCAGGAGAATTATATAAAACTCTTACCTTATCCTTTTTTTCGAGAGTAACAACGTTTTCTTTTGCCTCTCTTTTGAGTTTTTCCTATTAAAAATGAGTACACACAATGTAGTTACTGTTATTATCAAAAATTAATGCTATTATCAAAATACTTCTAAGAAGTATTAACAAAGAAAGAATACTAAACTCTAAATCTTGTAAAATAATGAAAAAAAAAGAAAAACAAATTCATTTCTTCCTACAGAGCTTGTTATTTAGTTTTGATTATCTTTTTTTTTAAATTCTGATCTGTCCAGTATATATCTGTGGAATTTTGGGTAAGTCTTTTAAAACTCTGAATCGACTTTCTCATTTGTAAAATGAAGTAGATGGATCGGATTATAAACTAAGGAATACACACAAGTAATTAAGTGTGAAAAGCTATAAAGAGATCCAAAATATTATGGGCCTTTAGAGGCAGGTATCAATTTCTCTGTGCATTGAGAAGGGTACATTTCAGTTGGACCTTGAATAATGAACTTTTAACACAAAATAAGGATGAGGAGGGAAAAGAAAATACAAAAAAGTATAAAATACTTAGGAAATAATACATCACTTTTGTGGGAGATTAGGATGTATATATTCAGTAGAGAAAAAAGAAAAATTAACTCTGGCCTGCAGAAAAGAAAGTACTTTGCCTTTAAAATGACAGTCACCTAGAGAATAGAATTGTTAGGACCCCTAGGAAGCCTTAAAGGACTCAGAGAAGGGAAAGTTCCAACACGCAGAACTTTAAGCAAACTTGCCTTGCCTGCCCATGATAATATCAACCTTACTGAATGCTTTACGTACGCTGTGCTATCTGTCCCAGTGTTGCTCCTAACCAAAGAACTCACTTCACCAGGAAGAAGCTGGTAGTAAGCTAATGTAACAATAGTCACTATTCTTATTCAGTATCCTATCAAAGACCAATAGTTGATCTTCAGTTATAGTGACAACTGGGATCTACAATATAGGGCTAGAAAGCTCTCTTCTAAGATAAATTATATCCTCGATACTAGCAAAATTGCACTGCTTCTCAGAGGACTTCTAGAGGCTTCCAGAAGACAGAAGAGAGAAAGCACCTCCCATGACTGCATTGTCTTTATAAAATTCTGGAAACTTCTGGTCTGGAGATCTTACAATCTGTTCTAGCACATATGTTTCCAAGGTGTGAATTATTAGCTCATACATAAACATGTATCTTTGGTAGTGGTTAATTAATTATGAGTTCCCTAAGACCAAAGATATAGGCAGTCCACTAGGGTCCCTATTTAAATTGAATAACTCAAATATGCCTATAATATAGTATGACAAACAGATGATAGAATAATGCTATTATTCTACAGAAATAGAGAATGATGGCCCTGTACCCAAATTTCAGACTTGAATAAATTTATAAACCTAGAAACCTCCAAATTAAAACAAAGCCTGGTAACTGTTGTAGGAGGATTTTGCAATAATATCACAAATACATACTGTATCCTTTCTACTATCTTGTGCAATCAGAGAAATAACTAAGATTTATGGGTAACTAGTCAGTGACTATTAACTAATACCAATTATTAAAACCCAAAATGTTACTATTTTTTTCATTAGTTTAAGTGCAGGTGTATTGGGTCAGGTAATAAATGCATTTGATCCAAGTCTACCTTACTGTGAGCCCATGGAACCTTAAACCTAATCTGTGGTAATTTCTTTAGATCCTAAAGTCTGATAAACTCAAGTAAGTGCCATAATCCCAATATTGGTTCTAACCACATAATGAGTTTTTAAGTTTAGAAGGACCAACTGGAAGACTCTGAAACTTTCCTCCATATCAAGAGTGTAAACAAATATATCAAATGCCACATCTCACCAGGCAGAGATTTAGGTCCATCAAATCATGAAAGATGTAGAGAAGGTGATTTATCACAGTCCCCCAAAGCCAACTTAATTGGAAAATTAAAGTGACTGTTATCCAGGAACAGCTTTGTCTTATCAATGAGTGAGTAACACAGGTCAAAATAGGAACTATGCATTGACTATGATCAAAATTGAGAACTAAGAAAAAAGTTTCATATAAAAGATGAAATGAATATATGTAAATATAAAGTTCAAATTAAACAAATGCCAGAATTATGGTTAGAGAACAAATATAAGTTTTTATTAATCTTAGCAACATAAATTGACAAAATAAATATCAAAACTGTATATGTGGAGGAAGAGGTAGTATGAGAAAGTGTTAGAAACATTGTTTAAAAATATAAAGGTAACCAGTAAAATAATTCAAAGTTCTACACACACCTTTTACATCAACCAGACACACATAAACACTTTAAAGAAAAATAAATAAAATATTAATATATAATGTAAAATAAGGTAACAAATACATGATTCAATTATATATCGTGTCGATAAGGGGTTAATATCTGTAAGGAATTCCTATAAGTCAACAACAAGAACAACTAAAAAATGGGAAAAGGATTTGAATAGACAATTCTATCAAGATATACAAATGGCCAACAAGGGAAGGAAGTAATAAAGAACTTCAAAAACAAATTCAACAACAATAACATAAAATCTTATGCCATAATTTGTGATTTTAGTAAGGCTCAGCATGAGAGCCACAGAATGTACTTGTGCTGATTTGACTCTAGTCAATAAGAAAACCTAATCACCACTTGCACAATATTGGTGAAAGTAGACACATATAACAATGAGAATGTCACTAATAAACCTGAAGTGATAAGAAGTATTTGAGGGGTAAGTGGGCAGTCCACAAAAAAAGAAGTCTAGAAAATGGATAGAGAGTGAAAGTTTCAGAAAAAATGACTAAATTTTTTCATTTTGGTCTCTCTAGTCTGGACAAAGCACAACAACCAGGACCATAAAGAGTTAATTATCCTTGCCAATATACAGAATATACTAGCAATAAAGTCAAAAGACAAGTTTCCAAAACAAAACAAAACAATAAAGAAAAGATTCCCCTGAAGGAGGAGAAAACACAAAAAGAAGAGATTCACTGAAAAAAACAAAACAAAACAAAAAAAAAACACATGAATTTTGTCCTTTTCCTTGGTCCCCTCTTATCACCCTGTAAGTAGAACATACCAAATCATAATATTCTTATCTTTTCCCTCATAAAATTGGGTAAGGAAATACAGCTTGGAGATTGGTAAAATGGCAAAAAGCAAGTAACTGCATATATATGTATACATACACACACACACACACACACACACACACACACACACACACACACGGATATTACTCAGCCATGAAAAAGAAAGAGATCTTGCCATTTGCAACACCATGAATAGACCTAGAGAATATTATGCTAAATGAGAAATGAAACAGGATGGAATGGGGAAGGAGACAAACCGTAAGAGACTCCTAAACTCATGAAATGAACTAAGGGTGGCTGGGAGGTCAGGGGGTAGGGATAGGGTGGCTGGGTTATGGACATTGGAGAGGGTATGTGCTATGGTAAGTGCTGTGAAATGTGTAAGCCTGGCGATTCACAAACATGTACCCTGGGGCAAATAATACATTATATGTTAATAAAAAAATAAATTAAAAAAAAAGAATATTATGCTAAATGAGTCAGACGTAGAAAGACATATACCATATGATTTCACTTAAATGTGCAATCTAAAAATACAAATGAACAAACAAACAAAGCAGAAACAGACCCATAAATAGAGAGAACAAACTGATGGTTGCCGGAGGGGAGATGGGTAGGGGGCTGGCAAAATGGGTGATGGAAAATAGGAGATACAGGCTTCCAGTTATGGAATGAATAAGTCACAGGGGTGAAAGGTAAAGAATCGAAAATATAGTCAGTATTACTGTAATAGCATTGTATGATGACAGATGGTAGCTACACTTAGGGTAAGCATAGCATAACATATAGAATTGTCTGAATTTCTATGTTATACACCTGAAACTAATGTAACATTGCATGTCAACTATACTTCAATTTGAAGAAAAAGAATAACCACAACTTATCCTTTCAGATACATACACGGGCTCTAGGGCTTCACATTGAACTGGTGAAAAGATCCAAAGCCTGAGGATAAACACATCACAAGAAAACTACCAACCAGTATCTCTTTACGAATACAGATGCAAAAAATACTAGCAAACTGAATTTAGCAGAATGTAAAGATTATATATCATAACCAAATAGGATTTCTCCAAGAATGTAAAATTGATTTAACATCTGAAAATCATTTAATGTAATACTGTGTATTAATAGAATACAAAAAAAAAAAAAAACCACACACAATCACCTCAATATATGCAGAAAAAGCATTTCACAAATTCCAACAACCTTTTATAATAAAAACATTCAACAAATTAGGAATAGAAAAGAACTTTCCAACTTGATAAAGGGGGTCTGGGTAAACTGAACTTCATCAAGATTAAAGAGTCTCTGCTACAAATAATACCATCAAGAAATACAAAGACAGGGGCACCTGGGTGGCTTAGCGGGTTAAAGCCTCTACCTTCAGCTCAGGTCATGATCTCAGGGTCCTAGAATCAAGCCCCGCATCGCATTGGGCTCTCTGCTCAGCGGGTAGCCTGCTTCCCCCTCTCTCTCTACCTGCTTCTCTGCCTACCTGTTATTTCTCTCTCTGTCAAATAAATAAAATCTTAAAAAAAAAATACAAAGACAATCCACAGAATTAAAGAAAACATTTGCAAATCTTAGATAAGGGACTGATATCTAGAATATATAAAGAATTCTTGAAACTCAAAAATGAAAAAAAACCTAATTTTTAAAAGGGCAAAGCATCTGAATATATATATCTCCAAAAAAGATTTACAAATGGCCAATAGCACATGAAAAGAAGATCAGCATCATTAGGTATTAAAGAAATATGAATCAAAACAATATACAATGTCACACTCACTAAAATGACTATAATCAAAAAAGTGTTTCTGAGGATGTGGAAAAGTTGGGACTTTCATGCATTCATAGGATAGTGGGAATCTAAAATGGTAGCTTGGAAAACAGTCGAGCAGTACCTTAAAATATTAAGCATAGAAATATATTATCCAGCAATTCTATTCTTGCATATATAACCAAGAGAAATGAAAACATATACCCATGCAAAATTTGTACACAAATATGCATAATAATCAAACTGGAAACAACCCAAACTTCCATCAGCTGATGAATGGATAAATAAAACCTAGTATATCTGTACAATCCGTACAATAGTATACTATTTAGCAATAAAAGGAATGAAGTATTGATATATGCTAGGATGTGAATGGACCTTGAAAACATAATGTTAAGTGAAAGCCAGTCACAAGACCATATGTTATATTATTCCATTTAAGTGAAATATCCAGAATAAGTGAATCAATAGAGACAAAAAGCAGATTAGTGGTAGCCTGGAGCTGTTGAATCTGGCAGAATTGGCAGAAAAAAGGGGGGATTATAACTGCTGACGCATATGGGAATTCTTTGAGGGGGTGATACATGTACTCTAAATTACATGGCCATGATGGTTTGCACAACTATTAGTATACTAGAAACCATTAAACTGTACACTTGAAATGAGTGATTGAAAGGTATATAAATTATGTCAGTGAAATTTTTTTTTTTCAAAAATGACAGAGTTGAGGGGTACCTGGGTGGTTCAGCAGGTTAAGCAAATGACTCTTGATGTTGCCTCAGGTTGTGATCTCAGGGTAGTGAGATTGAGCCCTGCATGGGGCTCTGTGCTGGGCATGGAGCCTGCTAAAGATTCTCCCTCTTCCTCTGCCCCATCCCTTTCTCTCCCTTTCTAAAAAAAGGAAATGAAAGAGTTGAGGAGGGACATGGACAAAGTTGGGGACTTTAACACCTCCGTTTCAACTGAAATGCCTACTCGTCAGAAAAATCAGCAAAAGTATGTATAATCTAAACAACACAACCAATTGGATGTAACTGACATTTATAGAACACTCCAACAATAGTATAATATGAAGTGTTTCAAGTACCCACGGATTATCCACCAAGACAGATAATATTCTGGGTCATAAAGCAAATCTCAACAAATTTAAAAGAACAGACTGAAGATTTCTGTCTCCCCAAAAATCATACATTGGGGCCTTAATTCCTAATGTGATATGGTGTTTGGAGATGGGGCCTTTAGGAAGTAACTGGGTTTGGATGAGGTCATGGAGGTGGAGCCTCACAATGGGATTAGTGCCCCTATGAGGAGAGGAAGAAACTAGAGCTCTCTCTCAGCCATGTGAAGTCATAGCCAAAAGTCAGCTGTCTCCAAGTCAGGAAATGAACTCTGACCAGAACACGACCATGCTGGCATCCTGATCTCAGATTTCCAGCCTCCGGAAGTGTGAGAAATAAGTATTTGTTTAATCTATTAAATCTCTAGTATTTTTGTTACAGTAACCTAAGCAGACTAATAAAAAAATCACAGATTGTGTTCTCTGACCATAATGGAATCAAACTAAAAACCAGTAACAAAAAGACTACAGAGGGGTGCCTGGGTGACTCAGTGGGTTAAAGCCTCTGCCTTCGGTTCAGGTCATGATCTCAGCATCGTGAGATCGAGCCCTGCATCGGGCTCTCTGCTCAGCAGAGAGCTTGCTTCCCCCCTCTCTCTGCCTACTTGTGATCTCTCTCTGTCAAATAAATAAATAAAATCTTTAAAAAAAAAAAATAAGACTACAGGAACATCTTAAAATATATGAAAATTTACAAACACATTTCTAAATAATCTATGGGTCAAAGAAGTCACAAAGAAATTTAAAATTATATAGAACTGAATGAAAACAAAAACACAACATATCAAAACATGTGGGATGTAGCTAAAGCAGTACTGAGAGAAAAATTTACAGTACTAAATGCTTTCACTAGAAAAAAGGGAAGAGTGATGTCAGCAAAATGGCAGGAGTTTTCTACCATCCTTCCCACCAAGAAACAGATTTTAACAATCATCCTCAGATGAGAATACCTTTGTGGAAGTTCTAGAATCCAGCAGAGAAGTTCCAGCACATCACTGGAACAAAAAAAATCATAGATTGGACACACTGAAGAGGGTAACAGGAACAGTTTGACTTTACCCTTGTCACCCCCTCTCCTAAGACAGCACAGTTCGGTGCCAAGAAAGACCTCTCAGCTAGCAATTTTCCCTTTGGGAAAAAGGAAGAGCAAAAGAGGGACGCCCAGCTTCCCCAACTGTGTAGGATGCTGCCAAAGACACCCATTTCTTTCCCACCCCATCCAGAATACTAGGGTGAACTACATGACTGAGGCATGGGAAGGAGTTGGGAATACAGCAACAAAAGCTCAGAATGTATTTAAGGTACACAGATCCTCACCACTTTATGGACTCCAATGGGAAGCCTGCCCAAGAGCTGCTGGGGACACTTTGCCTGAAGATCAGCTGGATGATGGACACTCCCCCAATGCTCCAAACATCATACACACACACACACACACACACACACACACACACACAATACCCCATTGCCAACCTGTGTGTGCCCTTAAGGGTGGCAAGCATGAGCCCTTGAAGATGGTTGATGAACATGTGCAGAAAGCTGGCCCACTGCTTCACAACTGGGAGAAAGTATACAAACCTGATCATCAATCAACAAAGCCCTAGGGAGAGCAAAGAGGAGACTGCCAGCACCACCTGCAGCATCAAGAGAAAGCATACAGTCTTAAGAATTCCCCTCCAAAAAAAAAAAAAGAATTCCCCTCAAAGAGCAAACAAGAAATGTAGAACAGGCAGGTATAAATACGGACATAGACATAGACATAAATAGATATAGAAAAGATCTGAGAAAACTGTAACCGTCCCTCAGAACAATGTACTGCTTAAAATATAACCCATGAATTGGAAGAACAAATATTGTGAAAATGTCTATTCTACCTAAAGCAATCTACACATTTAATGCAATCCCTATCAAAATACCATCAATTTATTTCAAAGAAATGGAACAAATAATCCTAAAATTTATATGGAACCAGAAAAGACCACGAATAGCCAGAAGAATGTTGAAAAAGAAAACCAAAGCCGGCGGCATCACAATTCCTGACTTCAAACTCTATTACAAAGCTGTAATAATTAAGACAGTGTGGTACTGGCACAAAAGCAGACAATAGAGAACCCACAAATGGACTCCCAACTTTATGGTCAACTGATCTTCGACAAGGCAGGAAAGAATATCCAGTGGGAAAAAAGACATGTCTCTTCAACAAATGGTGTTGGGAAAACTGGACAGCCACATGCAGAAGAATGAAACTGGACCATTTCCTTACACCGCACACAAAAATAGACTCAAAATGGATCAAAGACCTCAATGTAAGACAGGAATCCATCAAAATCCTGGAGGAGAACACAGGCAGTGATCTCTTCGACCTTAGCCACAGAAACTTCTTCCTAGAAACATCTCCAAAGGCAAGGGAAGCAAGGGCAAAAATGAACTATGGGGACTTCATCAAGATCAAAACCTTTTGCAAAGCAAAGGAAACAGTCAACAAAACCAAAAGACAACTGACAGAATGGGAGAAGATATTCACAAATGACATATCAGATAAAGGGCTAGTATCCAAAATCTATAAAGAACTTCTCAAACTCAACACTCAAAGAACAAATAATCCAATCAAGAAATGGGCAG
>CM053606.1:84437065-84456063 GCA_028646535.1 Procyon lotor | reverse complement strand
AAAAAAAAAAAAAACACTACACAAATACAAGGCATAATTTTTTTCTGAAACCTGATGAATAGTTTAAGAACACATCTAAGTATATAAGCATTTTATAATATATGAGATATTTCCCAAATACTAATATCTAAAAGCACTTTTACCCTTAAAGTATGCTTATGTTTATATATGTTCAATATTTAAACAAAGGAATACACTAATACTTCTGAAAAAAGCTAATGAGGAGAAACTATATGTTTTAATCATAGTTACCCAAATATATTTTCTAATGCTTATAAAAACAAAGTTGCAGTTATATTTCAGTAAAAAGAAATTAAATTTTAGAAACCCAGAAAGTTGCACCTAAATGTTATTATTTACTTTACCTATAATGCCACAAAACCCACCTTTTCTTCTCTTTCTATTTCAAGTTGTTCCTTAACGGACAAAAGTTCATTTTTGAGATTGGACAATTCAGACTCCTAAGGGAAAAAAAACATGAAATTTATAGTGTATCCATATATTTTCAAAACAGTGAAAATGCTAATGTTTCATATATATTTAGGGTTTTTTTAACCTTTATTTTTTCAGTGAAGATTCATTATTCATGCACTACACCCAGTGCTCCTTGCAGTATGTGCCCTCCTCAATACCCACCACCAGGCTCACCCAATCCCCCAATCCCCATCCCTTCAAAACCCTCAGTTTGTTTATCAGAGTCCACAGTCTCTCATGTTTTGTCTCCCTCTCCAATTTCTCCCAAGTAGTTTTACAGAGAAATAAATTCACTCATAAAATACATACACTTTATTTTTTATTATGTTCAGTCAGCCAACATATTGTACATTAGTTATTGATGTAGTGTTCAACAATTCATCATTAGTTGTAACACCCAGTGCTTACTTTAAAAGTCTACTGACTGATAGGAAGGCTGCTAGTTGAACATGACTAAAGATTTCATTTAGACAAATTTTTTTATAGTTTTCTCTAAAGAAATATTTAACACTACATATATCTCTCCTCCTCACCTTCTCCCAATCTATCCCATTCTTCCTCTCCCAACCTCTATCAAGCTCCAAATTTATTTGTAACTGGAGTTTGTATTTAGTCATTTGAAAAAAAGAGTTTAGAGGGCGCCTTGGTGGCTCGGTGGGTTAAGCAACTGTCTTTAGCTCAGGTCATGATTCCAGAGTCCCAGTATCAATTCCTCCCAGCTCCTCAGGGAGTCTGCTTCTTCCTCTGACTTTCTATGCTCTCATGCTCTCTCTTACTCGCTCTCTCAAATAGATAAAAAATTAAAAAAAAAAAAAGTTTATCCTACCATTTCAGAAAATAAAACTGGAAAACCATTTAACTATAAAACCTGTTAAGATCTTTTTTTTAAATCTAAGATTCGTTGATTTTACAGCTCAAAAATTTTGGTTTTATTTAATATTATTCTTTACCACCAGCCATGCTGATATGAAAATTAGCTTTACTGCTATTTGTTCTGTATCTCACCAAAGATGCTTTCATTGATGACTGTTCTTGTTCTTTGCTTTTATAAAGTCCTAGTTCTGAGTCTCTTTCTTCGACTATTTTATCATATTGGTGCTACATTAAACAGAGAAAATATTTTAAGTATATTAGAACACAAACAAATTACATTTTAATAATACTGGTATCCTTACCCATTTAATATTCACAGAAAATGTCAATGAATTCAGTGATATATATATATATATATTTGAGCTTTTTTCTAATTTTTCAAGTCATTTTTATTCAATTAAACAATGAAATATGGTAAACAGTCTTGAAAATAATCAAACACAAGAACAACAAAAAATTCTTTTTAATTGGAAATGTTCAGAGTTTCATAATTTAAAAAATAGGCTATAAACACCAAGACCTCTTAGAAAAGTAACTGATTCCAGATCTGGGGCAAAAAATACAAGATGAGTCTTGACCTTTTGTCACAACAGAAAGCAAAAAAGCTGTCAGAGTTTATTAGGGTCAAGTCAAAAGGACTGGTCAGCTAGTTTGAAGAGATTCTCACTGGCCAAAAGAGGAACAATTTGAGTGTCAAGGATTAGACTGGATTGAGACATACCAAATAAGTTTAAATCTATGAGTTCATAATACTTTTATGAATGTTTTAAATATTATTAAAATACTTTTTAATCCTCATTGGTTACCCCATATGTTCTATCCCACCAACAATTTTAAAGATGAATAGGTAGGAAGACCCCACCTCTTCTCAGTCATTTCTTTAAATTTCTTGTTTGGCACCTTCTAGTTCTAATTCTAATTCTAATTTACTGACCTTTAAGTAAAGAAAACAGATCTTGAAGGGAATAAAGCTGAATTCCGTAACAGAATGATTACTTTTAAAACAACAAAAAATAAAGCATACTCACAAACACAACAAACATTAAGTCTTTCATCTGTTTATACCACTGATAAAAATTTGTTTAGCCTAATATGTGTTAGACACACATAATGGATATATTTATATCCTTTACCAGATACATATTCTGGGGATGTACTTAAATAAATATAAGGTGGAAAGTGCTGTAATAGAGCACTAGGAAAATTCAGAAGAAAAGTGATTACTTCCATACATAACAGATGACAAGGCGAGAGATTCTCAAGGAAGTGACACCCAAACTCAGCTTTGTGTGGTTAAGACCTGAACTTAGAGAAACAGGAGATCAGGAGTATTCTAGCTGTAATCAGTCATTACTGCATAATTTTCTGACAAATCAGACTGCTATCTTGATTTCACCATCTTTATGCATAAATATGGCTGTAATTGATAGCTCTCATTACACACACGTTACCTTATGTTTTTCCATAAGTGCTACCATTTCAGCTATTTTATGTTGACATCGTATATCAATTTCTTTCTGTAATTTTACTGCTTCATCAGCTATTACTTTTGCCTTCTCAACCTATCAAATAAAGTATTTCTTAAAATTAATGCACAAAAAACAAATTTAACTTAAATGAAAAGACCATATATACTACTTACATAAAATGCAGAAATCAAACACCAGGAAATTAGGAAACCAAGTAAAAAATGCAGTATTGTTTTAATTTTAGGGTGTCCTATCAAGTGAGATGACAGTATAACACTGTAATAACCACTTAATCTTTTCAAAATAATAAATACACTACTCAGTAATCAAATACTTAGAATAACAAAGATACTTTAAGCTTCTATATAAGCTGTCACACATAAATAAATTAAATCTTTTAAAAATCATAACTTAAAAATTAAGAATTACTTTTCTCTTAAAATGCTAATAAACAAATATAGAGTTTTAACATAACAAATTTTCAAACATATTTAGTTTTTCCTACCTCTTCTAAAAGATTTTCTTCTGATATCTTTTTGTCCTCAATTTTTTTTTGATAGCTGTCAGTCATTTCTTTAAATTTCTGTTTGGCACCTTCTAGTTCTAATTCTAATTTACTGACCTTTGAGTAAAGAAAACAGTATTAACATTAGTAAATGTGGGTTGCTTGAAAATATTCTGCATTCACTTTGTGAATTCTGAATTCAAAGAGAAAATATTTTAAGTATATTAGAACACGAATTACATTTTAATAATACTGGTATCCTTACCCATTTAATATTCACAGAAAATGTCAATGAATTCAGTGATATATATATATATCTCTACACACACACACACACATATATATTTATATATTTGAGCTTTTTTCTAATTTTTGAAAATATATTACATTCACTTGTGGTTTTGTGACTCTTAAAACATTATTCATTGATATTATGGCTGAATCATTTTCCTTACACTTTTCATATGGTGAGATGTGGTTTTTTTCACAAAACCCCTGAAATACATATTTAGTCCCGACAAGTGATATTTTAAAAGCAGCCATATTTTAATTTGTAATCTATATCTCAACAATATTTAAATTATTTGTTCTGAGGTTTAGGTTTTGTTACAGTGACTCATTTGGATAGAACACCTATGTGATTCAAAGAAAAGCATATTCTTTTTTAAAAAGCAGCTTTATTGAGGTGTAATGGATACACACAAAAAAACTACACATATTTAATGTGTACAATTTAATGAGTTTAGACATATGCACATACCATGAAACCATCACCACAATTAATATGCATAATGCATCACCTCCAAAAGCTTCCTTTTAGCCCTTTGTTTGCTACCATAAAAACACTTTAACATGAGATCTATCCTCTTCACAAATTTATAAGTTCACAATACAGTATTGTTGACTATAAGTACTGTGCTGTACAGCAGACATCTAGAACTAATTTATCTTACGTAATTGGAAACCTTATACAAGTTAAAGAACTCTCCATTTCCTCTCTGCCTCCTATCCATTTTAATCTCCATTCTAATCTTTGCTTCTGTAAGTT
Organism: Procyon lotor; assembly: GCA_028646535.1. NCBI lineage: Eukaryota > Metazoa > Chordata > Mammalia > Carnivora > Procyonidae > Procyon > Procyon lotor. The sequence continues at coordinate 84,451,694 of CM053606.1, read as the reverse complement.
TGACTCATACCTCATAGAAGTGGAATCATGAAGCATCTGTCCTTCTGTGATTGGCTTTTGTTGTTGAATTAGAAGTGATCTTTATATATTCTGGATACCACATCATCACCAAATATATTATTGGCTAATATTTTCGCCCATCCTGTGGCTTGCCTTTCACTCTCTTGATACTGTCCTTTGCTGTATTCAATGAAATTTCTACCAACATTCCAACTACCTTTTGTCAGAAATAGAGAAGTTGATCCTAAAATTTATATGGAATTACAAGGGACCCTGAATAGCCAAAACAATCTTGAAAAAGAATGGTGTTGGAGGACATAGAACTCCCAATCTAATAATTTATAATAAAATATATAAAGCTACCATAATCAAAATTGTGATAGTGACATAAGGTAACACATAGTTCAAGGCAATAGAATTGGGAATCCAGAAATAAAGCAACAGAGCTTTATTTTCAACAAGAATAACAAGACAATTCAATGGAGAAAAATTACTCTCTTTACAAATGTTGTTGAGACTTATTTCATTCAGCATAATCTCCTCCAGTCCCGTCCATGTTGATACAAAAGTTGGGTATTCATCCTTTCTGATGGAGACATAATATGCCGTTGTATATATGGACCATATCTTCTTCATCCATCCGCCTGTTGAAGAGCATCTTGGCTCTTTCCACAGTTTGGCGATTATGGCCATTGCTGCTATGAATATTGGGGTACATACAGCCCTTCTTTTCACTGCATCTGTATCTTTGGGGTAAATACCCAGTAGCGCAAGTGCAGGGTCATAGGGCAGCTCTATTTTTAATTTCTTCAGTACTCTCCACACTGTTTTCCAAAGTAGCTGCACCAACTTGCATTCCCACCAACAGTGTTAAGAGGGTTCCCCTTTCTCCACATCCTCTCCAACACTTGTTTACTGTCTTGTTGATTTGGGCCATTCTAACTGGTCTAAGGTGGTATCTCAATGTGGTTTTGATTTGAATTTCCCTGATGGCTAATGATGATGAACATTTTTTCATGTGTCTGTTAGCCATTTGTAGGTCTTCTCTGGAGAAGTGTCTGTTCATGTCTTCTGCCCAATTTGACATGATTATCTGGTTTTTGAGTATTGAGTTTGAGCAGTTCTTTATAGATCTTATATATTAGACCTTTGTCTGTAGTGTCATTTCCAAATATCTTCTCCGTATCAACATGGATGGGACTGAAGGAGATTACGCTAAAGTGAAGTAAGTCAAGCAGGGAAAGTCAATTACCATATGGTTTCACTTACTTGTGGAGCATAAGGAATAACATGGAGGACATTGGGGGGAGGAAAGGAAAAGTGAATTGGGGGAAATTGGAGGGGGAGGTGAACCATGAGAAACTGTGGACTCTGAGAAACAAACAGGGTTTTGGAAGGGAGGGGGTGGAGGGATGGATAAGCCTGGTGGTGGGTAATAAGGGGGACACATATTGCATGGAGCACTGGGTGTGGTGCATGAACAATGAATCTTGGAACACTGAAAATATAAAATTTAAAAAATGTTGCTGAGACAACTGATATTCACATATAAAGGAATAAAGTTGGACCCTTAACCTCATACCATATAAAAAATTAACTCAAAATAGATTAAAGATTTAAATGTAATAGCTAAAAATATAAAACTCTTAGAAGAAAACAGGAGTTAACATTCATGGATCTAGCAAGGGATTCTAGATAGGACACTAAAAGCATAAGCAAATGAAGAAAATAAGATAGATGTCATGAAAAAGCATAGTCTTAGATTTTTCTATAAAAAGTATCTTTAATTTCTATTGTTTTCATATGTTTTGTACAAAAATTTACTGAGTCATAGAGTCATAACTCAAATATAGAAATTATCGAAAGAAAGAGAAATCTTAATTAGCACCCACTCTCCAGAATCACTTATTACCACAGAACTGAATTAGAATTGAGGAGTAGGGATACATATACGGCAGGGACAGGATTGGGAAGGGAGGCAATAGGTAATTTAACAGTAAGTCAGTCTGTATTCTGTACTCATGAGTCAACCACCAATTTAAAGACAGAATATTATCAATATTGATAAATACTTCTGAGTGCTTTTCTTTGTTAGTGTTCCCCTTCTGCCCCTGAAATGTAACAAAAATTCTTAATATTCATTTTTCCTTGCTCTTCCTTATAGCTCTACTGAATAATTATATATCAGTATTTCAGAGATTTTGTTTTTGAACTTTTTTTATTGTGTTAGGTTAGTCATCATACAGTCATTAGTTTTTGATGTACTTTTCCATGATTCATTGTTTGCATATAACACCCACTGCTCCATGAAATCTGTGCCCTCCTTAATACCCATCACTGGGTTCAACCACCCCTCCCTTCTAAAACCCTCTGTTTGTTTCCTGGAGTCCATAGTCTCTCATGGTTCATCTCCCTCTCCAATTTCCCCCTCTTCATTTTTCCCTTCCTCTTGTAATGTCCTCCATGCTATCTTATGTTCTGCAAATAAGTGAAACCATATAATAACTGAGACTTTCTCTGTTTGACTTATTTCACTTAGCATAATCTCCTCCAGTCCCATCCATATTGATGCAAAAGTTGGGTATTCATCTTTCTTTTTTTTTTGTTTTTTTGTTTTTTGGGTTTTTTTGGTATTCATCTTTCTGATGGCTGAGTAATAATATTCCATTGTGTATATGGACCATATCTTCTTTATCCATTTGTCTGTTGAAGGGCATCTCTGCTCTTTCCACAGTTTGGCTTCTGGACACTGCTGCTATAAACACTGGGGTGCACATGGCCCTTTTTTTCCACTATATCTGTATCTTTGGGGTAAATATCCAGTAGTGCAATTGCAGGGTCATAGGGTAGCTCTATTTTCAATTTTTTGTGGAACCTCCACACTGTTTTCCAAAGTAGCTGCACCAACTTGCATTCCCACCAACAGTATTAAGAGGGTTCCCCTTTCTCCACAATCTCTCCAGCCCTTGTTGTTGTTTCTTGTCTTGTCGATTTTTGCCATTCTAACTGGTGTAAGGTGGTATTTCAATGTTTTTTTTTAATTGGACAAAACAGATTTTTTTAAAACACCCATTTTTTTCTTCCAAATATATTTTTTCAGTGTTACAAGATTAATTGTTCATGCGCCATACCCAGTCCTCCATGCAATCCGTGCCCTCCTCAATACCCACCACCAGGCTCGCCTAACCCCTCACCCCCTCCTCCAAAACCCTCAGTTTGTTGCTCAGAGTCCACAGTCTCTCATGGTTCATCTCCCCCTCTGTTTTCCCCCATTCCCCTTTCTCTTCCTTCTCACAATGCCCTCCATGTTTTTCCTTATGTTCCACACGTAAGTGAGACCATAAGATAATTGGCTCTTTCCACTTGACTTATTTCACTCCGCATAATCTCTTCCAGTTCTGTCCATGTTGATACAAAAGTTGGATATTCGTCCTTTCTAATGGAGGCATAATATTCCATTGTATATATGTACCATATCTTCTTTATCCATTCATCTGTTGAAGGGCATTTTGGTTCTTCCCACAGTTCGGCGATTGTGGCCATTGCTGCTATGAACATTGGGGTACATGTGGCCCTTCTTTGTACTGCATCTGCTTCTTTGGGGTAAATAGCCAGGAGTGCAATTGCAGGGTCAGTTGATGGGATTGCAAGTTGGTGCAGCCACTTTGGTAAACAGTGTGGAGATTCCTCAAGAAATCAATGTGTTTTTTGTTTTTTTTTAAGATTTTATTTATTTATTTGACACAGAGAGAGAGAGAGATCACAAGTAGGCAGAGAGGCAGGCAGAGAGAAAGGGGGGAAGCAGGCTCACTGCTGAGCAGAGAGCCTGATGTGGGGCTCGATCCCAGGACCCTGAGATCATGACCTGAGCTGAAGGCAGAGTCTTTAACCCACTGAGCCACCCAGGAACGCTTCAATGTGATTTTGATGTGAATTTCCCTGATAGCTAATGATGAACATTTTCTCATGTGTCTGCTAGCCATTTGTATGTCTTCATTGGAGAAGTGTCTGTTCATGTCTTCTGCTCATTTTTTGACTGGATTATATGTTTTTTGGGGGTTGAGTTTGAGAAGCTCTTTACAGATCTTGGATATGTGCCCTTTGTCTGTAGTGTCATTTATTTGCCAGTATCTTCCCCTATTCTGTGGGTTGCCTCTTTGTTTTGTTGACTATTTCCTTGGCTGTTCAGAACCTTTTATCTTGATGAAGTCCCAAAAGTTAGTTTTCACCTTTGTTTCCCTTGCCTTTGGAGACATGTCTTGAAAGAAGTTACTGTGGCAGATGTCAAAGAGATTATTGCCTATGTTCTGTTCTTCTCTAGGTTTTTACTGGATTTCTGTCTCACATTGAGATCTTTCAACCATTTTTAGCTTATTTTTATGTATGGTATTAGGAATGGTCGAGTTTCATTCTTCTATATATAGCTGTTCAATTTTCCCAGCACCATTTATTGAAGAGACTGTCTTTTTTCCATTGGATATTTTTTCCCGCTTTGTCGAAGATTATTTGACCATGGAGTTGAGGGTCCATATTTGGGCTCTCTATTCTGTTCCATTGGTCTATGTGTCTATTTTTGTGCCAGTGCCATGCTGTCTTGGTGATCACAGCCTTGTAATATAGCTTGAAATTAGGCAAAGCCCCCGGCTTTGTTTTTCTTTTCAACATTTCCTTGGCAATTCCCACTGAAGTCAGGGAACTGGTTGAAATGGAGTCCCTCACTCCTTCACCATCTTGGGAATCCCTCTGATGCTTTTTTAAAGTTCCCATTTATTCACTAAAATTCTCCATTTATTCATTATAAACATACCCTCCTTTTCATCTTTGAATGAAAATGATCTTATCTATATAAATGACCTTATCTCCTAATTCCAACATCTGGGTCACCTTAGAGTGATTTCCTATTGACTTATTTTTATACTACTAATGGTTATCTGTGTCAACTTCATTTTAGGGCTACTACAACTAATGCTGCTACGAATATTTTGTATATTTCTCTTGATTCTCCCTATAGTAGGCTGAATTACAGGATATATGTTACATTACTTTTCTATATTGTTCCAGCAATTTGAGAATTCTTTTCATTTTTAACACAGTGTTTATATATTTTTAATCTCAAGTAGTATTAAAGGAAGGTATAAGATTTTTGTTTTTATAGAAAAGGAACATCTTTCAAACACTGAGAATCACTGTTTTCCATTCAAGACTCAAAAAACTATTTGAGTACTTACTGTCAATTGTTGTTCAAAGACAGGAATATGATAATAAACAAATTAGGGCTCTGACATCACAAGCTGACATTCCCTAACTTTATTTCTATAACATCAATGGTTCTCAAACTTCTTGTACAGCAAGATAATCATATATAGACCTTCTATAATATATAGATTCCAAGGCTTTACTCCAAACCTACTCAATCTCAAATTTGAAAGTATGGGTAAGGAATATGAATACACACAATACACCACACATGTTCAAATATTTAAGCTACTTAGATTGTTCTGATACAGCTAAGTCACAGACAAGCACTCTATTAAAAAGATTGATTCCTACAATCTCAAAAGAATTTTTGAAAATAACTGCTACAATATAAATTAAGAGTATGAATTTCCTAAGTTCTCATCTACTTACTAGTATTTTAAAAACAAAAATAAATATTCCAAATACCTTTATCTCATAAATATTCAGTTGTTTGCTTTCTGCTGTCCCCTTTTTTTTTAAGGCCTTATTCTGTAAAAAATTAAAATAAAGAATTATGCTTAGTAACAACATGATTCAATTTTGCACTGCCACTAACTTAGACTGAAATTACTAAAGGAAGGAAAGCATTATTCTCTAAAAATGTAGTGAAAAGTTAGTGTTTCTGTAATAGTTTGAGAATCAGTACCTACCTCCTGCTGGAGTTCTTCAATACATTTGCTTTTATTTTCAACTTGTTTCCTTAAATTGTTACACTAAAAAATTATAAGAAATTATAATTATTTTATTCAATATTCCAGTCAAAATAAATAATTTTAAATGAAAATATTGCGTAATATAAAGGTCACTTCAAAAATTATTTAGTTTGCTAATTCCATTAATGTCAAAAATTATGCAATCGAGTAAATTTTAATAAAGATTATCTCAATAGAAATTTGAAATTCTTCACATTTCTTAACCTACTTAAAGAACACATGAATTCATGAATTCAATTACTTTAAGGAAAATGTGCCTCTTGGTCAATTCTATATAATTCTATATTATTAATTGGATTTTGAAAAGCTATAGCCAGAGGTAAGATTAACTGTAATTTGCCTTCTTCCTTACTCATTATTCCTCATTTCTCATTTCTGAGTCTCTTTTACTTTTATATTTGGGGAAGGGGAATAATGTGATACTCTATCTCCTCATAACTGCATTCTAACTCCTCGTATAGAAATACCACCTAAACCACTTTTCTATATCTCACTTTGAGATGCTATTTCACCTGAGTACACATGCATGATTGGACTAAGGCATTAGGCTAAGAAATAACTGGAGTACCATAAAAGCAGAACAGATTCCTTAAAAAAGTCCTAAAACATTACAGATAATGTAAGTTGTATTAATTTCCATCGAAGTAGAAAGAAACTCCAATGGAAAAAAAATTAATCTCTCAGCACAAAATACTGTTAAATATTTTTATTGTAAAACCCATGTGCAGTCATAATCAGCTATTATTTTAAAACTGAGTAATACATGGCACAGCTGCTTAATAATCTTATTTTTTAATATGCCCAACTCCTAAATGGTCTAGTCTACTTCAGAAAACTCAAAAGGAAACAAATGAAGAAAAGCTACAGAAAAATAAGAGACGTTTTGGTGATTTTCATGCCAATTTTACTGGTATAAATACATTAGCAGGTGCAACAATTTTTACTTATTTTAAAAATCAAGTATTTCCAATTATGGCAGAATAGCCACCTGTGTATTCTGAACAACCTTCTTGATAAAGATAATTTAAAAGGAAATGGCTACAAAATAAGGATCTGCTTACTTGAAATTATAACTTTAAAGTGATAATAGCAGGTTTGGGGGTAGCACCAAAGCCAGCTAAGGACATCTGCTGAAACTACCTAGTATAAGGGAGATAGGAGATAAAAAATAGAGCTCAATAAGACAACCGTGCATAAAGCCACAAACTCAAAAGACTACCTACTCCATGAAAATATTACAAATCTGCCACACAGAAGCGTCACAAGAAAACTTGTCTGTCTTGACGCTAGCACTGAGTGAAAGGTATCAAAATCTTCCACGAGAATTTGTAGCCATGAGGTAGCTTTATATGAATCGATAGCCTGAATTCATGTTATCTCAATGATTTGGGAAAAACCTAAAATGGAGAATTTAATTTAAAATAGTGCTCCCAAGACAATCTTTTTGGGAAGATACAAACAACACAAGCCTCAAAGAATTCCCATAGATAAAGTTCCAAAGAATCATAATAAAACAAAACAAAAACAAAAAAGAACTGAGAATCAGTGAGTAAATATCAGCAGAAAGAATAAAAAGCAGAATCAGACCTGAAAAGACTTCAGATACTGGTATTCCTATAAAGCCATCTTTATACCTGGTGTTATTACAGTACAAAATTAAGTGTATATCTTACTAAAATAATGACATCAAAACTATGAACTTTGGACGTAATTTGACTGCTTATCTCACTCTCCTTTCTGGATAAGATAATGAAAAAAAAATTTTTTTAAATGGTCTTTTTTTTTTTTTTTAAGATTTTATCCATTTACTTGACAGAGATCACAAGTAGGCAGAGAAGTAGGCAGAGAGAGGAGGGGAAGCACTCCCCACCGAGCGCAGAGTCCAATGCGGGGCTTGATCCCAAGACCCCGAGATCATGACTTGAGCCAAAGGCAGAGGTTTTAACCCACTGAGCCACCCAGGCACCCCAAGATAATGAAAATTAAAATAACTTGTCATGCCTTTTAAAGTTAAACAATCTCAAAATTTAGAGCTAATGAAGATAAATATATTTGGTAGAATGTCCAAAATTCTTGAAAAGGATTTAAACTACCACAGTTTTTTTTCCAATCACAGTTCATTTCTAAGTAAAATAATTCTCATACATAGAAACAAAGAGTTTTATTCACCAGAATTCTAGGCAGAAATAAATTGTGTTATCAGAGGTCAGAACTTCAGAGAGTGAACTATACTTTTCCAAAGGACTACTTACTACATAGAAGGTCAAGTTTAGGACAATGTGTGGAGACGGGAGAAGTGAATTAGGATGGACAGCCAGGCAGTAAAACACTTCACAACTTCACAGAGAGCAGAAAATTTTCTGTAGCTCCTTTGATTATATGAGTGAGAGAAATATCTAACAATAATCTTCAAAAGCATCTTGCCACTCTAAAGATTCTGCCAACAAATGTAGCTGCTGAGAGTGTAAAATTTGGGAAAAGGAAGATATAACTAAAGAGGAGTTTAATGAAACTTTGCTCTTTGAAGCACTGTACAAAAACTCCTGAACCCAGAGCTTCTTCAAAGAAATCTGCAGTAAAAATCCAAAATTATGCCTTTAAGCCTTCAAAGAGAATTGAATTCTCTTTGTACAGGACAGTGTAAAGACTGTTCTTAAAGAACCTAGCCATACTGTTGCTACAAAGTCTCTTTTCTCAAAAACACTTTTTGCAATTTGATAATACCTTGTTTTCTAAGATCTTCATTTGTTTTTCTTTTTTTAAAACTTCACATTCAATGCTGCGAGCCTAAAAAACATTATTTGCCATCATATTTAAAATATCAACATAATTTCTATTATCTTCTATGAGTATCTTTCAGAAATGGAATTATAAAACTTAGTCTTATATAAGATATACATACTCTGTTTATTGCAGTATCTTTTAAAAAGAAATTGTCTTTAATGTTTTTATGCTAATGCTCATCATTCTTACCTTAATCTTAGCCCAATATTAGCCCAATATTGGGCTAATAATCTTAGCCCAATTATTAGCCCAATAAGCCCAATCTTATCACCCAAGTGATAGCTCAATATACTTTGTAATATTTTATCAACTTTCTCAGTTTACCCTGAATTTTTTTAATTTGTCCAATGTTTATAATCTTCTAAATATGTCTTTCAAAAACATCTGTTAATCTGAACCTCAGAATAACCCAATGATAAAGAAAAATCAGGTATCATTATCTCCGTTTTAGAGATGAGAAAATACGCTCAAAGAAAGCATGTGTGAAATAATAAAAATGTCTGAACTAAGACAGCGGGTTGGAGGAAAAAGGTGTAATGAATTTCAGTGTCAAGCAAATTTCTGAGAACTACTTGCAAATTGGATTCTTTCTGGGAAACTGTCTCAGTAAGTAAATTGAAATCCAACCATGGAAAAAGCTTAAATGTGCCAACTTGTCTTGCATTTTGGGCTTTTTTCTTAACTCATCACTAATATCTTGTACATTGGTAAAATACATTTAAATTCTTGGTAAAGGATTTTTACTTTACATTAAACACCACATTCATGTTTTTTCCCATCACAAAAGGATTAGTGTCTTGAAGCAGCCTCTGATGCAAATTTTGAAGTAGTAAATTACATAGCAAGTCTTCATGAGATTAAATTCCTTTTTAATAAATATGAAACTGAAAGAAAAAAATACCTTTTTGAGAGAAAAAAAATGTAGTATAGTCTAAAGAATGTCAGAAAGCCAGCACTACTACTTTTTAGTTATGTACCCTTTCAAGGCTTTCTTACCCTTTAGAGACCCAATTTCTTAATTCATAAAACGAGAACAAAAATAACTTGCAGTTAACTAAGAGATCACATATAAAGAACTAGAATGTTCTTAAAATAAATAAGCCCTTAAAAATATTAGCTCATCTCATCCTTACAATCTTAGTTGTAAGATAGTCTTACAACCTTCTAAAAATAAATATGACACGCCTCAGGTCAAAAAGTCTTCAATAATGTCAAATTCCTAAATATAGTTTATGAGGCCTTAAATAATCTGCTTATCTCTCTCCCAACCTTCATTTCTCCTATCCTTATCTCTCTACTCTCAGCTTCCCCTACTCCCTCCACTATTACTACTATTTTAAACACCACCTTTCAGCTAAGATGAACTTTTCATAATTGTTTAAATATGACACTCTCGAGGCACCTTGTTGGCTCAAGTCATGGTCCCAGAGTCCTGGGATTGAGCCCCACATTGGGAAGCCTGCTTCTTCCTCTCCCACTCCCCCTGCTTGTGTTCCCTCTCTCGCTGGGTCTCTCTCACCCAAATAAATAAAATCTTAAAAAAAATAAAAACAAAAAATAAATAGGATACTCTCTCATACTCTATGTATATAGTATGTGTATGTGTTTGTGTATGTGTTTATAATTTATAATATTCCCTGATATATTTGTGTCCATCCCTCTGCCTTCCATTAATTCCTATTAATCTTAGGTTTCAAACTGAATGTCACTTCTTCCAGGAAGCTTGTCCTGACTCAACTGTTGATTAGATGCTCCTTGTATAGGCTCTAATAGCAATTATAGAGAGGAGCTACTTTGGTCTGGCCACCATTCTTTCCTAAGACTCTGTTAGTGTAAATTCCATAGTAATGCTGCTAAATCCATGTAGTTTGATGGAAGCTGATCTGTCTCCAGAAACGGATAGGTACACAGCTCAGGTTTCACCAAATTACTCTACCCCTTAACCACACTGACTGACTTAGGAATAAGTAAAACTAAATGAGGGCAAAGTCCTCTCCAGGATTTTTTTCAGAGCTTTCAAGGCACTTTTTTTTTAAAAAGCTTTCCAACTAATTCCAGCGTCTTTCACAACTTTCCCATTCCATTCTTAAAAATTAAAAATGTGACTTCCCTAGTAATAAAAACAAACAAAAAATCTTAACTGAATCACACATTATCCACAAGAACAAATGAAGTCTAAATTGAACACCAAGAACAGTGCCTGGGCACAAGTAGATAGCTAATAATATGTGCTGAGGGAATGAAAAAACACAGTCAAAGCCTTCACAATCTAGCTTGATCTATCTATTTTGCAAATCTTTTCCCCACTACGTATATTGTATATTATAATCATGTCACATACTTTGTACTATTCTTTTGTGACATTCTTCCCTAAAAACCTTCCTATCTCAACTTGTTGAAATCATATCCACCAAAGCACAACACAAACTTAGCAATTTACCAGTATGTTCTTTACTACTAAAATATGACCCCTTTTAGCCTAAAAATGTAAATCAACATTAAATATTAAGCATTTATGAAAGAAATTTATCATTATTCCACTATTTCTTCTAAATATAAACCATATAAGCAAAATAACCCAACGTTGCCTATTAAGGTCAACAGCCTACAACAGTCCCTATATCGAGAGCATACTTCACTTTATTTTTTCCTAAGACATTTAGTGTTGATTTTATGATTTAAAATTGTTATACAATTATTAAATATAACATACATTTTCTTCACTCTTATCCAATTTACATTTAACTTCGTCTCCTTTCTGTTTTAATTCTTCTCTCACAGATTCCAATTCATTTCTTAAAGGAAATGGAAGAGTGACATTGTAAAAAAACACTTTATTTTTGTTTTACTTCTTTTCTGGGATTTCTTAAAATGGTTGATCATTACATTTCTTTTGTTGGTTAAAACTTTTATTTTGTTAGTAATTTTTCATGCATTAATGTTAATATAGGCACACTTCCCCTCCTACACTTAAATTACCTTATACATTTAATTTGAAACTAATTATCTAGATCCTTTAATCCACTAAAAAAAGAAATACTTATTTCTTATTTAAGTCAAGATCTCATTTTACTCTTTTAAGTCATAAATTAGTCATCATTCCAAGATGTAGTCATAATTTTATACAAATAAATAGTATTTTCATTACTATATATGAAAACCCAAGTCACAGAACCATAGTTGTGTTAAAAAGTAAGCTATCTTGAAATTTTTATTATTTGAAAAAGAAATCTAAATATCAATATATCAATTTGAAAAAGAACTTAAGAAAAAATTAATATTTGATATGAAAGCAAATAAAACATTTCTAAGTAGAAAAGCTATAGGAAAAATTACCCCCCCCCCAAAAAAGACAATTAGATCTTATACAAAGTCAAAGAACTTATGCATGACAAAAAATTATCCAAAGAGAAAGGAAAACAAGTTGGGGGAAATATGTATTGCAAATAAAACAAGGTAAAAGATTACTATATTTTTTAAAGCTTAAATAAATCAATAAGAAACCAATTAAGACCTCAAAATATTAATGGGGAACACATATAAGGAACTTTAGAAATAAGGAATTTGAGCAAGCAAGCATAAAAAATTCCAAAGCTTATCCAAAAAATAAAAATTATAAGAACAATGAGTTGTTTTTATCTGTTACATTATTGAATAAATTAGTGCCGATACCCAAAACAAATTAAAAGATTTTGGAACCATCACATTCATACAAGAGTGGTTGTACTATATGGTTTATAACCAGTATAACCTATTAAAAACCATTTGACTATCAAAAGTCATTGAAACAATTATTCCACTCAGTAAATTCTACTCCTTGAAACATATCCTATCAAATTCAAAATAAGGAAAAAAAAATCTGTATGCACTAAGTTGTTAACTACAGTACTATTGATGATAGTGGAAAATAAGAAAATAAAAGTATCTAAAAACAAAAAGGATTAAAATAAATACTGTTTTATCACTTGATTGATTTCTAGGCATTAAAATAGATGATCTACAAACACCTAGAAATATGGACAATGTTTAAAAATACTAACTTTTTAAAAATTTCTCTTCTAAATTTTCTTGTATACAATTACTTTCTTATATATTAAATATAAGAAAGTTCAGGATGCTTTAAAATTAATCTCTAAGTCTAATTGCACTATTTCAATACTAAGAACAAAATACATTACAATTTTATTTTTAATCAGAACTCCAACATAGTAGTTCTAATTTTTTACTTTATATTCAACATTAAGTATTATCTAAATTAACTATAACAAATTAACAGAAAAGAAGTACTAAAATCTTTTGCCAAAAAAAAGACAACTCATTAGTCTTGCCTTAGTTGTGTTTCCGTTTCTTCCAGTTTTTCTATTTGTCTCAACATTCTTTCTTCTTGCTTTTTGCTATTCTAAGGAAATAATCAATGTTGTTTATATCATTTTGCTTCAACAAAAGCAAAATTGAAACTATTATTTAAAACCTTTATCTGTCAGCATAAAATTTAGTTATATATAAAACAAGACGATGGGCTATTTACTTTGCATAGTTTCACACCATTTTTCCAGCCTTATTTTAATTATTGCCCTAATAATCACTAGCAAAATAGTGATTCAATAGTGAATATAGCAGCTAAAACAAAAACAAAAACAAAAACAAAAAAACAAAAAAACCCCAGCAAGTCTTACTTGCTGTTTCCCAGTGATAATTTAAGCCTTCTATCCTCTAATCATATTATTGTGGCTTCAAGGAATGCTTTTCCATTCACTGAACTGAACTCAAGTTATTCATCTTTTAAGGCCAAAATCAATGCTATACTCACTCTGAAGCCTGCTCTTCCACCAAGGCAGAAGTAATCCTGTCTAGTCCGGTAATACTTGGTCCCCAAAACAACACATATAACATAGTATTTTGTTTAAGTTACTTGAGCATTTAGTTTTTCTATTGAGCCATAAGAACTTAAAGAGGAAGATATTTTATTTACCAGTGTATCCTTCACATTCTTACATGATCTACTTAATAAATACTTGTTGAATAAATACTTCATAAAAATCTTGATGCTTAAAATTAGATCAACTTTATCAATGGGTAGTCTCTATATTCTGTTGGCCATTATTCACGAACAAAATCAATATGCATATTTTTCTTCTGAAACAAAGTATCAGCTCTAACATAATCAGATTAGTAAAGGTGAAAGAATCTTGGAAGGTTATCTATTCTAATACCCTAATTTTACAGGTTAGAAAACTAAGTCACTGATACTTTCTTTATCAACTCACATCAATATCTTCTTGCTGCTTCTTGATTTCTAGGGCCATATCACTTGTTTCTTGTGCTAGTTCTTTGTTCTCCAGTGAAAGCCTGTTGCAGCTTGCATTTAGTTCAGTAGTCTTAAGCCTATTTTTTAAAAACATGTCAGACCTAAATATTTACCTATTAAATTATATGATGTGGAATTTAATTCAAGATAATCTTAGGGTAAAGAGAGAAAGGGCTGGGATAGTAATAATAAGATTGGCCATTTGTTAATTTCTGAAGCTGAGTGATAGGTACATGCTGCTTCGTTACATTTTTTTCCTCTACTTTGTAAATGTTTAAAATTTTCTCTAAGTTTTTCAGGGTGTCATATTTCCTTGAATATTCCCTACATACTTCATGCCCCATATTTTTCCACAAATTTTGAAGTATATATTATTTTCTTTAGATTGTTTTTTGTCTATAGTATACTGTCTCTTAGAAACTGTTCCAAACTTGGAGAATCTGGCAAGATGGCAGAGGTATAGGACGCACAGAAAGCACCAGGTCCCAGAAGTCCAGCTAAAGAGGCAGAAAACCACTCTAACAGCCGGCAAACACAACAGGAGAGAGAAGAGAATAAGAACAGCAATTCTAGGAGCAGAAAATCG
>CM053606.1:84356511-84429097 GCA_028646535.1 Procyon lotor | reverse complement strand
TGAAGCAATAAACAAAAATCTCCTAACAAACAAGAGTCAGGGCCAGATGGCTTCCCAGTGGAATTCTACCAAATATTTAAAGAAAAATTAATATGTATTCCTCTGAGGCTGAGGGTTCCAGAAAATAGTAATGGATGGAAAACTTCCAAACTCATTCTATACCAGCATGAGATCTCAAAACCAGACAAAGATCCCACTAAAAAGGAAAATTACCAATATCCCTGATGAACATGGATGCTAAAATTCTCAACAAGATATTAGCTAATACAATCCAACAGTCCATTAAAAGGATTAGACACCATGACCAAGTGGGATTTATTCCTGGGCTGCAGGGGAAGTTCAACATCCGCAAATCAATCAACATGATATATCACATTAATAAAAGAAAGAATAAGAACCATATAATCCTCTTAATAGATGCAGAAAAAGCATTTGCTAAAATACAGCATCCTTTCTTGATAAAAACCCTCCACAATATAGGGACAGAAGGAACATACCTCAACATCATAAAAGCCATATATGGAAGACCCACAGTGAATATCATCCTCAACAAGTGAAAAACAGAGCTTTTCCCCTAAGGTGAGGAACATGACAGGAATGTCCACTCTTACTACTGTTATAGAACAATACTAGAGTCCTAGCCTCAGCAATCAACAACAAAAAGAAATAAAAGGCATCCAAATGGTCAAAGTCGTCAAACTTTCATTCTTCCCAGAGGACAGGATACTCTATGTAGAAAACCCAAAAGACCACCAAAAAACTGCTAGAACTGATAGAGGAATTCAGCAAAGTTGCAGGATATAAAATCAATGCACAGAAGTTAGCTGCATTTCTATACACTAACAATGAAGCAGCAGAAAGAGAAATCAAAGAATTGATCCCATTTACCATTGCACCAAAAATCGTAAGATATCTAAGGAATAAAACCTAACAAAAGAGGTAAAAGATCCATACTCTGAAAACTATACAACACTTATGAAAGAAATTGAGGAAGACAAAGAAATGGAAATATTCCATGCTCATGGATCAGACGAATAAGTATTACTAAAATGTCTAGCCACCCAAAGCATCTATAGATTCAGTGCTATCCCTATTAAAATGCCAGCAGGATCTTTCACAGAGCTGGAACAAACAATTCTACAAAAAATTTTTTAAGATTTTATTTATTTATTTGACAGAGAGTGAAAGAGCACAAGCTGGGGGAGCAGCAGGAGGAGCAATCCCTTATCGTGATCATGAGCTCAGCCAAAGGCAGACGCTTGATGACTGAGCCACCCAGGCATCCCCAGAAACAATTCTAAGATTTGTATGAAACCAGAAAATAACCCAAACAGCCAAGGCAATCTTGAAAAAGAAGAAAAGCTGGAAGCATCACAATTCCAGACTTCAAAGTGTATTACAAAGCTGTAATCATTAAGATAGTATAGTATTGGCACAAAAACAGACACACAGATCAATGGAACAGAACAACTCAGAAATGGAACCTCAAGTCTATGGCCAACTAATCTTTGACAAAACAGGAAACAATAACCAATGAAAAAAAGACAGTCTCTTCAACAAATGGTGCTGGGAAAATTGGACAGCCACATGTAGAAGAATGAAACTGGACCGTTTTTTACACCATACACAAAAATAAATTTATAATGGATGAAAGACCTAAATGTGAGACAGGAGTCCAACAAAATCCTAGAGAACACAGGCAGCAATCTCTTTGACCTTGGCCACAGCAACTTCTTGCTAGGCACATATCCAGAAGCAAGCGAAACAAAAGCAAAAATGAACTACTGGGACTGCTTAAGGATAAAAAGCTTTTGCACAGTAAAGGAAACAATCAACAAAACTAAAGGCAACCTACAGAATGGGAGAAGATATTCATAAATGACAGATCAGATAAAGGGCTAGTATCCAAAATTCATAAATTATCAAACTCAACACCCAAAAAACAAAAATCCAGTCAAGAAATGGACAGAAGACATGAACAGATATTTTTCCAAAGGAGATATTCAGATGACTAACAGACACAGGAAAAAATGTTCAACATAACCTGGCATCAGGAAAATACAAATCAAATCCACAATGAGATATCACGTCACACCTCTCAGATGGCTAACATTAACAATTCAGGAAGCAACAGATGTTGGTAAGGATTCAGAGAAAGGGGAACCCTCTTACACTGTTGGTGGGAATGCAAATTGGTGCAGCCATCCTGGAAAACAGTATGGAGGTTCCTCAAAAAGTTAAAAATAGAACTACCCCTCAACTCAGCTATTGCACTACTAGGTATTTATCCAAAGGACATAAATAAAGTGATTCGAAGGGGTACATGCACACCAATGTTTAGAGCAGCAATGTAAACAATAGCCCACATGTCCATCAACAGATGAGTGATAAAGAAGATGGGGTACCTGTACAATGAAATATTACTCAGCCACCAAGAAGAATGAAATCTTGCCATTTGCAATGATGTGGATGGAACTAGAGGTTATTATGCTAAGCTGGATGGAACTAGAAGTTATTATGCTAAGCAAAATACGTCAGTCAGAGAAAGACAAATACTGTATACTTTCACTCATATGTAAAATTTAAGAAACAAAACTGATGAATATAGGGGAAGGGAAGAAAAAATACAATAGGATAAAAACAGAGAGAGAGGCAAATCATAAGAGACTCTTAACTCTAGGAAACAAACTAAGGGTTGCTGGAGGGAAGGTAGGTAGGGGGAATAGTAATTGGGTGATAGACATCAAGGAGGGCACTTGATGTATTGAGCACTGGGTGTTATATGCAACTGATGAATCACTAGATTCTACCCCTGAAACTAATAATACACTATATGTTAACTAAACTGAATATTAACAAAAACTTTTTTAAAAACCTACTTATTGTACTTAGAGTCTGAATTTTATTGATAGGAAATGAGGAGCTATTTAAAATTTTGATACAGCATATAACATGATAATATTTGTGATTTAAAAGGCTAACTCTAGCAATAGTGCATAGAAAGACCCATTTATATATAGGCTACATATATCCAAATATATAAGTATTTACAAATATAAAGACTAATATAGGTTGGAAGAAACACCATGAAAATCAAACATTCATCAAGACAAAAGGATACTATCAGAGACAAACACAGATACTTACTAATGATCAAAGATCAATTTGTCAAGAAGATATAATAGTTAATTTGCTCTCAGTCATATAACTAAGAGCTGGAGAGCAACTGAAACATCACAGTTTTAAAGACCAAGATAATTGTGTTCTATTGCTGTCCAAATATAACAAACCCTAAACCAATCCTTATCTGCATAGGAGTGAATCTTTATAGTAAAAATAATGCTTATTTTTATTCATTCATTCAACAAATATTTATAAGGTGTCAGTCACTGTGCTAAGTAAGTACTAAGGTTACAAGGGTTCTTAGCCCTTACAGGAACATACCTTCATTCTACTATTTACTGAGGACCTACTATATACCACCTACCGTAGTAAGGGGGAGTCAAAAGGGTGAATAAAGCTTTAAACAATTATATAAAAATAAATTAATTCCATTTGTATTAAGTGCTATAAAGGAAGAGTTCAGGGTGGCTATAGGTACAAGCCATACAGAGACCTAAACTAGATAAGGGTATGTTTATAGATAATATCAAAAGAGGTCACCTAAACTGATATTCAAGCTGAGACTTAAACTATAACAACAACAAAAAATAAGTATCCATTATCAAATCTGAAAGCAATGTAAACATTATTATTCACAAGAGTTCAAGTAAAGCAATTCAATGGAGAAACGATAAGCATTTGCAAATAATGATTCCCAAGAGATGGAAGAATTAGAAGTTGCAAAATCAGGTAAAGATACCAATAGGTTAAATCCAAATCAAATATCTGTAATCATAAACATTATATAGAGGTTGGCAAACTACAGCCTAGGTAAAATCAACCTATAATCTCTTTTTGTAGGCCCTTGACCTAAGAATAATTTTTACATTTTTATAAGGTTGTTAAAAATAAAAGAGGAGACAAGAAGGGGGAGGGAAGGTGTAGAAATAGGAGGAGGAGGAGAAGAGAATTAACATTCTGTATATAGGCTACAAAGCCTAAAATATTTACTCCCTAGTCCTTTAAAAAAAGTTTGTTGCCCATGCTCCACATACTGTAATCAATTAAAACATAATTAAGCCTATCCCGACAAATTCACTAAACATGATTCTATATGAACACTAAACATAGTTACCAAATATACAATATATATATATATATCTTCCCCAAAATTGTAGCTTTGTGGCTCAAAGGTTTCACAGACATACCAAATGTACTATCAGTAAATCAGTAACATCACACGCATATTTGATCTTACTTAAATGTACTGCCAACACACATTCAAATATTATAAACACCTTCATCAAGACAGTTTTCAAAATAAATTTGGTATGATAAGAATGTGGCTTTACTAAAACACAAATGTGTTTTTTAATATTTTAGCTGAAAACACTAACATAAAACATTGTAGTGTAAGAGTCTAAGTCAGTGGAGTCAATATTATTTTGAAAAGTAACTGTTCTATATTAACAAAAGAAATTATATACTTACCAAGATTTTTTTCAATTCTTCAAGTTCTAGTTCTTTGTTATTTTTAATCATAGTCATCTCTTCTAAAATTAACAAAAGAATAAAAAGATGTTAAAAATCAGATTAAAAGAACAGGAAAGAAGAGACAAGAAATAATACTATTGTTTTACAGGGAAAAAAACGAGATGGTTTAGTGAAACTAAAGTACCATAAAGCATAGAGGAAGTCCAAATGGAACTATGCAAAAATGATAAATATTAATAGTAATGTTTCTATAAAGTGTAATTACACAACCAAAAGGAACCACTCAAGTTCCTTAACCAAAATAAGCAATGGAACTATATAAAATATATTTGGAATGAGGTCACATAGCATGTGGCTTTACCTTTACCGCATCACTAAGTATCTGACCTCTTAATCTTCACTCCAAACTAAAAAGAAGTGATTCACTTTTCTCAAGCTAATTCTGACCATTGTACTCTAGACCTCAATATTCCTACCTCCTCTGAGACTTTAGTGGCTATGTTACCATTATATATAAACTCTTCTAGAGGAAACTTTAAATTCCCCCATCCCTTATAAACATCTATTTAAATACAAAACAATATCTGATTGACCTATCTGCCCTTTCATACTATGATCAAATTTCTTACTTTGTTTTGCAGACAAACTCATGTTTGTTATGAACACATTTCTTTCTTAGCTCCGTGCAAAACTAATGCCTATCTCATTACACTAATTATATCTCTTGTTACATTAACAAAACTATGATCTCAAAGATCATCAGTAACCATTTTGTGGTATAATTCTCAGTCCTCTTTATTGTGGAGCTTTCCGGCATTTGATACTATTAACTACTCTCTACTTTTCTCCCTTTGATTTTCAAGACCTTGCATTATTTGCATTTCCTGTCCTAACTTCTGTTTCTATTTTCATTGCTGACATCCTTTTTTTTCCACCCTAAATAATAACATTCTACAATGCTTTTCTATCTTCTATTAAATATTAGGCCAATGAACTTTAAAACATTTCCAGCTCAAACTTCTTGCTTTCTTCTCCTTTCTTAGACTTTAACTGCCTACAAAGTTCCCAGATGATGTCTAGCTGTCACCTAAAATTTTATTGTATCTGAAACATTATCCTTCCTTATTGTTAAGGGTTTTTAATAATTGGAGAATTAAGAGATTTGCTGGAAGTTTCCCAGACTTTGTACATTAAAAATAAACACAAAATTTTTAGTAATTGCCCATAGTTTTTAAGGAAAAATCAACAAAATATAAAATGCCACCATGTACTCTCAAAGTAAAACCTGTTACAAGCAAAGCTTGTTTAAGCATAACATTTCATTTTAGGTAGAAACAGCTTACTTTTTCAAACTCAAGGATTGATTAAAGAGAGTAGACTAAGCATGTCTCCACATTCTCTCACCCCAATCTCTTTTTAAAAAACACAAAAAATACATATATTTACAACATTAATAAAACCAGACTATCATGAACAAACCAAAAAGTTGGAAGAATCTTGGCAGGGAGAGGGAAGACCCACATTAATTCAATGAAGGCTATGTAAAACACCTAGACCATACCTCCCACCACCTCAAGTTTAGCCCACCTCAAGTTTAATCAAAGATTTAGGAATTCAGTCATTCCTAAATTCCATTCATTCACTCACCACAATGCAGCACTGCCCCAAACAGCTCATGACCTCTAAGCAAGATAAACATCTCCTAAACCCAAAAGATTAGCTACCAAGCCCACCTTTCCTTATACCTCTCATGTCCCCCAATCCCACCCCACATAACCAGAAAAATCAGATTATAACGTATGAAAAATATTTTCAAATATTTAGATAGGTAAATAATCAAGAATCAACAATTAGTGAAGAAAAATAAAACCAAAAAAGAGAGGCACCAAATTCAATTAAGAGAACTAAAATAAAATCCAAGAAGGAATTAATAAAGCGAACAGAAGTAGGTTTTTACTGAGTATAGTATGTTCCAACAGGGTACAACCATGAAATAAATCACCTAGAGCTCTTAGAAATTTAAAATTTGACAACTGAAACTTTAAAAATAGCAAAATAAGCATAACTAAAGACTGACTTAGCAGGGGCAAGTCAAAAAATGTTCCCCCAAATTCTACCCCAAAAAGAACTAAAAGAGAAATTTTAAAATACAAAAGATAGAGCCAAAATTTCTAAAATCCACCTATCAGAACTTGCAGAAAGCATAATGACACTAGAAAAGAAAAAATAAGAGGAGAAAAATTTTCAGAGCTGACAGCAAAATGTTCTTAGATTCATGAGCTCACCAAATGCTACTAGCTTAAGTGTGATGATTCCACTTTTAAAAGATACTCTCTCATGCCTGTACCACTCAAAGAGCTTCCAATCTAATTCTCAAATTCTACTTTTTTCCTCACCACAAGCATTCCCCATCCACCATCAAATTTATCTGCCATACAGAAGTTGAAGTGATCCTTTAAAAACATAAACCAGAACATGTCATCCTCCTACTTAAAATCTTTTAATGGTTTTCCTTCAAGGTTAGAATAAAATCAAAATTCCTATCCTTGTTCCTACCTGATTTTGTCCTTATCACTTCATACTCATTTCACTATCCTTTCATACCACTTCTTACACTCACACAGGCTTTCATTCAGTCACTTGAATTAATCAAGCTCCTTCACAACTCAGAGCATTTCTACATGTGTTTCCTTCTGACTGAAAAGCTCTCTCCAAGTCATATGTTTTACTCATTAAATCTTACATATTTATGAGGTCAGCTAAAGGTCATGCCTTATCACAGAATCTAAATTAGGCCTTATTATTTTCTTACATGCTTTCATTTTCATTGTCTTCATAGCACTTATCCTCATTTGTAATTAAATATTTGTTATTTTATATGTCTCCCTAAGTAGAGTACCGATCTCATTATCAGCCAAAGACCATGTCTGTAATGTTCCTACTTAAATATCCAAAGCTAAACAAGGAATAAACATCTAAGTCTAAATTCAATAGTTAATATGTTATCTAACCATCAAATAAGCAGCAACAGAAAACACTAGAGGGAGAATCTGTCACATAACAGAGTAAAAGCAAACATGGGTACAGATACAGAAAAATGACCACAGGAATAAAACCTGTTTAGATCTACATTAGACTAAATTGGAGAGAGGAGACATATGAAGAAGCAAAGCAACCTGTACCAAATCAAAAACTGAGAATAAATTGAAAAAGACTTTGTGTTTACAGTTCGTTTTAACTTGCTTTGCCTGCACTACCTTACTCTTTATTTATTTTTTTTTTTAAAGATTTTATTTATTTGACAGAGAGAAACACAGTGAGAGAGGGAACGGTAGTGGGAGAAGCAGGCTTCCCGCCGAGCAGAGAGCCCGATGCGGGGCTGGATCCCAGGACTCTGGGATCTGACCTGGGCCGAAGGCAGATGCTTAACGACTGAGCCACCCAGGCGCCCCAGTACCTTACTCTTTAAATGAGCAATAAAGCAACAGGTGATATTTAAAGAGTTCCAACTCTAGCGATGAGATGACTCTTAAATTTAGAACCCAGAATAGTCAGATTTGTATTTTTAAAGGAACACTCTAGCATCAGTGCAAAGAATCAACAAGAGACAAGACTGGAAACAAAAATACTGATTCTCAAACTATTATAATTAGTATTGGTCAGAGGTGTGTGGTCCAGACCTAATACCAAGATATAAGAGGTAGAGTAGGCTTTATCTGTGCAGAAAAAAAGTGGTCTTAGTATGAGTCAATGACTGAGACTGCTGAGGGAATGATGGACGCTGATGGAGGAATATTCTAACCAAGATGTAAGCTTAAGAATATGCCATCAAGGAAGAATGCAAAGCATAATCAGGAAACAAAGCAATAAGTAAGTATTGCAGTAAGAAAAAAGGTGGGTGGCTCAGCCAGTTAAGCATCTAACTCTTGAGTTCAGCTCAGGTTATGATCTCAAGGTCATGGGATTATGCCCGGTGTCAGGCTCCATGCTCAGGGGGAGTCTGCTGAAGATTACCTTTCCCTTTGCCTCCCACCCCCACTCTTGCACATGTTCACTCGCTCCCTCTCTCTAAAAATATAATAAATCTTTAAAAAATAATAATCTTCACAAAAATTAGAACATAATAAAAAAAGAAAAAATGTTTTTCTATCTTTTTAATTCTCCACATCTGTACATACCTGTAAATATGAAACATAGGAGTTACTGGGATTACCTAATTAAAGGGTCATAAATTCACAAAATAACTACAGAACTTCTCTCTCTTTTGGCCATGAAATCTGTTAAATATTAACAATACCATATGACAAAATGGGATAGCATTTTCCCATAAATAGTTCATAATCCAACATGACAAATCAATAAAATTTCAAAATTCAATTAAAAGATAAGACATTTTCCACTAATTCCTCTAAATCCTAAAACAAGAAAAACAGACTACAAACATCTCTTAGGCTTCTTACACTTCCAGGTATCTATGAACTGCATAATGGAACTAAAGTTTTTCTTAAGTTTAAATTTTCTTAGAAAAGTCAAATTAAAAACTACAAAATCATTGATAAATGAAAGGAGAAACTATATTTTATTCTGAAATAGTTAATGTTTTTGTAATTGGCTAATATTATCATGTACACATGTTATTCTCTAAATCTTACCCAGTTCACTTGATTTCTTCTGAAGTTCAATGGTGAGTATTCTCAACTGATCATCACTTTTTTCCAATCTTGTAAAATATATTAGTTTACAATGTAAAACATTCCTTTAATCAGAGTTCATCTAGTAACTAAAATTGGTGTTTACAAATACATCTTGCATAGATTCACTCATTTGACTATGAAACATTTTTCGAGTACCTACCATGCCATATAGCATAACCCTTCAAAATTAGATATTATTAATACATAGCTGTATATTAATTACATCTGCACAAAAATCTTAAAGCTTTTGGTGACAATTCACCACTTAGCTACTGATGATAATCAAATTAATGCATTCTAGAACTTTGAAAGAGACTGAATATGTAACTACTGTCACATCAAATTCTGCCTTAGGAACAATATAAATTTGAGAATTGTGCAATTCACTTAATTCCTGCTTTCTGCTTACTCATCTATTAAACTGAGGTAATTGGAACAGATGATATTTAAGGTCACTTACAGTTTCAAAATTTGAAAATTGCTTAGATAGAGCAACCAAGAATATATAAGATGAGCTAAGCTTTTTAGAATATCTAGCTTTTCTTCCTCCACCATACATAAGTAGTAGAGAAGAAATACTGGTCATGACTTCACAGAAAAGCCTGTTCCTCTCTTTCATCCTACCAGACTTAAATAACCCTAATGCTAATGGAACAAACACAATCACTTGGGCCTCATAAGACAGCTCTATAAATACGAATATAAAAAAGTGAAAACAGAGTAAGTTTTTAATTAATGTTTTAGACAAGCTGTTATTTAGATGAAATGCAAATGAATATTTTATAGTTACTCATATTCATTAATTCATTAATTTAATAAAAGTGCTTAAGTACCTACTCTGTTCCAGGCCAGTTACTAATTTTATATATCAGAAAGATTACAGACCCCAGTAATACAAACCCACGACCTAGGAAGTTATTTCTATGAAGCTAATAATAATCCACAACTTAATTAAATATGTCCTATCACTGCATCAGCACTTAATGAGCTTGTCTCTATAGCTTGAGTCTGTGAAAAGGATGCATGGGAAGTATCCTAGAGAATATATGCTATCTTTTCCTAGGATACCTACTTACCTAATACAAGCTTTTAAAATGCATTTCCACTTTTCACATTAAAAAAAAGACATGGGAGTCACCTGGAGGGCTCTGCCTTCAGCTGAGGCAGTTGAGAAAGTGAGCCTTCAGCTCAGGTCATGGGATAGAGCCCACTTCAGGCACCCTGCTTTGCAGGGAGTCTACTTCTCCCTCTCCCCTCTCAAGTGTGGACATGTGCCCTCTCTCTATCGTTCTCTCTCTCTCAAATAAAATCTTTTTAAAAAGGGAGAGACTTGGTTACAGATGTTACAGGATGTCAGTTGACAATGAAAATACAATGAATATTGCAACTAAGTTGTTTTTATTCAGCTAAATAAAAAAATATATTTACCTTTGCTGTTCTGTTGTCAGTAATTCTTTCAAGTTACAGATAGAAGTTTTAAGTTCAGTAACCACAAATGAATGAGCAGCTTTAGCTTTATTAAATTCTTCCATTTGAGCTTCTTTTTCTGCAGTGAGCTGATAGATTTTTTTTGTTGCTACTTGCAAATCTTCCTCTAAAGCCTTTTGAGTACTCTAAATGAAACAAAGTACAAAACAAATGCTATAATCCAAGGGCTTTAAGAAAAAAAAAAAAAAGAAAGAAACAGAAGTCATCTGCTTCTGCAATTTGCTGCCTCTCCCTCCTTATTCTAAACCCCCTTCACTATCTCACACCCTGGCCAATCTGGAATGCCCATTCAACACTCTTATTTCAATTTACCATTATCTCAAAGCCAATCTATAGTCCCATCCTCCCAAAGGAGTCTTCCTTGACTATAGTGTTCTTTTAATTTTAGAAGTACTATGGCAATTTTTGCCTGAATCACTGTTGGTATCTAGCAAGATCTTGTATTTATTTATACTTTTGATGTGTTTTTATCCAATGTTTTCATTAAACTATAAGCAGTTTGTAGGCTGGGATTTATTTTCTCTATTTGAAGTTCTGGGTCCTTGTACATAGTATTAGCATTCAATAAATATCTGTTGATCCATAGTGTGAGGCTTGTCACATGCTAATCGGTTTTTATATCATACCACACTTCTTTGCAAAGACATTTTAATATCTTCTAGTTCTGATGTCAAATGATCCTGCTTCTCATTTGATTCTTTTAAGTTTTCATTCTGTAATCCTAAAAAAGAGAGTTGTGGATTGGTAGTACTTAATAAAAAATACATACCGAGAAAGCAAATTATTTGTTATACTTTTTTTCTCCATGAGATACTCTAAAATGAAGTATAATTACGCAAATATAGATGTACTGATATTGGTCATCATCTACTTTTATTCACTTTCACTCTTCAAGATATTTATCTCCCAAGCACTCAACAGTGAATATATGAGGATTTTTGGTCCTACATTTTTAATAATAGCTAAACATTAGAAACAACCTAAATATTCAACAGGAGATAAATTAAATTATGATGGTACATACACATGATGGCATACCATGTACCACTATAAATGATGATAAACTTTATTAATCACTAATTTGGATATATATTCACAAAACATCACATAATAAAAAGGGCATGTTTAAATGGTATCTATATAAATAGGGCATGTGAAAGAAAACAATACACACAAAAATATTATAAGTAATCTATCTCCTAATGGTGAAATTATTCCATATTTTATTTTCATCATTACCCATCTTGAGTTTCAGATTTTTCTCAAATATTACACTCAGGGGCGCCTGGGTGGTACAGTTGGTTAGGCATCTGACTCTTGACTTTGGCTCAGGTCATGATGTCAGGTTTGTGAGATCAAGCCCAGTGACTTGAGATTCTCTCTCTCTCTCTGCCTCTCCTGCTTGTTTTTCTCTTTCTCTTCCTCTCTTTTTCTCAAGGAAATAAATCTTTAAATAAATAATTAAAATAAAATATATTCATATGCTGAAATATTATGAAAAAAAGCTTTTGACTCTTTAGCTAATGTTTATTAAATACTAAGTGTTAGTTACTAGTCTATGTGCTTTATGTGTCTATGTGCATTCACTTTTAAATCTCACAAAAATAGTAGGATGAAAAAAGAAATTCATGTTCTCTTCCCTGGGTTGAAATTATTCTATGTCCCCTTACTAGCTACCTAACCTTGGGCGTGATATTTAATCAGTCTATCTCCACTTTTCTCAACTGGAAAAAGAGAAAAATGATAATTATTCATATCCTGAAGGGCTGCTGTTAGGATCAAACAAAATAATGCAACTTAAAATGTTTAACAACAGTGTCTAGTATATAGTCAATAATTGATAAAGATTATTATGACAATTATAATGATGGTGTATACTAGAAATTGGACCTTAAAATTCACAGTATTTACAATGTAACTGGGCAAGCAAATAATCAATGATAAGTGCAGATGGGCACTCACTCAGAAATTCTGGAAATTAATATAGAGGGGGTGCACCCAAGCCAAAAAGGATCAATAGAAGTTAGAGGTAATTTGAGAGGGAACAGTTAGAGGTAAATAGAGAGGGAAGTTCAAGGCAGGCTTCCAGAAAACGTCAGCACAGTTCAAACACTTTGAAAGCAAGTAAGATTTAACAAGAATAAGTGGGAGTTGAGAGAGTAAAAGAGTATCACAGGTGAAAGAGCATGTACAAAAAAAAATTATGGAGACAAGAGGACACATTCTGGGGTCTAAAGGAAATTTATTTCAATAGCATGAAACAAAGTATGAGGGAGGAATCAAAGCAGACATGATTGGAAAGATAAGGACAAGATCATAACGGGATTTATATGACTTGTTCAAAGGTAAATAGCTCATAAGTCATAAAGACCATAAAAATTTGTGAAGGATGTTAAGCAACAAAATGATGTTTCAAGTTTATATTTTTAAAAGTTCCATTCTGAAAATCTGTGTAGAAATGAAAGGGTTAGTGGTCCATCTCTGCAATCAAATGCTCTACCATTGAGCTGGTCCACTTCAGAAGGTCCACTTCTGAAAACAAAATGGGCAAAGAAGATCGGGAGGGAAGAAAATGATAACCCAAAACTGTGGTGTCCACTATGATACATTTCTTATAGTCTGGCAATAAATGTCTTTTCTGAGAAATCATAATCACAAACTAGACCTTAGGCATGTGTGAACTGAATGTATGCTGTTTCAGTGTTCCAAAAAACTCCAAGCCAAAACTTAATTTGAAGGGCCCCTAAGTTTATTACCTAGGATCCCAGAGTTGCTAGTGTAAATTTTCTCTGTAAAAATGTACTTCCAATCCAAGTCTTAAAGAATTTCCACAGATGAAGTTACATGACCTCACAATCACAAGAGAAAAACAAAGCACTATGAGCAGTCAGTAGAATAAATGAAAGGTGGAGATGGATCTACAAAGATTTCAGATGTTAGAATTATTGGCTATGGATTTTAAAAATATATCATTCTTTAAAAACTAAAGAAGATATCCATAAACTAAATAAAACTTCTGGAAATGACATATATAAAACTAAAACTGAAAACTCCATTGCTGTAATGGGTAATGTATGTCATTCAAACATTACTCTAAAAAAGGAATAAAAATCCAGGATCAAATATTAAGAATATTAAAATCAGATAGGGTGGCTGGGATATTGGGGAGGGTATGTGCTGTGGTGAGTGCTGTGAAATGTGTAAGCCTGACGATTCACAGACATGTACCCTGGGGCAAATAATACATTATATGTTAATTTAAAAAATAAATAAAAAAGAATATTAAAACCATTAAGGTCCTGACAAAAGAATAAGAAATTACCAGGCCAAAAGGAAAAGGGAAAATAGAAACTGGGAGAAGATAAGTACAGAATCAGTTTTTGCCCTGAGGGCATTTGCAGATCCTGGCAAAGCTAGACTTTGATTTGAAATGAGGTGGTAAAAAGATAAGGTTAGGAAAATAAACATGAAAACCCAAAGACTATGTAAGACAGAAGGTCCAAGAATTAAACATTTGTACAATAAGCTGAGACACTCTTTACGTTAAGGAGGAAGCAAAAACAAACCAATCCTCAAGCATATTATGCAGCCCAGGTTCACAGGATCTGAGTGGTCCAAGGAGCCCAGGCCTTGAAACTGATTTAAGATTGTATCAGATAGGTAGAACCACCATACACATGGCAAAAGTAAATGGGAATCCTCCCAGAAGGGAGATATGTTATCCATGTACAAGGCAGGCTTTAAATTATTCCTACAAATAATTTTTTCAAGGAAAATAATAAGCATGGAGTCAAAGGCAACAAAGCATACAAAAAAACAAAGCACTCTGACTAAAAACTATCAGAAACAAAAGACAGAATGAGGCTCACAAACATTTAAAGATTATCAAAAACAAACTATAACGTTAAAAATAATTTTTAAAAAACTACATAAAGTAGAACAGATTTGAAAAAGAATAACATCTTAATTACTAAAATGTAAAGGTTGATACTGGATGAGGAACAAATGAAGAGAGAATTAGTGAACAAAAAAATAGGTTAAAAGAAATCATCCAAAATAAGGCATAGAGGGGCGCCTGGGTGGCTCAGTCATTAAGCATCTGCCTTCAGTTCAGGTCATGATCCCAGGGTCCTGGGATCAAGTCCCACATTGGGCTCCCTGCTCAGTGGGAAGCCTGCTTCTCCCTCTCCCACTCCCCTTTCTCTCTTGATGCCCCTCTCTCTGTCAAAAAAAAAAAAAAAAAAAAAAATCTTGAAAAATTAAATTAAAAAATAAAAAAAATAAAGCATAGAAAGGCAAAACTGTGAGAACATGAAAAACAGATTAAAAGCCACAGAAAACAGAGTTAGAAAATTAACCTGTTTTTTACTCAAAGTTCCAGAAAGAGAGAAAACAGAGAATAGAGCAAATACAACGTTTGAAAAGAAGCAATAATAAAGGACACTAATTTTCAGATTTAAGCTGCAAAATAAAACCCATATTTTATATCATACTGAAAATGCTAAAAATCAAAGAAAAAAATCTAAAAAGGCACACAAGAAGGAAAAGACACCTTATCTTCAGAGATTCAAAGTTACATTGACAAATGACTTCTTAAAATCAACAAAAGAAGCCAAAAGAATGATACCCTTAGCACACTAAAAGAAATTTCTTTTAGGGAGTAAAAAGGCATTTTTTAGGTGCCTTCTTTCTGAGGCACCTGGGTGGCTCAGTGGGTTAAGCCCCTGAGCTCAGTGGGTTAAGCCTTCAACTCAGATAATGATCTCAGGGTCCTGGGATCAAGCCCCACATCGAGCTCTCTGCTCAGCACGGAGCCTGCTTCCCCCTCTTCCTCTGCCTACCTGTCTGCCTACTTGTTATCTCTTTCTTCCTGTCAAATAAATAGATAAAATCTTGAAAAAAAGAAAAAGAAGTTTCTAGAAATAACAGTGTGCAACCTAGAAATACTTATCATGCAAAGGTAGTCTTTATAGATGAGAATGAATAAACTAATGTTCAGACAAATAAAATGGAAGACAAATTATTACAAGCATATCCACAGTAAATGATTTTCCAAATATTCTTTAAAGCAGAAAGAATATGATCCAACTGAAAGATCTGATGTGTAAGAATTTAGGAGTAAAGAAAAACACATAGGTAAAACCATATAAACACTGTCTACGTAAAACAATAATAATGTCTCATTATAGAATTAAAATATACAATAAAAATAGAAGGGACTAGAACTAAATGGAGTTAATGTTCTAGATTCCTTAAACAACCCAGAAAGAATGTAAGTACATTAACTTCACATTGAAAAATGATCTACATTGTAATTTCTCCAGTAATCACCAAATTAAAAAAATGGAAACAGACTCCAAAACTTTCAAAGTAGTCAAGGGGAAAAACTAGAACAATAAAAATAATGAAACTAGGGTTTCCATTTCTAGGAAGATGGAGTATATATACTTTTTCCTATTCCTTCCAAAAACTCTTGACTTTATATGTAAAATAAACATAAGTGACTTTGAAAGATATACAGAGGAAAGCAGACCAGTCACAGACCTCTAGATCTGAGAAACACACAGGAGCACAGGACCTGAATAGACATTATTTCTGAAAAAGACATACAGATGACCAACAGACACATGAAAAGATGCTCAACATCACTAATCATCACGGAAATGAAAATCAAAATCACAATGAGGTATCACCTTACACCCATCAGAGAATGGCTAGAATCAAAAGGACAACAAATAACAAGTACTGCCAAGGATGGGAAGAAAAGGGAACTCTCAAGCACGGTTGCTAAGAATGTAAATTAGTGCAACCACTATGGAAAACAGTATAAATATTCCATCAAAAATTAAAGATAGCATACCATAAAATCCAGCAATGCCACTTCTGGATATATACTCAAAGAAAATAAAACCACTAATTCAAAAAGATATATGTACCCCTATGTTTACTGCAGCATCGTTTACAATAGCCAAGATATGGATATGGAATTAACCCAAGTGACCATCAATAGATGAATGGATAAAGAGGATATGGTATATATATACACAATGGAATATTACTCAGCCATATAAGAAAGAATGAGATCTTGCCATGTGTGACAACATGGACGAACCTAGAGGGTACTATGCTAAACGAAATGGGAGTCAGACACAGAAAGAAAAATACCATATGATTTCACATATATATGTGGAATCCAAAAAGTAAAGCAAACAAACAAAAGACTGTTAAATACAGATAACAAACTCAATAGTTGCCAGAGAGAAGGTGGGTGAAGGGAGATGAGTGAAATAAAGGGGATTAAAAAGTACAAACTTACAGTTGTAAAATAAGTAAGCCATGGAGATGAAAAGAATAGCATAGAAAATATAGTCAGTCATATTGTAGTAACGTTGTTTGGTGACTACACTTATGGTGAGCACTGAGTATTGTACATCTGAAATATAATACTGTATGTTAATTATACTTTAATAAAAAATAAAAATAGAAACATACAGTATGTACAGAAAGACAATTTAACCAGAGAATTGGAATTTGAAAAAATAATAAAATGGCTATTTTAGAAGGAAAAAAATATGATTAATGCAAAATTAAGAATTTTGTAGGTGGGTTTAAAAGCAAATTAGACAAAGAAGATGTGGTACATATATACAATGGAATATTATTCAGCTATCAGAAACAATGAATACCCACCATTTGCTTGCATCAACATGGATGGAACTGGAGGGGATTATGGTAAGTGAAGTAAGTCAAGAAGGGAAAGACAATTATCATATGGTTTCACTCATACGTGGAACATAAACAGTAGCACAGAGGACCGTAGGGGAAGGGAGGGAAATCCAAAAGGGGAGAAATCAGAGAGAGAGATGAACCATGAGAAACTATGGACCCCAGGAAACAACCTGAGGGTTTCACCAGGTTGCAGGGTGAGTAAGAGGGTGATCAGTACTGAGGAGGGCACGTGTTATGATGAGCACTGGGTGTTAACTAATGAATCATTGAACACAACATGAAAAACTAATTATGTACTATACAGTGGCTAACTGAATACAAAAAAATAAATAAAAGCCAATTAGACACAGTAGAAGGTAGGATTAGGAAACAGGTTGATCTCCAAAATGAAAACAGACAAAAAAAGAATAAAAGATACACATAGGACACAATAAAAAGTAACTTAAATGAATACATTTCAGTGCTAATGAGTCTGCAGAATCTCACAGAATTGGTTACTTACTGCCAGTAAATTACTTCCAGTTTTATATAAGATTAAATATCCATTTGTCCTAATAACCATTTGACTACTGTGTACATAGCAATATGCTGGGCACTGAGTTACATAGTTATTTAATGGACACAGTCCCTGCCTGCAAGACACTCATAGTTATAGATGACTAATGGTTAAGCCATTCTTAAGAATAAGGAGCTCACTGGAATTCAGGCAAAATATCTGGAGTCAAGTCAAGAGGCTCCTCATTTTGGGTAGAGGAAGCAGCCAAAAGTATGATGGGGACATGGAAAGAATGGAAAATGTAGGGGTAGTTCATTTCATGATATCTAGAGTACAGGATATATTAATGATAGTAAGACAAAATGAGCAGGCATTGTTTCAACAGGAACTAGATAATTTTTTGTTATGTGAAAAAGAGGATGTTTTTAAGAAAAAAGTGACAAATATCACAAAATCCATGATGCTCTGAAAGGTGCACAGTGTTTCACAAGTGTATTATGCCTTCCAAGTGCCTTAAGCAAGTTTAAAAAATATTCAGTAAGATAGTCTTAACTGACATTCAAGATTCTTCATAATCTGATTCATTCTTTTCCAGTCTCACCTACTGAGTTCTCTAACAAAGACACACCAATCAGTGTTTCAAATAGAAACTTTGACAGTTCTAGAACTTGCACAAGGAATTTCTTCTGCCTACATTCTCCCTTCCAATTCACTGTCTAGTACAACTTTAATCATCAAAGGTTTAGTTCAACAAGCAATTTAAAAAAAAAAAAAAAAAAAAAAAAAAACAAGCAATTTTCCCTTATGTCGTTTCAAATGTCTTGCTCCAGGAACACTCACTTCAACTATAATTTTCCTAGTGTATTCAGTCATTCATGAAATATTTCAGTGTCCTGTGTGCCACGTATTGTTCTAGGCACTTGGAATGCATCAGTAAACAAAAGAAAAAAGATCCTTGCTTTCTTGGAGGATTTTGTTGAAATTCTGAAGAAGGGGAGAGTACGGAAAAGTGAAAAGAAGAGCACATGTACAATGAAAAAGCTCCCTAAGTGATTCTATTATGCCCCTTCTCCAAGTGATCCAAACCAGGTTGAGAATTATAGCACTGGAAAACATTACAACAAATTATAATGAAAGTCAGAATTTAAAATATAATAAGAGTAATACATAAGACACATTGTTATATTTTCTTATGTAAATTCTTACTTGTCTTTTCCTCTAATTGATTAACTTTATCTCTGGATTCCTCTAGCAGAAATATTAATTCTTTCATTTTATTTTCTTTCTCGGTATTTTGGAGCAATAGCAGTGATACCTAAAATGAAATATTTAAGTAATAATTAGAGATATGAAAAATTACATATGACCTTAGCAATTACCACCACCTATGATTATTTTATGTACTTGTTTCTGTGCTTTTCAGCTAATTGTGCCAGGGCATTTAGTATTTGCTTGCACAATGTTCATTCAATAAATCTTTAAACTAATATGATCTACCCATTATAAGGTTCATTTTAAATTAGAAGATATATAATAAAATGTTTCATTTATTCCATAAACATTAAGGAGCACCTATTCTGTTCCACAAACCATATTAAGTATTAAGTATACAGAGATGAGGGAAACACAGAACCTAGGGAACTTTCCAGAACACTAGGTGAGAAGTGGAGAAGCACCGGCTGCCTGAGCTCAGCCCACCAAGGATCTCCTTCCCACTCCTCCACACTGACCTCAACATGCTCACTGGCTTTAGAAAATGGTGAAAGAAACCACTTACTATGATGCTTTGGGGGTCAAACCCAATGCCACCCAAGAAGAACTAAAAAAGGCTTACAGGAAACTGGCCTTAAAGTATCACCTGATAAGAATCCAAAGGAAGGAGAAAAGTTTAAACAGATTTATCAAGCTTAGGAAGAACTCTCTGATGCAAAGAAAAGAGAAGTATATGACAAAGGGAGAGAACACACGATTAAAGAAGGTGAAGCTGGTGGTGGTTTTGGCTCCCCCATGGACATCTTTGATGTGTTTTTTTGGAGGAGGAGGAAGATTGCAGAGAGAAGGGAGAGGTAAAAATGTTGCACATCAGCTCTCAGTAATCCTAGAAGATTTATATAATGGTGCAACAAGACAACTAGCTCTGCAAAAGAATGTGAATTGTAACAAATGTGAAGGCTAAGGTGGCAAGAAAAGGGTAGAATGTTCTCCCAATTGTGGACGTACAATTCATCACATAGGACCTGGAATGGTTCAGCAAATTCAATCTGTGTGCATGGAGTGCCAGGGCCATGGGTAACAGATCAGTCCTAAAGACAGATGTGAAAGCTGCAATGGAAGGAAGATGTTTGAGACAAGATTCTAGAAGTTCTTATAGACAAAAGTTTGAAAGATGGAGAGAAGATAACATTCCATAGAGTGAAGGAAACCAAGAACCAGGACTGGAACCAGGAGATATTTTCATTGTTTTAGGTCAGAAGGACCATGCTGCTTTTACTCAGTGAGAAGACCTTTTCATGTATATGGACATATAGCTGGTTGAAGCACCATGAGGCTTTCCAAAGCCAGTATCTATTTTTGACAACCGAACCATCACCCTCACCTCTCATCCAGGTCAGATTGTCAAGCATAGAGCTATCAAAAGTGTGCTAAATGAAGGCATGCAAATTTATCGTAGACCATATAAAAGTCACCTAATCATCAAATTTAAGGTAAACTTTCCTGAGAATGGTTTTCTCTCTCCTGATAAACTCTCTTTGCTGGAAAAACTTCTGAGATGAAGGAAGCAGAAAAGACTGATGAAACGAACTAGGTAGAACTGGTGAACTCTGATCCAAATCAATAAAGACCATGCCATTACAATGGGGATGCATATGAGGATAGTGAACATCATCCTAGGGGTGATGTTCAGTGTCAGACCTCTTAATAGGGCCAGTGAATAATCTGCTGGCATATTATATGCTGTAGTGAATGAGTGAAGGACTATAATCATAGCTCACTACTTGCTATTGTTTTTAATATTCAACCATAGTAGTGTTTTAAAAGTTAAATCAAGGGGTGCCTGGGTGGCTCAGTGGGTTAAGTCTCTGCCTTTGGCTCAGGTTGTGATCTCAGGGTCCTGGGATCGAGCCCCACATTGGGCTCTCTGCTCAGCGGGGAGCATGCTTCCCCTTCAGCTCTCTGCTTACTTTCACCACCTTTCACCACCAGCTTCACCTTCTCTCTGCCTGCTCTCTGCCTACTTGTGATCTGTCAAATAAATAAAATCTTTAAATAAATGAATGAATGAGTAAATAAATAAAAGTTAAAGAATAAATTCAAATATAAAGGTTCTGACTTAGTCCTGTATATGAGGACTTCAATGTGCAAGTTTAATAGTTGTAAAAACTATTTCTAAAAAAATTTTCACTAGCATTTGTTAGGCCATAACTTGTAACAGATTTCAGCTCTATGTATAGGAAGCAGCTCAAACTGAAATGTTAGATGTGTGTATTGACTTCAGTATATGACCCTTAATTGTTAAGCTATGAAGTTAAAATTTATATTTAATTGGCAATCAAAGAACTTAATTTGTAGAGAAGTGTTGGTCTGTAGTTAAGTAGCATTCATCATGTTGCTCTGCATTTATTCTACTGTTTCAACTGTTACTTGAAGATGGCTTGCACTTGTAGAACTGCATTCCCTTTTGTGCCATCTTTTTTTTTTTTTTAATCATATATCAGTCCTGGTTACACGTTTTTCCTTCTCTTTGGACCATGATAAGCTTCAGAACAGTGACTTCAGGAGTAGGGTAACTTAGAGTGAAGAGACATTTATGTGAAGTTAATTTGCATGTATGAGGTAGGAAAGTGTTTTTTAAGTTATTATTACAGGCTTACTTTAAAACATTTAACTTATGCTCTGAAGTGACTGTAATTTAATGTTGTAGTATAGCAAATCATGATTAATAGCTTTAATTTTATGTTTAAGAGTCATGTTCACAAGCTTAAATTTAAAAAAAACCTCAGAACCTAGACCAGGAGACAAACAACTATACTTGAATATTATTAGTAGTAGGACAAAATTATTATTATCAATCAGGAAAAAAATTACCTAACTCAGTCTTAGGGGATGTAATCAAAAATTAATCCTTCTCAAGTACTGAATTGAATCTTGATAGACAAGTAGAAATTAATCAGGCAAACCCAGAAAAATGAACATTTGAACTCATATAAGAACACAAAGGATCGAGAGATCATGCTGCATGTAGAGAAGTGAAAATATTCAGATGATTAGAATATAGAGCCCAGGGGCACCTGGGCTCTAGTTATTAAGTGTCCGCCTTCAGCTCAGGGCGTGATCCCAGGGTCCTGGGATGGAGCCCATCATCAGGCTCCCTGTTCAGCATGAAGCCTGCTTCTCCCTCTCCCACTTGCCCTGCTTGTGCTCCCTCTCTCGCAGTCTTTCTCTCTGAAATAAATAAATAAAGGCTTAAAAAAAAAAAAAAAGGGAAGAAGAAGAATATAGAGTCCATGTGAAAAAAAGGTAAAAGATAAAAAGACAAGCTGAAGACTTGCAGATTCAAGATGGCAGAAAAACCTCACTGCCCTATTTTCATCTGCTCATGCACCCAGAACTCCAACAAGCTTTTTATTTTTAGCACTTCCCTCTACTTTTGTGTTCTTTATAATACATGCAATTTTAACTTTTAAGAAGGCCTCCTTCTTTCAGAAATCTAGTTTAAAATTTCAGCTAAAATATAGAAAACTGTTAACTCTTTCAAAAGAGCCAAACATATAAATTTAACCAGAACTTAAAGAAAACTCTAAGTATCTTCTCTGTACTTTCAATTAACTTTTTAAGTAGACATCCTTGTTATCTATCATTACAAAGTACCTCGTGGCAAATCAAAGAAAAAAAAACTCTGAAAAAATAGAGGGGAAAATAGAGGAGGATTCCTTTCTATAAATCATTTTATATTGGGAAGCAAAGGACTTCAAACTGATAAAGTTGCCACAGTAATAGCCTGAAATTGATATTCTTGTAAATATCAAAGAACACAGACTCAATTATTTTCAAATTTTCCACTTTATGACAAATAGAAGCGAAGGAACATTTTAGTTCCCCATCACTGGTGTCATGAATAGTAAGTGCATTTCAAAATAAACTATAAAATGTGGATTAAGTGGTTAATGATCATCATCTTTACATTTTATAAGGTTTTTATCTGAACAAAAGTTCTTAAATATTTTTGCAACAATGTCCTATTACCCACTAATATAAATACTGTAGAAAATTGATTGATTTTTTTTCTTGCATTCCATGCATGCCTGTTTGAATCAGTGGAAATTAATTCTGCTAGGCAAAAGGCTAAATGTTTGGATATGTAGAATATTAAAATTCTCTTATAGAAATTTATTATGCAGTCAGCAGGTAGACTTGTTTTGAAATTTTAAGTATTTTATGAATTAGCAAATACAAAAAATACAGAGCTGATTTTTTAAAAATACCTGCTTTTCCTTGTCATTTACTTCCTTCTTGTATTCCTCTTCAAGGTGCTGGATTTTTTCATAATCTTCTTTTACTTTAAAAATAAAGAAGCTATACTTTAATATCTTAACATAATTATATAATAACAAAATTTAAAACTTCTGGTATTTTATTTCACCTCCATATTTATCTAGATACTAAACCTCAAAGGTTTCTAACTAGCTTAACTGCTATTTTCTTGCTACTAACTTTCTAATGAGTAAAAGAGTGAATTTAAAAAATATGAAAGTATAACAATAAAATTCTATAATTTTTACAATAGTACATATGTAAGAGTTTATTCTCTATAACACACTAATCTGAAATAACAGATTTTAAATATATATACAGTTGATCCTTAAACATTAGAGGTGCTGACCCCTACACAGTTGAAAATTCATATAACTTTTGACTCCCCAGAAACTAAACTAATAGCCTACTGTTACTCAGAAGTCTTACCTATAACAAAGTTGCTTAACACACATTTTGAATGTTATATGTATTATAAGCTGTATTCTTACAATAAAGTTAGAAAAAGGAAAGTATTAAGAAAATCATACGGAAAATACATTTACAGTACTGTGATGTATTTATTGAAAAAAATCCAAATATAAGTGGACCCGCACTGTTCAAACCCATGTCATTCAAGTGTCAACTTGTTATTTTAACATGAAACTTTGCCAAAAAATGTAAAAATAAGACCAAATCACACTTCTAAAAAATTAAGTACAAATCATAGTAAGGTAATTTCAGGGAAAATGTAGCTTTGAAGCCAAAAGTGTATTTTTAACATCAATTACCTTCCACATTCCATAAAATTTTGAGGGGCTTACAAAACCACAAAGAATACAAAACTTAAAAGAGTTCGGGCATCAAACTGAAGCTGTGAGAACATTAAAAGAATCTAATAAATGTCCATCAACAGATGAATGGGAAAAGATGTGGTGTACACACACACACACACGAATGCATGCGTGTGCAAAATGGAATACTATGCAGCTGTCAAAAATCTTGCCATTTGCAATGACATGGATAAAACTAGAGGGTATTATATTAAGTAAAATATGTCAGTCAGAGAAAAACAATTATCATTATGATCTCACTGATATGGAGAATTTGAGAAACAAGACAGAGGATCACAGGGGAAGGGAGGGAAAAATGAAACAAGATGAAACCAGAGAGGGAGACTCTTAATCTCAGGAAACAAAGAGGGGAGAAGGATGGGAGGGATGGAGTGACTGGGAGATGGACACTGGGGAGGGTATGTGGTATGGTGAGGGCTGTGAACTGTGTAAGACTGAGGAATCACAGACCTGCATCCCTGAAACAAATAATACATTATATGTTAATAAAAAATAAAATAAATTTTTGAAAGAATCTAATAAAAATATAAACATCAGTAGAGTAATATAAAAATTAAATAAGATCCATACATTTAAAATGCATTTCCAATCTGGAATTCTCAGCTTGCACACGAAGTTCCTCGAAAGCTATTATCATTTTCTGAAACATAAAGTTTAACTTCTAATAATCATACTTACATTTCTTAAAATAGATTCTTCCAACTATGAAAATATTAATAAATTTGTCTCATGATCATTAGATTTAAAACCACTCAACTTTGAATAATGAAATCCCTATAATTTGTAATAATTAAATATTTACTAAAAACCCATTAAGAGTGCCTATTATAATGCCCTCCATATTTTTCCTTATGCTCTACAAGTAAGTTAGACCATAAAATAATTGACTCTCTCCGCTTGACTTATTTCACTCCGCATCTCTTCCAATCCCGTCCACGTGGATACAAAAGTTGGGTATTCATCCTTTCTGATGGAGGCATAATATTCCAATGCATTGTGATATAAAGGAAAGGAAGGGTGAATGGGGGGAAACTAGAGGGGGCGAGGAACCATGAGACTGTGGACTCTGAGCAACAAACTGAGGGTTTTGGAGGGGAGGGGCTGAGGGGTTGGGCGAGCCTGGTGGTGGGTATTGAGGAGGGCACATATTGCATGGAGCACTGGGTGTGGTACATGAACAATTAATATTGTAACACTGAAAAAATAAAATGAACGTATTGGGGGGAAAAAATAAAAATAAATAAAAGTCATTATAGACATTCTTAAAAAAAAAAAAAAAAATGCCTATTATATTGTCTTCCCAGAAGCTTAAATTATATAATACCAAACAACAGCAAAATGATTGTTGGTATTCTAGTCATTTACTTATAGCTCATAACAGAATCTATAATTTTATTTTTTGCTTACTTAATTTCTATCTTCCCCCACTAGAGTGTAACCTCTCTGAGATCCCTCCCCAGTAGAGTCCAAATTACACTTCCATCATTTGGCAGCATGAGTTCATTCAGTCAGTATTCAACAAATCTTAATTTGCAAAATTGTATGAATTCCTTTATTTGTTCAATAAATAGTTACTGCTTATCTATTATGTGCCAACCACTGTTTTAGACACTTAAGATATAAGACAAAGTCCTTACCCTACTGGAACTTACAATCCAGTGTAAGAAAGAATACTTACACATACACATGTATATCAAATAAATGTCATGTTGTGTTAAGTGCTCTTCAGAAAAACTAAATGAGGTGAGGAAACAGAAATAATTGAGTGGAAAAGTATTTTAGATAAAGTGGTAAGGGAGATTAAAAAAAGAGAGAATTTGCATTAAATCTGGACACAAAAATGCTAGACAGAACAAAGTCAAAGAACCAAGATCAGAAAGAGCCAAGTTTCAGAAACATAAAAAAGAACAACTATAGCAGAGAAGCAAAGTGGAAAACAAAGGGGATGGGATAAGAAAGATAAGCAGGAACCAGGTATTTTGTAGGTGTTTCAAATTAATGGGTATGTGTCATAATATGCTAGTCTCTGACACAGAGTTAATATTTGATAAATTAAATTGGTGTCACTAACATGTAAATTCAAAAGCTACTAAACAACAAAACATTAACACTCCTATTATAGAACCTTAAGAATCTTACTGGTTATAATCATATGTCAAATAAATAGTAATTCCTTTATCAAGAAGCGTTATCACTCTACTCTGCTTAGAAATGCCTCTGTTATACACAACCAATGGATTGTTGAACACTATGTCTGAAACTAATGATGTACTTTATGTTGGCTAATTGCAATTAAAAAAAAAATGCCCCGTTTAAAATGTTTAGCTTTTTACGAACACTTACCTCAATATTATTATTTAGATCCACATATACTTGCCTAGTTTCTTCTCGTTCATATTCATCTATTATTAATATAAAATATTTCAGAATTAAATTTTAAAGTGATTAGAATACCAACAAAATACTCAAAACGCCTCAGGAAAACATTAAAATATTTAAAATTCTGTGTTAGTGAAGTGTATTAGTATATCCTGAGTCTCTTAAAGTAGCATCAAATGTATAGAATTGTTGAATTACTGTGCTGTACATCTGGTATATATACGACTATATGTCAACTATACTTCAACAAATTTTTAAAATAAACTGCTTCATAGCAGTTTCATACTAAGACACAGCAAGACATGATTGTGCTTCAACCTCAAAAGCTCCAATTTTTTTTTTATAGAACTACTATCCATGAATTTATTCTAACTTTGTAAAATATATTTACAGTTTTAGCCTTTGCAATGAGTAGGGATTTAACAATTATTCGATCAAGTATTTTTTCCTTTGTATATTTATGGTTCATAGGGTACACATGAAAAGCAAAGCCCACTCTTCTGATCTCTTGCTCTACCTCTGAGGAAGCAGAAAGGAAAATAAACTTCAAGACATTTAGAACAAGGTTAAAAATAGGTGTGGCCCAGAGAGAAATCCCCTATAAATCCTCTACAACATTTTTATTTTTCTGGTTTTTAACCTGAGCAGTGATTCCCTCTAGCTATCATCTATACAATAAATTCCCTCTATTCTATACTAGAATTAAGGTACATGACAGTAATAGACAATGTGGTTGTTCCTATATTATTTCCCCAAAGGAGGCCAGCATCACATAATGCAGGTTAAATATACTTCTTTTTTTTTAAGGTAGGCTCTGTGCCTAACACAGACCTCAAAAGATCAAAACCTGAGCTGAAATCAAGAGTTGGACACTTAACTGACTGAGCCACCCAGACACCCCAAAGCACATTATATTTAAAGAGGGTATTGGTCCCACATTCTCAGTAACAAGCCGTAAACAAGAACATAGTGGTTATGATAGATTCAACTGTAAATGAGAAGCCAAATAACATAAAGAGGGTACATGAGCTAACTTCAGAATATAGGTATCTAAATCTTTCAAAAATAATGGAGAGCACTTTGAACTTATAGCATATGAAACAGGAACTGAAGCATTTTTATCTGATTATTAAAAGGTGGGAAAATTTATGGAAATAAAGGCAGAACGTATCAGCATCTGAACAGAAAGATAGTTCATACTTCTCCATCTAGTCTGTTTTATTCGTTACCTAACACACTTTGCAACATATCTTCTCTATTCCTCAAAAACTATTTGTGCCAAAGAACTGCATTCTATTGCCAATATCTCCAATCTCCTCATTGCCAATAGCATCAGTACTTTCAAAATACCCTTCAGCCATTCTACTAATAGGAGAGTCCTGGAAATTGGATAAGTAAAACTACAGAAAAGAAAATAAATGGGTATACTGTACTTTACAGTTGTAAGAAGCAAAGTCCTACAGGTAGCACCAAGGGACTCCAAATGCTGAGTGTTTCAGTGTGGTGATGTGCAGTATTGTAAAAATATAAGCCTACATTTTTCGTTTTTCTTCTTGATATTTATCTGTCCATTGATCTATCTACCTATCTCCCCACCCCCTACCTCACTACCTTCTCCCTAATACCTTCCTTCCCTCTCCCCTTCCCACTTATTTTCCCCTAGTCCAAGCAACTAGATCTTTCAGCATTTGCTGCCTTAAAGAAGAGATGAATTGACCAAAAACAAAGAAAAAAAAATCTTTGGGTTTCAAAAGAACAGTGTTGGGGATTAGGGGAAGGATTCAGAACACAAACTATAGATTTTTTTACATGTATGAGTCAGAAGGAAGGTTCTTAAGGTCTACACCAAAGAAATATTTACTAATTTGTGGGAAGAAGCCTTTAAAAGGGGAAGGTAGGGTGCTTGGGTGGTGGTGCAGTTGGTTAAGCGTCTGACTCTTGGTTTCAGCTCGGGTCACCATCTCAGGGTACTGGAATCAAGCCCCAAGTCAGCCTCGGAGCTCAGAGTAGAGTCTGCTTGAGATTCTCTCTCCCTCCGTCCCTCCCATTTATGTACACTCTCTCTCTCCCAAATAAATAAATCTTTTTTAAAAAATAAAGGGAAAGCT
This sequence comes from Procyon lotor, assembly GCA_028646535.1. Lineage (NCBI taxonomy): Eukaryota > Metazoa > Chordata > Mammalia > Carnivora > Procyonidae > Procyon > Procyon lotor. The sequence goes on along the minus strand of CM053606.1, from coordinate 84,400,242 downwards.
AGGAGAGCTTATCAGGTTCTGGCAGATACTTAAGAGATTCTAGAGCCCTCTACACTTACTAAGCCTCAGGGTTGAGGACCACAAAAACCCCAGATAGTTTGGGCAAACCAAAGGCAGAATGAGACTATGCTGTTTTTTGTGGGTTTTTTGTCTTCAGTAGGGCTCTAGGAGGATGATAAAACCTGAGAGGAAATATGGCTGTGAAATATATCTAGACAGATAGGGCCTTAGATTGTTTCAGTTTCCCTTGTCCCAATACTCTGTGTGGCTGAGCATAGTATGATAAAGAACAGAGAACCAGCAGACCTGAATGGGCCTCCAAGAACAGAAATGAGGGATGACTCAGCAGCAACCTAAGTGCAACAGTTACTGCATACTAATTGAAACAATAAAAACCTCAATGGATAGATGACTGAAAAACAAATGTCCTTCTTTACCACATGGTATTACATGGGAACCCATGTAACAATCCCAAGAGAAGAGGAAAAATTCTCAAATCTACTAAGATTAAGTTTCTTCTATGTCAGCAGCATCAGGATTTAAGATATCAAGAGGTAAGATTTTTTTATATTTTAAGAAGTACAAGTGCATGCTTCAGTTTGTTGATTAAAATTACTCAGAATCATATTTTCTACAAAATTTATCAGAGTACCAAAAAATCAGACAGAAGGGGCAGAGTTAAACAAGGTAAAAAACTTTAGAAACTGTTCAGTGACCTGCCATTCAACTATAAATATGAAAAGAGCATTCAACTACTAAACTAGGGGAGGTAAATCAGGACTAAAGTTTATCACCTAGTTTGTTTATTTAGTCTGGATAGTTCTTGCCTTTTGCAATGATATAAATGGTGAGAAAACCTATATGAGGCCTATGAAAAAATACTGTCAAACAAAGGAAACAACATGAGAGATGTTAAAAGGAATAGCATAGCTCTGAAAATGAATTCTATCTAGAGACTCCAGATGGAAATTTCAGAAAACTATCCAGTATTCTCAACAGAACCAAGAAAATATAATCAATGAAAGAGGAAGACACAGTGATAAAAAAGAACAGACCACAACAGAAATGCAAAAAGTGGGATAAATTAAAAAGAAAAATAAGGAGGAAAGGGACAATGGATGAGCTAATTAGACTACAAGGGAATTACAGGTTAGAGGAAGGACAGGACAGAATTGATACTTCAAAAGTCAAATTGGAAACATAGGAAACAAAAAAATAGATGGGGGGAAACAAATATTAAAACAATTAGAGAAAAGAAGAACTGAGGACCAGCATACAAATAGTTAAGTATTGCCCAAATAAAAATCAGACACCACCAAAGATATCATAAAGCTTTCCTGGGCTAAAGAAAGACTGGTATACATAGACTGAAATGGTTATATGGGCAAAATTGTGAATTATAAGAATTAAGAACACGAACACACGAACACACACACACACACACACACACACACACACAGATCTGGGTATACATATAAGGAACTGTGATTATCCCCATTTCACAGATGAGGAAAGTATGACACAGAAAATTATGTTATTTGCCAGGATCCTAGAGTTGTAAGTAGTGGTACATGACTAAAACGCAGGTGTGCCTGATTAAACCTAGTACAGATAAATGCATTGGATGTTATTTGTATCTAAAAATCTAAATGTAAAAAGAATAAAAATTTTAAGTTTTTAATTAATAGCCTATAATGCACTGTGACTGTCTAAGCTGACCTTGGAATTCATTAAAGTTCATTAAAGATATCTACAATTAGACAATAAATAGTCCCTTACACAGATTAAGTTACACAGAAGATTACCTCATACAGATCTGGATTCCATAATAAAGATGTTCAACAGATCAGCCAAAATAACAAAAGTAACAAAGAATCTTGAAATGTCTAGGCTAAAAGACAAGATTCAAAAAGGACAAGAAGTCAGCTTCAAAGATCTAAAGAGATAGCACATGAAAAATGGCTTAGATTTTTTTTCCATATGCTCTAAGGAGAATTACAATAAAAAGAGAAATTCTGTAGAGATTTCAGCTCAATAAAAAATAAGAACTGCCCTTAAATGACAATCTTGAGATTAGTGAGGCTACATCACTGAATATATTCAAACATCAAGAAGACTACCATTTGGTTAGACATGCTATAAAGGAAAGGTCAATGGAAATGTAAGTAGATTACAAAAGCTTTTAAGTCCTCCCCAACACCAACTAATTTAGGTTACAAAGGCTACAAAAAAAAGTTTATGCAGTACAGTTTTTTTTTAAATAATCACAAAAAATAAACTAAAATAAAGGGCTTTTTATAGGTACATCTAAGAACAGATTTATTCTTTAATTGATTTATTGCCTACTATCTTCAAAGACACTGTCTAAAATGTTGACTATCCTGAATCAAGATATGATTCCTTGCCCATAAGCTGCAGTGAGATGTCTAGCATGCAGTAGGCACTCCATACATATTTGTTGAAAGAATTCATAAATATATGGTAAAGGTATACTAAAGGTACTAAGTGAAAGAAGAGGAGCATTTAAATCAGACTGCAAAATTAGGGAATACTTCTCAAGTGGTAATATTTATTCTGAATTTTGAAGGACAAATAAGAGGTAATGAGATGAGTAAAGAGGAGCAGCCAATAAAAAATAATGTGCAAAAGCTCAGAAGCATAATCTGTTTAGGGAGTAACAAGTAGTTCTCCACGAGCCTGTGTATATGAGGCACGTGCGGGAACATGTGGCAAGGTGGAGGGAAGTGGCAAATACCACGCTATCCATAAAATTATGGAAAGCCATTGAAGGAATTAGATAGTGACATGATTTGATCTATATTTTAGAAAAGCATCAAGGACTCTGTTTTCTGGTAATGGCTCAGTAATTCAGACAAACCATCCTGCTGCAGACAATTAAAAATCTGGAGAATCTTATTTCTTAAAAGAATCAAAGATCTAAAAAGATAATGATGAATCATCAGGCCAAGAGTAGATTGGCTTTTACAAGTACAATTACAAAACAATTCAATTACATTTCAGTTTTTTTTACAATTCAAAATTGTATTACAATTACAATTCAAAAACACTAAGCCAACTTCCAGTGAGAGTCAAGACAAATAATCCCAGTATAGCCTTTCTCTCCCACTGCTTACAACTAAAAACTCTGAATGAAATACATAAAGCAACTACTTCAGGACTCTGAAAAAAAAGCAAAGGCAGGTAGATTAGGAGAAAAAAGTAAAATCTTGAAGAAGTGACTCATGTAAAGGTAAGTGTCCTGTTTAGTTTTTTTTCCATCTCCCCTCCTAGCATTAGCCAAAGTATAAGGCCCCAGCAAAACTATAATGGGAAATACAAGCAGCAAAAGGAAATCCTGGGGGTTTTTTTTCTTTTTTTTCCCCCTCTCATAGCCCTGTCCAGGATGGCCCCTATAGTGGAGCTACAGCAGGGACCGACAAAACCGCAAGAGAAACTGTATTTCTAGCAAAAGGACAGGGGAAATGGGCCCCCGTAAGGCTGAGCATGAGGGGGCAATCTTAGAGACAGCTCCTAAAGAGGATTACTTAATTGTGTGCATGAATTGGCACAAGTCCCATGGGAAAAAAGGGAGAATATACATATATGAGACATATCCAAAACAAATACAGCAAAGGCTTTGAAAACTGAACTCTAACATCATTCACTATTGATATCCCAGACCTAATCTTGAGTGGAGCATACTAGAAACAGAGCCAGAGCAGCACAGCAAAGACTCTGAAAACCAAACTGATACTAGAACCCAGCACACAAAAGGCAAGATAGAATTTGTGGTCTGAACCTGAGTTGAATGCTAAAAAAATAAACATTCTCCTGTGGATTTTATTTTTTTTTTTTAAGATTTTATTTATTTATTTGACAGAGAGAAAGAGAGATCACTTGTAGGCAGAGAGAGAGAGAAAGAGAGGAGGAAGCAGGCTCCCTGCTGAGCAGAGAGCCCCGACGCAGGGCTCTATCCCAGGACCCTGAGATCATGACCCAAGCTGAAGACTGAGGCTCCAACCCACTGAGCCACCTAGGCGCCCTCTCCTGGGGAATTTAAAAGGACCCAGAATCTCACAAGATAATTTTAAAATCTCCAAGATATAATCCAAAACTGTTCAACATTCAAAGAACTGGGAAAATGTGACATCATTCTAGGTTTCAAGCGAATAATCAAAGATCATGAAGTACACGAGACTCTGGAATCCACAGAACAGACCAGAAATAGACCCCTTAAATAAACTTTATTAAAATCTTAATAAAACATTTACTATGTTCATGGAGATAAAAAGATGAACTTAAGAGGCACCTAGGTGGCTCAGTGGGTTAAAGCCTTCAGCTCAGGTCATGATCTCAGGGTCCTGGGATTGACTCCTGCATTGGGTTCCATGCTTAGTGGGAAGCCTGTTTCTCCCTCTGCCTGTGCTCTCTCTCTGACAAATAAATACAATCTTTTAAAAAATAAAATTAAATTTAAAAATAAAAAATAAAAAGTGACACTACAGATATTTTAAAAACCAGCTAATATTTACAGAACCAGAAAAATGCATTAACAGAAAAACTGACAAATTCAAAACAGACTAGAAAAAAAAAAAAGAGGGAGAAATAGACTAGAAATAGCTAAATAGAGAATTGGTGTACTGAAAGACAAATTAAAAGACATTTTCCTGAATGGTGCATAAGAAAAAAGAAAAAAAAATACACACAATGCAGAAATATCAAAGGTACAGCACAGTGGCCTCACTGGGTTGAAAAGATTAAACAAGCTTTCATCTAAGGGATTTTGCACTTACTATTTCCCAAAATAGCTACATGGCTCACTCCCTCACTTATTAGGGTCACTAAAATACTTCCCTAACCACCCTATCCCAAAATACTCTCTTTAAGCAGTTATCATCATACATATATTTTATTAACGTATGGTCTGTGTCCCTCCACTAGGATGCATGCTCCTTTAGAGCACAATTTATTCACTGCTGTTTTCTTCAGCATTTGGAACATTTCATGACACAAAGTAGGCACTTTAAAAGCTGGTGAATGAGGTGCTCCTGGGTGGCTCAGCTGGTTAAGCATCTACCTTGGGCTCAGGTCACGGTCTCAGGGTCCTGAGATCAAGCCCCACCTCAGGTTCCAGGCTCAGTGGAGAGTCTCCTTCTCCCTCTCCCTTTCCCCCTCTCCTGGCTCACTCACACTTGCACAAGTATACACGCTCGCTCTCTCTCTCTAATAAAATCTTAAAAAATAAAGAAATAAAAATAAAAACTGGAGGGATGCCTGAGTGGCTCAGTAGGTTAAGTGTCTGCCTTCAGCTTGGGTCATGATCCTAGGGTCCTGGGATCAAGCTCAGCATTGGGTTCCCTGCTCAGTGGGAATCCTGCTTCTCCCTCTGCCTCCTGGTCCCCCTATTTGTGCACACACTCTCCCCCTGACAAATAAATAAAAAAAATAAAAATTGATGAATGAGGGGTAGCCGGGTGGCTCAGTCAGCTAAGCAAACTTCGCTGCAGGTGGTGATCACATGGATCATAGGATCAAGCCCCACATTGGACTCTATGCTCAGCAAGGAGTCCACTTGAGGATTCTTTCCCTTTGCACTTCTCTCTCTCCTGTCCCCCAGTAAATAAATAAGTCTTAAAAAAAAAAAAAAAAAAAAAAAACCTGGTGAATAAATAAGACAGAAAAATCACCAGAGCAGAAGGAAAGACTTAAGGCAAGAATCTAGATGGAGTTTACATTAGTAAGTATAAAAACTTTTTTTGTTGAAAGAAAGAAGGGGGTTGGGAGAGAGAATCTTAAACAGGCTCCATACCCAGCACAAAGCCCAACCTGGGGCTCAATCTCACAACCCTGAGATCATTACCTGAGCCAAAATCAAGAGTCAGATGTTTAACCGACTAAGGCACCCAGGCACCCCTAAAGACTTTAAGAAAAATTATCTACATGTCTTATGAAGATATTGGTTCATTTAAGAGAGTACCTAAAAATTTTGTTAAGATTCTTCAAATCTCTCCCACCATCTGATCTGACTTAGCATAAACCTAAACAGAGGAAAAAAATTAATAGCCTTGTCTCCATGGTCCAGTTTATTTTTTGCAAAGTAGTTAATATATGATCCCTCCCACCCCATCTATATACTTTTTACTTTTTATACCTAGATAGGAAAAGCTAATATTGAAAGTTGAATAAACAGGATGACTTAATGAAGGAGCTGGTAGTGGTGCACTACATTCTGGTATTTATAGTTCCAAAAGCAAAGTACTACAAGCAGGGACCAAAAATAAAAAACGCTAGCAAGGGTTAATACTGGAAAGAAGAATGGCTAACATTGAGCACTTTGCACTGTTCTAAGCAATTTATATTTATTAACTCTCAAAACAACACTAAGAATCACTTCATTAATCAATAAACAGTGGATCATAGAGATTTTAAAACTTATTCAAGGTCAAGTAGACAGCAACTGAAAGTCTGAATTTGAGCATAAGCCGTCTACTCTTAAGCCCAAACTTGTAAGCAGTAAGCTGTATGATATTAAAATTTTAGCTAAGAAAAATGGGGGCTATCCTGAAAAAGCAGGTAGACAGTGTTTCCTAGTAGATTCTTGGCAGAAACAATGTAGAACTAGGGTCAAATTAATCACAAAGACAAAACTGTTATTTTTGAAAATAAGATTTTTGTTTTTCATCAAAATGAAAAAAATTCCTACAAGTAAAATAAAAATATTCATAAAATGAAAATGTATACTTACTATACACACACACACACACACACACACACACACACACACACACACACACACACACCATGACCTTAGCAAAATATTTTAAAACCACGTTTCTTTCTTTAGGAGAAAGTTGAGAATTCTATTTAGATTGGAAATAAATATTGTTTATTCTTAAGTACTATGCCTTCGGCATAGTCCTCCACCAGTATTTTCTATTAAGAACATAGCTATATATCATTTCAACTTGCTAGTTGTTCCAGGCAGAAGAGAAAGTTAGTCTCAAGATCACATTTTAACTGAAATAAGAACTATAAATGTCATGTCCAGGTATGTATCTTTTGAAATATATTATCTTTCAGAACACTTTGAGCTTTCAAAGCTCAAAGAACTGAGAATCAAATTACTACTTATGCAAAGAAAACGTATGAGGCACATATAACTTGTTCAAATCAAGTGGTTCCAAAAAGTGAAAAAACAATTTCTTCCCTTCTCCACCCCCACCACTGCAATAATAAATTGATTTTTAAAAAGCACATAAAACAGTAAGTATATTTACATTTCTTTGTCTTTTCTGCAGATCTGGCACAGGTTTCTTTGAGTAAATTACACAAATGCCTTGTAGCATTATTCCTGAAAGAAAGCAAAAAGTCTCCCTAAGTGTAATCTCATCTCAAAGCAAAGTCATATGTAAAAGTTACAAAACATTGTTTCAATTTTTGAAGAAATTCTTATGTTTTCATATATATATATCACATCATTCATAAATGATTATATGAAAAAAATGGGTTGGCTGTACTATTAGCAAAGATGATTTAGTAACTTCCTCCCTTCAAGAGTAAAAAGGATAATTCTTAAGAAGTTTCTACCCAAGTAGCTAACAATAACAATTCAGTAAATATTTCCAGATTTTGCCTAAGGGAAAAAAATAAGAAGGTTGGGCTTTTCATTTACTAATTACCTCATAAATACTCTGTCTTACCCTCAAAACATTAAACAGGTAATTTTCTGACTAGCCTTTCATTACATGAATAATAAAACCTCTGATCATCTCAATAGATGCAGATAAAGCAATTAATAAAATTCAATATCCATTTTGATAAAAACTCTCAACAAAGTGGGTATAAAGGGAATATACCTCAACATAATAAAGGCCATATATGACAAGTCCACAGCTAACCTCATATTCAACAGTAAAAAGTCAAAAGCTGAAAGCCTCTAAGATCAGGAACAAGACAAGAATGCCACTCTCATCACTTTTATTCAACATTGTATTGGAAGGCTTAGTCAGAGCAGCAATTAGGCAAGAAAATAAATAAAGGTATCCAAAATGAAAAGGAAGAAGTGAAACTATTTGCTGATGACATATTATATATAGAAATCCTAAAGACTCCACCAAAAAACTATGAGAATAAAACAAATTCAGTAAAGTTTGCAGGATACAAAAAATCAATACACAAAAATCAGTTGCATTTCTGTACACTAATAATGAACCACCTGAAGGAGAAATTAAGAAAACAACCCCATTTATAATTGCACCAAGAAGAATAAAATACCTAGGATTAAATTTAACCAAGGAAGTGAAAGACCTGTACACTAAAAACTGTAAGAATTAATGAAAGAAACTGAAGACACAAATAAATGGAAAGATATTCCATGTTCATGGACTAGAAGAATATTGTTAAATGTCCACACTACCTAAATGGGTCCTGACACCAATTTCAATGTGGGAAGGGAGGTTCCCTACACCAACAAGCAATTCTTGGGACACCAATTGGGTGTCCCATAATTCAATGCAATTATAATACTATCTACCTGGAGATAGTCTCAGATTTTACAGGTTAAGGGTTCAGTCCTACACAACTGCTGTCCCCTAACCCATTTAAGACACCAGTCGCAAGCCCAGGTTTTACCTATACTTCTGTCCAACTAGCTAGAGTTGCTTGATTCATTCCCATGTTTCATTCCTTAGTTTTCAGACACTAAGCACAAGTTCAGATTGTTACCTGAATCTCTGACAGACTGCCTATAAATTTGAGGTACCTTGCATTTGATTAATTTGCTGAAGCAGCTCACTGAATTCAAAAAAACAATTTACTTGTTAGATTACTAGTTTATTATAAAAGAATATAACTCGGGAACAGCCAGATAGAAGAGATGCATAGATGCATAGAGAAGGTATAGGGAAAGGGTGGAACTTCCATGCTCTCTCAGCTCGCCACTCTCCCCAAATCTCTTCACCAAGGTGGAAGCTTTCCAAACCTGGTGCTCTTGGGGTTTTATGGAGGCTTAGTTACATAATTGTGATTGATTACATCACTGTCACTGATGACTGATGCAACCTCCAGACCCTCTCCCCTCCAAAAGGGGGTGTGTGTGTGAAAGTTCCAACCATGTGATCACATGGTTAGTTCTCTTGGCAACCAGCCCCATCCTTACTGGATCCAAAAGTCACCTCATTAACATAACAAGAGATACCTTAAACCCTTGGATATCCTAAGTCAGGATAGTAGATGAAGATCAAATAGATACATGAGAAATACATATTTGGTCATCTGAATGACCATAAATATACGTTTTTACCATACATAATATCTACACTACCCAAAACAATTTACAGATTCAATGCAATCCCAACAAAATTTCCAATTGCATTTTTCAGAAATAGAACAAACCTAAAATTTATATAAAATCACCAAAGAGCCAAAGCAAACTTGAAGAAGAAGAAAAGAGCTGGAAGAATAACACTTTCTGATTTCAAACTATAAGACAAAACTATAGTGATCAAAATAGTATGGGAGGTGGGTGGAAAGTTAGGTTTGTATTTTTTTTTTTTTTTTTTAAGATTTTGCATTTATTTAAAGGGGGAAGAGGCAGAGGAAGGAGGAGAAAGAATCCCAAGCAAACCCCTGTGGAGCACAGAGCCCAACGCAGGGCCAATCCCACAACCCAAACCAAGATCATGACTGAGCCAAAATCACGAATCAGAGGCTCAACCAACTGACCCACCCAGGCACCCTACGAGGTTAGGTTAAATAGGTGATGGTGATTAAGGAGTGTAGTCATTGTGATGAGCACCAGGTATTATACAGAAGTGTTGAATCATTATATTGTACACCTGAAACTAATTATACTCTATGTTAACTATTATTTAAATAAAAACTTAAAAAAAAAAAAAAAAACATGGTTGTTGGTATTAGCATAAAAGCAGACACACAGGAGTTCCTGGATGGCTCAGTATTGAAGCATCTGACTCTTGATTTTGGCTTAGGTCATGATCTCTGAGTTGTGGGATTGAGCCCTGCATCAGGCCCACACTCAGTGCAGAGTCTGCTTTTCCCTCTCCCTTTGCTTCTCCCCCATTCATTCACTCTTCTCTCACTTTCTAATAATAAAAATCTTAAAAAAAAAAAAAAAGACACATAAATCAACAAAACGGAACAGAGAGCCCAAAAATAAAGCCATGCATATATATATATATGGTCATATAAAATGAAAAACACAAGAACACCACATGTTGTCAAGGATAAGAAGACAGAGGACTCCTCCTACACTATGGAAATTCAAATTGGTGCAGCCTCTGTGGAATACAGTATGGAAGTTGCTCAAAAAATTAAAAATAAAACTACCCTATGATCCAGTATTCACACTACTGGATATTTACCCAAAGAATATGAAAACACTAATGTGAAGGGATATATGCACTTCTACTGCAGCATTATATACAATAGCCAAATTATGGAAGCAGCCCAAGTGTCCATTGATAGATAAGCAGATAAAAAAAGATGTGGTGTTTGTGTATATGTACGTGTACACACACACACACACACACACACACACACACAAACTAGAATATTACTTGACCATAAAAGAGAATGAAATTTTGCAATTTACAACAACATGGATTGATCTAAAGTGTATAATGTTAAGTGAAATAAGCCAGTCAGAGAAAGGGTGGTTTTCAAAACCTATGACTATTCTCCAGTACAGAGCAATAGTTCCCAAAGTATGATCCTTGAACCAGCAACACCCACATCACTCGTTAAAAGCTCAAATTCTGAAGCCCTATTCTCCACTGAATCAGAAATTCTGATAGGGGAGCAGAGAACAACGGTATATATTTTAACAAGCTCTGCAGTTAATTCTGATGTTTGCTAAAATTTAAGAACCACTGGTCTAGAGAGGGACTTTTTTGTTACTGGTTTTGTAAAAATCAAAACAAGTGACCATAAATCTAATTCTTCAATTACAATTTGAAAAAAACTTCATTTAGCCTTTTCCTGTTAATTTATGGTGAGGGGTAGAGGACAAAAGTACCTTTAGTGATATGTTCCCTAAATCACAAAGACCCTTTAAACAGCACAGCCTGACAAAAAAAACAGCCATATACTCCATATACAAGTAATCATCCAATCAAAAAATATTCATTCAATTCTACTATGTTCTTACCATGTCTCAGTTTTAGAATTCTTAAAACTCTTAACTGGCTTCCAAATGGCCATTGCAGCAATTTTCAAACTTTTTTCCCCTAGAACTAAAATCTTCTTTCAAAATGAAATCTTAACTGGATACACAAGATTTTAAATTATACTTAAAGCTGTTCTTGTTGAAGGGAGCCATAGCTATAATCAGCCTTTCTTTAGCCCACCCCTCTACAAACCCTATCCTCCATCTCCACTCAAACATAAAAATCAAAACTCCTTAGCATGTCATAAAATGCAAAGTAGCAACCCCTAATTCTCCTCCTAACTCCTTTTCATCCTCTGACCTCATCTTTAGAAATCCTTCTCTGACAACCACCATCATACACATGTGACAGGGCTTGACAGGTTTAATTCATCAAATTATTTAAACAAATGCCAGCTAGGAGTCTAACAAAAATCAAATGTTGCTTTTTAAGGTTATTTCTGAAAATATGTAATTGTAGATGCTTTAGGTTTGACTGATGAAGCTTGAAAATTGAGACTATTGTTTCATCTAATGATGGAAATCAGATCACATATAAGATCCTGTGCCATTCAAAAAAAAATGCCTCCAAATTATCTAAATTATCTCAAAACTCTTTTCCTGCTCAAAAATGTCAATAAGCCGAAGTGTCCATTCCCTCTCAGACTTCTATTATAAGCCAGGCATACGGTTTTGAAATACCCAAAGTCTCTTTCAAATCTACATCCTTTTTAGAAAGTCATGTTCAGTGAATGAGCTGGTCCTGAGCAACTTTATATTAAATCTGTCATCCAATAATCAAGTCACTCTACCTTAAGTGCAACTTTGTTTCTCACCTATATTTTGACAAAGTTCTAACCTAAATGTTAGGTTCCTTCAGATGACAATTGACAGTTCAGTATTTGAGCCCAAAATAGACACACAACTGAAACTGCTTAAAACAGAAAGAAATCACACCCAGAATTAATGCACTCCCTTCTCACCTCAAAGAAATGGCATAAATTCTATATTATGTCACACTACACCAACTTACACTATACTATGTGACTAGTCACAGTATTAACAAAATTCAACTGCTTATCAATGGAGGCAACGGCAATCTTAAGAAAGCTCATAAGCTATCAAATACTGGTATTAGAGCTACAGTAGGCTTTAGATGTCCTATACTATACTACAGAAACTCAATCACATACCCATAAAAAAGTAACCATAAGTACCAAATATACAATAGGCACACAATGTTAGAAATTTTTTCTTTTCTCTCTCTTCTCCCTAATAACCAAACCTCAATTAGGCAGAGAAAAAATTAAGGTTTAGCGTTTATCTGGAAAGTCATAGGTTGTCTTTTTTTTTTTTTAAGTAATCTCTCACCTCAATTTTAGGCTCAAACTCACCACTCCGAGATCTAGTTACATGCTCTTCCAACTAAGCCAGCCAGGCACCCCCATAGGTTGTCTTTCAGTTGGACTAAAACAATCTGTTTTAAGAGCTTTTTTCATTTATCAGCAACTGACAAAGTGATAGGTCTTCTAAAGCCATGATGTTTAACTTGAACATGTAGGAATAAAATTTTGCACTCTTCAGGGACCCATACATTACATCCTAATTATTCAATATTTACCTGGCAGATGAATAAAAACTACATTTTCTATTATATATAATATGAATGAGACTAAGTGTATAAAATAAGGCTTAGGTATTGCCTAGAACAAAGGAAAGGAAAAGCTAAAGATGACACTAAAGTTTTAAGCTAACATTAATGGAAGAATCATCAGGTCACTGACAAAAACAGGAATTTGAATAAGAATTAGCTCATGACGAAATTGAGCACTATTTTACAAATGTTGCACCTAAAACATTGCAATAATCAGAAAGGTAGACAATATACATAGGCAGTTGTAGATATAGTTATCAGATACCTTTTAATAAAAAATAATGGTTTCTCCTGCCTGATATTTTAATAAGGGAGAAATTACTAGCCAGTGATCACTGTTTGCCAAATACAAGACTGCAAAATAAGTATGTCTTCCTTCTTCCACAGTATCCAGGTAGAGTTCTACATATAAATTATTATTACATAACAGAATATTAAGTTCAATAAATTTCTGGAAATCATTTTAATAAATCTTGAATAAATTTAGAAAGAAAAAATTCATTAAGTTACTTACTCTTTTATTAAATCTTTATTTTCTTGAATTCCTTCTTCTAATTTCAAACTTACTTTTTCATTTTCAAACTAATTTATAAAACAAAAGAATAGTTTGTCACATTTTGCTGATTAGCAAAATACACATGAGTATAATCATTAAGCAGCATTTCTTTGCTAACAACCAAGAAGTATAAGAATTCTTTGCACACAAAAAGCTTTTGTGTCACAGCTTATGGATTTCCCAGAAGAATATGGATCTCGCTTTCACAGATCTAAAATCAAGTTTGCTTAATCATCTCCAAAAAGTATCCAACAATATTGTAATGCAATATTATCTTCCCTAAATATTTTAAATGTTTTATCTTTGTCCTAACCCAATGTTGCATTTTCAACATTTTTCTTTCACTTGGCCACAAAACTGAAGCAATAGTTCCAAATATAAAATCCATAAATGTCATATTCCAATTAATAAAAGACATTTATATCAAACAAATAATCATCAGTAATAGGAATAGAAATTAAAATTTTATAATTAGAATCATTAAGTCAATCTTTATCTAAAGTAATTTATTTTATCCCTAATCATTTCCATTAAGCTTTGTGCAACTTGTCCTCTGTGCTCATCCTAAAGTTGTAACACAGTAACAGTAAAAATTCAAAAAGCACTGTCCTTGAAATCCACATCATTGAAATACTCTTTTAAAAGTGTTATGATAAAATCTATTACACTACATTTTCAATTCCAAATCTCATTATACCTGTAGTTCCTGAATGGCTTTCCTCTGTGCTTCAATTATCTTTCTATTTTCTTGCAACTTATTTTCTTTCTGCTTCAATTCAGATTCTACATTCACTTTCCACTTCTTGATCTTTTCAGCCTCTTTATACAGTTTTGAATATAGTCTACTCATTGGCTCTGAATTCTGTTAAGATAAATAGGCTTTCAAAGAGCAGTTACACTAAAATTTTCAACAATTAAACTAGTTGCCTATTGCAAATATCCATTAGTAATACAGTATCTTAATAGTTGAGAACAAATCTCTCCAATTTATGCCCTAATAGCATCCTGAAAATGACATTAACTCTTTAAAAGTTATTAGCTGTATTAGCTACTTCACTAAAGTTACTGGTCACTTGACTACGTTACACCCTACTGAATAAAATCCAATACCTTCAAAATATACCTAAGCCAGATATTGAAAATATTTCAGTCAATGAGAGAATCTGGCTGGTTAAAAGCTAAAATAAGTCTCTCTGTATGATATCTAAAAATTTTTACAATGGTCTTAAAACATTTTGGTTGTACAATTTGAAGATTACCTAAAGGACATTAATTTTAAAATACAATGACAAAAACATAGTTAACACAAGATCTAGCTTTCATTTATTCTAATGTCTTATTTAGCTTATATCTGGATTTCCTGCCTTACCCATTTCAACATAAGGTAAATGCCAGTTCATATTTTTTTTAAAATCACAGATTTCTGCTTGCTGATAGCTCTTTATTATCAAAATACATAAATAAGTTCCATAGTTTTAAATTCTGTAATACTATAATCACAGCAACAGACATACAGCACTCAGGCCATGGAATTTTCCTAAGTAGACCCCATGTCTGAAATGGGGCTTGAACTCAAGCATCTCATGTTCTACCAACTGAGCCAACCACATGCCCCAGAATTTCTGTCTTCCTTTTTTTTTTTTTTTTGTTGGGGGTAGGGGTTGGAAAGAGAGAGAAGAAGCAAGCATAAGGGGAAGGCGGGGAGAGGGACAAACAGACTCTGCACTGAGCAGGGGGCCTGATGCCATGCAAGGCTGCATCCCAGGACCCGGAGATCATGACCTGAGCCAAAGGCAGACCCTTAACTGACTGAGCCACCCAGACGCCCCTCTTTTTGTTTTCAAGACATCTATGTGCCATAAGTAAGAATGATTTTTATAACCAAAATAAAAAGTGCCGCATGGTCTATAAATTCCTTAGACAACAATGGAGCCAAACAATCATACTCATTAAAGGATTCTTTATAAAATAGTGGTTTGAGTCTTAGCCTTTTCACATGTTGTAGCCACATTCCCTCTTGTATTCTTGCCCTCTGTGGTTTAAAATTAAATTTCCCCAAAAGAATGGATGCTTGCACAACCCAGGAAAATGCAGAAACCTAGTGTTTCAGCAACTTTAAAAGAAAAACAAAGGAGGAAAATGGTTTTAAAGAATAGAACGTGGGTGCCTGAGTGGCTCAGTCATTAAGCGATCTTTAAGCCCAAGGTCCTGGGATTGAGCCCCACATTGAGCTCCCTGCTCAGCAGGGAGCCTGCTTCTCCCTCTCCCTCTGCCTGCTGCTCCCCCTGCTGTGCTCTGTGTGTGTCAAATAATAAATAAAATCTTTAAAAAAAAAAATAGAAAAATAAAAAATAAAGAGAACTTAAAACATTAGCCAAATTTTAATCCTTTAGAAGCTTCAAAAAGACATATATACAAATAACAATAAATGATATTCCAATTACAAGAAATTTAATATAGATGGGAAATCTTCTGACCTCAAAATCAGAATCTTTCAGTCCTTCCTGGTAGTGACAACTGTCAGAATTATCAACCTAAAAAATGAATAAGTGTTTCCTGTAAGAAAATATTTCTGATGAGAGTTTCCAAATACTAGCAATTAAGTACTAATGATTAATAATCCAACAACTAAAGAATTTTTTTCCTTTTTCAAACAAGCAAGTAAATAACTAAACAGACTACATCTATGTACCTTATACTTAACTGACCTGTTCAAGCATGGGCAAAAACTTAACTTTTTGTAAAGCAGGATCTGCAAGATAAAAGACAACTGGTATTAAATACGCCAACCTCTTATTTTTTATATTAAGTATTATATCTAACTTTAATGTCAAGGCTCTCAAAATAATACTTACATTTTCAATATCTAGCAATGTGTATGTAAGAAATACTTTTATACACAGTGATATATTGCTTTTCCAGTCTCTTACCTGAATCAATGTTTTCCCCATTTTTGGAGAGATTTGTCATTGCAAATGGAAAACTAAAATCGTCTTCAATATATTTGCTGAAGCTCTAGAAATACAAAGAAGTTCTTAAACATACTGTTCCAAACCACTCTGATAACTAGCAGTGTAATATGTAATTATATATGTAATATACAACTGCTTAAAGAAGTGACTTCAACTGTAAATCCTTTAAGATATATAATATTTAGGGGCGCCTGGGTGTCTCAGTAGGTTGGGCCTCGGCCTTCGGCTCGGGTCATGATCTCAGGGTCCTGGGATCGAGCCCTGCATCAGGCTCTCTGCCCAGCGGGGAGCCTCTTCCTTCCCCTCTCTCTGCCTGCCTCTCTGCTATCTTGTGATCGCTCTGTCAAATGAATGAATAAAATCTTTAAAAAAATAATAATAATAATATTTAAAATATCAATTGGTTTTACTATGTAAAAAAGCAAAAAATACATGCTTTGTAAGTATTCACGAAAAGTAATAGTAATTTTAATTAGTTGCTTAATATATTAGTTTTCTTCAATTTCACTATGATCTTTCCCTTGATAAAATTAAGAGTTGTCTTCACTGAATAGCATCTTAATACTATACTCTTAGCTATAGAGACCATAGGAATTTTTCTACAGAATATAAAATTGAAATATTCATTGCTTCATTCCATCTCCAATACAAAGTTCCACAAAGGAATTTTAAAAATCGGGGTGCCTGGGTGGCTCAGTGGGTTAAAGCCTCTGCTTTCAGCTCAGGTCATGATCTCAGGGTCCTGGGATTGAGTCTCACATCGCATCAGGCTCTCTGCTCAGTGGGGCGCCTGCTTCCCTCCCCTCTCTCTCTGCCTGCCTCTCTGCCTACTTGTGATCTCTGTGTCAAATAAATAAATAAAATATTTTTTAAAAAATTTTAAAAATAATTTATCAATAAAAGCTGTTTAACCTGACAACCTTGGTATAAATTCCTCCTTTCTGATAAGAATTCTACTATAAAAGTGAATTTCTCTTTTTATCCTGGCAACCAGGAGGCTCAAATCCAAGTTTTAAGCTTAGACACTAATTTTTACCAGTATTTTGACATATTTGTCCAAATTTTCTTTTTTCCATGACCCTAATATTCTCTTAATATGTTTTTGTATCTTGCTATTTCATTGTATGTCTTACAAATTGCCTCAAGTCATTTAAGGACAAAGGGAAGATTTAAATAAGCAGGATTCATTATATATCCAGAGTTCTACAGAGGCAGTGATTATTTTTTTAAATGAAAGATGCTTACAAACATTACATATGATCATTATTCATTCCAGGCAATACTACTGAAAATTCTTGGGTAATAAAAACCCTGGAAGAGAGCACAGGCAGTAATTTCTCTGACAATGGCCATAATCACATTTTTCTAGATAGGTGTCCTGAGTCAAGGGAAACAAAAACAAAAATGAGCTATTGGGACTTCCTCAAGATAAAAAGCTGCTGCACAGTGAAGGAAACAATCAACAAAACTAAAAAACAACCTACTGAATGAGAAAAGATACCTACAAATGACATATCCAATAAAGGGTTAGTATCCAAAATATATAAAGAATTTATAAAATTCAACACCTAAAAAACAAATAATTCAATTGAAAAATGGGCAGAAGACTCGAACAGACATTCCTCCAAAGAAGACGTATATACAGATGGCCAACACATACATGAAAAGATGCTCATCATTCATCATCAGGGAAATGCAAATTAAAACCACAATGAGATATCACCTCACACCTGTCAGAATAGCTAAAATGAAAAACATAAGAAACAATAAGTATTGACAAGGTTGTGGAGAAAAAGGATCCCTCATGCACTGCTGGTAGGAATGCAAACTGGTACAGCCACTCTGGAAAACAGTATGGAGGTTCCTATTAAAAAATAAAATTCAAAATAGAACTCCCCTATGATCCAGCAACTCCACTACTAGGTATTTACCCAAAGATTATGAAAACACTAATTTGAAAAGATGTATGACCCCTGTGTTTATTGCAGCATTATTTACAATAGCCAAACTATGGAAGAAGCTCAAGTGTCCATCGACTGATGAATGGTCATAGATGAGGTAAAGATAGACAATAGAATATTACTCGCCCATAAAAAAGAATGAAATCTTGCCATTTGCAATGACATGGATGGAGCTAGAGTGTATTATCCTAAGTAAAATAAGTCAGGCAGAGAAAGGCAAATACCATGTGATTTCACTCATATGTGAAATTTAAGAGACAAAAAATAAAATCATAGAGGGAGAAAAAAAAGAGACTAACCAAGAAACAGACTCTTAACTATAGAAAACTAACTGATGGTTACCAAAGGGGAGGGTGGGAGATGGGTGAAATAGGTGATCGGGATTAAGGAGGGTCCTTCTCGTTGTAAGCACTAGGTGATATATGGAAGTGTTAAATCACTCTATTGTATACCTGTAGCTAATATAACACTGTTGAGTAAATTGGATTTAAATTTTTTTTTTTTAAGATTTTATTTATTTAACACAGGGAGAGAGGGATCACAAGTAGGCAGAGAGGCAGGCAGAGGGAGGAGGAAGCAGGCTACCCGCCAAGCAGAGAGCCCGATGCGGGGCTCGATCCCAGGACCCTGAGATCATGACCTGGGCCGAAGGCAGAGGCTTCAACCCACTGAGCCACCCAGGTGCCCCTGGATTTAAAATTTTTAATAAATTTGTTTAAAATTCTTGGGTAAATCAGACCACATTTGCGGGGGGTGGAGGAGGGAATTACAAAATCACACCAGTAAGAAAGTATGTAGTGCCTTCTTACCTGAAGTTAAGAATAGTCAAATCAAAATTCATATGCAAATTTACCTTGAAGAAATTAGACTCTCCTCCCAAACTCTGAGGTTTCACTGCAGATACTTGACTGCTACTTAATCTTGGCGGTACAAACAATTTAAAAGGCTTTTGCTTTTCCATTTTCTCTCTTCCAGTTGTAATTATCTATCGCCCCAGAAGGCGGGGGGGAAAAAGTGTTTTTACATTGTTTCATTAATACACTCTTTATTCTTTAAAAGGCGAGGTCTGTGTAACAAATGCTATGTAAAGGAGCGGGTGTAATCTTGGCTACACTGTGAGTCTGCAGGGTCACAACACTGGGCGGTCAAAGTAAAAACACCCACAGTTGTTCCCACCATCTACCACTATCAATGGCCAAGCTGGCCACCTAGATAAGCCAGAAACTCCAAGGTACTATCACTGTCGACAGCCCGAAAAGAAAGCTCTACCTCTACCAGCCCTGGTAAATTGCATCACCCCGCCGCGAGAACTATCTTAGATTCTTAAGAGGGCTACCTGCTACGGAAGAGGAGTTGGGGGGTGGGGGAGGGGAGCCGCTGGCTGAGTGCCGCAGGTGCGGAATCAAATTATCGCCCAGCTCCTGATTCCGTCATCCAGAAAGGAACTCGTACGCCCGCCCTTACCTTTCAAGATTCAGTGGGAAACCATGGACTCGGTGCCCACGCGAACCGCTACCTGCTATTAGGACAGCAAAAAGAATCAATGAGAGCTTCTGCCTCGGAACCTCAGAAAAGGCGGGAAATCGCTCCACCTCAGCAGCCAGCCAGGAAAAGGCGCGGTGCCCGACTGTTTAACGGCTAAATAACGGTCAGCCACGAGAGTTTGCCCGCTCCCAATTCTCGCGAGATTTTCCTTTTCGTTGGTAACAATTCTTCGGGGGATTCTGTTTCTCCTTCGCGTAGACGTTCTTTAAGATTCTGCTATTGTCAGAGAATGCAAGGAAAACTAGCGAGGGCTATGATAGATTGGAACGGAGAGTGAAAAATCCATTTCTGTCGTCCAAGAGTTCGGTCTTAAGGAAGAAACAGATGGGCAGATAATTATAGCCAGGTGTAATCATTTAAAGGTGGCAATTTTGAAAGAGTTGTTAAAACACAGAGAAATAGGTGCTTGGGGTGGCCTGGGGAGTCAGGACACGCTGCACAGAGGTGTTAGGCTTCTCTTACGGCTTCCCTCAAAAATAGGAGAGTGATGGGGGGCGGGGGGGGCCAACAGTGAGGAAAGAGTATTCCTGACGGAAAGTAGGTAGGCGAAGGCCCTGTGGTTGTGAGCGAGATTAGTAAAAGAGAGTGAGTCCAAGAAGTGTGGCGTAGGTGTGTGAGAACAGGTGGGGAAACGGCAAGAGATGAGGCTGCGGATCTGGCAGATAAGAGGCTTCCACAGGCTCTTGGATTTTAGCCTTTATGGATGGGGATCTTGAAGTTCTAAGTAGAAGGGGACACAAGATCAAGTTCAGAAGAAAATTTGTCGTTATGAAAAATGGCTTAGGCAGGCATATCCGACTGGAGTTTGGCAGACAGTTTGAATGGGCGGGGTAAAGTGTGAGGAGCTGAGCCGTGACAGTAGAGATGAAGAAGAGACATGAAACGTATGTTTAGGAAGTAAAATTAACAGGATTTGATGGCTTTTTAAAATAATAAGCAGTGAGAGAATTCTGACGGCTTGGCTTCAAGCTGGGGCGAGGAAATACAATAAATATTGTGGTACTAAGTACCGAGATTTGAGCAATGTGATAATGAGCTCCATTTTGAACACATTTGACTTTGTTTTCTAACTTCTCCAGGTACCATAATTGATGTTTTTCCGAAGGGCTTAAGTAATATTTTTAAATATCCAGCTTTGTATAAATTTAATCTATGAAACATCATAGGTTCTGATAAAATTTAAAAATTTTTGATCCAGGTTAAGTCCTTCATTTTACATTTTTAAGGAAACAGTCTAGATACCCTAAAAGAGACAAAATATTCCCTCCGAGAGATGATTCCAGGTTTATGCCCAAGATGTCCATGGGGGCAATAATTAATAAGTTTAAATAACATCTTCTTAAAGTTGAGGATATAAATTCAACATTCCAGTTTTTTTAAGTTTTATAGCTGAAAAAATGAACTATGGTTTTTTGTTTTAAAACCAAAATGCTACTACTCCTAGCATTAAATTAACTTAAATTCACAGTGTTGTATTTACTTACACCCAATCTTTCAAAACCATACTGCCACCATAGAATTTCTCAATTTCATGTACTTCACATAAAATTTATTTTTACTAAATAGCCTTTCTATCCATACAAGGATTAAAATATCTGTGGAATTTGAGTTTTAAGTTTTTAAGTACTTCATTTTTTTTAAGAACTTCATTTTTTCTACAAAAGGTATTGGCAAAAATGTCAAAATATTGCCTACCAAAATGAGAAGTAATTTGTGCTATGTTTCCCAATGTATGTTAAAACATTTTAATGATTTGTCACTTAGGGTGTCAGGATGGCCGAGTGATTTGTCACTTTAACTTTTTTCAATATCTTGCCATCACAGATTTTTAAAATGTGGACTTAAAAAGATTTTTTTTTGAAGTTAAGAAAAGGTAAGAGTTGAACAGTTTTGTTCCTCTTTAATAATTCATAAAATGCTATAACAGGAATAAGTTTAAAAAGTTAGTTCTTTATCCATCAATCTGGCCTAATTAATGAGGTTTACAAACTACCTTTATTCTGATCACAATTGTTTCCACTAGATAGCCTTTCTCATGTCTATAATCTACATATTTTCATTCAATTTTTCTACTAAAGGAAAAAAGTAGAGTTTCTTCAGGTAAGAACTCTATTTAGCATTATTCCCTTTTGAAGGAACCATACAGTAACAAAATAATATTTCCTCTTTTGAGTAAAATCTTGGAATGAATCCTAGATGTCCCTCTAGTGGTTCATCCTATATTCCACAAAATTTGATGAGCACTGATAACATCCATTTTATGGTGATATATTGGTAACCTAGCAAACCTGTTTGTTTTTCAAATCAGTCATCCTATGATAGAGTCAACAATCTAGATTTAGAAAATTTTAAGGCAAACCACAACAACATTCTAAATTTTAACAATGTGAATACAAATTCCATTTTTCTGAGAGTGAACTAGCCAATTTGGGGTCCTTTGCTTTCCAAGTGCTAAGTATTTCTGAGTAGTTGTGATTCAGTGTTCTCAGTTCAGTGAGCCTCCCTATGAGACGAGCAAAATGCTGTAGGTCTTCTGGATGATAAATTTTTGAATATTTGTACAAAATTCGTAAAATCGGTTCTTGTATATTTTCCACATGTTGCTTATTTTTAAGGTATGGGCGATCTGAAAAACATCATATATATCTTAATGAATCCTGGAAAGTGGTAAAGGATAATGAATTAATTTAAAACAATACAGTTTGTAAATAACAAAAATGGAAAATATTTACCGAACCCTTAATATATGCAAGATATTATGCTAAGTAACTTACTTCAGACAGTATCTTACTTAATCTTCATAGTACTCTATGAGGCAGAGAAGTAAAGTCAAATAGGAAGAGTCAGAAAGTGGTTATAAGAGTATAAGAGCAAGTTTCAAGCTTACTTGAAACTTAAAAAGATTAATTTCCTCAAGATCAACAGTAAGCAAAAGGCAAGCTTCTTAAGTACCTACTTATACAATATAAGAACAAACCAAGAATTTCTAAATGGTTAGGCAGCAATTATTTATCCAGGCATTGTGGTGGAGATATACATAATAGACATAACAGACACAATTTCAAACATAACAGACACAATTTCCTGCCCTCTTTAAGCTTATACCCTGAGTTTGGGAGGAGTGGGCAAGAAAAGAGATATATACACATTTTAAATAAAAACATAATATGACAATGATAAGTGTTATAGAGAAAAATAAACAGAGAAAAGAGTAAGAATTTAAGGTGGAAGGGCAGTAGCTATTTTTAAAAGGATAATCAGAGGTAAGATGACATTTAACAGAGATCTGAGATGAAGGAGGGAAGAATGTAACTATCTGGGGAAAGAGCTTTCCAAGCATATTTGTCAGATACAACACAACCTATAGCGGGAGCCTGCTTGACATTTTCAAGTAACATGTATCAAAAGTAGTGTGGGTGTGGTGGTGTGAGGGAAAGGGACAGTAGTAGGCAATAACGGAAAGAACTTGGCTTTAATCTGTGTAGAACAGGAAACCATGAAAGGGTTATGAACAGAGAAATGAAATGATCTAGCTTATGTTTTAAAAAAAATAACTCTGGCTACTACATAGAGAATAGACTCTAGGGAGGCAAGGACAGAAACAGGAAAGCAAAAAAAAAAAAAAATACTAGTTCAAATTAGGGTGGCGGGGACAGAGACAATAAAAAATGGTTGAGTTCTGGATATATTTTGAGGCTAGAGCCAACAAGAGGTGTTGCCTATTTGATAGGGTATAAGAGAAAGAAAGTAGTGAAAGATGACTTCACAAATTTTGTCTTGTGTAACTGGAAGGATGGAGATGTCATTTAGCAAAGATAGAGGAAGAATATAGAAGGATCAGTGAAGAGATCAGGAGTTCACCTTGGGACATGGTAAATTTTATATGCCTACTACAGGTTGAAATCTTGAGTAGGCTATTTAGTGGAGCTTAAGGGAGCAGTCGAAGTTGGTATATAACTTAAGATGGTATTTAAAGCCATGAGATAGGATGAAATTTCAAAGGAAGTAAGTGTAGAAGAAAATAGAACTGAGCCTTAGGACTCTCAACATTTATTAGCATGGGAGATGAGGAATCAACAAAGGAGATGGAAAAATCAGCCACTGAGGAGGAAAATCAAGAGAGTGTGATGCCCTGGAATTCAAGTAGAGGGGAAAATGTCTAGGAGGAGGGAGTGATCAACAGAAGCCAAGTGATGAAAGTTTTCCAAGAGAGAAGGAGTGATCTGTTCTGCCAGATGAAGCTGATTCGTCAAGTACAATGAGGACTAAGAACTGAAAACTGGAATCAGCAATGCCAGATTACTGAAGGTCTTTGACAAATTATGGTAGAATGAAAAGAAGGGGACAAAAATCTGACTGCAGTGGGTTCAGGAGTAAATGAGATGAGATAAATGAAGGCAGGAGTATACACACACAAAATTTTTTTTTCTATAGAGTAGAACAGAGAAATGGGAAAATAGCTGAAAGGGATTAGAAGTCAAGAAGGCTTTTTTTAAAATGCAAGAAATTACAGCATGTTCATAAGCTGAAATGAGGTCTCTCAAAGAGAAAATTTTGATGAAATAAAATTGTCAACATTTGACATCAGTGAATAATATAATAACCACAGACATCATGATTTGATTGCCAAATTTAATCCAAATATTTACTTCTGAATGGTTTTTACCTGAAAAAAACACTGTTGTTGCTGCAAGCAGAGCATATTCAGTATTAGTAATATTAAGTTCACTCATTCTTCTGTAGAAGTAAAACAATGCAGTAATAAATTCTTCAGCAATACCTAAAAAGATTAATATCAAATGTACTTTCATCAGACAATAGTGCATAATCAAACATATTGCCATTATCATCTTTTCTCAAAGCAGAATAATAAAATGAAACACTAAATCTGACCAGTTTTTTCCATCCAATATAATATTTTGTATTGTATGTATTACCAGTCAGTGTAGTAGGTGGAGAGTCTTCATTGTAAAATGTTTCCATAGAATAAATAACACTTCTGTTATCACTCTGATTGTGACAATTCAGTGAATGATCTGAATGATCTGATACTCTCATAGGACCTAGTAACAGGGAAAAATATAAAGTTGGACTTTAAAAAAATCATTATACAGATAGTAAACCCAATCTCTCTAATCTGTTAGACAGGAAATGTTCCCAAGAAATGAAAGCTTTATAATTTTTATTACTGAAACATGAACTGAGAATAGTTCAGATTTTATATAAATTTCATGTAGAAAACCCTGCAAAATGTTTTCCATGATGACATGTAATTGGGGAAAAAAAGGTTTTTTTTAAAAGAAAAGCAAAAGCTAGATCGATGAATTGGAAAAGCTATCATGAAGTACTTATACTAACTGGTAAAGCGAAAATATAATATACGTATAATAAAAAATACTGTTATATAATTTGTCACTGTATTTAATAGTAACTATTAACATTAACATTGAATTGGTTGATGTTTCTTACTTTCAGAAACTGATGAAAGACATTCTTTCTGACTGTAAAGTTGGGCCCCATGAAGGAACATCACTTCAGTTTTTGATCCCTTGCATAATGCAATCTGGTCGTCAGTTGTCAAATTTTCAAATCCTTGAAGAAAAGATCACATAATTGTTTGAAATCATTAATGAAAACATAATTTTCAGGCATAAGATTTAATGTTTTTAATTATTCATTTTTTTATAATATGAATCCTAAATGTTTCCTTAGATTAATCACTATTTGTAATTTCAAATATGAACAAAATTCTTGATTCCACATGGTAATATTTTGGAGCACTTTCATCAGAACTGGAGAATAATACTTTTTCATATGGCAAGAGCAAATTAAACATAGTTTAGCCTCAAAGAATTTATTTTTACAGTGAGATATCTGTAAATAGGTATGTTTTAGCTATAAATAGGTAGCTATAAATATCTATAAATAGATATGTTTTAGCTAACTGTAGCTTGATTTTTTCATATTATACAGGCAATTTTGTTTTATGTTTTATATTATAAAACAATTTATTTCAAAATATTGAAAGATACAATCAATCATATGTGTCTTGCTCTAAGTCTTTGGAGTCACTTGAATATTTTTAAATATTAATATTTTCAATCACCTGATTGTTTTTGTTTTGTTTTGTTTTTAGAGAGAGAGTGCACATGAGAGGTGTGGAGGGGAACTGGGGAGAGAGAATCTTAAGCAGGCTCCATGCTCAGCACAGAGCACAATGTGGGGCTAGGACTCATGACCCTGAGGTCATGACCTGAGCCAAATCAAGAGTGGGATGCTTAATCAACCACACCTGATTGTTTAAAGCAGACAAAATGAACGTGTTTTTGCATTTGGAAGCAGCATTCGTGGAAAAATAGAGGTTTCTATTTTCCTAAAATGTCCCCTTCCTTTAAACAGGGAACTTTTTAAAAATTAAGTACAAAACTAATTTTTTCCCAAAGGTAAAGCGATTACCTGGGAGTCCCTTGGTAAAATCCATTAATCCCTGTAGGTGTAGGACCACTGTCTCTGAGAGTTGCAAAAAGCTCAGTTCAGGATTTGCATACTTCTTCAGCTAGCCAACAAAAAGAAATAAGAATAATAGATTCTATTTCTTTCAACTAACTGTTTAAATTTTTAACTTTCATGTTTATGTTCTTATTTTCTAATATAATTAGTTATATTATTTCTTGCCATTAATGAACACATACAAATTTCTTTGTTTCCTCTAAAGGAACTGTATATTTTTGATGAGCAGCCACAATGTTATTAATGAGCTGATGTTCCTCTTGAGTTAGTTCCATGCTCTCCTTAATCTACAAGAAAACATAGAGAGAAACCTATAATGAATTTGTATTAAACAAGACATGTCATCATTAAAGAAACAAAAAATTTTGTAAAAGTCTTGCCACTTTTCCAGATCTAGTGGTGGATGATACAAGCTTGTTGTCTACTCCTTCCTCTTCCACTTTGATGTTAGAGTAAAAACTATTCTTCTGTTTAAAGTTCTTTCGAAGTCTCTTTGATTTGCATTGGATTTCTGTGAGCAAACCTATGATATTACAAAATTCAAATAAAATGTTTTAGGTAAAGCAAATAACATTATAGGATTTGATGAAAATTATCTTACACTGTACACATACATTATCATAGACTTGTCTTTTCACAAAGAACTTCTCTTTTTTTGCAAATATGCACACAGCAATTAAATTCACTATATTACTTTCTCCTTTTCCTTCCATAACTACCTTCCACTTAAAAGTACATAGTCATCCTAGACATAAATTAAAAATCAATTTTGTATCTCCAAACCTTTATTTAGACCTTTTTATATTAGAGAAATTTCTACATTATATCTTGGAAACAACATAGAATATCAATTGATATAGAAATTGAACTACTTTATGAGCTTTTTTCTTTGACTTTTGTATAAAGTCAAGAAAATATTTTGTGATTTTTGTTAAATGAGCTAAGTCAATTTTTTCCTAATAAGACGAGACAATGGTATTTTGTTATGGCAGCCCCAGCAGTCTCAGACAGGGATAAAGTAAAGGATTCAGGCTGGTTGGACAAGATGACCTTAACATCTACTCCAACCTGAATTTTTTTTTTTTTTAAGATTCCTAAGTAATCTGTATCCCCAACATGGGGCTCAAACTCACAACCCTGAGATCAGGAGTCTTACATTCCACCAACTAATTCAGCCAGCTAGGTGCCCCAACCCTGGAATTTTAAGTAATAGGAATCATTTTGGTCAAGAACTATGAAGAGTTTGGATTTTATTAAAACAGGCAGTATAATATAAATAGAACATTGCATTAGTGTTTATTGAACAGGAGTGTAACTAAATAAAAATTGAAGAATATTATAGCATTTGAAGGCAGATTGAACTAAAAAGAGATAATGAAGAAATAGCCATGAAATTAATATAACAGAAAGAGTGCAAGATAATAAGAGTATGTACAAGGCTAAGTTAGACATGAAGAGAAAACACTAATACTACCTTATTAAGAAAATGAATTTTGAAATCGCCATGGTATTTTGAGCCCTGGGAAATGGGAAGAATTGAGGAAATAATGCCAAAATCTTAGTACTATTCTGAGGATTATATGACATCACGTAATTTATAAGCTAAAAACACGTAAACATAGAAGGAACTTAAACAGCCTAAGTACTCTTCTGCCTGTTGAGTTGGGTTTGACATCTATGAGTCATAAGTAGGCTCTACATACATAGTTATCATGCAGGCTTCTAAAGATCCAAGACCAAAGAAGGGAATTACTAATTTAAAAGTCTGCTCTTTATAGATACATTATATAACTTTAAGTTAAGTCATGAAAATACAAGGATTTCCAATAAAGAAGAACATATGATTATTGCCAAAATTAGAGCAATATAGTGTGGAACAAAGTTTATGGAAATAATTACCTAGATTGGTTACTGGTCATCCTAATCTACCAGTTGCAAGAAAAACAGCATAAATCTAGACAAATATGTTAATGTTCAAAATGATAACTTAAGGAATGCATTATGTTGTCAATAAAGTAAGAAAAACTAAAATCCCCCTCAAAAAAGAACCCCCAAAGTCCACAATAACACTTACATTCTGCCAACATTCCTACTGCCTTACACTTTTTCAGTCTGCACTCTTGACATTTCCTACGCATGTACATGTCCATTTCACAGTGACCACCATTCTTGCAACGATATACTGCATTTTTGGTGATGCTACGTCGAAAAAAACCTAATGACCAAAAAAAGTACTTTTAAAATTTCACTATTAAATATTTTTAGGTTTTTTTTTTTTTTTTTTTTTTAGGATTTTACTTATTTGACACAGAGGGATCAAGAGAGCACAAGCAGGCAGGCAGAGAGAAAGGGAGAAGCAGACTCCCCAGAGAGCAAGGAGCCTGACATGGGGCTCGATATGGGGCTTGGTCCCCAGACCCTGAGATCATGACCTGAGCTGAAGGCAGATGCTTAACTGACTGAGCCACCCAGGCACCCCACTTTTTAAATATATATCTTCCTAGTAGACCTAAGTAATCAAAATAACCAAATTATTTCAATAAAATGCTTTTTTCCATCAGTAAGATTTAATTTAATATGTTTACATTCCTTCATGATTGATATCTTCTATTCCAAGGTTGTTCCATTCAATAATCACATCTAGAAATTAAACAAAATAGTTCTATCACATTAAGATAACTTTCTATTTTAATATGGCTGTAATACATCATCTAAAAGCATTTTTACAACTATGTTGTACAAAATATCAGGATTCCATGAAGCATCTCTCAAG
Source organism: Procyon lotor (assembly GCA_028646535.1). Taxonomy (NCBI): domain Eukaryota; kingdom Metazoa; phylum Chordata; class Mammalia; order Carnivora; family Procyonidae; genus Procyon; species Procyon lotor. The sequence goes on along the minus strand of CM053606.1, from coordinate 84,371,107 downwards.
GTGCCCTTGAAAGAATATAAGCTCCAGTAAAACTAAAAGGAAAACCTCTTTTCTTTTCTCCTCATATTTCCACCTCAGCCATATAAATAGGAGGAGATATTCTTCGAAACTTACTCCTCTATCCTTCCTTTTTAGCACTCCCCCAGGTGAGAAAATATTTTTAGGTTATTTGGTCTGAGACATTGAATAGGCCATGGTGTGTGTGTGTGTGTGTGTGTGTGTGTGTGTGTGTTTTGGCAGAGGTGTCTATATTATCCCTTCCACTTCCTAACTCCATGCATAGCAGTCCTCTTTCCCACTTCCTCTTTCATTCCCCATTTCCCATTTACTCTGCTATCTTCCTCTTAATCCATTCCAAGCAGTAAAGTTGACAATCTTTGTCAATGCCCCTCTTAGAGACCTGCATTACCCTTTTTTTCTGTAGACACACTTGAGAGTTTCATGATTTAGATTTATCAAAGGAAATAGAAAGCTCAGCTTAAGTTTCTAGAACTATGCCTCATCTTCCATCTAGATTTTTTTTTAGATTTAAATCTGTTTATTTATGTATTTATTTGAAAGAGAGAGAAAGAGCACTAGAGAGAGAGAGCAAGCATGAGTGAGGGTTAGAGGGATAGAGAGAAGCAGGTTCTCCACTGAGCAGAGAGCCTCATGTGATGCGGTGGCTCGATCCCAGGACGCTGAGATCATGACCTGAGTGAAGGCAGACGTTTAACCCAGGTGCCCCTTCTACCATCTAGTTTTTAACAGCAAGACCCTGCACTTTAAAAATAAGCAAATACTTGCCCAGCTATTTATAAAGCTGGTACCTAATTTCCCAGTCTTCATTTGGCTATTCTTTGTGAGGGGTGAGTTGTGAGATTTTGACAGTAAGACTTCACCCTGAACTTCTAAACAGACATGTTTACCAAGAGTTGCATTGGCCTCATCATTTCCAGGTTCTGTCTTAACATTGCTATCATAAGTAAAAACAATGTAGGAGGGACGCCTAGGTGGCTCAGTCAGTTAGGCGGCTGCCTTCAGCTCAAGTCATGATTCCAGGGTCCTAAGATCGAGTCCCACATCGGGCTCCTGGCTCAGCAAGGGAGCCTGCTTCTCCCTCTGCCTGCTGCTCTCCCTGCTTGTGCTCACTCACTCTTTCTCTCTCTGACAAATAAATAAATAAAACTTAAAAAAAAAAAAAATGCAGGAGCATTTCAAAACCTCAAAACTTCATTAAGGACTATTTTTCACTCTTTGAAAATGTCATTGTCAGTTATGATTGTCACTTGCAAGCCTCCCATTTGTTTTTGAAAAAACATTCAAAGAAATTAAAATAGAATTCATTTAATTCTAATTCCCTTCTAATGTATAAACTATATCAACCACTTGAGATGATGTAACCATTAACATTCAGATATTTTTAAAAATCATTTTCTTTTCCTAAAATATTTTATTTATTTGAGAAAGAGAGAGTGCACATGTGCTGGAGCTGGGGGAGGGGTGGAGCAGAAGGGGCAGAAGGGGAGGGATAAGGACAAGCAGAATCTGAGCCAAGCTCAGAGCGCCCCACTCCAAGCTCAATCCCACCACCAGAGATCACAACCTGAGCCAAAACCAAGAGCCAGTCACCCAACCAACGGAGCCACCCAGGAGCCCCTAAAGAACATTTTCTATTCCAATATCAGATTCATCTAAGCCCATAGAAACCTTCTGCTGCATAAATACTGAATTTTATATTTAAGTGTGAAAGTTTTCACCAAAAATGAAAACTGAATCAAAACTATTACATTCTGGGGCGCCTGGGTGGCTTAGTCGTTAAGCGTCTGCCTTCGGGCTTGGGTCATGTTCCTGGGGTCCTGGGATCAAGACCCCCATCGGGCTCCCTGCTCGGCAGGAAGCCTGCTTCTCCTGCTACCACTCCCTCTGCTTGTGTTCCCTCTCTCGCTGTGTTTCTCTCTGTCAAATAAAATCTTTAAAAAAAAAAAAAACTATTACATTCCATTTTCATGTCTTTTAGGCACAGATTGATCACCTTTAAATGCATCAGTGGCTCTCTGTGGTTTTATTTTTCACACTCTGAAAAGTAAGAGTATTCTTACACGCCTAAACTTCCATGAGTCTTCAGTTAACACTAGGATTTCGGTTTGGTTTTAACTTTATCCTTACCTTTGCAACCTTCGCAAGTAAGTGCATTATAATGATATCCTGATGCTTTATCACCACAGACTACACAGAGTTCTTCCTGTCGCTTGATCCGAATAGAAGACTGAGTTAGCCTGGACCTTTTTATTCCAGAGTATCCATCTTCAGCATCATGGTCAACCACATAAGTCGGTTTATTTAGTTCAGAGGAACCAAATCCACACTCTCCACCACCGAACTGTGGATCCAAGCTGTAAGTGTTGAAATGACTTTGTAAAGATTGGGACTGCAGAGCTGTTGGAAACTGGACGGTAGAGTACTGGCAATAAGCTGGTTCTTGAAAATCAGTGTCATGCAGCTGATAGTTGATTTGCTCTGGCAGAATATCTAGTTGTTTTCAATATAAAAAAAGGACAAACAATAAAAAGTCAAAATTCCATCATTGTTTTCAAATGTCAAAGAGTTGTATGCTCAACAGTGAGTTCAACATGTCCACTGCATCGCAGGGACTTGCTGGCCAGCATGAGGAGTAGGCGGTAAGCTGAATTGCCCTGTGTCATAAGTGCTGTCATCCCAGGGGCAGGCAGAGGTTGCTCAGGAGCTGGGAGAAAGGCCAGTCTGTTGCTAATGGCTTACATATCAATCCAGTCTCCTTTGTTAAATAGAAACGCACATTTCCCTGAGTTTGGAAGGAAAGAAGGCTTTCCCCATCTTTTGGATTTCCCTTGTGTGGATACAACTGTTTACAGTACAGTCAGGTCAGTAAAGAGATGAATGAATAAATTATCCCACCTCCCCTCAAAAAAATCAAACTAAAATACGATTTTACCTGGTTATTTCAAGCAAAAAAAAAAAAATTGTTTTTGTTTGAACTCCCCATTAAGTCTACCTTAACACTCTCCTTTGCCATTTGTAGACCTGATTTAAATTACTAGTTTCTTTTGTGTTTTGTTGATTAACAATTCTAACTAGCAATTATCTGGGGATAAATTTGCCTGCTTTACCAGGTTACTATAAGGAGGAAACAAAATATGGTATGCAAAAGCATATATAAAATATAAACTCATGCTTAATGAATATCATTATTATAACTGTCAGAAGCTCCCAAACACCAACTTACTTTCTTATTTCTTTTTTAAGATTTATTTATTTCAAAAAGAGACAGAGAGAGAGAGCACATACATGCACAAGCTGGGGGAGGGCCAGAGGGAGAAGGAGAGAGAATCCTTGCGCAAACTCCCCACTTGATTCTTGGACCCTGAGATCATGGCCTGAGCCAAAATCAAAAGCCAGCCGCCTAACCAAACTGAGCCACCCAGGTGCTACCAACTTACCTTCTACTTTCAGGAAAATTTCTAAATCTAAATCCAGAAAATTGGCTCCAAAAGGACCAGGAATACTGAATATCTCTATCTGTAACTAGTAATATTTGTACTTCCCCTGATCCTGAGTCAGGTGATTAAACTTACTTTTAACCTCAAAATTCTACCACCAAGATTGGTAAACAGTATAATATTTACTAACTCACATAAATCACTTACAATCTTATAGCATTCACTCTAATGCTAAGTGTCGAGTAAATACTATTAATGGCTTAATATAAAAAGAAAGGTTATCAGTAACAATAATGTACCTTTTGTTTTTTTAAAGAAGAGGGCCTTTCTTGAATGAGTGTCAAAAGACTGCACAATACTAGCTGATGTTCCATTGGCATGGAAATTAGAATTGAAGCCCTAACCCTAACTTTTACCTTAACCCTAAAAGAAAACTGCATTTAAAATTAAATTTATATAATGGACATTAAGGAGGGCATGTGATATAATCAGTACTGGCTATTATATAAGACTGATGAATCATTGACCTTTACCTCTGAAACCAATAATACATTGTATGCTAACTAATTGAATTTAAATTTTTAAAAACTTAATAAATAATAGAAATAAATAATAAATATTTTTAAAACCCACAGAAAAATTAAAAATTAAAAAATTAAATTAAATTTATCTTTTAGCCTTAGTCTTTTTGGAGAAAATTCCTATTGTATTCTGCATTCTGTTTCTATTTCTTTCCCTTTGATAAAAATCTTACAGTAAGATGAAAATTTCAAGTATATTGAATAACTACTCTGAGCCACATTTACTGAATTGCATGTGAACTAGCTTCAGCTAAACCCTAAAAATAACTTAATTTGCATGTTAATTCAAATGTTAAAAATCAAATACAATTTTAGATTATCATGCTTTTCTCTCTTTACATTTGATTCTGGCTTACAACATTTTAGAATTACTGATTTTTTTTTGAAATTAATTATATTCTCTTGTATGAAAATGATTTCTAGTTTTTTATTTTAATTTCTCTTATAGAGAATAATTTAAAGTCTTTGGTTTACATGTTAATTTCTTTTTTGTTGTTGTTAATTTCTTTTTTTAAAAAAAAAACCCTCTGTAATTAACCATAATGTCACACAAGAAGTGTTTTATCAACTATTATACTGTAGCTTTTTGTTACATACCATAGTACTGCACTGGTTCAGCAAAACAGTAACCATCAGATGTAGTGACATAAGAATTTGCCATTCTCTGCTCCAAGTCTCACTTATTTATCAGTGAATGCTGAAATAGAACTGAAGGAAACAAAAGTTTTGTAGACTCTTTGAAAGTATGATAACCAAGTCAGCATGATTTTTTAAAAGTACAAAACTATTTTGAAAAATAAAGAGTTTAGCAGAATTTATACATTAGACCTTTCTATTTATCCTTTAACTGGAAGAATATTGAGTTTTCGTATTTCTACACACCCAATTATTAATTCTGCCAATTTTTTATTGCTCAGCTCTTTACAAATAACTCAATAAATCTTGGTAATAACAAAGGTGGCTTTTGAAAGTTTACCAAGCTTTGGTGTTAGGCTTCATATACTGCTTTCACCACTTATTTATGGGTCATTCATTAAATATCCTTAAACCTTAGTTTCCTCATTTGTAAAAGAAAAGTAATAAAACCCTCCTGACAAAATTGCTGAGAGAGTTGAAATAATGTATGTAAAATCAAGCACAGTTTTTGTCTTAATAACCGGTTCTTATAATCACTATTCTAATAGTTTCAAGATCTCAGTGTTCTAAATTTAGTTGAATTAGGGAAAAAAAAATAGACTTTTCATGAGAGAAATTAAAGAATAGGAAAAAATGGCTTTCATAGCATTTGTTTTTATCTTCTAAATCCGCTCTAAATATTTTCATAGCCCTGTGATATGCTAAACATTAAAATATTAATTTTGGTTCTGCTTGACTCGTTAAAATTTTATTTTTTGAAAAAAAGTTTATGGATTACTGGAACAAGTGTTATATTTTTAATAGTTAAGTCTAAAACTAAAATGAACAACTCAGGAAACAACAGATGTTGGCAAGGATGACAGAAAGGGGAACTCTCTTACCCTGTTGGTGGGAATCCAAAGTGGCAGAGCCACTCTGGAAAACGGTATGAAGGTTCCTCAAAAAGTTAAAAATAGAATTACCCTACAACCCAGCAATTGCACTACTAGGTATTTACCCAAAGGATACAAACATAGTGATTCTCAAAAGGGCACATACACCCCAATGTTTATAGCAGCAATGTCCACAATAGGCCAGATATGGAAAGAGCCCACATGCCCATCAACAGATGAATGGATAAAGAAGATGTGGGACTTATATATATACACATACATACATATATATGTATACACAAACACACACACACAATGGAATATTACCCAGCCACCCAAAAGAATGAAATCCTGCCATTTGCAATGACGTGGATGGAACTAGAGGGTATTATGCTAAGTGAAATAAGTCAGTCAGAGAAAGACAAATATCATATGATTTCACTCATATGTGGAATTTAAGAAACAAAGCTGATGAACATAGGGGAAGGGAATAAAAAATAAAATAAGATGAAAACAGAGGGAAGCAAACCATGAGAGACTCTTAACTCTAGAAACAAACTGAGGGTTACTGGAGGAGAGGTAGGTGGGGGGATGGGATAACCAGGTGAGGGGCATTAAGGAGGGCACTTGATGTAATGAGCATTAGGTGTTAGATGAAACCGATGAGTCACTAAGTTCTATCCCCGAAACTAATAATACAATATGTTAACTAAATTGAATTTTTAAAAAATTTTTAAATAGTAAAGTATAAAAATCATAAGCTATTATAAGAAAAATTATTCAAAATCTAAGATGAACCCTTAATGGGAAAAACTATTTATTTTTGTTATTTCCTAGAAAGGAACTCCAAAAATTGAATAAACTTAAACAGGAAATCACAGTTTAAGAAATTGAAAATTATTGGAAGAAAATAAAGGTCACTCTAAAGTCCATAGTCTTTTATAGCTTTATCCTCTCTACTAAAGATAAAGACAGTTTTCACCTTTAAAAAGAACAAAAAAAAAGAAGAAAAGAAAATGGGTTTTAAATCATGCCAAAAAATTTGTGTGACAAACTTCTTAGCCTCTGAGATTATATTGAAAAGTCTTTTCCTTTGATTTATTATTCATGTGTGAACTTCATGACTGAGGTTTCTATATCCATGAAGATGATTTAAATAGTAATATCTTTGAAATTTGTCCCCTTTATCATCTAATAGAATGTATGTTCTTCTAAAAGTACTTGAAACTCCCAGTCTTCTGACAGCATAGCAGTAGTCCTATAAAATAAGCACTGGATAAAAGAGATGAAGCAAAAACAGTGCCCCAAATAAGTGAAATTTTAATACAAAGTTTTCCTTGAAAAGTCACGACTAAAATAAAAAAAAGAAAAGTCAGGACTAAAATCATTAAGATCAGTCAGTCTTCATTTCTGTGTTTCTATATTGCAACAAGTCAATTGGCTCACCATATAAAAACAATTCTGAATGTTATCAATTTAATATGTGTGATACCCTGTAGCAATGTTTCTGTTCGGTTCTTTCCAAACTTCTCTTTTGATCCTCATTAGCTTTTGGAAAATTATAAGTGAATCTGAAAACTTGAAGTTATTCACCCTTCTTTTAAAATTGCTGCACTTACTATTAGGCTTCATATAATACTGAATATCTGAAGAAGATTGAAAATTAAAATTGGTACTACTTAGATACAGACTTTGCTGAGTTAGAGTTTGAGAAGTAACATAGAAGGAAGCAGAGGTAGCTTGTTAAAACAAAACTGGTGATATCCTGACAAAGACACACAAAAGCATCTTATAGTAATGCCACTATCAGGGATCAAATAGTAAATAACAATGTTCTGAAACCAAATCCTTCCAATACTGTAGATAAACACCCAAAAATATTATCTAAAGTAGACCTATTTGGGGTTTTTAAAGTTTATTTATTTATTTAAGCAATCTCCATGTCAAAAGTGGGATTCAAACCCATGACCCCAAGCTCAAGGGTGGCATGGCTCTTGCCTAAGCCAGCTAGGCACCCCAAAGCAGACCTATTTTTATGGACTAGTTATAACCAGGGCACTCCTGGTACATATACATAAAAAGGCTTTGATTAAAAATACGCCTTTTAAAATATGAAATGTTTATGTTTTTTTTTTTTTTAATTTTATTTATTTTGACACAGAGAGAGAGATCATAAGTAGGCAGAGAGGCAGGCAGAGAGAGAGGGGGAAGCAGGCTCCCTGCCGAGCAGAAAGCCCGATGTGGGGCTCGATCCCAAGACCTTGAGATCACGACCTGAGCAGAAGGTAGAGGCTTTAACCCACTGAGCCACCCAGGCGCCCCTGAAATGTTTATGTTTTATATGCACATAGTAATACTGTATTATTTTCTACACAAAATTTTTCACTAATTGTTCTTCAGCCTTTTAGATGTTTAATAGAAGTATTAGAGTATGTATGCATAATAAAAACTTTCAGAAGTAAAGTATTCATAAAATTAGTTTAAGAACATTCAAGTGGATTATTAATAGCATAGAGGGAGGTATGTAATCAAAAACTTCCTATCTTATTAAAAAGAAAAGTTACAGTAGGCCTGGAGTGATTCTGTTTTGTTATCTTTCCGAGTAAATATTTATTTAAAAACAAAAATAATTCAGTTAAGAGAGGAGCTTTTATCAAGAGAAGCAATTCGGCATGGGCAAAGTCTATATTTTTTTCATTAACAAATACAACTTTATTTAAAAAGCTATATTTTTCATAGATTATAAAAGCTATTTTACTGAAAAGATGCTTAATTGAAGAAATGAATTTGCATGTCCTCCCCCTTAACTAGATATTGTGCTTAGTAAATCTTCATATAGCTAGAACTTTACCAGGAAAAACATATTAACTCCAGAGAACTACATCCACATGTTAAAGAATTTTATAGTTTTTATATTTTTACTCTTGCAATATATGTCATTGAATCATGAATAATGCATTGCATAAAATATGACTGAAAAGTAGATGGCTTCACAAGAAAAACTGAAAATTTCAGTTTTCACAGTAGCCTCTACCAAAAAAAATGAATGATAGTGGCTATGATACATAATTATAAAAAATTTTTCATAGCAGAGCTTCTTTGAGCCAAAATTCTCTGAGCTTATTGGAACCAAGGAAAATGAAAATGAAATGGATATATTTGAATAACAGCACAAATAAAGGCTTCTTGATTTCCTTTTTTTTTTTTTTTAAGATTTTTATTTATTTGACAGAGAGAAACAGCGAGAGAGGAAGCACAAGCAGAGGGAATGCTAGCGGGAGAAGCAGGCTTCCCGTGGAGCAGGGAGCCGGATGCGGGGCCCGATCCCAGGACCCCGGGACCATGACCTGAGCCGAAGGCAGACACTTAACGACTGAGTCACCCAGGCGCCCCAAGGCTTCTTGATTTCTTTTTTTTTTTTTTTTAAAGATTTTATTTATTTGACAGAGAGAAACACAGTGAGAGAGGGAACACAAGCAGAGGGAATGGTAGCGGGAGAAGCAGGCTTCCTGCAGAGCAGAGAGCCCGATGCAGGGCTCCATCCCAGGCCCCCGGGATCTGACCTGGGCCGAAGGCAGACGCTTAACGACTGAGCCACCCAGGCGCCCCTGCTTCTTGATTTCTTTATAAGAATCTGTCCTTTAACCTTAAAATACTGGGAAAATTTTACATGCAGAAGTCTTCATATAGAGTTTTATTATGCAGCTTTACTGAGATGTAATTTACATGACATAAAATTCACTCTTTTAAAATGTACAATTCTTAGTTTTTAGAATATTCACAGAATGTTTAACTATCACCACCATCTAATCCCAGAGCATTCTTATTACTGCAAAATGAAATCCCCTACTCATAAGCAATCACTCCCCATTCTTTCTTCCCCCAATCCCTAGCATAGTTTCTATGTTTCTATGTATTTGCCTATTGTAGACATTTCATATAAATGGAATCATGCAATTCCATATACAGTTTTAAATGAAAAAATATTTAATTAATATTATGTCAAGTAATTTTCACAGCTTAAGAAAGAGAGAAATCAGACTATACATTAGAAAATTCATGACTATAAAATAATATATACTTCAGAGATCTAGAAATATATTTTGTGTTCATAAAAATTTTTAAAAATTTTTATAACCATAGCATTTTGAACAGAAGTTTAATTCCCTGAATACAACTTTATCAGAATATATTTCAATATATTATATATATTGAATATATAAATAAAATATATAACTTGAATATATTTCAAGTTGCCTTGAATTCAAATATAACCTACTATTTCAAAAAATAAAATGTATTTTAAGAATAAGTTCTTAATTAAAAACAAGTTTCATTTTAAAATGTAAGAGTAAATATCACTGTGAGTTAACTTACATTATTACATCAAATGTCACCTGGAATCCAACTATAGTCCAAAATTGCCTTGTGATTCTTGAGGAGAAGACCAATCACTGTATAATCTACTTAAATTTCTCATTTTCAAGGAGTAAATGCTTTTCATAATTTGACAATCATAGTAAGAACGACTGGCTTATTCACTTTGCAAAAGCTAAATGAATGGTGGAAACTAAACAGAGTTCCAAAAATACCCTTCACTGCTTACAGTTTAACAGTAGTTTCAATTGCCCACAAAATTAACATTCATTTTTAATTGGGATAGCATAAAACTATAAAATGTGGGGTTTTGAGAGAAGACAAAATACTCACAGTTAAACAATATGACTAGAGATGGTCCTTTTTCTCGCAGAGCAAGTATAGATGGATTTAACAACAACTTCGTCTTTCCAGCTGGAGCAAACTGGACCTTTTCCCTATTTATCAAGAAGCCGAGAGGGGAGCACTCTGCATACACTTAAGCTCCAGACACTCTGCAGACCAATGCTTCAGCTCTATCTCAGAGACAAACTTCCCACACAATCCTCTCTTGGGTCAAAACAAGGGCAGTTATTATTTGACATAAATCAAATAATAACCAGATCATCAGGGATAGAGGTCTTTGGGACCTTCAGGTCACACTCTCCCAGAGTTCTTTATTGTTTACTTAATAAATATTTTGTTTTCTTGATTAAATTTGACATTCTCCCATTTTGGTTACAAAACACTGGGTCTCTAGAAACTACTAAGCAATATGCACAGGAAAGGAAAATCCCTCGTTAACTCAAACTCCACTAACACAGGTGTTATAACAATTCAACTTGAAGTTGATCTCTGCATTACCTACCAAAAAAAGTGTTAATCCAATTATAAATGTGAATAATAATTCAGATGGGTATAACATTATATGTGTACAAGTCATCTAATCCAACCATCTCAATTTTTTGGCTTAGAAAAACTGCAACACAGATACTACTCTTGTTCAGGGGCTCGTAGAAACTCAATGCAAATGCAAACAGTTGAACAGGATATATAGATAAGTTCACTATGATTTTTTTAACGTCATCTCTGTAAACAAAGTTTGTTGGATACCGGGGTCACAGTCTCACACCTGCAAGGCATTTCTACAGAAGCAAGGTTACAAATGTGTTCCACCACTACACTTCCATTCTCCTGGTCACACTGACTCCACTGACTCATGTATTTTATAGGACTCTAGGCTCTGGTCTCTGTCCTCCCTGGCCCTACTGTCATATTCACATGGCATAGGATACACTTTTCTACCTTTCTTGGCATCTGATTTCAGTCCATATTCAGTTTCTGACTTCACAACTACTCTATCGATGCTGACTTCTTCAAGTCAGGGTCCTTATCTTCTACTGGGAAGAATTCATGATAAAATCTCCAAGTCATGTCACATGAGTTTCATTTCTCTTTTAAAATGATAGGCCCCAGGGGCACCTGGGTGGCTCAGTCATTAAGCGTCTGCCTTCGGCTCAGGTCATGATCCCATAGTCCTGGGATCAAGCCCAGCATCGGGCTGCCTGCTCGGCAGGAAGCCTGCTTCTCCCACTACCATTCCCTCTGCTTGTGTTCCCTCTCTCACTGTGTTTCTCTCTGTCAAATAAATAAAAATCTTTTAAAAAAATTTAAAAAAAAGTTTTTAAAATGATAGGCCCTGGATCTGTGAATTTTAATTAGTGAACCAAAGAATAATAGTCCCAGCATTCTAATTCATTTATTTGATTGTAAAATATTCCAAAAACAGGCTCCAAATTAGGTCTTAAAAGAAGTGACACTCTACTAAAAACCTCACAATGAAATACAGCAAAACAAACAGACAGTACTTGATGTGTTTTAAAGGCAATGCTTAAATTCTAAATATTTACCAGGAACATTTGTTTCTTAAAAGACATATTTTTAAAAGAACTTCAACCTTTTCGTTATTAGTATACAAGTATCAGGGATAATTTATAAATTATTTTATCATTATTTTTTATTTTTTAATTGAGTGTAATTGATATACAATATTATATTAGTTTCATAAAGTTTAAAGTTTAACTTTAAAACTTTTGCATTAGTTTAAAGCAAAATCATTCAATATTTGTATGTATTGTGCAATGGCCAACGGAATAAGTCTGATTAACATATTACCATACATAGTTAAAACATCTTTTTCTTATGATGAGGCGTTTTAAGATCTACTCTCTTAGCAATTAGCAAATATGCAGTATACCATTATTAAGTATAGTCACTATCTTATACGTTATAGTCCATAACTTACTTATTTTATAGCTGGAAATTTATGCCTTTTGATCCCCTTCACCCATTTTGCCCACCCTCCACGCTCCAACCCCCAGCAACCACCAATCTGTTCTCTGATTGTTTTATTTTGCATTTTTAAGATTCCACATATAATTGAAATCATGCAATATTTGTCCTTATCTGACTTACTTCATTTGGCATAATGCCCTTGAGGTCCATCCATGTCATTGTAAATGTAAATTGTATATATATGGTGTATGTATGTATGATATTGGTGCACATATAGTATAGATAGCATATTTTCTTTGTCCATTCATCCATCAATGGACACTTAGGTTGTTGCCATATGTTGGCTATTGCAAATAATGCTGTAATGAATGTGTGGGTGCAGATACCTTCTTGACTTAGTATTTTCATTATTTTCAGATAAATACCCAGAAGTATAATTTCTGGATCATATAGTAGTCCTATTTTTTAATTTTTTTAAAGGATTGTGGAGTTTTTTTTTTTAAAAAGATGTATTTATGGGGCACCTGAGTGGCTCAGTGGGTTAAAGCCTCTGCCTTCAGCTCAGGTCATGGTCTCAGGGTCCTGGGATCGAGCCCCGCATCAGGCTCTCTGCTCAGCAGGGAGCCTGCTACCCCCTCTCTCTCTGCCTGCCTCTCTGCCTACTTGCGATCTTTCACTCTGTTAAATAAATAAATAAAATCTTAAAAAAAAAAAAAAAAAGATGTATTTATTTATTTGAAAGAGAGAGAGAAAGCACATGTGAACAAGGGGAGGGGCAGAGGGAGAGGAAGAGAGAAAGAATCCCCAGGCAGACCCCTCTGAGTGGGGAGCCCCACATGGGGCTCCATCCCAGGACCCTGAAATCACAACCTGAGGTGAAATCAAGAGTCAGCAACTTAACCAACTGAGCTGCCCAGGCACCCCTCCCTTTTTTTAAAGGATCTATTTTTAACTTTTTGAGGAACCTCCAGACTGTCTTCCATGATGGCTGCACCAATTTACATTGCCACCAACAGTACACAAGGATTCCCTTTTCTCCACATCCTAGCCAACACCAGTTATTTCTCATTTTTTTATATTATTATAGTCATTCTAACAGGTGTGAGATGGTATCTCATCATGGTTTTGATAATGCATTTCCCTAATAATTAGTGGTGTTGAGCACCTTTTCATGTACCTGTTGGCCACCTCTAGATCCTCTTTAAAAAAATTTCTATACAGATATTCCACCCACTTTTTTTTTAAGATTTTATTTTCAAGTAATATCTACTCCCAAAACGGGGCTTGAACCCACAACTCTGAGACTAAGAGCCACACATTCCACCCACTGAGCCAGCCAGGTACCTCTCCTCTGCCCACTTTATAATCAGATTGGTTGGGTTTTTTGCTATTGAGTTATGACTCTCTATATATTTTGGGTATTAACTCCTTATCAGATATATGAATTCCAAATGTTTTTTTCCCATTTAGTTAGGTTGCCTTTTCATTTTGTTGATTTTGATGATTTCTTTTGTTGTTGTTTGTCTTTTTTTTTTTAAAGATTTTTTATTTATTTGACAGAGAAAAACACAGCGAGAGAGGGAACACAAGCAGAGGGGATGGTAGCAGGAGAAACAGGCTTCCCGATGCGGGGCTTGATCCCAGGGCTCTGGGATCATGACGTGAGCCGAAGGCAGATGCTTAACGACTGAGCCACCCAGGCGCCCCTGTTTTTTAAAGATTTTATTTATTTACTTGACAGAGAGAGATCACAAATAGGCAGAGAGGCAGGCAGAGAGAGGAGGAAGCAGGATCCCTGCTGAGCAGAGAGCCCGAGGCAGGGCTCCATCCCAGAAGCCTGAGATCAATGACCTGAGCCAAAGGCAGAGGCTTTAACCCACTGAGCCACCCAGGTGCCCTGATCATTTCCTTTGTTGTGCAGCTTCTTAGTTTGATGTAGTTCCACTTATTTATTTTTGCTATTGTTGCCTTTGCTTTTGGTGTCAGACCCAAAAAATCGTCACCAACACCAATGCAATAAGCTTATAGTCTATGTTTTCTTCTAGGAGTTTTAGAAATAACTTTTATTATTTAGATAATTACCAATTTTAACCTCTACTTATAACTATAATTATTAGCTTCTATATTCAAATGATATATCTCAAATGCTCAATGATTCAAACTTTTCATTAATTCATACTACCATGATCACTTACACCCTCAATCCTACCCTTAATATATGTGAGATGTTAAAATTCATTGGCAACAAGCTTCCTTATTTAGTTTTGCAAAGAATAATTCATTCAGAACTTTACTGTTTAAAATTTTACATGTACTTCCCTGGTTTATAATAATACCCTAGATTTTTTTTTTATTAACATATAATGTATTATTTGCCCCAGGGTACATGTCTTGAATC
>CM053606.1:84264525-84356011 GCA_028646535.1 Procyon lotor | reverse complement strand
ATTCCCTTGAACTTGCCCTGATGGCTACATGATGGATGTCATTACTCTGGACTCATGTACAAGGAAGGGCAGAAAAGCAAGGGTGTGGAACCCCGAAGCATATGTCCCTTTGTTAAGAATAGAAAAGCCTGGGGCACCTGGGTGGCTCAGTTGGTTGAGCATCTGCCTTCATGATCCTCAGCTCTGCTCAAAATGAGCCCTAACTTCTCCTGCTCCCCCAGGGGCTCCTGCACCTGAGCCAGCTCCTGTAAATGCAAAGAGAGCAAATGCACCTTCTGAAGAAGAGCTGCTGCTCCTGCTGCCCTATGGGTGGTGCCATGTTGCCGAGGGCTGCGTCTGCAAGGAGGCATGGGACAAGTGCAGTTGCCGTGCCTGTTCCAGATGTAAATAGAGCAACATGTACAAACCTGCAGCTTTATTTTGTTGTTGTTTAGTTTTTATTTCATAATCATAAACTTAACTCTGCAATCCAGCTAGACAAGGAAGATAGGGAATCCATAGAACTGCAGCCAGAGTACAAAGATTATGGGATATTTCGAGCAGATGGGGGTGAAGAAGGGTGCTCTCCTGAGCTACAGAAGGAATGGTCTGGTAGTTAAGATAAAACACAAGTCAAATGTATTAGAGTTGTCCACAGTCAACATTGGTGATCTTCTGGTTGGTCTTGCCATTCTCGGACCCAAAGCACTCCATGGCTTCCACATGCCCTCTTTCACCTTGCCAAAGACCACACACTTGCCATCTAAGCACTCAGTCTTGACTGTGCAGATGAGAAACTGGGAACCATTTGTGTTGGGTCCAGCATTTGCCATGGACAGGATGCCAGCATCCATGTGCGTTAGGATGAAATTCTCATCATGGAATTTCTCCCCACAGATGGACTTGCTGCCAGTGCCATTTTGGCTGTGAAGTCACTTCCCTGACACATAAATCCTGCACTAATCTTATGAAAGCAGGAAACTTTATAATCAAATCCTTTCTCCCCAGTGCTCAGAGCACTGAGCACTCCAAAAGTTCTCTAACGTCTTTGGAATTTTCCCTGCAAACAGCTCAAAGGAGACCCAGCCCAAGAGCTAAGAATCTTCCTCGATGCTGCCAAAGAACACAGTAGGGTTGACCATGGTTGGGAGGCAGAGGCGGCTGGAGGCAACTGGAGGGCCACAGTGTCTGCCCAAACTTGAAGTTTTAAAACACTTTTTTCATATTACCTTGACCTGTTTGATACATTCCTGTTTCTATAAAATATATGAATTACAATAAAAGTTGTTAACTTAAAAAAAAGTGAATTGGAGGCGAGGTAGCAAAACACAAGAGATAGAAACATTCTCTGTTCATTTGGCTAGAAGTTCAGCTGCATGGAGGAGCAGGGAAGTGGGATGGTGTCTAGACTGGAATTTAAGGTCCAGATTTAAGGTTGCTTTTAACAGGAAGCAGACTATGTTTGTAAGATGACAGGAAAGATGGTAGTGAAGAGCGGAGAGACTAATGATGCAGGAAGGCAAAGGAATGATGAAGACAACTCCAAATAGTTTATGCCCATGGGTTCCAACCTACTTGTGGTCTTTTCTTCCTGACCTTCTATCTGCCTATGGTCTTTGGACTTACTTACTCAGCCACCCTCCACAAATGTGTCAGCTAATTCCTTGCAATAAATCCCTTCAAATCCCTGGTTCTGCTTCTCTGGTTAAATTCTGACATTGAATTTGATCCTTAAAAAGTCATTGAAGGGGCACCTGGGTGGCTCAGTGGGTTAAAGCCTCTGCCTTCAGCTCAGGTCATGATCTTAGGCTCCTGGGATCGAGCCCCGCATCGGGGCTCTCTGCTCAGCAGGGAGCCTGCTTCCCCGTCTCTGCCTGCCTCTCCGCCTGCTTGTGATCTCTCTCTCTCTCTTTGTCAAATAAATAAATAAAATCTTATAAATAAGTAAATAAAGAAATAAATTCAACTGAGAAACTTCTAGAGATTGTCCTAAAGAAGCAGACAAAATTATTTGCCTAAAATCAATGAAGGTTAAATGCAGAGATGTGATTCAAATCCTAGGCAGTGCACAGAAAATGCTCTTTCCACTATAAAATGCTTCCTCACAACTGTATCCTATTGTAAGAACTAAACCAAGAGACCAGAATGTATAACACCAGGAAAATCCTTATACATCCCCATTAGTCTGGGATCAAATTTTTTTAGAACATTTGTACTAAGACAAATACCCATTTGGTTTTGCAGTAATTTAAAAGCCAGTCTCTAACCTATTCATGTATGGTTAATTGATTTGTTACAAAGATGCTAATACCATTCAATGGGAAAAGAATAGTCCCTTCAACAAATGGTGCTGGGACAACTCGATGCCCACCTTCAAAAGTATGAAATTGGACCCCTGCTTCATATCATATAAAAAGTTAACTCAAGGGGCGCTTGGGTGGCTCAGTGGGTTAAAGCCTCTGCCTTCGGCCCAGGTCATGATCTCAGGGTCCTGGGATTGAGCCCCACATCAGGCTCTCTGCTCAGCAGGGAACCTGCTTCCCCCTCTCTTTGCCTGCCTCTCTGCCTACTTGTCATCTCTCTCTCTGTCAAATAAATAAGTAAAATCTTTAAAAAACAAAAGTTAACTCAAAATGGGTTAATGACCAAAATATAAGCGCAAAAATCATAAAACTCTTAGAAGAAAACACAAGGGTAAACTGACACGATCCTGGATTCAGGAATGGTTTCTCAGATTTGGCATCAAAACTTTGAATAACAAAAGAAAATATAGATAAATTGGACTTTATCAAAATTAAAAACTTCTATACATCAAAGAACATTCTCAAAAAGGTGAAAAGAAAATGTACAGAATGGGAGAAAATATTTTCAAATCATATATGTAGTATCCAGAATATCAAGAATTCTCACAACTCAACAATAAAAAAGACCAAAAAAAATCTGATTTTAAAAATGCACAAAAGGACTTGATTACACCTTTCTCTAGAGAAGATACACAGATAAAACAAACACATGAAAAAAATCAACATCATTAGCCACTAGGTAAACGCAAATCAAAACCATAATAAAATACCACTTCATATGCCCTAGGATATAGCTATAATTTTAAAAACTAGTAACTAAGAGAAGCCTGGGTGGCTCAGTCAGTTAAGGGGCTGCCTTCAGCTCAGGTCATGATCCCAGGGTCCTGGGATCAAGCCCCACGTCAGGCTCCTTGCTCGGTGGGACATCTGCTTCTCCCTGTCCCTCTGCTGCCCTCCTTGCTTGTTCTCCCTCTCTCTCTCTCAAATGAATAAGATCTTTAAAAAAAAATTTTTTTTTTTAATAGTAACTAAGTGTTGGTGAGTGTGTGGAGAAACTGGAACTTTAGTATATTGCTGAAGGGAATGCAAAGTAGTTCAGTATTTTGGAAAATAGTTTACTGATTCCTCAAAAATTTAAACAGAATTGTCATATGACCAAGCAATTCTACTCCTAAATACATACCCTAAAGAATTGAAAACAGGTACTCAAATACATGTTCACATCAGCACTATTCACTTTAGCCAAAAGATGGAAACAGTACAAGTCCCCATCGATAGATAACTAGATAAACAAAGTGTAGTATAAACATATAATGAGATATTAATTAAGCCATAAAAAGAAATGAGTACTGGGCACCCAGGTGGCTCAGTTGGTTGGGCATCTGCCTTTGGTTCAGGTCATGATCCCAGGGTCCCTGCTCCATAGGGAGTCTGCTTCTCCCTCTGCTCCTGCTCCCACTTGTTCTCTCAATCTTTCTTTCTCTCTCAAATAATAAATAAATAAAATCTTAAAAATAAAAAGAAAAGAAATGAGTACCAACCTATGGTACAATGTAGGTGAACCTCAAAAACACTGTTAAGTAAAAGAAGGTAGACACAAAAGGTCACATATTGTATGATTTTATTTATATGAAATATCCAGAATAGGTAAAGACAGGATGCACATTGGTGGTGGCCAGGAGCTGGTGTGGGCTAAGTGGGGACTAATAGCTTAATGAGTATGGTCTTTTGGGGTGATGAACGTGTTTTGGAACTAGATAGAGGTGGTAATTGCAGGACACTGTGAATGTACTAAATATCATTGAAATATTCACTTTTTGTGTGGTTAATTCTAAGTTTCATAAATCTCAACTTAAAAACAAGAAAAGCTAGGTTCCAAATTTGGTTCTAGAGTTGCAGTTCATATTAAGCAATCAAAAAGAATGTCTCTTAAGTTGTACTGGTTTTCATTTTATGTTAAGATTAAGCGAATTCGATTTTGTGTTTTGGAACCGTTCTGCTGAATTTGAAAACTAAACTAAATGTGGCTTTTACTTCTAAACAAAACAGTAAGAAATAAAGTTACAAGATACAAGTGGTTTGGTTGCTTTTTTTTCTCAAGGGTTTTAAAATATTTCTGAGATTTTTAATAGTAAAAGGAAATCATATTTAGTACAGCTGGATCATTTCTACATAATTGGCTTTTCATTCTTGATCTGGTTTTGAACTGTTTACTCCACTTTAGTAATTAACCATTATCAGCTTCATTAATGAAACAGAAACCACCTCCTATAATCATTTATAAAATACTTGTCAGACAAAATTTAAACAAAGAATAGGATCTGGGCAAAGTAACAGCTCTTTAAAATCTACTGCAACTAATTATAAAATATCCTACTTATTTTGTTGTTGTTTTCCATTTATTATGAAAAAGTCCTTCAGGACCTACAGCATTTCTCTTGGCATAGTTATGTGAGTTCTTTTATATAAGAGTAATTATTTTAACAAAACTTTTTATCCACTGATGTGAAAAGATGAGTTTTCAGCTATTTATTTATATCTATAAATTACAAAAATCGAACTATTTAATCAAGCTACCTTTAGAGACATTATTTTCTATTTTACTTAATTTTTAGTTGACTGAGTAAAAAAAGACCATGGGAGATAGTTTAAGACATATTTCTTAGTTTAGGGGATATATTTATGAGATTGCACAAGCAAAATTACAGCTTGTATATCCAAAAACAAAATTAGATTTAAGTATTCTAAAAGATTGCTCTACTGGCATTTAATAAGAATACCACAAAGTTTTAAATGATTTATAGGAAAACATGCTCTTCAGTTGTAATCCTTTTTCCCCAAGACTTCATATTTTATAGAGTTCAGAATATTATTAATTTAGACAAATATTGTCTATTGTCTAAAAAAAACAAAATTTTTTAGAAAAAAATTAGAATGTTAACTCAGAATATATGGGATAATGATAAGATGCAAACTTTATATATATAAATGATGCTAGTGACAGATCATCAGTTGAACATGTTCTTTGAGCTTCTTTTCTAGTTCACAACTGCACTTTGCTAGCTAAAAGATCAACAGTAGCAATGGAGCGGGAAAAGGCTTATAAGGAGATTTAATCCGTGATTTCTTTTTCATTGCTATTCCGTTAGAATCTTGGTCTGTAGCTATCTGTGTTCCCAGTGCCCATCACAGAACCTGGTTCATAATGGGTGTTCAATAAGTATTTCTTGTATGAATGAATAAATGAATAAATGAATGAAGGATGAAGGACTGCTATGCTAACCAACTGAGCTTACCATCCAGAAACTAAAAGTGAAGATGTAATAAAGTAATGCCTCTAGCATTCAAGAAAGTCAAATACTCACTTAAGGAGCTCATTACCTTACACCTTCAGTTTTGAATTCAAGATTCCTTTATCGTCATTTTGTAGGAGGAAAACTGAGCACTAGTAGTTGACACTTTGTTTATGCATCTGTTAGTGCTTTATCTTCCTGGGCTTTGTTTTCCTTCATATTTATCTAACCAATTAATCATGGATACCTTATAATTAAGCAAATATCATGTTCATTTTTATTTCCCTGGTGCTTAACACAGTGATTTGCATGTAAGAGATAATAAATGCTTGCTGAACCCAAAGTTTATACTTTTTAAGAAAATATTTTCTTCATTTTTATGTCATTTCTAGGGTATTAATATAGGACAGACCTTTCAGAATACAGAAATATGTAGTTAATGACATGGGCATTTCTACTTATTTACAACACTATATTTTCAAAATCTTATTACTCTGGTTTATGAAGAAATGGTTCCAAAATATTTATGTCCTCTAATTAGCATTAAATAATATTTCATGAAGTTTCTTCATTTGGCTTTTGCAGAATACTATACATTTTTAAGAATCATATTAATACAACAACCAATGAAGAAATTAAATTTTATAACAACCCCAGTTTCAAAAGCAGAAAATTTCTCTAATGTTCCAGTTTCAATTCTCCTATTTGGGAATTTGGAAGATAAAACTGCCCACTAGTTTTCCATAACACCAGTGAAAATCTATATGAAAAAAATATTACTTCTCCAAAGTGACAAAGGTACACAAGCACCTGTTAAGGGTCCTTATTCTGAGAGGGGAATAAAAAATACACACACACACACACACACACACACACACACACACACCATCTGGTTTAAATATGCAGGTGACTCTCCTTTGTATGAATTAAAGAATTAAATGCTATCAGGCAGAATTTCAGTCACCATTTCTGACACTAACACTTTGTACCTGGAAATTTCCCCAAGGTTTTAGATTATCAGATATTTTGTATAAATGCACATTAAAACATAGAATCAAATACTCTAAATTTTTTCCCATTATACTTCCCCTTTACTTTAATCAATATTATGTTTGGCACAATATAGAAATGCACGTGATTTGTGCAGACTTTCTTTTGGCATTGCCAGTCTGTTTTGTGTGATGCCGCACTGACAGATAAGCTCAGGCTCTAATTGTAAGGATAAAAAATTATTCACATTTTTAATGTAGTGTTTATGACTGCTTGGCACTTGTCGTTACATTAATGCCAGAGTTAGAAGGGTTATTTTTTTAAATTATGGAGGAGGATAGTTGCTTTTTCTTGTTATTTAACTAAATCACCTAATTGTTTGTTAGCGGCTCTTCTGAGTCCTGCCAGAATGAACTTGTCTCATTTTGACAAGATGCAGAAGGGGCACTAAGAGTTATTAAAAGCACTAAAACATTAACCTTTAGCAACCTCATTTTTCACTTGGTACCCACATTTCAGTATTTTATCAAACGGAAGTTAAACACTAAAAATTAGGAACAACTAAAAAAAAAAATTAGGAACAAATGATCTTTTCTCTTCAAGCTGAAAGAATAAAAGTGATAGAAATAAAGGCATTAGAAGTAAGAGACAGTGGAAATAGTTGTTTTAGTGTTAATGTAATTCCAGTTACCTATGGCTGGTGAAACTAGTGTCAGGGAGGGAATTGTTCTAGAAACATCCACTACGATTATCTTCAGAATTTCAAGATTATAGAACTAACAGTATCAGGACTTGATTTATTAAACATTACACAAGAATTCCAAATTAAAGAATTTTGAGATCAGAGTATTTTTTTTAAGATTTTGTTTATTTATTTGTTTGACAGAGAGAGATCACAAGTAGGCAGAGAGGCAAGCAGAGAGAGAGGTGGAAGCAGGCTCCCCACTGAGCAGAGAGCCTGATGCAGGGCTCAATCCCAGGACCCTGAGATCATGACAGAGCCAAAAGCAGAGGCTTTAACCCACTGAGCCACCCAGGTGCCCCGAGATCAGAATATTTTAGATACCAGCCCCTGAAATCACAAATTTAATTCAGTTCAATTTTCAGCCATTCACAGCACACCTCAATAGTAGGTTCACAACAGAGGCGCCTAGGTGGCTCAGTGGGTTGAAGCCTCTGCCTTTGGCTCAGGTCATGATCTCAGGATCCTGGGATCAAGCCCCACATTGGGCTCTCAGCTCAGCAGGGAGCCTGCTTCCCCCTCTCTCTCTGCTGGCCTCTGCCCACTTGTGATTTCTCTCTCTGTCAAATAAATAAATAAAATCTTTAAAAAAAAAAATAGTAGGTTCACAACAAATATTACTGCTACCCCAAATCTCTTGCCACCTGTCCATAACCAAAGCACTTCCTTGGCTACTAGAGGAATGTAGAGATAAACACAACCTAATTTCTTTCTAGTGGAGGACTAGGACATGTATATAAGTATGAATATGCATATATATAAGTGTATATATGTATATATATATATATACATATATATCATGTATACACAGATAGAATGTCATAAGTTCTAGGCAAACAAAGAATTATGAAGACATAGTAAAGGAAGAAACAAATAATCAGCACAGGCCATAATAAGCATCTGTAGTTGTCGACATTTATCACTCTTTCTAGCCACTGAAAGTATCTGAAATTTTTCATTTATAAAATTCCCTCTCCTTATAATTCTCAGTAAGAGGGCCCAACTTCCACTAGGGAAACTAAAAATGTGGCTTTTCTATCTTCCCTTGCACCTAGAATATAGGCCCATGCCTTAGGCTCGACTGATCAGACATCGTCCCCACTAATTATGCCAATAGTAATGACAGAACAGAATTCCCTGTGGTTGGTAGTCATTGCAGTTGTAAATGAGGTTCTTGGAGCAGCTGCAGCAAAGGTATTCAAAACTGTATGTAGAACAAGTCCAACCACCTTCTGATGAGGACAGTGGTTATAATGTCTCCACTAGACAAGTTCTGCAACATGATCTAGAACATTGTTACTGGTTGCACAACTGTGAACCTAATTCTCCAGTCTTCCTACTGATTCCACCAGCAACCCAATATCCTGAAAATAAATGATCCTCCATTCATATTAACCAGAATTTCTTCCTATAGTTCACAGATAATAACCTTGGTGGACACAGAACTTTAAAAAATGGTAGCTGGCTTTTTAATATATATTCATATATTAGTCACATATTCACCTACTGACCAAGCCCAGGATATAAAGCAAACCCTCTGTCACGTATAATACAGAGCGACAGTCCCCAAGTCTAGCTATGAGAACCAAAATGAGAAGCTTTCAAATTCAAGTAATGGAATTTGATCAGGAGGCCCAAAGGGCACCATTCATTTATTCCACAATATTTATCCCGTAATTACTATTTTTTCAGGCACTCTGCCGGTGCTAGGGATCAATAGTGGCAAAACAAACATTCGCTCTACTCTTAGAGATGATTATCTTATGAGGAAATAGAAAGTAATCTCATAATCATCCTGATGAATACATCATTATAAATGAAATCAATGCTCTGAGACAAGATAGTATGTAAAAAGGAATCTAACCAAAACTAAGATTTTAGAAGGTTTCCCTGATGAAAGATGCTTGAGTTGAGATCTAAAAGATGAGAAATATTTCACTTGGGCCTTGAAGGATCTCAAGCAGAGATGAAAGAATCAAAGTGTCAGGTAAGTACAAAAACATTAATTCAAAAAGATACAAGAACACCCCTATGTTTATTACAACATTATTTATAATATCCAAGATATGGAAGCAACCTATGTGTCCATCAGTAGACAAATGGATAAGGAAGATGTGAGACATACACACAATGGAATATTGTACAGTAAAGAAAAAGGATGAGATTATGCCATTTGAGACAACATGAGTGGATCCAGAGAGTATTATGCTAAGTGAAATAAGATAGACTGAGAAAGACAAATACCATATAATTCCATTTATAAGTGGAATCTAGGGGTGCCTGGCTGGCTCAGTCAGGAGAATATGCAACTCTTGATCTTGGGGTCATGAGTTTGAGCCCCACACTGGGTGTAGAGATTACAAAGAAAAATAAACAAACTTAAAAAAAATAAACTAGCATAAAAAAATTTAAAAGTTAAAACAAAGATAAATAAAATTTTAAAAATAAATGAATAAACAAACAATAAGCAGAATCAGACCTATAAACACAGAGAACAAACTAATGCCAGGGTGGAGGGGAGTTGGGTGTTGGACAAAATGGGTGAAGGGAGGCGGGAGATACAGGCTTCCTATTATGGAATGAATAAATCGCGGAATGAAAGGCAGAGCATAGGGAATATAGTCCAGGATATTGTAATACTCTTGTAAGTGACAGATGGTAGCTGACATATGATAAGCATAGCACAATGTATAAACTTGTCAAATCACTATGTTATACATCTGAAACTGATGTAACATTGTGTGTCAACAGGCACAACAGCAGAGGAGAGTTATCTGGCCCGAGGTAGTGGGTGGGGGTGGCTTTTAAAGGGGGAAGTTGAGGAGGCATTGTGACCTATGGAATTCTCCCTTTTTTGCTAACTGTGCCCGGTTTGAAGTAGCCCATTGTTCAGTGAGGGCCTATGGATATCCTGAGGTGGGTTCCCTGAGGGGCTGGTCTGTATCCAGCCAGGAGATTGCTGTAGACCTTTTCTGCATTCTATTGCTCAAGTCTATTTGCCAAAAAGAGGACTCTACACTTACATCATTCCAGGATGTTTTTAAGAAGTCAATTTCTAGGGGTGCTTGGGTGGCTCAGTGGGTTAAAGCCTCTGCCTTCAGCTCAGGTCATGATCTCAGGGTCCTGGTATCAAGCCCCGCATCAGGCTCTCTGCTCAGTGGGGAGCCTGCTTCCCCCCCCCCCCTCTCTCTGCCTACTTGAGGTCTCTCTCTCCCTGTCAAATAAATAAAAATTAAAAAAAAAAATTCAATTTCTAGATCCTCAAGAAGCCTTTCTTTTAATAATTGGTATGTCTTAGAATGAGTATACATTCATAATAATAATTTTACTCTATAAAAGAAATACATATCCTTCATCCAACCCAAAACTTACCATGGTATTTTCCTTGGGTTATACTCCCAGAGCATGAAACAAAAGCATAAATGAAAATGCTAGTTTAGGGAAACCTCCCTTAACAATGTATCAAAGCACATTACCCCATAGGATTTCCTAATTTCTTGGTATGGCCTGGCATTAGAGATTGGGTATTTTGGCCCACACTGGGGTATTCTGAATTTGGAACAAATAAAGCAGTATAAAGTAAGGGTTATTCTTTTAAATATAAATTGAATATATATTTAATATCTATTATATATATACTTATATGTCATATATATGGAATATTAGTGATACACTCAGGTTTTTTTTAGATACACTGGCTAAAACCTAGGGATAAATACTGTATTTTATTCAACTATTAACTATTAAAGCCAAATTTATCAAATCATATAATTAAATATTTATCCCAGTCAATTCTTATCCTATAAAATGTTGACTATTTCCTGCCTAACTTTCTGAAAAAGTGAAAGTATTTATGTTTTTCATGAAAAATCATAGAAGACAACCTGAAAATGATTAAATAGGTCACCATTTTTCAACTGCCTTATAGAGAGCTCACAAACACAAATGTGTAAGGAAAGAGTTGCATTCATCTCTGGGTGTGAACAATCTCCACAGTTTTATTTGGCGGAGGGCGGGGCGAGGAGGAAAACTCCCTTGAATTCACCTTCACCATAAGGCCCTCCACTCCCTATTATTAGCTCAATTAACTCATTTGCAGTTCCTATCTGGTCCCTCTTGGTCTTTGAGTTTACAACTCCTAGAAGGAAATACTTTGTATTTGGAACAATACATACAATTATTCCAAGTTGTTGTTGAGAGACAGTTCCCCAGGGATGGCTTACACATCTGCACACCTTGTAATCGATACACCTACTCCCTTTGTTCATACTATCTTTTCAAAGATGTTTGAATGGCAAACAGCCTTTAAAAAGAAGATAGCGCTTCCCCCCAGACCAAAAGGGGGGCATGCTTACTACTCATTATAAAAGATACATTTCCCTAAACTCCAGGTTCCTCCCATATCGCCCTCCTCTAGAGGTACAGGTGTCCTCTGGTCCTCCATGTCAGCTCGAGAATTGAGGATTGGGGGAAAGCACAAAAGTGTGGATATTCTAGCTACTGCGACTGCACAGCATAAAAACAGCCCTCCATCTCTGCCCACGAGTTTCCAGCACAGTTCCCTCTAATCTTTTAGGTGGTTCTTTCTCCAGCCTCAGGCAATTTCCTCACAGGCTGTGCTGATCAGTACTTGGCTGAAGAATTTAAGGGGATGCTTTGCAGATCTAGGGACAGGACTAGAGTAAGGCAAACAAGGTGCCCAGGGCCGAAAAATCTGAGAAGGTCCTAACTCTCAGGTTCAAACAAAACCTAAGAATGAGTACCTCCTTGAAGTCTGTGGTCTGGGCATCTCTCTCGCCTCAGCCTGGTCCTGCCTCAGCCTAGTCCCAGCCCTGCCCCCAGCTCTCACTGCCCTTGTGCACCCCCCTTCCCTCTTCCCCCCTCCTCCCTCCCTCGCTTTCCCTCCCTCTCCCTCTTCCTCTCTGTCTCTCTGTCTCCTGAGGGTTTCTCCTCTCCCATATTCAGCCCATTTAACTCTGGGATACCTTGACCTCCCCAGACTCCCAGCACTTTCTCTTCAGCTCAGGGTGCCTGGATGGCTCCTCCCTGTGCTGTTTCTGGAACCTCTCTGCCGGTAGTTAAGTCAGACAATCATAAGGCTCTCCTCAATGATTTCCCTTCTCGAAAGATCACTCTCCTATGTTGGCTGATATCGAATGTCTTGAAAATCATCGCTGCATATATTTCGTGCAATTTTTTAGTTAGTTCAAAACAGGCAGGAGGATGAATCTGGTCCTCATTACTACATCTCGGCTGAAGGCAGAAGTCTTGGGTTCTGTTTCGATTGCTTGGTGTTTTACTGTCCATGCTGTGAAACAAAACATGTTCAATGGATTTTGGTACTTGAGCTGTCCAAAGTGTCAGACACGAGCAGTCTTTGACTGATGAGCTGCCTTAAAGAGGCAGAGTTGCTATGTGGTCCCTTCAGAAAGGAACTTTCCCAGGATTCTGGATGGATAGCTATTCAGGGTAAGCTGATATCTACGGTAATGACTCAAGAGTATCATATAGCAGGATGTGTGTTTCCAGCCCTATGGTCAGTTTTTCTACTTCTGCCTCACCTTACGACTGTTTTCTTTGAGTCATTTCTCAATAACCTGACTAGTTCTACAGATCAATTTCCTGTGCTGTTTAACCCAGAAATCATCCCAGACAGGCACAGTCTACTTACGGGCCAGGCACTATACTTGGTTCTTTGTATACATTGCCTCTTGAATTTCCACCACCATCTCGTTACACAGCTACTAGTGTAATCCTCATTTTATAGATGAGGGAAGTGAGGCTCAGAAAACGTAAATGATTTACTTTTTCAGGTTACACAGTTGGTAGTTGTTTATCCAAATAAAATCTAGGTATCTTCAACTCTAAGGGTCATATAGTGGTTCGGGAAGGAATAGGTTAACACAGGAGATAAACGGGACTATCCTCCTCAACACACCGATCACATTGGGGTGCCTGGCTGGCTCAGTCAGTGGAGCATGCCACTCTTGTTCTCCAGGTTGTGAGTTCAAACACAATCCCTAGATGTAGAAATAATTTAAAAATAAAATCTTAAAATGCAAAAACAAAACAAAAAGCATTGATCACAGCATAGAATAACATAGAGATGTTGAATCACTATGTTGTGCGCCAGAAACTAATGTGACATTTTGTGTCAACTATACTTAAATTTTTAATTTAAAAAAAGGGGTGGGGGCACCTGGGTGGCTCAGTCATTAAGTGGCTGCCTTTGGCTCAGGTCATGATCCCAGGGTCCTGGGATTGAGCCCCTCATCGGGCTCCCTGCTCAGCAGGAAGCCTGTTTCTCCCTGCTCAGCAGGAAGCCTGTTTCTCCCTCCTGCACTCCCCCTGCTTGTATTTCCTCTCTCGCTGTCTCTCTCTCTCTGTCAAATAAATAGATAAATAATCTTAAAAACAAAAACAAAACCACTGACCATAATATGTATGGCCTTGTGACCACAAAAAAGAAAGAGGCCTGATATAAAAACCATAATCCTCACTTCCTGGAAGCAAGCTGTTGGAACTTCTTGGCTTATCTTTCAACATGGCCTATCTCATACAAGACCAATAAAAGAATGGACAGACTAAGCTGAGTGGTCCACCAGGGCAGTGTTATGGCATAAATGTAAGACTACTCTTTAGTTCTCATCTACTGGGACATGCCACCATCTATCAGGGAGAAAATCATGGAAATGGGCAAAAGGGAGTCACTAGAAATAGAAGTTGATGGGTATCTTGCAAACCCCAAATGGCCACGGACATGGCCCTCTAATTTTTAGCTAGATCAATAAAGTCAAGAACAATAAAGGCACTTAAGACTACTGAGAGAGTCACAGGGAGTTGAATCTAAGATGAATTCCTATTCTATGAGATGATAGAGCTTCAGAGGAGACTCAGTCATCCAAGATACATTGCAGGAATGCCTCTTCAATAACTGAAACGTAAGATAATAAAATATCTTCAGGATAGTCTCTAAATGAGAGATTAGACTAAAGTCTCAAAAGGAAACTACCATAAGTATTCTAAGTGAACGGGCTCAATCATTTATTGGCAACCCCAATATACACTGTATTCTCTTTCTCCTAGATGACTAAGAATAACTGTTAAATAAAATTTGCAATATTGAACTTCCACTGTGCTTCAATTGATGATATTTTAGTTCTCTTCAAACCAATGTAAAATGCCTAAGAAAATAAGGGCGCGAGGGTGGCTCCATCATTTAAGCATCAGACACTTGGTTTTGACTAAGATCATGATCTCAGGGTCATGAGATTGAGTTCTGCATGGGGCTTGGCACTCAGAGGGGCGTCCGCTTGAAATTCTTTCCCTCTCCCTTCCCCCTCTACTCCCCCTCATGCCCTGGTCCTCCCCACCTCTAAAATAAATAAAATCTTTAAAAAATAAAATAAAGTAGGGGCGCCTGGGCGGGTCAGTCGTTAAGCGTCTGCCTTCGGCTCAGGTCATGATCCCAGGTCCTGGGATGGATACCTGCATCAGGCTCCCTGCTCAGCAGTAAGTCTGCTTCTCCCGCTACCACTCCCTCTGCTTGTGTTCCCTCTCTCACTGTGTTTCTCTCTGTCAAATAAATAAAATCTTTGAAAAATAAAAAATAAATAAAATAAAAGAAAGTAAAATGCCTCAGAAAAATCAACTTAAATATTTTCCTATCTAGCCCCCTGCCGGCCAACCAGTCACAAACCAGAATCAGCCCAACCTGACCCAGACCACAAAGGACTACCCTGCAGACTCAAGAACAAAAGAAATAGTTATTGTTTTAAGCCATTGAGTTTGGGGGTAGTTTATTATGTAGCAATAGATAAATGATACACCTTCTGTTTCACTTTAGTACTGGATTCCCACCATTCAATGACCACCCCCACTACGATTCTCAGCACCTAAATTTACCTCCTTTTTCAAATGAGAAAAACAGATGTCCTTAACTCCCCACCCTGATTGAACACCATGCTATAGCATAGTGGCAAAGAGTACTGATCCTGAAGCCAGACTTTCAATTCTTATCTTGGCTCTGGCACAGATAAGCTATAAGGTTGAGAGAAAATTAGATGTTCTTTCTCTGTAACAGTAAGGACAATGACAATACCTACTTCATATGGTTTTGGTGAGAATTACGAACAAACCCTTCCAACAATTTTGTTGCCCATAGTCAATACCTTAAAAACATAAGCTACTATTATTTTTATTGTGCACTGGCCAGTAACCCAGAGCTTGATTTTTTAACAGCCTTATTCACGTACCCTATTTGTTACTCATATACCATAAAATTCACACATTTAAAATATACAGGTCAGTGGTTTTTGGTATGTTCACAGAGTTGGCCACCCATTACCGGAATCTAATTTTAGAGCATTTTCATCACCCCAAAACAAAGCTTGATTCCAAGACTCAAAACACTAAAGTGGCTGTCAGCCACATCCTCGAGGAAAGGCCAAAAGTCCAACAGGGAATACGAAATACTGATGCCAGTCTAATGAGCAGGAGCAGAACTGTAAACAAGAGCTGAAGCCAAGAATTAGGGTCAGATGGAGACAGAACTGGAGAGGAAATGAAGTTCAATACATAGCCACAAACAGAACTAGCCTGTCTACAGCTAACATTTTCACATTTGCCATATTGGCTTAAAGGTGTAGCACCCCCGGGGCACCTGGGTGGCTCAGTCGTTAAGCGTCTGCCTTCAGCTCAGGTCATGATCCCAGGGCCCTGGGATTGAACCCCGCATGGGGGCTCCCTGCTCAGCAGGAAGCCTGCTTCTCCCGCTACCATTCCTTCTGCTTGTGTTCCCTCTCTCGCTGTGTTTCTCTCTGTCAAATAAATAAAATCTTTAAAAAAAAAAAAAAAAGGTATAACACCCTGGAAAGCTCACTTCCCGCACTCAGACCTACCCTGCCAAGGCTTCGAAAGCCGGGGCTTGCCCCAGACTTCTGACCTCTAAAGGGTTCTAACATACCCTGGTATGCCTTAGTCAAGGTTTCTTGGGTTATAAATACAACCTTCAAATATCCTCCAAATTTCCCAGAACTGAGGGGATCACCTTTCTCTTCTATGTCTAGCTAACATAGCCTAAGCCTCCATTCTATGTTACTGCAGACCATTTTGTCCACACTTACATGCTCCCACAAATACATCGTTATTGTTTCTTGCCATCTCTTCCTCCAGCCTACTACTCTGTTTCTCACAAGATCTCTTCCTGCTATCTCAAAATCTTTTCTCCATCCTTTCCACCATACACTTTGCACCAAGTGTAGACATAGGCACCTCCCCAAAATCCCAAAGCATGGCTAGCCTGAGTCTTTAGTGTTCATCACTGTGATCGCTGACTTAAAGATAAAAGAAACTACAACACAGGAAAAGATGATTTTTTTTTTAAGATTTTATTTATTTATTTGACAGAGAGAGAGAGAGAGATCACAAGTAGACAGAGGTAGGCAGAGAGAGAGGAAGAAGCAGGCTCCCTGCTGAGCAGAGAGCCGGATGCGGGGTTCAATCCCAGGACCCTGAGATCATGACCTGGGCGGAAGGCAGAGGCTTAACCCACTGAGCCACCCAGGCGCCCCAAAGATGATATTTAAAACAAAATTTTAGTCATCATTGACCTAGTATCTTCTGACAATACTTTACCACAGAGGGTTCCCTACCAGTGATCTCCAGTTGGCTGAAGTGTTGTAGAATGACAGCTCTCTTTCCAAAATTAGGAGTCCTTTCAACAGTTTCTATCTTTTCCTTTCCAGACCATGGGCTTTCCCTCTCTTTCGAAAACGCAGCCAGAGCAAGGCCTTCTCTACTTAGGGCCCACATTTCCTCCTTGAGGATGCCTGATGGTGGTAACGAGCATGTTATTTAGGAACGATCTCCTGTTTCCCACCATGCAAAATATGATATGGACCCTGGCTGCAGGAAGCAGCCATAATTATATCCATAATAGTTGACAGTAGAATTTCCAAAGTCTGACTTATTCAACCTTAACTAGGATCACATGTGGCTCACTGACTGTCTCACTCAGATGCCCTCATGTCAGACCCAATCCAGCGCTTTTTCACACATGTTTCTCCAGGTTACAACAAAAAGTTTCAGATCTTCATGTTCCTCTTATGGTCTGCTCTCCCAATTTCTTATAAACAAACATTTATGTGATAGGCACAGTCCCAAAGAAAAATAATGATTATATTCTGTCATAAAGCAGCCTAACTCTGGAATTATAAAGAAAGCTGTAAGCAGCCAGTTCTACAAAAAATGTACACAATGTAGAAGATGCACATAAATCATACTACTAAACCAAACATTTATTATCTCAAAATTAAACATATTAATTTGTTTTGTTTCACTGGCTCAGGACCCTCCCCAACACAGTAAGTAGAATTACTCATTACTCAACATCTCCAAGACTGAAAGGGATCACTAAAATACTTATCAAACAATTCCAAGCTTCATCACACAATACAGAGACTGGCTACTGTCCTTAAAAATGACATTCTCTCCAGCTCAAGTGATTTGTCTTTGTCTAGTTTGATCACCTAGGTCAGAGGACAGGATCATAAGAGCTTCCATGCCTTAGGTATTCTTCCGAAATCCAAAAGTCTCTAAACTATGAAAGATTGTTTTCATAATTCATTTGGCAGCAAACCTGGCTACCTCCCATTATACACAAATATTAACTCAAAATGGATAAATGACCCATATGTAAGAACTTAAAATAAAATATAAAATATGTAGGAACTTAAAATAAAAAACAAAATTCTTACAAAAAAATAAGTAATTTTTCACAACTTTGGATTATGCAATAGTTTCTTAGATATTATACCTACAACATAAGAAACCAAATTAAAAATAGGTAATTTGGACTTCATCAAGATTAAAAACATTTGTGCTTCAAAATACTATAAAGAAAGTAAAAATACAAACATAATATAAAGGAAAATATTTGCAAATCATATATTTGATAAGAGACTTGAATCCAGAATACATAAAGAATTCTTACAACTCTGGGCACCTGAATGGCTCAGTGGGTTAAAGCCTCTGCTTTTGGCTCAGGTCATGATCTCAGGGTCCTGGGATCGAGCCCCACATCGGGCTCTCTGCTCAGCAGGGAGCCTGCTTCCCCCTCTCTCTCTGCCTACTTGTGATCTCTCTCTCTCTATCAAATAAATAAATAAAATCTTAAAAAAAAAAAAAAAGAATTCTTACAACTCAGCAAAAAGACAATCCAATTTAA
Organism: Procyon lotor; assembly: GCA_028646535.1. Classification (NCBI taxonomy): domain Eukaryota; kingdom Metazoa; phylum Chordata; class Mammalia; order Carnivora; family Procyonidae; genus Procyon; species Procyon lotor. The sequence continues at coordinate 84,337,477 of CM053606.1, read as the reverse complement.
AAACAATATGTTCCGGGCACCTGGGTGGCTCAGTGGGTTAAAGCCTCTGCCTTGGGCTCAAGTCATGATCTCAGGGTCCTGGAATCGAGCCTCGCATCGGGCCCTCTGCTCAGCAGGGAGCCTGCTTCCCTCTCTCTGCCTGCCTCTGCCTGCTTGTGATCTCTCTGTCAAATAAATAAATAAAACCTTTTAAAAAAAATTAAAAAAATAAAAATAAAAAATAAAAACAATATGTTCGTATAGGCACTTCTCCAAAGAAAATATACCAATGGCCATTAAACACATGAAAAGATGCTCAACATCATTAGTCATTAGGGAAAAGCAAATGAAAAACACTCTGAGATACCATTTCATATCCACTAGGATGGCTCTAACTAAAAAAAAAAATGTATAACAAGTATTGGCAAGGATGAAAAGGAACTGGAACTTTCATCCATTGCTGTTGACAATGTAAAATGATGCAGCTGCTTTGGAATATAGTTTGGCAGTACCTCAAAAAGTGAAATGTAGAATTACCTCATGACCAAGCAATTCCACTCTAGGGTATTTACCCATAAAAATCAAAAGCATATGTTCACACAAAACACGTACACAATGTTCATAGCAGCATTATTCATAATAGCCAAGAAGTGGAAGCAACCCAAATATTCATAAACTGATGAAGAGATCACATCAATAAAATGTGATAAGATCCACACAATGGAACGTTATTCAGTCATCAAAAGGAACGAGGTACTGATACAGGCTACAACATGGATGGAACTTTTAAAACATTTTGCTAAGTGAAAGAAGCCAAACAGAAACGGTACATATTCTATGATTCCATTTACATGAAATACTCAGAATAGACACATCATTAGAGACATAAAGTTGATTAGAGGCTGTGAAGGACTAGGGCGAGAGAAAAATGAGGAGTGTCTGCTAATGGTTATGGAATTTCTTTTTGGGTAATGAATGTTCTAGAATTAGATAGTGGTGATCAATACACAACTTACAAAATATACTAAAAACCACTGAATCATATGCTTTTAGAGAAGAAATTCATTGTACATGAGTATCTCACTAAAGCTAATATTCAAAAATAACAAAACAAAACAAAAAAACATGGCTTGAGTTTTTGTGGCAGCCTAAACTGAGTGAGGTTATATATAATTTTAATATCCATATTAAATGAATATGCATTTATTTGCTGCAGAAATCTGTGTTTAATTATGAGTACTTCCCCAGATCCTGCCAGCAGTGTTATATAATGTACAATACACACACCTTTCTAAAATCTTAAATTTTCTGAATCTCAGAATACATGGTGCCCAAGGTTTTGAATAAGAAATTATGGCCTTGTATAATAAAAAGCTGGCTTAGGATATGCAGTCAATATCAGAAAGGAAAAGTTTGAGCTTGACAGATAATACTAAAGTTCTCTAATGCATAAGGTATTACTTGGAGGAAATCAAAGAATCTAACACATAGGATAATCATGAGGATTAAGTAAGTTAATTAATAGTCCTTAGAACAGTGACTGACACGTAGTAAGCACTTATTAAACATATTATTATTATTCTTGTTGAAGTGGGAGTTTGGTTCCAACGACAGCTCTTCTAGATCTAATCCTTTCCATAAAACCAGTGTTATCTTCTCCTGTAAACTTTGGCTTCCCATTTCAAGAGGATAGGCCTCCTGAAGCACAGCACAGAATGGTAATAGGGGAAAATATCACAGAATAGCATAATGAAGGGTAGGATTCAATGGAGTTGTTTATCTCTGTGGCTTTGAATGGACCCAAAAAGTCATCTTCCAGATTTTGATAGGAACAGACTGTACAAGCGTAGCAAAAAGAAAATTATACAAGGAATTCCACTAGATTGCCCCTCCTGTGGTTCACTGTTGGTTGTGCATACTTAGCACCTCTGCTTTATATAATGTAGATGACCTATAGGGTTATGGTTCAATGATATAAGATATTGCAGAAGAGCACTCATTGTGTAGAATTGTGGGTTTTAGTAAAAGACTATATTAAAGTATTGCTTGCAGATTCTGCAATGGCGAGGTAGGTAGGCCAGCAATGTTATCTATAGGAGACTATGGTAGCAGAAATTTTCTTCCAGAATTTTGTTCATATAATCCGTTTGGCAAATTGGTCTCTAGGTGATTGGCAATGGACATATGAACATACACAAAGGAATTTGACATGATTACTGGAGTCATAATAGGTCTAAGGACCACAGGTAAGTTGTTAGGATACCTGAAGTTAACCCTTTAAAAAACAGGGGAGATGACTACGTTAATCAGGAATCCAGAATATGGACCTTTTGATAAGGGCCATTTCTACTGTCAAAATTCAAAGGGCAGACAAAAACAGTGCATTATATTTTTCATCTAGGGCTTAACAGCTGCAGAGTTTTTAAGGAAGGCATCTTCTCAAGGAAGCTGTGTTGCCCCTTGTCAAAGCATACAAATTTATATTTACCAGTTCTGGCGACATTGGTAACATGAAAGTTAAAACTTTGATAAAATTGCTCATCTTATCTGGTACAGGCTAAGCAATCTCATTTTTTCTCTGAGTTGATCCAAACCAAGGTGGCTAGAATTCACCATCTCAGGATGCCATACTCTCTCAAAACAGTCTTGAAGGTGACTTCACTATCTTATTCCCAATTTCACAGCTCGTCGCAACCAATATTGTCTTCCTCATGAAAGCATGATGACTTTGTAGACTCTTAACCTTCCTGAGCGATAAATCCTGAGACCTTCACAATATTCCAAATATGAAAAGATGACTGTAGCATATACTTTTCCCCACAAAATTAATACAAAACCACACAGGAAACAATAAAATGGTGCCAGTGCAGATGTTAAGTTGTTGCTTAAACCAACTCACTAGCTAAGCAAAGATCCTACACACTAGCTTGTAGCAGAAAAGTTACCACACTTCATGAACTGTCACAATAATTTGAGGACACGCAAAGGTCATGAATGCTAAATATTCAAATTCCAAGAATCTACTGCAGCATGGCTCTCTATATGATGGAAGGGGATCTATCACTGTTGGTTGTATGTTTCCATAATGTGGGGACACATTGAATCTGCCAGGAGTGGGGAAAAGGTGATAAGCCTTTCGAATTAGAATACAGTGCCCACCTATTTAGGTGGGCCCACATTACAAAATGAACCATTTACAGTCTTACTCAAGTTTTATTAAGTATTCAGTAGACTTTGGAGTGAGCTTTGCCATGTAACTCAAGTTGGTACTCTACACTATACAGGAGTTCATAGCTCCCTTAACCCAATGTTTCTGCTGACAAATAACTCCATAACTTTATAACATACATCACATTTAGAAATAAATCTCATTTGTTTTCTTATCAATCAACTGGCCTCTCTTTCCTTTCACTTGACAATTCCAGAAAAGAAGGAAGAGAGTACTTTGGGAGTGTCCAGGCTTGAGAGGAAATAGAAGAGAGCTTGCCCTTTCTGAGGGGGTGTAATAGGGGGAAAACTCAGGGGACTGTGGAAAGACACAGACACATACAGTCCTGGGTTAAAGTCCAAAACAGAAGAAAGATTTGTCCTGTTTCCCACTTGAGATCCTAGGCAGATACAGACCGTTCCATTCTATACCCCATTATTACTTCTTCTAGTAAAATTTGAACTCTTCAGTTCTGCTGTCTCTTATAATGCTAACAAAGGAATTCCAGAACCCAGCCTTCTAAATGCAAGTTTTCTTTTTTTTTTTTCAAGTTTTTATTTAAATTTCAGTTAGTTACCATACAGTGTAACATTAGTTTCAGGTGTATAATTTTGTGATTCCTCACTTACATGGTACACCTGGTGCTCATCACAAGTATACTCCTTAACACCCATCACCTATTTAATGATCCTCCCAACTTGGCTAGATTTCTTTTTAAACAAAGAGTTTCCTAATCTGCATCTCATTATTTAAAGAGAAAGACTGCTGGCTGCCCCCACTACAGCCACTGCTGATGCAGCCACATAAAAAGAGAAATAGTGATTACAGTATGAAAGTCACCCAGAAGTTCCCACTGGCCTCCGAGGAAATGAGAGTAGTAGCTGAGAATATGGCTAAGGAACTTACCAGAGGAGTTCACTGCCACATCAGGGGGGACCAGGGTGGTCTGCAACTAAGGACTCTAAGGATTACTGCTTCAGTCACGGACTTATTGGCAGGTATGCCTTACAGAGATATTAGATCTGTAAACCCCTCCCCACCAGCCACTATGGTCAGGGAGGACTACCAGGCCCTAAGTCTGTAGAGGATACACAAAGCTCGCAGAGGGATGGAACCAGACCAACCACGCTTCCACAAGGCTGGGGTTTGAGGAGGTGAGGGACACTCTTTGCCCCAAATACCCATACTCCATCATGGATTGAAGTGGGGAAAGGGGGAGGAAATCTGAAAAACTGCATCACAATAAAAATCTGATTTACCAGTCAGGAAATGACAGGGGTTGGCGAGGATGCGGAGAAAGGGGAACCCTCCTACACTGTTGGTGGGAATGCAAGCTGGTGCGGCCACTCTAGAAAACAGTATGGAGGTTCCTTACAAGGTTGAAAATAGAGCTACCCTATGATACAGCAATCACACTAGTGGGTATTCACCCTAAAGATACAAATGCAGTGATCAAAGGGGCACATGAACCTGAATGTTTATAGCAACAATGTCCACAACAGCCAAACTATGGAAAGAACCTAGATGTTCATCAACAGATAAATGGATAAAGATGATGTGGTATATACATACAATGGAATACTATGCAGCTATAAAAAAACAAATTCTTGCCATTTGCAACGACGTCGATGGGACTAGAAGGTATTATGCTAAGCAAAACAGAGAAAGAATTATCATATGATCTCACTGATACGAGGAATTTGACAGGCAGGGTGGGGGATCGTGGTGGATAGGGAGGGAAAAAATGAGACAGGAAGTGACCGGGGAGGGAGACAAAACATAAGAGACTCTTAATCTCATGAAACAAACTGAGGGTTGCTGGGATAGGATGGCTGGGTGATGGACATTGGGGAGGGTTTGTGCTATGGTGAGTGCCGTGAATTGTATAAGAATGATGATTCACAGACCTGTACCCCTGAAGCAAACAATACATTATATGTTAATTTTTTAAAATCTGATTTACTTAAAGAAACTGTTCAATTACTTAATTAGACTAAATTTATCAGACTCAACTAAAAGCTATTTTTTTTTCCATTACATCTAATGAGGCAGATAAGGGTTCACAAGAAAGGGCAGATGATAGAAAACAAGCTGCAGTTTCTGTACACAACTATGTAATAAAAGTAAATTTAGGGGTGACTGGGTGGTTCAGTGGGTTAAGCCTCTGCCTTCAGCTCAGGTCATAGTCTCAGGGTCCTGGGATCAAGCCCCCCATCAAGGTCTCTGCTCAGTAGGGAGCCTGCTTCCCCCTCTCCCTCTGCCTGCCTCTCTGCCTGCTTGTGATCTCTCTCCTCTCTGTCAAATGAATAAATAAAATCTTTTTAAATAAATAAATAAAAGTAAATTTGTACCCACTGCATACAGTTTTACACATTGATCACAATTGGTCAGAATATTTGTGAAAAATTTGGAGCACATGAGATGATTACATTAAACAGATGTTTGACAAACAAATAGCCAATTCCATTAAAATAAAAGTACAGTCACCCACCCTTTGGTCCCACACTGACTCCACCATTGTTAATAGGACTTTGGGGCTGCACTGCCCAGTCCTCCCATTCTGCCAGACAAGCAGTTTCAGCATCCAGAGGCTAATCCAATAAGAGGTAGTTTGGGTTTCATAACTAGGACCATCCATCTTGCTCTTCCCCTAAGATACCCAAAACGCCTGTTTTTAGGCTCCCTCATTAATTTGAATGAGAATAGACTTTTTGTTTACTTAAGAAAGATACCAGTCATAGCTTTTGTTTCTTTGTTTTTAATCTCCATACATGAAGGATAAAAGGGCAGTGCCAATGATGTTCTGATTTCGTTAAAAACCAAAAAAAAAAAAAAAACAAAACAAAACCAATGTGTGTGTATCAGTTTCCTAGGGCTATCATAACAAATCACCCCTGGGCGGCTTACTCAAAACAACAGGAATTTATTCACTCCCAGTTGTGGAAGCCAAAAGTCCGAAATCAAGGTATCAACTGTGTTGATACTGTGTGAAGGCTCTGAGGGATCCATTCTATGCCTCGCTCCTAAATTCTCATGGCTGTAGGCAAATCTGGGCTTGTAAGCACACCACTCCAATCTCTGATTCCATCATATGACATTCTCCCCTGTGCGTCTTCTTTTCTCTTACCATTTTAAAAAACAGATTTTATTTTAATTTTTTTTTAAGATTTTATTTATTTATTTGACACAGAGAGAGAGATTACAAGTAGGCAGAGAGAGAGGAGGAAGCAGGCTCCCTGCTGAGCAGAGAGCCAGATGCGGGGCTCGATCCCAGGACCCTGTGATCATGACCTGAGCTGAAGGCAGAGACTTTAACTTACTGAGCCACCCAGGTGCCCCAAATGATTTTATTTTTAAAGTAATCTCTAGGGGCCCCTGGGTGACTCAGTTGGTTAAACGTCTGCCTTTGGCTCAGGTCGTGATCCCAGGGTCCTGGGCTAGAGCCCCACATTAGGTTCCCTGCTAAGAGAGGGGTCTGCTTTCCCTCTCTCACTCCCCCTGCTTATATTCCCTCTCTTGCTGTGTCTCTATCTGTCAAATAAGTAAATAAAATCTCAAAAAAAAAAAAAAAAAAGTAATCTCTACATCCAAAGTGGGACCTGGAGCCCACAACCCCAGATCAAGAGTCGCACACTTTACTGACTAAGCCAGCCAGGCACACCCTTTTCTGTCACTTCTAAGGACAACTGTCTTTGGATTTGTTGTTCATCCTAATCCAGGATGATCTCATCTTGAGATCTTTTTCTTAATTACAAATGCAAAGAACCCTTTCCAAGTAAGGTCACATTCACAAACACAGGGAGTTAAAGTTTGGACATATCTTTTGGGGAGACACAATTCAACCTACTATAAAGCAATTTTAAACCTTTTAGGAAATAAGGATGTTAGTTTAAACATTAATACCAGGCCAATAAATTATTAAATAAGACAACCAATCAGAATTATAGGCTTTTTAGAAGTTAAAGTTTATTTTCACAAGCCAGAGCAACAATCTCTGAAGTCAGGGTGTCCCTTAATTAGAATTAACATTTACAAGAAGTTTTATGATATAAACTAGTATCTGCTTTTCTGACTTTCTAGAAGACTAAACATTTTTCCTTATCTTATTGAGATTTCTTTTACCATAATGATGAGGGTCTGTGGTTTTTCAAGACCAAGTCCTAGAAAGCCATTAGTTAGCAGTAACAGGAAAAAATAGGTATGAGAGCGCAAAACTTACCCTATGGAGGACAAAGGAGCAAAATAGAACAGACACATTTTTCTAATCTTATACCAACAATTTCATTCCAAATGTCTTCCGAGAGGCATACACCATATACAGGAAACCATTTTCATGCTTCTCACTTTTGCACACTTCAGGAATTGGCATGGATATGCTCACCACGCTGTATCCATTCTTTACCAGGAAGAAGGCTTGATTGGCATTCAGCTGTAAGAGCCTTCTAATTATTTTGATGAGTTCACTCATGTTGACATGATCAGCTATGAGGAACTCAGTTTGATCCAGGATAGGAAACTGCTTCTCACCCTTGTATGGTTCCCCCCCCACACACCCATGTATGGTTCTATTATCACTGGGATTTTGGCAGGATGCTGCTCTTGGATAACTCTGGCATTTTTATTCTTTGTTCCAAAGTGCAGCACCACTTAAAGGCCTTCTCCAAGGTTTTGGCCCGGTAGGTTGAGGTGGTGTGGCAGCAGTGGTGGCTCTGATTGTGGTAACAGCAACTTCTGCAAAAACTTAGTAAATAGCTACTATGTCCCTTTCTTCTCCAGGTTCTTCCTCCTTCAAATTCCCTCTACTCTCTTATAACTTCTCTTTTATTAGATCCTTCCCATATGAAGGCTACAAACGTACTCAAGACTTGTTCATAAAAACAAAAACAAAAACAAAAACCCTCCCTTATTTCTGTATCTCCTCTTAACCACTACTAGAATCATAGGATTGGTCAAGGGTTGGAGTTTCCTGGTTGCATCTGACTTTTTTTTTTTTTTGACAGAGGGAGAGAGATAACAAGTAGACAGAGAGGCAGGCAGAGAGAGGGGGAAGCAGGCTCCCTGATGAGCAGAGATCCCGATGTGGGGCTCGATCCCAGGACCCTGAGATCATGACCCGAGCTGAAGGCAGAGGCTCAACACACTGAACCACTCAGGCGCCCCTGCATCTGACTTTTTAAAAAAGTGCACAGGAGCACCTGGGTGACTCTGTTGGTTAAGTATCCGACTCTTGATTTAGGCTCAGGTCCTGATCTTGGGGTAGTGGGATTGAGCCCTCCACCCCCATTGAGCTCCTTGCTCAGCATGGAGTTGGCTTGTCCCTCTCCCTCTGCTACTCCCCCACCCCCTGCTTGATGTGCGCATACTCTCTTCCTCTCTCACAAATAAATAAAATCTTAAAAAAAAAAAAAAGGTGCACAGAAATTAGGGTTACTAGAGAGACTGCAGTCCAGATTGCCTATTTTAAGAGCCCTGTCTGGTCGGGAAAAGAAAATTAGACCACAAAAAATAATCTGTAGGTACAGAGAATGTGGACATATTCAAAAATAGAAAAGCTGGATGAAGTAAAAAAGACAGTAGGAGAAAGGCTGCAAGAGAGAAAAGGCTGCAAGAACTAGATTGAAAGAAAGGTTGTAGTCAAACAATTCAATATGAAAGCTTAACGTTTCTGATGAGGAACAATTCTTGGTGAATTATCGAGGGTATGACCAAATGATCAAGGGGTGTCCAAAACAAATTCAATGTCTCTAGAAATGAGAAGGCCAGGGAAGACCATTAGCTAAATTGTCCAAATAGACGTGAATGCCACGCAAAGCATGAAGTAACCAAAAAGACTGTAAGCTAGTTCCTCAAATCTAGGAATAAAGGAGGATATCCAAGGTAGAAGGTCAGTAATTGACAGCAATAAGGAGGAATAGAAGATTCTTCAGCTGGATGACACAGACTTCAAATAAAGTGGAGGTTTTACACAAGCAGGTATGAGTAATTACTTGGCAGTGTCATTGGAGAATTAGAATGAAGGTGGGTGGGGCATAGAAGAATAATTACCACCGTTGAAAAGGCAGCAGGCCTTGTGGTGTTCTTGAAGAAGATCTATTAGAGGAGAAGGCAACTTGAGGTAGGTTGAAGACCAGTTGGGAGACTCTTGCTTCATCTGGATGAGAAAGGATGATGGCCTAACCTACCCAGTAGCAGTGAGAATACCAAGAAGGAAATATGTCATAAAGGAGAACATATATTGCTTTTATAACTAATTAAGTGTGAAGAATAACTAGGAAGAGTGAAGCACAAATTTCAGGATTCTGTTTTGGGCAAATGGGTATCAATGTGCTCTTTACTGAAACAGAGGGAGGAGCAGGTTTAAAAAAATAATAATGAGATCAGGTTTTGCCCTCATTGTCCCTTTGGAAATACCCTATAAGCAACCAAAAATATATATTCTAGGCTCAGGAAAGAGATTGGGCTATAAAGCTGCCTTTGAGACTGATCATCCCCGATTGAAAGTCAAAAACAAATAAGGGAAATAGATCACTTAGGGAGGGTGTTTTGTTTTGTTTTGTCTTAGTGAATGAATGAATGAAACCTCTTTATATCTGTGGCTCTGCGTTAATCTTTTTCCTGTTGGTCAGGAGTCCTGATTCGTTATTTTTGTTGAACTTGTTCCCCATCTCTCTTTTGACAATATTGAATGTCTCCATTGTGCCATTTTGTATTGGGAATACAAAAGTAAAAAGCACTGCTTTTTCCCTGCTGCTTCTCTAACCTCTCACTACCCCTCTGAGGCTCTTGCCCCTTTTACCAGCCTCCTAATCCTGTTATTACCTTCAATTATTTATAAGAATATGAACTCTTCCTCCCACTAGAGTACTCCCTAAGGGCAGAAACTCTGTGTCATTCTCTGCTGTATTCTAGACACTAAACAGTGCCTGAAACAAAGCAGACTCTCCAAAAATATTTATTAAGGCAATGAATGAAAAAGAACAAAGTTTGACATACAAGCTTGACAAAGTAAACTCTTATAAACTAATATAATAAATAGTACAAAAGTCATTGCCATTCTGGTTAATTTATTTTTAATCTATTAACGAATTAAAAAAGAAAAAATAGGCAAGTGGAAAATAATAGTTACTACATCTCACACTCATTAAGATGGCTATCAACAAGAGCAATAACAACAAAAATGGAAAACACCAAGTTTCCATGTGGAGCATGGATGTGGAGAAATTGAGACCCTTATGCGCTGTTGCTAAAAATGTAAAATGGTGCAGCCACTGTGAAAAACAGTGTGATCTCTCCTCAAAAAATCTAAGTTAGAATTACTCTATGACCCAGCAATTCCACTTCTGGGTACAGAGCTAAAAGAATTGAAAGCTGGGACTCAAACAGATAAGCAACACCCCTATCCATAGCAATTTTATTCACAAGTGGAAGCAACCCAAGTATCCCTAATGGATGAATGAACAAACAAAATATGGCATATACATACTATAGAATATAATTCAGCCTTAAACAGGAAGGAAATTCTGTGATGTGCATTAATTAAATTCATGATGTGCATGAATAAATCTGGACGACATGTCATGTGCAGTAATCTAGTCACAAAACAAGAAATATGATTTGCACTGATTCCACTCACTGTACGTAAGGTATCTCTAGTAGTTAAATTCCTAAAGACAGAAAGTAGAATAGTGGTTGCGGGTGGCTGGGAGGGCTACGGTGGAATAAGGAGTTAATATTTAGCGGGTACAGAGTTTCCACTTTGCAAGATGAAAAGAGTTCTGGAGACGGATGTGGTGATAGTTGCACAACAAAGGGAATGCACTTAATACTACTGGAGTGTACATTCTAATAAGGTTAAGATGGTACATTTCATTTTGTTTTACCACAATTTTTAAAAACTAATTTTAAAAAGAGACTAAGCGCCAAAAAAGGAATTTAAAAACCGATGAACTGAATAATAACCCACATCAATCAAAACGCGTATAGGAAAAGAAGAAACTCGGTAGACCCAGCCGCAAACTAGCTTGACCACCAGGCCCTGGGAGCCAGGAACCAAGGGCGAGGAAGGGCCAGGCCTGGGGCTCCGCGCAGGGTGAAGTGCCCAGAGCCCGATAGTTAAAGTAGGTCATCCGCGGCCTGGGCCGCCACTGCGCACGCGCATATGGCGGCTGCCGAGGCACCTTTGAAACGTACCGGAAGTGACGTTTGTAACGCTGGGCCAAGTTCAGGGAAGATTCGGGTGGGTGAGCAGGGTTGGGGCTGTGGTCCTGGGCCACTATGAGCTGCACCATCGAAAAGATCCTGACAGACGCCAAGACGCTGCTGGAGCGGCTGCGGGAGCACGACGCGGCCGCAGAGTCGCTAGTGGATCAGTCCGCCGCGCTGCACCGGCGGGTGGCCGCTATGCGGGAGGCGGGGACGGCGCTTCCGGACCAGGTCGGGCAAAGGGTAGGGGTCCGTGCCCGCAGGATCTGTGCACCAGAGGGGTGGAGGGCGAAGGAAGGTGGGAACTCGGCTTTAAGCCTATGCCTAGTCTCAGCGGGTGGCGGTGAGACCTTTCTGCGGGGTCGGGTTGAGAATGCCGCCCTGGAGCCCCGATTCCTGCTTCTTCGATTGCATCCGCGGCTGTTCTCCTGTTAACGGCGCGCTTAGTCTGTCTCTGTTTGTCCAGTATCAAGAAGATGCATCCGATATAAAGGACATGTCCAAATTCAAACCTCACATTCTGCTGTCCCAAGAGAATACACAGATTAGAGACTTGCAGCAGGAAAACAGAGGTTAGTCAGGCCTTTTTATGTAGTTTACGATTTTCTGATTTCCAGTAATATTTCAAAAGTTTTTGCCAAACTATTCACATCCCGTATGTACCTTCAGATTAGTACTTTTAAAAGCGTTATTCTGTGATGGCCCCTAACAATAAAGTTTGTTACATTACCCTTTTTAAGGTCATCTGACTGATTTTGTATCTGTAGGCAGCCTATCAAAGGAGTGCTTAGTAGAGTTGAATTATTGCATGGCTTATTTATGTATCCCCATATGGATATTTGCACAAGAAAAGGGTTAATAGACTCAAGGGCTTGAATTTTTTATGTTTAAATATTAATTGAAATACACACTGACGTTAAGATTGAAGAGATTTTTTAAATGTTCTTGTGCAAGGTGGATGAACTGAATTTTAGCTTTAGGGTATATATTCTTTGGCTTGATGAGTACATTATTAATGATAGCAGAATGAAGTTATTTGTGTATCAGTTGACAGAGAGCTTTCACATATATCATTCCATTGTATTCTCATATCTTCATTTTGAGGTAGATAAGCCTTAGGTACTTAATAATACAATGCAGTTAAGAAATAGGCTCAGAGAGGGTAATGATTTGCAAAGAGTAGTAGTAAGTTTGTAACCGAACTGAAACCCATGTCTTCTGATTCTACATCCCATGTTATTTCTGCCAGACTATGCTGCCTCTGCCTAGAAAGTGATTTTTCTCACAGACCTTAACTGTTGAGTTTTGTGGACTTAAGCACTGATTATAACTTTGCATTGACAGTATCTTATGGAGTGTCATAAAATTCCAACTGTTAAGAGTTTTGGCTTTGGGAGCTGTCTCTCAGACGTTACTGCCAAGCAATTTTATTTTTTTGATAGAGCTATGGGTTTCCTTGGAGGAACACCAGGATGCTTTGGAACTCATCATGAGCAAGTACCGGAAACAGATGTTACAATTAATGGTTGCTAAAAAGGCTGTGGATGCGGAACCAGTCCTGAAAGCTCACCAGTCTCACTCTGCAGTAAGAAACTTTGGTGAATAAATTCTGAATGAATGGGATTAAAATCTTGAATTGTTTTAAATTGCTTGTTTTCGAGGGAAACTAAGCTTGTTTTTCTTTCATGTTTATCATATTCGCTGTTGATTTTGCTATAGCTTTGGAAGGATATGACTAGAAAGGAGTAAAGGGCAGCTCAGGAGCTTTTTTCTTTCAGTGGGACTAAGGTTCCTCACTCCTGCCTGCCCCAAGATCTCCTTTCAAGATGAATGGATGCTTATGTAAAAATAAGGCAAGGTAGTGCTGATGCTGCTCAGTAGATACTTGGTTGGTTATTATTGTACTTTCACTAAACTGTAAGCTCCTTGATTAAGGAGCGTGGATTCTTCTCTTATCACAGTACTGGCACATAGTAGGTGGTCAGTAAGCCTTTATTAAACTGAACTACATAGCATTATACTGTGTTGTTAGAGAGAAGTATGGTTTTAAAAAAATACATGACATAGTTTCTACACTTTGGTTGCTTATGCTTTAATTTGGGAGACCCAGTAATTGTGCTTATGTTTGTAGAGTGCTTCATAGGTGTCATTGTACATTCATATGTATTATATCATTTATACCTGGATTGATAGATTGGCACCTCACTATTTGTTCCATGGAATTTGCGAAAGATAAGTTTCATCGTAGATTCCTTTGAAAGCCTTTTACAAACTTAACAAAAGTCTTAGGGAGCAGGTAGTCACATATTTAAAATATATTTTAAATATATATAATAATATATATTTATATTGTATATTATATTGTATAATATAAATATATTTAAATATATATAACATATAAAAATATATTTTAAATATGTGACTACCTCTCAAATAAATAAATAAATAGCTATATCTGGAAGAGAAAAAATAAACTATTTTCTGTGATCTGGAGAAAAAAACTTAAACCTTAAAAGATAGTTTAGCTCATATGAAAAAGTTGGGAAGAGATATATCCAAAGATAGAATAAGGTACCTTGGAATGTGGTAGGCTCCCTGCTAATAAAAGTATTCAATGGGTGGGTAGACTAGAATTAATCTTTAAAACAAATTGTGAATACCACAAGATCGCTTTATTATGGCTTTGTCTCTAAGGACTCAGATTAGGGTAAAACTCCTGTGTAACTTCTGTAGTACAGATTAAATGAACTTTCTAATGTCATAATGCACATGTTCTCATGAACTTCATATCTGCAGAAAAGATAACTTTTTCACCTTTTTTTTCTTAATATCTTCACAGGAAATTGAGAGTCAGATTGACAGAATCTGTGAAATGGGAGAAGTGATGAGAAAAGCAGTTCAGATGGATGATGACCAATTTTGTAAGATTCAGGAAAAACTAGCCCAATTAGAGGTAAGATTGTTGCTATTATAGGCTCACAATACTCTGGAAGTTTTCTCAGAGTCTAGAAGGTATGCCATCACTATCTTAGGCAGTGTGTATTTTCTGTGTGTTCATGATTTAAAGTTAAAACTCTTCCTCCAGGGGCATCTGGGTGTTTCAGTCGCTTGAGTGTCCGACTCTTGATTTCAGCTCAGGTCATGAACCCAGGGTTGTGAGATCAAGTGTGGGCTCCACACTCATCTTTTGTCTGCTTGAGATCCTCTCCCTCTTCCTCTGCCCCTCCCCATTCTCTCTCTCTCTAAAAAATAAGTAAAATAAATCTTAAAAGAAAACAACTTCTTCTCCATACCCTTTTTTAAGAATGTAAATGTAAGCAGCAGCAAACAATGAAAATGCCAACTATATATTGCCTAGAAATTGAGATAATTGTCATATTAAGAGGGTAGAGAGAGTGGAAGAAGCAAATTACATGTGAGCTAAAATCCCTTCTCTGGGGATGCCTGAGTGGCTCAGTTGGTCTGCCTCTGGCTCAGGTCATGATCCAGGGTCCTTGCTCAGCAGGGAGCCTGCCTCTCCCTCTGCCTGCTGCTCCCCCTGCTTGTGCATGCTCACTCTCTCCCCTTCTCTCTCTGACAAATAAATCTTTAAAAAATAAAAATATTTAAAAATTTTTTTAATTAAAAATAAACAAAATCCCTCCTGTTATAAAAGGAAGTCGAAATTGATGATCAAAAAATAGCAATACAGCCATATTAATAATTACTAGTTATTCCTCTATTAATCATGGAAGTACCGAAATTAATAGATAAAGGTATTAAAAGTGGTTGCCTTTGGGGAACAAAGCCAAGGGCCTGCCATTTATTTTATAAACCTTATAGTCTTGGTTTTTTAAAAGTTATTTTCATGTAATATTTTTTATTATAATAGCAATATTTTACAAAAAAAAAGGCATATGCCCATAAAATTATTAAGAAAACACACATAGGTGGTTTGAATGTTGCTTATTACCAGGTACTATCATGGGCCCTTTGAGAAATAATAAGAGAGAAAAAGATAGGATATTCCTGCTCAGAATGTAGTGAAAGGAGTAAGACTGATATGATATGAAATGGTTCATACATGCCAGGAGAGATGCACAGTACTAAGGGAAGCACTTTCTACGGTAAACAATTTAATGACCATGGGCCCAGACTCTTGGTGAGGCTTGGAGATGCTATGGTTTACTAGAATTTCCTGCAGAGAGAATATGGATCAAGAGTGCATGCTGCCCTACCTGGAAATTAAAGGGAGCGACAAAGGTCTCAAGTAGGAATTAGGAGTTAGTTAAAATGATCGACTGACCTTACCTGTACTATCCCTGATTTACTCAGGATACGGAAACAGCCCTGAGGAAATATGGGACACATTTTATTAAATATTTTAAGTGGAAAGAACACGGGCATCAGATTGAAACCCCATCAATACCACATCCAACTTGTCTGAGTTTGGACAAGTTTTGGACTTTTGTGAGCCACAGTGTCCTCATCTTAAAGAGAACATGGATGTGGGCAATAGTACCTGTCCTATGGGTTCTTCTGAGATGACACGTAAGACACCCAGTGGTACCTGATGTCCCAGTGAGGAGTTTCTTCCCCTTTTCTTCTTTTCTCCAAAACATCCAGAAGAAAAGACTGAGCAGAGTCAAGATATTTTTAGGAATTTAAAAGGTAGAAGAAACAGTTGTACAACTTGTGGGAACCACAAAATGTATGACAAGCAGTGAATTCCTCAGGTGGAGAGAGGCTTTGTTTTTTTTCTTTGTTGTCCTAACACAGGGCATATAGAAATTACTCAGGAAATGTATGTTAAATGATTAATAATTAGTGTTTTAGGAACTCCTCAGTTACTATCTTTCCATAAAACGTTTACAATTAAAACGCTTTCTGTTCCTGGCCCAAAACAATGTATTCTGATGCAGTTTGACAGTCAAAATACTTGATATAAACAAACCTTCTTTTTTTTCCAGCTTGAAAATAAAGAACTTCGAGAATTATTGTCCATCAGCAGTGAGTCTCTGCAGGTCAGGAAGGAAAACTCAATGGATACTGCTTCCCAAGCCATCAAATAACTCAACTTCTGAATGACAGCTGGAGATTGTTTATCAAGGAAGGAAGTTATCTTTCTATTTGACTATTGTCCATTTAGTGTCTTGCCTCAGACTTGATTTAGTGTTGATTAAAGGTATCAGGTGGCAGTTTAGAATTCACAGTCAAATTGGCTGTCCACAAAACGTTTTTTGGGTGTGTTTGTGAAAATACACACTGAGTTTCACCATTCCTTTCTCTAAGAGACCTACTTTTAATTTTCAGTTCTTGGACCTCAATTTAGATAAACTGTGTTATCGATTCCTTTTTGTTTCTTCATATCTCTCAAACTTAGAGCCTTTTATTAAAAGCCAGCAATTTTTTTATATAGGATTATAGATTACAATTCTAAAAAATTTTTAAGAGATTAGCTTTTTAAGTCTATTTGGCACAAACCTACTTTTTTTGAGAAAAGTAATACAATTCCACACAACCAGATTGGCAGATTCTCTGATTTGTAATGTCACTCACCTTCTATGAAGTTTTAAGTCTCTCTGGTGCTAAGAGTTGGCACTTTATGACCTGGTGTCCTTACTCTTTATTTGAGAGAACCTACTCCTAGTCCGCAAGAAACATACTTGAAAATAAGTAACAGCAGAGTCATCATATTATTCAAATCCTGAGAAATTTGTCCTCTGTGTGCACATATACATATACTCTTAGTTCAGATGCTGAAAGTAGCTGTTATTCTATTAGATATTAGTAGTCGATTTTTCAATATTGTCCTCAAAAATCTTCACCTTGGGTGGTTTACTCAGTTGATGAGCATGTAACGGGTCTATCCACATTGTAGTTTTAAGGTACTACATTCTATTTGATTTATATATAACTTCTATTTCATACTTAAGAACCATCACTTACTTGGACGTCTTTCATTACTAGTACTGATAGTTGGCTTTCTTTTTAGATCCATTTTTCATGAGGAAGCAAAGTTTTATCACCTAATGAGAGTTATTACATTTGTTGTGCTATGTAGACAACAAAGCAGTGTTGAGATTCAAATGCTGAGTGGTCAGCTAGGCTCACTCATCAACTCACTCGCCTGTTTAGTCACATGCCAAATTTACAAATTACTTCATGTTATACTATCAATTTAGGCTTGCCCAAAAATAATTGAAATGATGAATCCCAAACCCGTCCATATTTCCAGTAGCACTGAGCACCATACTGCACAGTATTTAAAAGAGTTTTTATTAGTGCTTTGCGTGATGTAAAACTTCTTTTGTACTGCCATAACAAATTAACTCCAGTTAAAACAATAAAACCTCACTAAGATAGCCTAAAAGCATCTGATCCCACTAATACTGAAAGGACTTGGCCTATTGTGGGGGCCTTTAAAGATTAGGTACATGCCATTTTAGAAACTCAAATTTCTATTCAAAGTCCTGCATTGAATTTTAGAAATACTCCCACCCTCAGTGTAGGCATTTTTATCTTGTTTCCCAACAGGAAGTAAAACTTTAGTCCAGCCGTTTAGCTTGAAGTATATGCCCTAAGTGCCACTGTGTGTCCCATGGTTCCACTCAGGAAGCAGGTACCTCTACATGATAGGTCTGTCAGCTGCCATAGCCAGTTTTCAGTGAAAATGATCAAGTCATCAAATGGCCCATTAAAGTATGAGATGGTGTCTCTTTATCTGCCTTAGGCTCCTTTAAAGTTGTTTACATCTTGGATATCAGGATAAATCTATGTTAACTTTTCCCCCTGCCAAATCAAAAACTTGAAGTTTGAATGAAAGAGCTCTCAGTGCCCTACAAAACGTAAATTCTGGCTGGTGTTAATACAAATACAGCATTTCTAATAAAAACATCATTTTAAGAATAACAGTTCTACTCAGTTATGAGTCTAATTATTAGGAAATACAAAGGTTTATTTTTCACATATATAGTAACCTGTCAAGTAAACAGGGCTTTTCATAAGTATTTTGTAGTTAGCATAATGTAGTCAGCAGTATAACTCTACAAATAGCTGTTTCAAAAATGGTTTTAGAGATTTCCTCATGATTAAAAATCCAAAATTATGTAATTACAAATCATATCAAAATTAAAAGAGTTTGGAAGGACCTTGAAAAATGCTTAAGTATTTTCCATGTTTACCTTAATAATACCTTATTTCAGAGTTCCCAAAATGGTTTGCTGACTACTGAAATAGAAATTTGGGAATGGGATCCAGGAATTTAATAATTGTCCCAGATAATTTCTAAGGATACTACTTTGAGAATGATCTACTGTGTTCCAGACACTTCATTTGGGATTATGAATAGAAAAAAGGTAGGGAAAAGGCCTTGACACTTTTTGAAGAAAAATTCGGTAAAAAAGACATAATTACAGTGCAGTGACACATCCAATATGAGGATGTAGAGGATACAGAAGAGAAAGCTTGGTGCTTCCCAGTTATCATATAATCTCCATTTCAACTGTACCTCATTTTACACATACTCAGGCACAAGGAGGTTATGCTTTATATCTAAACTGGAACCAAGATTCCAACCCAGAGAGGCTCTTAAACATATTCTTAACCACTAAGTTAAGATGCCTTTAAGTGCCAAATACTGGTCAGAGTTCAAGTGGTTCTTGATGAGCAAAATCTATTTTTAGTAATAGTGCAAAGGAAACACCACAGCCCATATATTAGAAAATATGAATTCAATAAATGGAGTCATAACTAAGGAGACATATTTGTCATCTCTTTTCTAGAATGATGTAGCTGAGAGCTTGTATGCATGCAACTGACACAATGTTTAATCAGTGGTCTTACCTATGTACAGAAAAGTGCAGTTCTGTCTTTAAAATCTGCCTCCTTAGCATGTATGGCTTTTCATCCTTTATGTTGCAAGAAGGTTGGTGCTGTACCAGATGTCTTGACCATATTGAAGGCAGAAAGAAAGAGGGAAATGGCCTATGTCAATGTGTGTATCCTCTTTTATGAAGAAAAGCAAAGCTTTCCCAGAAATTCCAGACAGATTTCCCTGTCTCACTTGACTGCCTCTTTAAATGGTAACTGCTGTCTGCAAAGGCTGGGTACATAGTTGCCTCAAATAAAATCAGTATTCTATATTAGCAAGGAGGAAAAGTATTGAGAAAGCAGTTAACAATGTCTGACAAGTCCTTTTACATTGAATAGTTTTAACAAGTGAAAACATTAGCTGAAGGTGTTAGTGTTAGGTAGCCAAGAGGATGGGCTGTGGCAGACAACTGTCTTTTCTGGCTGCCCAATATCCTTAATCCTATTCTGTTTAAAGAACCCCTCACCTAATGAGGCAAAGCCTTCCTCTCTCCTAAGAAATTTGAAAGTGTCAGATAAGTGTTTTCCCAGCCTCTTTTGCAAGTAAGGAAGATGGATCCATCTTAAGCCTTAAAGTTAGGCAAAGAAACAGGAAACTGTACAGAATTTTTTGAGTAAAGGCCTACAACGCTGGCCACTGTATGAGTGGCTTTAATACTGAGTAACCAGTGTCAGCAAAGTCGGTGGTGTAAGCTGCAGTGTCTCTCCCACACAGTGGGGTCTTCACTGAAGCAATTATCTGAAGTGATTAGAGGATTCTGGTTTTTCTGGCTATCTTAGAGATCCTGAAGATTGCTTATTAGCCTTTTAATAAAATCACTTTTTGTTAACGTTAACCTGAATTGCCTATAGTTAAGAATGCTAATTGATAATATAAGTATAGTTTTAAAAACAACCATGCCAGGGCCACCTGGGGGGCTCAGTTAAGTGCCCAACTCTTGATCTCAGCTCCTATCTTGATTTCAGGGTTGTGAGTTCAAGCCCTGTGGTTGGACTTCACGCTGGGTGTGGAGCCTACTTAAAAAGAAAACAAAACAAAACAACCATGCAAATACAAATTTTGCAACACTATACATAGTGTACTTACACTTTAATATTTGTCACATAAAAGGATGTGTAGCATGCAAATAGATTATCAAACATAATCACTCATCACCTAGGAATTAGAACATTACCCACACTTTGCATTTATCTATTTGAGCTCCTCTCCTGTCTCTCCCCATCCTCCACTCTTTTTGACAGTTCTCTCACATGGGAAAAGACCTAAAATATGTATGTATCCCTAAAGTGCCATTTTTTAGTTTTGTTCCTTTGTTCCATAAAAATGGTATCATATTTTACATAGACTATGGGGATCTGATTTTTTCACTCAACATTATGTTTCTAAGATCCTTTTGTACATAACTGTCATATTATTTTCACTGATGTACAATATTTCATTGTGTGACTATACAATAGATTGTGAAAAATACATATATAATAGTACAATTATGCATTTTTAAACCCTTATATCTGACTTCCTAATTGCTTTTTTTTTTTTAATTTTATTTATTTGACAGAGGGAAACAGCGAGAGAGAGAACACAAGCAGAGGGAATGGTAGGGGGGAGAAGCAGGCTCCCCTGCTGAGCAGAGAGCCCCATGCAGGGCTCGATCCCAGGACCCTGGGATCATGACCTGAGCTGAAGCCAGACGCTTAACGACTGAGCCACCCAGGCGCCCCCTGACTTCCTAATTTCTAATTCTCCATCTACCTCATTTAGATTAAATATATTTCACAATAAGCAGTCATATTGCACATTTTTCAGTTATTTCACTTGTAATTGTCTCAGCAATCTTCAGAGGGAATTAAGGACTATTATCTGCTAATATAATGGAAGGCAGGTCATGCTTTTTCTTTTGTTACAAAGAATCCTAAAGAGGAGGCAGGACCTTCAGAGCTGAATGAAGTACAATTCACTCAACATTTGATCTAGCCTCCTAAAAATACACAAGAAATTGATGGAAGTGGCCTTCTGTATGTTACTGATCCTAAGATTCATTTTTATTTCATATTTTAACATCTCTAAAATTAGGACAGGTCTTACACATGTAAGGGTTTGTAGTGTAGTTGATTCTAAGCATAAGCAAAATTGGCCATGTTCCTGATGGCATGGACTGGCCAAAGGTAAGCTCTTGGTATTTTGATCAAGCAACCATTTTAAAAGGTGCCTGGGTGGCTCAATCGGTTAAGTGTCTACCTTTGGCTCAGGTCATGATCCGGGGGTCCTAGGATAGAGCCGCTGCATCAGGCTTTTGGCTCAGCAGGGAGCTTCTGCTTCTCTTTTTCTTTCTTTTCTCTTATTCTTTCTCTTTCTTTTTTTCTTTGTTCTCTGCTACTCTTTTTCCCTCTGCTGCCCCCCCCCGCTTGCACTCTCTCTCTCTCTCCCCTCTCAATCTCTGTCAAATAAGTAAATAAAATCTTTAAAAAAAAAAAACCCCAAAAACCTATTTTAAGCACTATTTGAAAAGGGAATAGGAGGTTTAGCTGTTGTCTGTGAACTTCGCATTCATGTGAACCTCCCCGTAAGATCAAGAGAGTGCCAGCATAGGAACCTGGAGTATGGCTGTATTAATTCTCTATTGCCATACTGATCACCGCAAATTTAGTACTTTAAAGCTATGACTATTTATTCTCTTACAATTCTGTGGGTTAGGAGTCCATGCAGGGTTTAACTAGGTTCCCATCTAATGATCTCACAAGGCTGAAATCAAGCTGTCAGCCTAGGCTAGCATCTCATTTGAGGCTCTCGGCCCTCTTCCAAGTTCACCTGGTTAGCAAAATTCCCTTCTGTGCAGGTATACAACTCCCAAGACTTCAAGGCCAACAGGAGATCCAACCTCCCTTGTCTTCCACCTTTAGACTCTACTTATGTATGCTCACCTGAGAGCTGGGTGGCTCAGTCCGTTAAGCGATCAACTCAATTTTGGCTCAGGTCATGATCTCAGGGTCCTGAGATTAAGCCCTATATCGGGCTCCACACTCAGCTCAGGGGCTGCTTGAGAGTCTCTCCCTTCCCTCACTCATACCCTCTCTCTCCTGTAAGAATAAATAAATAAAATCTTAAAAATAAAAGCTCACCTGCTTAGGTCGGGCCCAACCAGAAGAATCTTCCACTTGATTAACCCAACTGATTAGAGAGCTTAATTACAACTGCAGTAATCTCTTCACCACAAAGGAGATATGACATATATTCTAATATCCAAAGGTCCAGCCCATGCTCAAGGGCAGGTGATTATACACAGCAGGTACATGAGGTGGTGGGATTCCTGGTAGCCATCTTAGAATTCTGCTGACCACATGGCTTTTAGCAGCTTGGAATAAAATCCTGTATAAAACAATTAAGCACTCTTAGGAAATCCTACATTACCAATATTCTTGGTCGCCCAAGAATGACTCTGTGAGGAAAAACCTGCACATCTGTGAGTCAAAAAGAGATTCAGCAAGATCTATCAATGTATGTTAAAATTAGCGAACTAAAGTTTAAGCAGAAAAAGGTATTTTCCTAGTCTCTTGTTAGATTCCTAGAGTTACCATAACAGATTAATACAAACAGATGGCTTAAAACAACAGAAATTTATTCTCTCACAGTTCTGATGGCTAGAAGTCTGAAATTAAGGTGTTGACAAGGTTGGTTCTTTGTGGAGGCTCTAAGGGAGAATGTGTTCCATCCCTCTTTTCCAGTTTCTGCCAATTGTAGGTATTCCTTGGCTTCTGGATAGTATAGTACTGCAATTTCTGCTTCAGTCTTCGTATGATGTTCTCCCTGTATGTTCGTGTCTGTGTCCAAATTCCCCTCTTTGAAGAATACCAGTCATTGGATTAGTGTTTACTGTAATTCATTATGACTTTATCTTAATTTGATTATATCTGCAAAGGCTTATTCCCAAAAAAGCCACATTCTGAGCTTCTGAGTAGACATGAATTTTGAGAGGACAATTCAATTAAGTATAGTCCCAAAGTAGCTTCCCCCCAAAACATTTAGTAATTATAAAGGAAAAATGAAAATTTTACTATGAATAATCCTGGCAGACTCCACTTTAACCAATTGATAAAGGTAAATATCATTTTATGCCCCCTGGTACGATGCAGTGAGAAGGGTACATAATCTAATAATGTTTCAAGGGAAACATCAGATAAAAACAAGTAGAAGGATGTTTACAAAATAACTGATAAATGTTGTTCAAAAGTGTCCATGTCATGAAAGATAAGGAACTGTCATAGAATGGAGAAGAGTAAGGAGACATAACAACTAAATGTAGGGTGGGATCCTGGATTTGATTCTAGAAAAGAAAATGGATATTAGGGAAAAAACTGACAAAACCTGAATTAATTTTGTAGTTTAGTTAATATTGTGTCGAGGTTAATTTCCTGGCTTAGAGAATTGTTCTATGGTTAGGTAAGCTTAACATAATGGGAAACTGGGTGAAGGGTTTATGAGAACTTTCTATATAATTTTTCTAATTCTTTCGTAAGTCTAAAATTATCTCAACAGGGACACTTGGGTGGCTCAGTTGGTTAAGCGTCTATCTTCGGTTCATTAAGCGTCTACCTTCAGCTCAGGTTATGATCTCAGGGTCCTGGGATTGAGCCCTACGTTGGGCTCCTTGCTCAACAAGGAGCCTCCTTCGCCCTCCACCTGCTTGTGCTCATTTTCTCTCTCTCTGACAAATAAATAAAATAAAATCTTTAAAGAATAAAATAAAATAATTTCAACAAATACATATTCCCCTGATTACTAATGAGGCAAAGCATAATTTCAAATGCTTATTTGCCTATACATTATTAAAATTTTTTTAATTTTATTTTTTTAAACTTAAAAAATTTTATTTATAACTTAAATAACAATATTATTTATAAGTTAATATGATTAACTTATAAATATTTTATTTATATAAAATATTATTGTGTAATATATTACATTAATATATTTATAAGTTATTTATAACTTAAATAACTTTTATAACTTAAAAAATTTTTTTATTAGAGAAAGAGAGCACGAGGAGGAGGTAGGGGCAGAGGGAGAGGAAGAGGCAAGCTCCCCACTGAGCAGGGAGACCAATACAGACAGGGCTCAATTCCCAGGCCCCAAGACCATGACCTGAGCTGAAGGCAGACTCTGAAGTGAGCCACCCAGGTGCCCCTATATAGTTTTTTTTTAATGTCGACATTCAAGTCATTCCCCCATTTCTTTTCCTTGACTTTTTCTTTATATGTATTAATTTAGTATATACTCATGATACTAATACATTGTCAGTTTTACATGTTGCAAACATATATTCTCCTAATTTGTTGATTTTTAATTTTTTAAATGTTGCCTGTTGATCAATAACTATATTAAAATATAATCAAATTTATGACTACAAAGAAAGAGATTCAGAAGAGAGGCTTTGTAAAGAAGTTTTAGGACTACCTTCACCAATTTACTTTGCTTATTTTTTTACTTTACATACACACAAGAGTGACACATGATAAAAACGTTTTTAACCTTTTATCTAATTAGACCTAAAGTACATCAAAATAAGTTTTAAAGAGCTCCATTAATAAATATAAAAATTCTAGGGGCGCCTGGGTGGCTCAGTGAGTTAAGCCTCTGTCTTTGGCCCAAGTCATGACCTCAGAGTCCTGGGATCAAGCCCACATCTCTGCTCAGCAGTGAGTCTGCTTCCCCCCTCCCTGTGCCTGCCTCTCTGTCTACTTGTGATCTCTTTCCCTCTGTCAAATAAATAAATAAAATCTTATATATATGTATAAATTCGAAGTAATAACATTATGTCAGAGTGAAAATGGCAACATATTTTCTTCCTGCTGGTGCACAAATAATGTGTCATACAATCAATACTGTTAGACTTAATGAAATAATCCATTCATTCAATGACTTTATTAAGTACTTACTGTTATATTAGTCCCTGTCCTAGGTTTAGGGGATGCAATGATGAGCCAGAGAACTGAAGCTTGGGCTATTGTTTAGGAAGAAGAGGAATAAACAAATTCATAAATGTGTTAATTGTGGGTAACAAAACATATTATGAAAACAATAAAAGAAGCTAATCTTTTAGAGAGTGACGGCAATAGTGGGTACTTTTACTTTAGAGAAGATCTTTGTAAGGCTGTAACATTTGAGCTAAAAACTGAATGATAAGAAAGTGCCAAAAAGTGATGATTTGTGTTGGTGGTGGGGCACCTAGTTGGTTCAGTTGGTTGAGCATCTGGGTCTTGGTTTCTGCTCAGGTCATGATCTCAGGGTCCTGGAATTGAGCACCATGTTGGCATTCCACGCTCAGTGGGGTATCTGCTTCAGGACTCTCTCCCCCTTCCTCTGCCCATCCCACCCTGAGTGTGCACTCTCTCTCTCAAATGAATAGAATAAATCTTTAAAAAAGTGATGATTTGGGGAAAGAGAATTCCAGATGGAGGCAACAGTAAATGCAGAGAGATCTCTACAACAGTAAATGTAGAGATATCCTACTCTATCACTGAGTAGGAACAAATCTACAATGTTGGAAGAACCAAAATAGCAATGGAATTGAATCATGGTGAACTAGATGTTAGAGCTTTAGTGGCAACTAGGTCATTTAGGGCCTTGTAGACTATGGTAAAAGAGTTTGGATTTTATTTTAAGTGCAATTGGTTTTCATTAGGGTCTAATTTAAGTTTGATTAACAATATGCTTTTGCTCCACCTTTACCTTTGCTTAACTGATTCCCAAAGGTAAAGTGTTATGGTGACAACCTTTATAGTGCAGCAGCTTAGCATGGCCACATAATTCTTGCCTGAAGTGCAACACTGACATTTTAAAGGAAAGCATATAGTTTTTGCCATTATTCTTATTTAGATTCTACCATCTTATTACATATTTCTTCTCATTTTTATTTACATAATGCATTTGAACTGTTGGGGGCTTGTTAATGAATAAAAAGTTTTGGAATGCAAGATTCTAGGACTACATCTTAATTGTTTCTTAATAATAAGAAATGACTATTCTTTATGAAAGTTGCTGCTCTAAATGGTGTTTTTCTGTCCTGAAATCTTGAATATCAATCCCTTTACTATCCACTATTACCAAAATTTTATAAAAGAAGTTCCCTTTACCTTCCCTAAATAGGAAGGGCATAATGTCAGAATAAAAACAGTCCTTAAAATCTTGAATAAATTTAGCCTTATTTTTTTTTTAAAGATTTTATTTATTTGACAGAGAGGAGATCAAGAGTAGGCAGAGAGGCAGGCAGACAGAGAGGGGGAAGCAGGCTCCCCGCTGAGCAGAGAGCCCGATGTGGGGCTTGATCCCAGGACCCTGAGATCATGACCTGAGCTGAAGGCAGAGGCTTTAACCTACTGAGCCACCCAGGCGCCCCAGCCTTATTTTTTAAAAAAATGTCCACATTGACCTAATTTTTCTCATTTCATAGAGAACTTACAAAAATCTTATCCTATACAGTTGCCATCATTGCTCAAGAAAACCTTACAAATATGTAAAGGATGGTTACTTTTGATTGTCAAATATATTCAAGAGATATATGTTTATTGATGTTTGTAGAGA
The DNA here is from genome assembly GCA_028646535.1 of Procyon lotor. Classification (NCBI taxonomy): domain Eukaryota; kingdom Metazoa; phylum Chordata; class Mammalia; order Carnivora; family Procyonidae; genus Procyon; species Procyon lotor. The sequence goes on along the minus strand of CM053606.1, from coordinate 84,310,658 downwards.
GATTTAAAAAAATCAATTTAATTGTCTCTTTAAGTTTCTCAGGGAAGGAAAACTAATATGATAGCAAAAAATAATATATGCATTTTTTGTTTCATGTTATCCCTTAATTCACTTGATCTTAGCCTAACGGCCGAGAAGTGATCACATTATTCCTTAATAGACTAAATATCTCCTCAAAATCCGTGACTACCCCATTGTATAGGAAAAGGTTTCCCAAATGACTTCATAAGTTTCTGCTTTAATTTCTGTTTAAAAAAATAAACGTGGTGACTATACATTTTTCAACTTTTAATTTGACATCAAAATTGATCTGAAAAAAATTATTGCCATAAAATGTAGTGATTTTGAAATCACTAAAAATGAAACCAACCTCCAGTTACAGGTAGTACTGTAGAAAGAATAAATCACTTAAACTAAGGATTTAAATCAATGACTCCGTTTTTTGCTTTCTTGAATGCATTGGGGAGCTAAAATGTAAGCCTCCGGATGTATGCATATTTGCATTTTTGGTTAAATGTAAACTGATACTAACCATGGACTAAGAGGGAATTTGAAGGCAATTGAGATAATCAAAATGATGAGGATGAAATGGTTATATGACTTAAGAATGTATTTAGAAATTATGTATAATAGTAGATAGAAATCAAGACTCACTCATTCTTATTTTTATTAATTGGAATTGTATATAGAGAATTTAATGAGACTATTATTCTTTACATTTCCCATTACTGTGATATTTGAGAATGTGTGCTCTTAGACCTAATTCTACTTTTAGCCTAGCTTCACATGACCTTGTTTCTAGTGCAAGAGCCCAGGGCAGTTTCTCTGTAACATTAGATTGGATTATCCAGAATAGATCTATTGCTAAGAAAAGATCTCAATTTAAGAAATGGACAAAGGAAACAAAACAGCTGGTTTGATATATTAAATGATTTGTACTGCCCAAACAGAACATCCCAATTTCTAACAACTTCATACGTTGTTCATTCAACAAGCTTTTGAGAGTTGTCTATGCCAAGCACTGTCAGGACAAGTATGCAAAGATGAATGTCATAGGCCTAAAGTATCACTAGGTAGTATAAACTAATAATTACTTACAGTGAGCTATGAAAGCATGTGAAGCAAATGCAAAGCAAATATCTTGTGCGAGGAAAGCATGGGAAGGCATCAAAGAGAACAAAGAGGCTGATAGGAGGTGGAATGTATTTGGACCAAGGAAAATCTTTTAAAAAATCATAGTAGGATACTTCCTCCTCTTAGAATTCGATAATTTGCTCAGAATTGGAGGTTACTTACTCTCTTAACATTGCATCTTTCCTTCATTGCACTTATTTCACTATGTACATTTAAATGTTTTTGTGATTACTGAATGATGCTAGACTGACCGCTCCGTGAGGACAGAACCGTATCCATTCGTCTTGAGAACAGTATGTACCCGAACAATGACACGTAAGAGATGCAGGATAAGTATGTGTTGAAAGCGAAAATAAAGTGGGTATCAGAGTTTTCAGGAGCATGACTGGTCATTGTTTATCCGATACTGTCGAGAGAGAGCTGCAGAATCTGGGAAAAGCATTCTTCTCACCAGGGAGTACTGCTCTCTTGTTTGACAAGGGAAAATTCATTGAACTCTTCTGTGGCCACAATTAACTGTTTTTCCCCCTCCTCTTACCCCCTTGGATTAATCATCGATTTGCCCTGATTTCAACATTTTGGTTACTCATTCAGCCTCTTTGATGACCCGATAGACCACGAATATCTTATGATTACAAAGGTCATACGAAGGAAGGGGTTTTGGTTGTTTTTTTTAATGATTATACTGCCTTGCTCACTCTTGTCCGTCTGTTGCAAGCCATATGTAAAACTTCCGTTTCATGTAAAACTTCCAAATTACCTCACTAAAAACCTACTCTATACTAATGAAAATCCCATTATAGCAAACAAGAGGAAAAAAACTTGCACTATGAGGAGAAACTAAGGTTTGGGGCTTCTGGATTAGCTCTGAGAAGAGCGAAATCCTTTATCTAACATTCCTGGAAATGCCCTTTAAATCATTCGCCCTCAAAGTTTACCCTGTCGCGGCTTAAGGTATATTCAGGTTTGCAAAGATCAGAGACGCCGAAAGTTACCCGCCACCCCGCCCCATGCGTCCCAGCGGAGTCAGTAAACAGATTGCTTCCCGCAGCTCACGGGGGAGGGAATGTAGGGTAATGAGGGCAGCCATCTTGGTTGTGGTTAAGTGCAGCGCACTGGTTGGCGTCACTCACCCCTCGTGCGCAGGCGTATTAGGAGTACACCCGCCCCCCCCATCCCCGTTTCCCGTGCACGCGCTCGGAGCCTGCAACTCTCGCGAGAGAAGCGAGATTTATTCCTACGTACCGGGCCGTGCTGCTTATGGCGGCGCTGGAGAGGGGGCGCTGAGCTGTTGGGGTGAGTACGACCTCGGGGTCCAATTGGGGGTAGCAAGAAGCCAGGTTAGGGGCAGATGAGAAGACCAAGATTAACGGGAGAGACTTCTGAGTCAAGGTGGGCACTCCTAGAGCTCCGGGCAGGGGAGATATCACCCTGAGTCTCTACCCCGGGCTTTTCCACCTGGGCCCCGTTTAACTGTGAGCCTCACGTCAGGCCGCAGAGCCGAAACGAAGAGTCGAGGCCAGGCAGCCGCGCGTGGTAGTGGTGTTGGTGCCTACAGTGGGGGGAGGGAGCGAAAATGGAGGCTCCGACCGCAGCCAAGATGGAGGCAGGGGTGCGGGGCTTGGGCGCGGAGGCTGCCGGGAATTGTAGTCTAGCCACTTCCTCCTCTGCGGTTTGGCGGGGGAAACGGGAACTACAAGTCCCGGCGGGCGGGGCGAGGGGGTGGTGGCGCGGTCCTTTGTGTGAAGCTGGAGGAGCCGGAGGCAGAGGGAGAGGGGGCCTACTCTCACTCTGGACTGTGTAGTTTACTGTCCGTCACCTGCTTGGGGGTCTGACTACGGGTGCCAAAGCGCAGTGCGGTAGCGGCGCCTCCTTTGTGTATAGACTGAGACCCTGCTCCATCTAACAGCTTAGAGACACCTCCTTTTTCTGATTACGTCTGGCACAGTAGCTCAGCCGAAGTGTCATCTTTACTTCCACTCACCTGGAGCTGTCTGTCTTGAGTCTCCGTACCCAACCTTCCCTTCTTGCTTCCCCTTCGGCTTCTTGAGAAAGGAAACCTGCCAGCCCCTAGTCTTAGGCACGTGGCTCTTGCTCCTTTATCCTGGGGTTAGGGCGTGCTCTATTACAGCCCAGTGGAACCGTCCTTACCACCATCTCTGGCTCTTACGGTGCAAAAGCCTGGCCTACGTTGAGCAATGGACGACGTGGCTTCGTCATTCTGTGTAGGGTTAGTTTTTTAGAGCCCTGGTTGGAGACACTTGAGGTTTTTAACCATCTGATATTTCATCAGTATGAAATTTTACTGCCACGGTTCTTTTGCTTTAAGGGTTTCCTTTAGAAACACCCAGATGACTTCTTGCTTGACTCAAAAGTGAGGCAGGGAACGCTCCCTAAAAACAGCCTTCGATCTGCAAACACAGAAATCTGAACATTGTAGGAGGAGGTAATTGTTTTGTACCTAAGATGAGTGAAAGAATGTGGTCCTCTTTAAAGAGCTTGGCTACAGGATTGGAGCGGGAGGGAGGACTCTCAAAGGCACTGTGGTGGTTAAATTTCCTTTGAGAGTCTTAGCTTTTTAAGAGGAAGATATATGAACTGGCAGCTCTTGACCAGAGCCACTGGTGTATAAAATGTAGGTACCAAGTTATAACTCATAAGTTATTCTGTATCAAAATGCTGAGTAATTTTCATTTTGACTTTCTAGATGAGCATTCTCAATACTGCATTGAGGGGCAGTACATACAATACCTTGGTGCTTTGGGGGTACTAATGAATAGTAGGTATTCTGGGTGTGGATAAGAAGAGGGTTTATATGCCTGAATGGGCATATGCCTGAGTCGTAATATCTAGATAAATATTCAATCTTGTTTCTTTTTGTTTCCTTTTAGCCTTAGGCCTGAAGTAAAAGAGATGGTAGTGGTTTGAGTGATTTTGCAGCTGCTCTGGATGTTTACCATTGAGATGAGTATTTATAGCAGCTGAGTTGAAAAGTAAAGTATTTGAGGCACAGAAGATAGGTTTTCTTTTTTCGTAATTAAGTTCTGACTTACCAAGTATGACCTTTAGAGTGTGGTTGAAAATTCTAGTAAATTCCTGCGAATCAAAAATGAGCATGAAAGCTGCCATATAGTCCTGCTTTATCCCACTCCTGTTTTCCCCCCGACATCCATGTAAAGACCCACTCTGCAGGGCCATCCAACATTTAAAAAAAATTAGTTTCTTTTAAAATGTGGTAAAATATACGTAACATAGAATTTATCGTTTTAATCTTTTTTTTTTTTTAAGTGTATGGTTCACAGTTACTTAAGTTCATTCATGTTATTGCGAGGGCATACTTTTGACAGGGTAGTTGAAACATGGAAATGCTGTTTGGACAGATTTTTTTTAAGGAGCTGAACTTTAGGATGGTATCATGGATAAAATAAAAATCTGGATTTTGTTAAATAAACGCAGAATTGATGTGCCTTCTTAGCTTTGTCTTTTCAAAAACCAAAAGGGAACCTACTTTGAGATCTTTGACTCAAACTAAATAATGGAGAGCTGTAAAACTTGTAGGATTTTTCATAATAGAGAATTACAGCCACAAATTATAACTTTTGTTTTTTCGGAGACTTCATGGCTAGAATGTTTCCAGGGGTGAAACTGCTTTGGTAGGAGTGACTTGTTTTCTTGAATTCCGTTATTTCTTGATGTTAAGTTCTTTTTGCCAAGTCAGGATCTAAAATATTCCTTTGTCTATAGATACTGGAAAGTTTTCCACTTCCATGTATGAGTACCAAGTTAAAAACAATGCAGAACTTTTTTTTCAGTTCATACTGCCAAGCCTGAGGAATTGTGCTAATTTTTCATTAGGGTTATTAAACTGGATTACGATGTTCTAGGCAGTATTCTGTTCAGAAATATTGAATGGTAATCTTATTTTTGGAATGATTTTATATTTAGTATGTCCTTTAATGCCGAGGTAAAACTGTAGTTGAAAATAAATTGATTAGCAGTTTCTTCACAGTTAACGTGTAGGCTATCCATTGGTTTGTATCTACACCCAGTAGATAACTAGTTGTTTGCATTTCTGCTTCTCAAATGTAGTAGGTACAAGTTCCTGCTATGGTCAGGTTTACTAGATAACTGCCTCCTTTTGCCTCTCTGAAAATCTTCCAGGAGCCTTTTGTTTACTATTTATTGGGCATGGCAATGCCTTTTGCCCTCGTGAGCCTATACTTGCTGTGACCAATACAGTAGCCATGTGTGGCTGTTGGTCATTTAAACTGTGTACACTCTGGATTGAACTGTGCTGTAATTGTAAAATAAACATTGGATTTCAAAGAAAACTTTGTTTTTAAGATTTTATTTATTTGACATAGAGAGAGAGATCACAAGTAGGCAGAGAGGCAGGCGGGGGGGGGGGGGGGGGGGGGGGGGGAAGCAGTCTCCCTGCTGAGCAGAGAGCCCGACTCAATCCCAGGACCCTGAAACCATAACCCAAGCTGAAGGCAGAGGCCCTAACCCGCTGAGCCACCCAGGCGCCCCTCAAAGAAAACTTTTTTAGATTGATTACATATGGAAAATAACATTTCGGATATATTTGAGTAAATGGATGTAATTAAAATTAGTTTCACCTGTTTCAACTTTTTTAAAGATTTTATTTATTTGATAGCATGTGCATGCACAATCAGGGATAGCAGCAAGGAGAGAAAGAGGGAGAAACAGAGCCTGATGTGATGTGAGGCTTGATCTTAGGATCTGAGGTCATGACCTGAGCTGAAGGCAGACACGTAACCTCTGAGCCACCCAGGTGCCCTGTTACTCTCAATTTTAATATTACTGGAAAATTTTAAATTACATGCATAGGTTGCATAATGTTTCTTTTGGGACAGTGCTGGTCTACACTATTTTCTGATTTTGTTTCTGGAACATTCAGCTTTTTCCTATACTGGCATCTATCCTATTTCAAATATTAGTATATTGTAAAAACAGTTAAGTGATAAATGGATACACAACTTTAAATGTCTTAATAGCTGTTCAGATAACAACTCATCATAATTACTATTACTAAACATACACAAAAAAATAGTTGCAGCAATTTGATTTTCTTTAATTTCTGCCTGACATATTACTGACTTAAATTGGTTAATTATCTGAACTTTTATCATTTTCCATAGATTCTAAAGTAAAAGTGAATTAAAACCTGTTAAGCATTTCAGTTATACAGGTTATAGCAAAATCTGACAAACTTGTGAGTTATAATCAAGAAATATGGAGAAAAAAAATATGGAGGAAGTTAGGGTAAGAATATTACTCACATAAAGCAACAGTTAGAGAGCCTTCTTAGTCCCATGCTGCCTAATTGGATATTCTCTCTCCTCAAAAAAAAAAAAAAGTTACTTTCTGAAGAAAGTGGGTTAGGTGAGGAGACTTAACAGACTGGTTTAGCCTTTCTTTCGCATTTTCCCCAAGTGAGTGCTGTACAAACTCTGAGAATAATGTCAAAATGATGAAATGATTTATGTGATAGATTTTAGATGGATTGCTGGCCACATAAAAGCTTATTAGTTTAACATGTATTTAGTGCCTACTGTGTGCCTGGTAGTAGTAGTCCTTTGAGGTAAAGCAATGAACCGGGGAGACTGTAAATAAAACAGGTGATGATAATTTTAAGACAGGTGAAATGGGGAATAACTGTTTGGGTTATCAGTTTAAATAAAGGAATGAGCTTTAACTCCTAACTAAAACAATGACATAATAGTTAGGGATGCTATTGTTTCCAAACTGAGCAGAAGGAAAGGAAGTAGATTACTTAGCAGTCAGGGAGACTCTCAGATCAACATTTAAATTGCCTTAGAATTATAGTTGTTACTCTGTATTTCATGTGACTTAAGTATCTAGCCTTTGGGGGATAGAAGGAATATACCGCGTTTAGAGGTTTAAGGCAGAAGAGTTGTCAGTACCACCCATGAATGTTAATAATCTTGGCATGAGTGCATAACTAATTTTATTGAAATGCCCAGTGGGTACTTTTTAAGTGTTTCATTAAGTGTTAATTTGACTGAAAAGTGTTTAGCCATAGAAATCTCATAGCTATGAAGGTACTAATGAAGTGAAATTCCATCACTTAGAGTTTTTCGTGATAATTGGTGGGTTTGTTTGAGCTTTAATAGATCCTAATAGGCTTCATTAGGCCCAAGACTGGCTCTGCAACGCTCCAAATTTTAGATTCTGGAAGTCTCATTTCTCTGTTACTAAGTGACAAACTAGACAGTTTTCTTAACATAATACAACACCCTAGACTGGGTTGATCCAATTCAAGTTTTTCAAGACAGTTTTTCTTTGATATACACAGTCTTGTCCTTAGCAGTTTGATGAAATTCTTACCTGTTTTATCAGAAGGCAATTTGGAGGTCTTTGGGTTCATAAATAGATGTAAAATATTAAGATTAAACCAGTGTATCAAGTCTGTATTTTTAAAAGAAAACATTATTTCTTGGTAGGATAAGTAAGACTATACAGTTAACCAAAACAAAATTTCTTAGAAGTTAGTAGAACTGTCTGCCCTTAAATTGTGGTGTTATTTTCCTGTTCTGGATTAACTACCTCTTTGTTAGTGTAGTTTTGCTCTGGTTAAGTTTGGCAGTGCTGGGTTAGGTGCTGAAGGGGGTTGTGGTAAATAAACGAGTTTGTTTCATAATTGGAGGAACAAGATACGTAAATACGTGAAGTAAAGCAAAGTGTGGAAACGATTTGGTATCAGAAAGAAATGCAGACAATGGGAGTGCCTCACATAGTGGAAATTAAGTCTACTGGAATGGTCAAGAAAGACTTCTTTGTCACGTGAAGATGGCAAAATTTCTTTCTTTGTGAGAAGACCCATATATGTGCATGAAGAAACTAGAATTCAGGCATCTCCCAGGGATTCTATTTAAGGATTAGGCAGGAAAATACACCTATCTAGAAGAACTGGAGAGCAGTCAAAAGATAAAAATCAAAAGGTAGACTAGAGAACATTGTAAATGGTGATTCCTAAATCCTGGCTGCAAGTCAGAAACACGGGCAGGGGTGGAGGGAGGATAAAATGTACCAACTCCCAGGACCTAACCCTAGTGAAATTAAATTAGAATCTCAAGGTAGGATCCAGGCTTTGTTTGTTTTTAAGTTACCTAGGTAGTTGGGTTGGATGTGCAGCCAGGATTAAGAACTTCCCATCTAGAATGCTGGAAAAATCACCGAAGATTTTGGACAATGAAATTGGAGTTTTAGATCGATCAGTCTGGCAGTGTTGTGTGACAGAAAATGGAAAAGGTTGACCCAAGAAGTTAACAGATGTGTTAGAAATATGGACTAAAATATGATGTCATTTAGGACAAAAGATCTCAGTGAGGAAGTATTGATAACATTTGCAACATTGGGTGTGGAGGTAGAGTGGAGATCATAACAGAAGTGGCCCTATTTCAGGCCACTGAAATTATTCTGTGAGTGGGGACTGGGCATAAGTATTTTTTAAAGCTTAAGTGATTTGCAACCACTGCTCTTAAGTATCTAGCGTGGGAAATAGAATGATCCAAATAAAATCTGAAAGATAGGACAAGTATAATACTTGGTATTTGAAGTAATAATATGAAGTCAGGAAATGTTAAGTGTAGCCCCCCCCAAAAAGAAATAGCCATAGATCAGCTGTTGATAGGTTTTCGTTTTGCATATTTGAAACTGAAATTTAGATAAAGTGACTTGTTCATGGCATTTTACAAGGAAATGCCAGTGAATGAACTTGAACACTCGTAGTCTGAACTATTTCACAAGCTCTGGCCTCTCACCATGTAGTCATTCTTATTTCTGATGTTTTTAAAATATACCATTCATTTTTCAGCGTTTCTAAAACCAAATAATACCTTTTTTTTCTCCCCATATAAATCATTTAGCTAACAGCACCAGCTTAGTTAATATTTCAGTCGGTCCAAAAGAATCATTTTTATGGCGAATAGGAAAGCACAATTTTGTGGTTCTACTTAGAAATATATTTCACTTCCCATCTCTTCTCATCTTAATTGTTTCTTTTTTATAGACATTTCTCATCTATTTCTGGCAACAGCTCAAATGAGATTTCTGTTTCCTTCACTAAGTCATCTCCCATAGGATTTCACGACTTAATACCCTTTCATCAAGAACTAAGTCTTCCTATTTCCTGTTATATCAAGTTGAAATACTTCATAATCTGCCTCCACTACACCTGTCACACCACATATCCCATTTCACTTTAAGCTAGCCCTCTGTTCTGGCCAGACTAGCCTATTGATTCCTCTGAAACAAGCCACACTTGTTGCCACAGTCCTTCACGTAATAAACCTCCCTTGATGCCAGGCATAGAACATCATATACATGGTCCCTGCTTTCAGGGAACTTATAATTTAGTGGCATACCCTGGCTTCGCTTGTGTGACATGCCTAGACTATTTGGCTGTTTTATTTCTCTTAAAATTTTGCTGATTTCTCCATGTTGAGTCTCTGCCTCTGATAAAAAGCCTTCTCTGACTGTGCTCACCATGTTGCTTCAATGAACATACAATGGTGAATAAACAATGAGTAGTAGTTCTGATATATAGTATATGACAGTCAGTACTCAGATATTAGTTGAGCAAGTTAATTTTTGGCATTTTGTTCTATATTCTGGTTTTTCTCCACATATAACTCCTGTCTTTTCAGAAAGAGTGTAAATTACCTGATGGCAGGAACTTCTTTTGTATTTTCCACAATACCTACCACAGTGCTAGATACTTATAAAACACTTGTATTAAATTGAATATTATGCTCTGTAACTTTGAACTTATGGTGTGGGGGGGTATCACAAGGGAATGTAAAATAATTTCCCATTTTGAGTGTGATGTCAAAGGAGGTGGTATCCATTAGCACTTGAGAGATTGCTCAATAACATCAAATGAATGTGCTTCCAGGTTTCCTGCATTACTTGTTTAACCAATGATTCTAAGTTTATGAAATGAGCCTGTCCCTCTACCCACCCTCTGTCTTGGTTCTTTTATGTAAATTATACTTAATATCTTCATTTTTTATCTCTAGTATGAAGTGTAACAGAACAGACTATACCACCTGAAACTGCTGCTTCAAGTTCAGATCAGGCAAGGAACAAACCTCGAAGCAACCAACAAGACCAAAGAAGAGTACACTTAAGTTGAAGACACAACACTTGATCTGAAACAAGAAGTTTGTGCCTACTCAACAGCTTTGAAAGAGCACTTCCCAACGCTGCTAGTAGTCTTTGTTTTCTTCAGTGCTGTACTGTGAGATTGCCCGGTGCAGCAGCAGTTGTATTCTTTATTAGCTTGATAGATCATTTTCTCTCGCTCTTTTTTTTTAATACTAGCAACTTTCATCCTTTGAAACGTGTGCTGAAAAAGAAGAATCAGCAAATACTACTGAAAGTGCAATATTTGATTATCACTGCGAGGTAGGTTTGTAGTTTTCTGTTGGCAAGAACCAGTTTATGATTTTGGATTTCCTAATTGTTTTGGTCAAATAGCAAATCTTAATCTGTTTTCTTCTAAAGATATTCTGAAAACAATTTATATTCTCAAGTGGTGTGAAAATATCAACACTAGATTATTTTCCTTAATTTATTATCTCTTATTAAACAAGGACAATATTTATGGCCAAACTATATGATTTTTCACACAGGATTACATTTGTTAATACATGTGGATCTCTTAGAAAAACTCCCATACTGTTTAAAAGTTAGGATTTCAGTTATGGATGCCCTTTGCAATCTGTGTTCAGAGGTCTCTCTAAAGGGGGTAAAGAAAGCTTAGAGAGAAGGGACATTTAAGGTGAGTAGTGCTTTGAGAGAAGAGTGTTCTGGTAGCAGCAACAGAATGAGCAGATTCAGGGAGGTTTGAAAGCACATGGTATAATATGGTGAGTAAATTCATTATGAACAAACTAGGAAATATAGTTTTGTGGGTTAAGAGAGTAATTAGAAAGGGAAGCTTGCTGAAGGCAGGTTTTGAAGGCCCGCTGTATTTGACTTTGTTCTGTGGAGAAGTCATCAGGTGTTTATATCTATAAGCAGTGGCTTAATGGGTTTTTTTATTTCAAAACTGAATAGTTTTACTCAGTTATGTTCAGAATAAAAAAATAGTTTTATTGCTTCAAATTTTAAAGATACACTTGAAGTTACATATTCAGAAATGTATCTTTTAAAACAAATGGTGCAACTTTTAAGAGATAGGCTGAAGATAGAAAGACCTGTTAAGAGCAATGGATAGAATATAAGGAAGATAAAAGCCAGGATATAGGCAGAGAAGGAGGCAATAGGTGTTTTAGTGGTAGAAGTTATAGAACTTGATAACCAATTAATTGAATGTGAAGATGAGCCTGGAGGGATTTGACCTCGTCTACCCAGTTGTAGAAGTTCGAAACCTTTGTTGTTCATAGGAATAGGGAAGTTTATGTGGGGACTTGCTAAAAGCAAAATACATTGTGGAAATCTGTTGCATTCATTAGATAGTAATCTGAAAATTGAGAAAATATGCTAGCGTGGAATGTTGAAGAGTGGTTTTGGCGGGGGGGGGGGGGAGGATTAGGAAAGGTAGTTTTCCTTTTTAATCTTTGGTTTTGGATTTTGAATTGGATAGAAATAAAAGCTTGGAATTCAGAAAGGAGTCCTCACTTTATAGGTAATAAATGAAGAAGTGCCAAAGAAGAGAATGTTCAGAGAAATGAGGTAACCAGGAAGGAATAACAAGGAAGGTAATATCAAGGAGGATTTATTTTGTGGTAAACCTTTTAAAAATGCTGCAACAATCAAATAGAATGAGGAATGAAAATTGCTCATCATTCCTAGGTTGTTTTCTTATAAAAGCTTCATCACCATTTCAGGAAGCACTCTGGCCTTTAATCTGCAATTTATTTAAAGGTTATGAGCCCACTATAGTAATGACCTTACTGTGAACCAAAATTACTCCTTAACTGAAAACTACCAGCAGTACCAATTTATTTAAATTATCTCTGTTCTATAAACAGTTACTCAGTTTTAAGGTTCTTAATACCATTTGCTTTTTCTGTTTGTTTCTTCATACCTCCTCATCTGATTAAAAAATAATTTTAAGGGGCGCCTGGGTGGCTCAGTGGGTTAAGCCTCTGCCTTCGGCTCAGGTCATGATCTCAGGGTCCTGGGATCAAGCCCCGCATCAGGCTCTCTGCTCGGCAGGGATCCTGCTTCTACCTCTCTCTCTGCCTGACTGCCTACTTGTGATATATATCTCTCTCTCTCTCTCTCTCAAATAAATAAATCTAAAAAAATTTAATTTTAAGCTGTAACTGTTCTGGGTTAGATAAGATAGTACATATTGAAACAGTTTTATCTTGACTGTTGAAACGAGTAAAAGACTAGAACTGAGCTTCCATTTCATTTTATTGAAATGAATTCTAAAAATGGATATAAAGTAGAAGTGCTTTTTTTAGCCTAATCTTTATATTCATGGTTAGTACATGAACATTTTCATAGATTTTATTTTATTTTTTCAAGATTTTATTTATTTGAGAGAGAGCATGAGCCAAGAGGGAGAGGGAGAAGTGGACTCCCAGCTGAGCAGGGAGCCCAATGTGGGGCTGGATCCCAGGACCCCCGGACCCCAGGATCATGACCTGAGCCAAAGGCAAACGCTTAATCAACTGAACTACCCAGGCACCCCTAAATTTTATTTTTCTCTATCCAAACATGGGGCTCAAACTCATGACCCAGAGATCAAGAGTTACGTGCTCCATCCACTGAGCCAGCCAGGCACCCCAGTGTGCACATTTTTAATATATAAATGTATGCACTCATAGCTCCCAGAATTTAAGTTCACAAATTTACAAAAGATAAACAATTGGGGTAGGAGATATTGACGGTAAAACATGTTCTGATTATGTAGTTGTAAAGTAGTCCACTTAAAAGGGATAAAGCAAAGGAAATATATCTGATAATGCAATAGAAACCCAGATTTTAAGAGGGACTTTTGTAACAATGGAAAAGGTGTTACATAATTAAGAAGGAATAAGTACCGGAGACATTGGTCTGAAAAAATATCAAGGAAAAATAAAGCTTCTAAGAAATTTGTTTTGTATGTGAAATGGATTGATTTGTTGTTTGCTCAGGGCAGTCTAAAGGTGACAAAAGGAAAACAAAGGTGGGAACATTAAAAGAAAACTAAAGCCCCAGATTGAGAATATAACCCTGTTAATTTGCTAGGAGTGTGGTGGTAGTTAATGGAGACATAAGACTGGGAACTGTACAGGTCTTGACTGATGTTTAAAGTCAGGCGTGGGAACTTTGGAGCTTGCTCTCTATCCCTAGCAAAATCCAAGAGCAAACAAATTAAAAAAAAAAAAAAACTTTTCAATGAGGATATTTGACAGGGTATCTCCTGATACTCTGATATGGTCACTGGAGAAATGTAGGTTGGATGATAATACATTAAAAGGTATTAACTAATGGACTGATTTTCAGAGAGGTTTCCAAGTGTGTTGCCAGATTATCTCCTTGCCCTGCTTTTTTAAAGGACCCGATAATAAGTAATTGTGTGGTGAGCACTTACGTGCTAAGTGCTTTTATAGGCTTTTTAGTAGAGGAGCTCATTTAACCATTCCAACAACCTTGAGGTAGGCATTAAGGAAGGGCATAGAAGAATGCTTTAAAAAATCTGATTACAAAGCCTAATTTAAAATTATCTCTGGGCGCCTGGGTGGCTCAGTGGGTTAAGCCTCTGCCTTGGTCTCAGCTCAGGTCATGATCTCAGGGTCCTGGGATCTAGCCCCGCATCGGGCTCTCTGCTCAGTGGGGAGCCTGCTTCCCCCTCTCTCTCTGCCTACTTGTGATCTCTCTCTCTCTCTCTGTCAGGTAAATAAATAAAATCTTTAAAAAAAAAAAAATTAAATAAATAATCTCTAAGTTGGAATTGGAATTCCAGGTTAACCAACAAAAGAAATGTAGCATTCAATTAACTTTTTATTCAGGAACAAGACTGGTTACAGAAGCACTAAATGGAGAAAACCTGATTTTACTGATTTGTTAAGAAATGATGTGGAGTTGTTTTTTTTTTTACTGTACAGAGTTACTGAAACTTAGGGCTGTAGAATCAAACATAATCACTCCACGCGCTCAAAATGGTTGTCAGGGTACAATAAGAGTAGTAGTAAACTGCACTTTAACGAGTAATTATTTGGAACATCTCCAAAACTTTCAATCATTGGGAAAAACAGTTGCATTCAGAAAACTGAAAGGAGGGGCGCCTGGGTGGCTCAGTCGTTAAGCGTCTGCCTTCGGCTCAGGTCATGATCCTAGGGTCCTGGGATCGAGCCCCGCGTCGGGCTCCCTGCTCGGCAAGAAGCCTGCTTCTCCCGCTACCATTCCCTCTGCTTGTGTTCCCTCTCTCGCTGTGTTTCTCTCTGTCAAATAAATAAAATCTTTAAAAAAGAACTGAAAGGAGCAATGGGAGTGAAGGGGAGATATGTTTAGATAAAGAATACAAAGTCATTTTCTAAACCTACCTTCAAGTGAAATAGGCTGCCTTTTCTAAACTAATTCCTTGTCAGTAGCAGCCAAGCAGACTAGGTTAGGGAAAAGTCAGAAGAAAACTCGGATATTGGAAAAAGAAATTACAAAGCACAGAATTTTGATTCCTCCCTGAAGGAGAATTTGGAAACCCCTCAGGCTTCCACTTTACATTTGAGGAAACAATCCTAGAGAAGTTCATATGTGAGAAGCAGGACTAAAAGCCAATCTTTTGATCCTAGTTCTGTTTCTTGGATTAATTTTAAATTTGACCTCTGATTCTTTCTAATTCTTTTTTTAAAGGGGTGTGTTAACACTGTTAATGACTTGACTTTCCAATTTTAAAAATAAATACACAGAAAAGAGTAGAAAGTTTAAACTTTGTGAGGTTGGGGATTTTTGTCTGTTGTGCTCTCTATGTGAGCAGAGCCTAGAACAGTGTTGATGTACTAGAACAGTATTGATGCATTATAGGTACTAAGTGGTTACGAATGTGAAACACGGAGGGGAGTCTGGGAGACTTCAGTCCGTTGATGGGCTAACTCTTGATTTTGGCTCAGGTCATGATCTCAGTCCTGGAATCCAGCCCTGCTTTGGGGTCTGAGCTGTGTGTGGAGTCTCCTTGTCCTTACCTCCCTGCTTCCCCCCACACTTTCTTGTGCTTGCTCTCACTCTTTCAAGTAAGTCTTAAAAAGAATGTGAGTCATGGAATGAGTACTGGATTCTATCCCTATTTACCATTTTAAAGACACCCTCCAAGTGTTTCCTTGAGAAATCTGTGAGCATTAAATTAGATTTTTCTGGTCTTTTTTTAAGTAAATTTGAAATGATACTGTATAGGTATCTCTCTCATTTCATATAGCATAAGCATATTCATATGTCCTTTCTAATGACTACAGAGCATTTATATAAATTACTGTGACTTCTCGAACTAGCTTTAGACTAGATTGTTTCCAGGCACTTGATATGAAAACATTTCTGAGAATGCATTTGTGCAAAGTGTTCACATTTCAGACTGCTGCAGGATAGGTTTCCTGCATTGGAATTATTAAGGAAAACAACTCCACATTTTGATACATGTTGCTAAACTGCATTTCAGAAAGGTTACACCAGTTTACCACCATAAAAATATTTGAGCATATTGTTATTAACCTATCTTCTATTTTTAAATCTTTTATCTTTGATAGTTTGATAAATGACTAATTTGCTTTATCTAAGTTTTTTATTGGCAAAGCTGAAGTTCTTGTGTTTTATGTTTAATGAATGGTCTTTAAGACTAATTTGTCTCAATACTTCTAGTATTAAAACTAACTTATTTGTCTTAATACTTTTAGTGTTAAGACAAATGAGTGCCTAATATATGCCAACAACTGTTTGTCTAGACTCTCAGGATTTAGCTTTGAACAGAAAGTCCTTGCCCTCGTGGAGCTTATATTCTAGTACTGTAGCCCCCACCCCCAGGGGATATGTTCCAAGACCCCCAGTGGATGCCTGAAACTGCAAATAGTATGGAACCCTATATAGACTATGTTTTTCCTATACTTACATACCTGTGATTAAGTTTAATTTATAAATTAGGTGCAGTAAGATATTAATGTACAGCAGTTATAACAGTATGTGTCTCTGGAAATATTGTACTGTATAATATCTTATTGTACTGTACTTGCCCTTGTTGTAATGATGTGAGGTGATAAAATGCCTACATGATGGGATGAAGTGATGAATGACATATGCATAGTGACAACAGTGTGAGGCTACTATCGACCTGGGATCTGTCGGGAGATATCACCTGCTTCCAGACTGCTGTTGGGGGGAGGGGGTGGAGGGGTGACAAATTGCAGAAGGCAAAATGCAGAAAAGGGGTGACTATTACAGTTTTTAGTGATTTAAATTTCCTTAATAGCACATTGAGATATTTGCATTTGTTTTCCTTAAGTTTGAGTATAAAACTTGTCCTCTTCATATAATCAAATATTGATCCTTTTCTTTGCAGTTTTTTTGTATTTCAAATATAGAAAGTCTTCCAAAAGTTTTATTAGTAGTATTTTTTATTTGATGTTTGTTATTTAACTCAATCTATCTTCAGTATATTTTTGTATGCTATAAGGTGAGCAAATAAATTGATTTTCTCCCTGTTTAAAAAAAGCCAAGCAATATTTACACATTGGTCCTTTCCTTCCACTTTTTTTTTTTTGGTGTGTCTTTATCTTTATTATTAGGCATCTTCTTGAGCCATGAACTTTTTTCATTGGACTTACATTTTTATGTAATTGATGGTGGTTTTTTAATGAACTTTTATTTTGTTTAATGGTAAAGTTTTAGTGGTGCTGATTAAGAAAATTTTACAATGCCATAGAAATGTAGTTTAGTCTGAATTGTGAGGAATCCTTTGAAAAGGAAGGGTGTTAACCTATTGTTTTATCTAAAATTGCTTGAGTAATATGTTTTTCCTTAAAAAAAAGAAGAGGCCCCCCCAAAATGGGTAAAAGCTAGAGAAGGAAACTTCAGTCAGGAAAGATTCTAGGAGAAAAGAAAGGCCTTTTTCAGTTGTGTTTTGATGTTTATATTTAGAGGTGAGGTGAGACTTAATACAGCCTAAATTCCAGAACCTTTTTTTGGGAAAGGATAGCCCTAATTCCTTGTAATTCTGTTTCATTTTCCCTTAGAAAAACAAGTGTCTTACCTCATTCCTGCAGGAATATGTGGGAGGACGGGAGACTTGAGGTTTCCGTGACTTCATGGCCTGTGTGTTACAAATCACAGTATAGTGTTCTCACCTGTATGGTAATAAGAACTGTGGTCCAAATATGAGAGAGCTCAGCTTGAGAGTCATGATCCAAGATACATCTTGGGCCTAGAATAGTCGTCTTCAAATTAATTTGATCAAATTGTTAGTAAATCTAACAGCATGTACAGTCAGTGTGTACATGTGTATATACTTAGAAATCATGTGATTATGCTATATTTGTGTTGTAAAATCTAGTGCTACAAATAAGAAAGATGAAATGAGCAAGATTATAAAAATAGTTTACCTGTTAACAGTGCAGAAACTTTCCACTCTTACTAAAAATATTATGTCTAAATCCTTGGTTTTTAGGTGTTTAAAAACTTTATGCCATCATGAATTATTATGTGAGGAACAATATACGTGTAGTGTGTTTTGTTCCCTAGTATAAGTCTGTACATAGTCTTTATTAATGTTTTGACACATTTGTCAGATCTTATTTAATGGTCATTTTATGTTATGATTTGGAGGTCAAAGAACTAGTACTAGGATGAGAAGTGTCAGGTCCCATTTTCTTTGCATATGTTTGCCTATTTAGCATGATTTATTTTATTTTATTTTATTTATTTATTAGATAGAGAGATCACAAGTAGGTAGAGAGGCAGGCAGAGAGAGAGAGGGAAGCAGGCTCCCCACTGAGCAGAGAGCCTGATGCGGGGCTTGATCCCAGGACCCTGAGATCATGACCTGAGCTGAAGGCAGAGGCTTTAACCCACTGAGCCACCCAGGTGCCCCTTAGCATGATCCTCTACCTAAGATTCTTCTGTAGCAATCTTTTTCAACCATTTGTCTGTTTTTGAAGGCAGTTTAGTTCATCTAAGTAGCTAAGTTTGTCCACTTGACAAACATAAACTGTAATATGCTGAAAGTAAATGAGTGGGGCCTTCACTTGTCAACCTCTTGTGTTCCTCACCCTTCCCTCGGAACACCTAATTAATGTGTGTGATATGTGTTGTAATCTAACATACCAACTCAGTCCTCTCCTGAAAGTACATGATAAATATTTATAAAAGCTGAGTTTTATCTCTGGACAAAATAAATATGTAATTGTAATTTTTTCTTCCCATTCCCCATTGGATTATCTTGTGTGTACTCTGGGGAGACAAGTTGATTGAGAATTTTGAATTATTTGTAAAGTTGTGAGATGTTGAGAAGAAATTGGTCTGAACTGCATCACTATGGCAACTACCAGAGAATCCTGATGGCATTTTAAAAATTGTAAATGTCGTGGATTAGGGATTGTAAAAGGATTTTTAAAAATACATTTCAGCTTGACCTTTTAATATTAACGCCATAATTTCTTCTGTCAATAGAAATCTGATTGAATGAATTTTATTTTGCTGAAGTAACCTGGTAAATTTGAAAACATAAAGAAGGTGACTGTCAAGTGTGTGTTAAATTGTTCTTGTTCATAGTTAAAAACATTGTGCTATGTTATCACAGCTGTTTGAGATGGAGAACGCTTTTACTGTATCATCAGATCCTCATCCCCCTCCTGCAGCCCCTCCTTCACATTCTTTACCTTTATCTTCATCTTCTACCTCATCTGGGACTAAAAAACAAAAGAGGACCCCCACGTATCAGAGATCTGTAAGTCAGGAAAACAGTCATCTCAGCTTATTTTGCTTTGTTTTAAGAGCATGACTTAGGAGGGCCACTCACTTTGGTTGAAATAACCTGCAAACTCACTTTCTAACTTCCTAGGCATTTCCTTCATCTTGTAGTTTAGGGTCTTGCTACTCAAAGTGAGTTCAAAAATCTAAAGCATTGCTATCACCTTGGGAGCTTGGAGAATCTCAAACTCCTGCTCCCACTACCATCAGTACTTTGTATTTTCATCAGATTGCCAGGTAGTTGAAGTTTGAGAAGCCCTTGTTTAGAGCCAGATTGTAGAGGTACAATCTTAGTTGTACCCTTCTTAGTTTGATTCCTCTACCATTTGACTTTGGCAAGTCATTTAACCTTTCTGGGTCTGTTACCTCATTGGTAAATTGATGATACTACTTTTTCATGGGCTTTGTAAAAATTAAATGATTTAATACATGGTAAACACAGAGCAATGTCTAGCATGAAAGAACTAGAACTAAAGCACCTACGGATTGAATGGCTTTGATTTGCATGATTTGGCCATCTTATGCACTATTTACTCATACTTGGGTTTATTGTTCTAGAATTTGTCATTCTTTTTTTTTCTAATGTAAAATATTTTTATTAATGCCAGCATCACACTTGGGATGCTTATTAATAAGCCAAATTTTCTCTGAAAGGGTCTAAAACTAGTAAAGTTGTGGATATGTTGCTGTCATAATAAATTAGTCACAGACCTAACCTTTGCTAGGGATTTTGTCCTCTTTAATTCATCACTTACATTAATAAAATAATTTGTTTTTATAGTTTCCCTCAAATAAGGCAAAATGAAATATCCAATGTGATAGACAGTATTTGATGATGTAAACAGGTCCCTTTGCATTGTGTTTAAATAGCTCTTTTCACTAAAGATTGTTTCCTTTTGCTTTATTTGATCATAGAAGCAAATGGCAGTATATAGAAATTTCATCAGCATCTACAATGGATGAAAAGATTTCTTTAAATATACCTGTGAAATGATTAAAAATTTTTAGATTTGCAGAGCTTTTGTTTTCTTGGAGTTTTGTCTTAGAAAAACCCTGTTTTCAAACTCACTGTTTGAGCCTGTCTTCCATTGGAAAATCTAAGTATGCATTTATTTTCTGATCTTTTCTAGTTGGAAATAAGTATTGCATTCAAAGTTTCTTTTGTTTTCATCTCTACTAATTTAAATAATTGGTTTTGGATGCATGGCTTAACACATAGTATTAAGGTTTCTATTTAAGTTTCAAAGTCAATTTTAATTTAAGGAACTATTCTGGTAGTTTGGGTTGCCATCCTTTGGATATACATTACCTTTCTTCTGAAATTATTGTTTTAGTAATTTAAAGTTAACATGAAAACAGCTTTTACTTATGTAATTGCTTTACCTTAACACTGAACTCCAGAAATCTTATTTGCTGGTAAGTAAAAATTCTACCGTAAATTGGGGCAGTTCCCTAAAATAAATTATGTCTTCTGAAATGTTTTATAGCTAAACTAATATTTCAGTAGTAAAAGTCAATAAACTTTCCTTTATTTCTTTGCCTTTTTACATTAAAAATTTAGTGGTTTGTTAATCAGACTTAGTATGCTACGAAGGTAATGAACAGATCTGAATATATTAAGTTCTTTTTCTTTTTAAAACAGATGAGCTTTGATCCAAACCTTCTCCATAACAATGGACACAATGGGTACCCTAATGGTACTTCAGCAGCACTGCGTGAAACTGGGGTTATTGAAAAACTGCTAACCTCCTACGGATTTATTCAGTGTTCAGAACGTCAAGCTAGACTTTTCTTCCACTGTTCACAGTATAATGGCAACCT
Source organism: Procyon lotor (assembly GCA_028646535.1). NCBI lineage: Eukaryota > Metazoa > Chordata > Mammalia > Carnivora > Procyonidae > Procyon > Procyon lotor. The sequence continues at coordinate 84,289,769 of CM053606.1, read as the reverse complement.
GCAGGACTTAAAAGTAGGAGGTAAATCTGTCATTATCCTTTTTAAAATAACTCATCACACATTTCTCTTGCATGTCAACTTGCTCATGACAGTATTATAGTTTTGGCCTTTTAATTGTCCCAGTTACAGACGTGTGTCTCTGTAAACCAGCAGAATCTTGATTTCTGTTGTGGTGGTGTCTTTTTGAGGGGAAGAAAGACTCATTGGCTTAAAGATACCTTTGAATTTTTTTTAAAAATAGATACTTGGAAGATCTAGTTATTTTTCTCCATATTCATGACTATAGTTGGATTTTAAGCCAACAGGAATAATAAACTTTTATAATGTTAGTTTTGATTGTTTTACCAGGTTAATATTTTGGATAGTACCTGAAAAAATAGCTAAAAATGTCACCACTTGGACTGTTCATCTTGGCTTACACAATAAAAATCACTTTCACATATGAAAATGTATGGCTTAGTAGAAGACTGAAATTATAAGGTCTCAGTGTGTGTTTTTTAAAATATCTTTGGGGGGTAAGTCAGAACAGTAGTTAACATGAGTATTTGCATACTAAATACTCTAAACCCTATAGGAGCATTATTTTGGTTGATCCTTACTTTGTGGATGAGGAAACCTGGTAGAGAGAAGCTTAAGAAAAAAGAAAACTTGCCAAAATTCATCCTCTTTATATTGCCTCATTTGCAGTATACGTAAATACCGTGAAAATTAAGACTAAGATATTCCTATCTTAGTCTAAAGCAGTGGTTCTCAAACATTTTTATGTATCAGAATAACCTGGAAGGCTTGTTTAGACACAAATTGCTATACTTGGTGCCTAGAGTTTGTCTTTGAATAGGTCTGGAGTGGGGCCCGGGAATTTGCATTTCTTCTAAGCTCCCAGGTGATGCTGCTGCTACTGGTCCAAGAACCACACTTTGAGAAATCAGCAGTGTACGGCAACTCAAATGCAAAGTTTGGCTTGAAAGTGAGATACCATTTTGTCAAAGTTAGTCCAACAAATACAATACTTACTTTATTTTAGATGATGTTGAATTTGAAGTATCATCTGACCGGCGGACTGGGAAACCCATTGCTGTTAAACTGGTGAAGATAAAACCAGAAATCCTCCCTGAAGAACGAATGAATGGACAAGTTAGTGGCTTTGATGCTTTGTGTTTTCTTAGGGCCCTGCATTTGCATATCTTTCACATTAGAAAAGGAAGATTCTCCCCATCTCCTCAGTTTGCACGCAAGAGAGCTATAGTATATAAAGACTATTATTTTAAAATTCTATCAGAAGCACTGGCATTTCTTGACCTTGAAATATAAATATGGTCAAGATTCAATTTGGGTTTTTACATATAACCCTAAGTCTCTACTTACAGTCAGTTTATGTACTGTAAGTTTGAAATTTGGCAGCATGACATCCTCTTGTGGATCATATTAAAATGCATCCCTATGTATAGTATAGAGGATATTAAAATTCAGTTAATATTGCACAGTGCTGCTCCTGAAATGATTAGCAATGGAAATTTTTTTTTTTTTGACTGGTAGGTTGTGTGCGCTGTTCCTCACAACTTAGAGAGTAAATCTCCAGCTGCCCCGGGTCAGAGTCCAACAGGGAGTGTATGCTACGAACGTAATGGGGTAAACTTGTGTATTTTTCTTAAACCTTTGCCTGATCCACCATGTGATCTATAAGCGTACTTTAAAATTCAAAATAGAAAACGTAAGCTGCAGTTGATAAATTCAGTTTTAAATTTGGTTTCTAAGAGGCTTCAAGTGCAGCATAATCAAAAACTTTAAAAAGAAAAAAATCCTTAGGACTTCCAAGTGTCTTAGCTTGCCCAAGTGTGACCTTAGTTAGAACATTAAGGTAAAATGTTCCTTTTACTTGCTTTTTTGGGGGTTGTGGGAGGGGATCTTTTTTCTGGTTCTTTTTAAGCACTAACTCCCATCTTTTTGTTTGGAAAGCCTTACATAAAAATTGTTTTTTTTGAAAAGTAACTACAGTCTCTGGGCAAATGCTTCCACGTGTGTAAGCTTTTTGAAGTTGGATTGCTGCTCAGCTGTGGACTCGCAGAAGTCATCAGCATCATGGAGGGGAAGTGTGTGTTTATATGACTAAAATGATGTACTTGTTATAAAGCATTTTTTAAGAAATTTGGCTTAAAATGCCAGTTTAAGAGGTGTTTAATGCAGTAAATCACAGTATACGGAGAACATGCATCCTGCCAATATAGTAATAATAACTTATTAATTCACAGGAAGTGTTTTATCTGACTTACACCCCCGAAGATGTTGAAGGGAATGTTCAGCTGGAAACTGGAGATAAAATAAACTTTGTAATTGATAACAATAAACAGTAAGTTCTTTTTTTCCACCTAAGTTGATTTTCATGATCTTTTAAACTTCATTAAGCATTTGAGGGTCCATTTTATGATGGGCATTATGCGGATGTCAAAAATAGGAATATAATTAAAATATGGTCAGTTTTCAAGGAACTGTTCGAGAAGTTAGTGAAAGTTTTGCAAAAGCAGCAGTGCAGGAGAGAAGTTTTAAGGGAAGGGTGTAAAAGTAACTAGGGAGATTGGAGGAGAGGGAAGCATTCTGAGTAGAAATATCATTTTGAGGAAATGGCCAAAAGTTTGAGTTGATTGAATTGACTGGATCATAGGAAGATGAAGTTTGAGATTCCCTTTATCCCGTGGTCCTGGACTCTGAAGGATTTTAAGTTGGGGGTGGGATCGGGGATGGAGGTGGGATCGGTTTAGATCATTCTAAGTCATGGAGATGATAGACATATGGAGAGTAGGGCTATTTTAGAGGCAGTGACATGAGAGTTAATATGCAAGATGAGGATCTAATATACTAATATGGATAGGCAGGGGTGGTCAGGTGGAGAAGTCAAGCCACATTGAGAAGATCAAACCAAATTTTGTGATTGATTAGGTAGAGGTGTATATTGGAATTAATGAGAGGGGAGTCCCAAATGCCACTTCTCTGGCTTCAGGGCAGATGATGATATTATTAACCAGACTAAGAAGATACGGAAGAAAGTATTAAGTGTGGGAGAAGAATTATACTTATTTTGGCATTTTGAATTTGAAGTGTCTGGGTATATATCAAGGTGAAGCTACTGAACATGTAGTTGTATGTATAAGTCTGAAACAAGCTAGTAATAAGACATACAGCTGTGAAATTCATCAGCATAAGCAGTTTAAAGAAAGTGTAGTTAAGATCTTAAGCCTAGGAGTGGTTATTTTTATAAGAGTACAGAAGGAAGTTAAAAGTAGGAAGTTGAAAAAAGTGGTAGGAATGCACTTTACAACAACACAGAGAAAGCAGTCTCAGGAGCATGTGCAGAATTACTAACCCTGAACCTTACCTCTTGTAAGACTTTCATTTTAAGGAATCAGATTGAGGGGCTTCTGGGTGGCTCAGTTGGTTAAGTGTTGGATTCTTGATTTCAGCCCAGGGTCATGGTATCTGGGCCCACCTTGGGGCTCCATGTCAGGCTCTGTACCCAGCGGGGAGCCTGCTCCTCTCTCCTCTTCCCCCATCTTGTATGTGCTCTTTTGCACTCTTTCTCTCTCCAAAGTAAATCTTTAAAAAATAGAAGGAATCAGATTGAGTTGGTAGTATTTTAATAGTTCCAGTCTAAGAGCCTCAATTTGATCTCAGGAAGTACGGGGATAGGGCTTGAGTTTAAAGGTGGAGCCAATGAAAGGGTTTTATTTAATCTTTATTAAATTTCTGTGTGTGCCAAGCACTTGCACTAAATATATATATAGTTGTTAATCTTGAGAACAGCTTCACCTGATGTCTTCCATCTGTAAAATTGAGGTATGTTCTCATGAAGTGACTTGCCTGAAGTCATACAGCCTTGAAATAGTAGATATTTGAACCCCAGTCTGGCTCTAAAGCCTTTCACTGTAGTAAGTTGCAAATTTTTCCAGTGCCTTCATTATTCTGTTAATTTTTGAAATTAAAGGTTATAGTTTCTCCATGAAAAATTAAAAGAAGTAACTGCTTAGTCTATAGCTTTTCTTAAAACAACTATACCAACAGTTTGTACTATCTTTAAAATGAAGTTAGATTCACATTGCTGCTGCTCAAAGATGGGGACAGAATAATATGTGGTGTTTAATTGATTTTCAGTGAAGGTGAATGTCTTTTTTAAAAGTGTAGCAAATTTCTTCTTTAATCATTGCATTTACTCAACTTTCTTTTATGGCTCTTTAATCAGAAATAATTGATGGGATAGCTACTAAATTTAGCACTCGTTAAAAACAGGGACCATCTCTGTATCCCTAGTACCTTTGTTTGCAGCATATAATACCTGCTCGAATGTTTATCCAAGAAATGACCTTCCTAAAACTTTAGATTCCCCATCTTTGGTTGCATTCAACTTATAACTTCATTTCTTTTGTTGCAATAGAACAGCATCGAGTGTCCATGATATTCTTTTAAGAATCTAAGAGAAAAATGATACATGTGTGTTTGGGTCCAATTTAGAAGGATAGGGAGTTTGAGCAAAAATCCTTTGCATATGAAGCCATATGTAAAGGATCATGTGCTATAAACTACATTTGCTCTTTATGTTGACATAAAATTCTTGAGGCCTCAGAAAACTAGTTTGTTTCTCTGGACTTACCATGTCTAACCAAACCAATGCATTTTTCACCCCTCTTTGATTCCCCCTTCCCCCACCCCCTCCCAATTATTCCCTTTCTAGTACTGGTGCTGTAAGTGCTCGTAACATTATGCTGTTGAAAAAGAAACAAGCCCGCTGTCAGGGAGTAGTTTGTGCCATGAAGGTAAGTGTCATCAAATACGAGACACTTGAGGTTTTTTTTCTTTGACTACTTTTAGTCTGTACTTCATACCCAAGCAGGCCTTTTGTTTTTTCTATCTTCCCTTTAAAAAATATTTCACTGTTAACATCAGAAGTAATCTCTTAAAATTCCTTGGTTACGTATTCATTATGTTCTTTAAAATTGATACTGTTAATATTAGACCTAACCAAATTATTTCCAGTACAGTATAATTTTATGAAAAGATTGCTTTATTGATTACAAGTGGTAATCATAAATATGTGCACTTAGTACCTAACGTTCCTATTATTTTTTGGGTTTTGCTTGTTTGTCTTTAGGAGGCGTTTGGCTTTATTGAAAGAGGTGATATTGTAAAAGAGATATTCTTTCACTATAGTGAATTTAAGGGTGACTTAGAAACCTTACAGCCTGGAGATGACGTCGAATTCACAATCAAGGACAGAAATGTAAGATAGTTGACTGACTTGATTTTTGGCCTTCTTTTAAGATAAAAAATGAATTACATTTTTAGGAAACATTAAAATTACATGATTCTCTCCCTCCCCCCCACCCCCACCGGCTTTTGTGACTTAGGGTAAAGAAGTTGCAACAGATGTCAGACTATTGCCTCAAGGAACAGTCATTTTTGAAGATATCAGCATTGAACATTTTGAAGGAACTGTAACCAAAGTAATCCCAAAAGTACCCAGTAAAAACCAGGTAAGGAGTCTTTCAGGAGTTTCTTTTGTTTCATCAGTAGTAGAATAATTTGGTATACAGAAATTTTAATTAATGTAATTTTAAGATGTTAAACAATTGACTATTGATACATATAATTAAACTAAATGAGAAACCAGTGATTGTATCCATGAGTATGTTTTGTTTTTTTACTGGTTGATAAGGAGAAAGGGACAAAACTGCTGGTTAAATTGGGGGAAAACCAGTTTGGGTGTGGATTTATTGGGGTTCTCTCCTAGACCACCCCCATTTGTTTCATTTGTGTGGGAGGTAAAGTGAGGAGAGGACACTAGTGGTGTCATTGCTGAAGAAATGTGAAACATAAAAGACTTGAAATTCTTTTCCTTAATTATCTGTGTCAGAGTGGAGGTTCTTAACTGCAGTGTTGTGATTTTTATGATTGTGTCATGTGACCATAGAACACAGGGCTTTCAAATTGGACTTATGTTATCAACATCTTTTTTCCCTATAGGGAACTGTTTATTATAAATAACATGGGTTTGCTGTGTGTTCTTCTTGTTTGACTTAGAACTAGGAAGGATGAGAAATCTCCAGCTAAAATAGTTTTTCCTTCTCATCAGAATGACCCATTGCCAGGACGCATCAAAGTTGATTTTGTGATTCCTAAAGAACTTCCCTTTGGAGACAAAGATACAAAATCCAAGGTGACCCTGCTGGAAGGCGACCATGTTAGGTTTAATATTTCAACAGACCGACGTGACAAATTAGAACGAGCAACCAACATTGAAGTTCTATCAAATACATTTCAGTTCACTAATGAAGCCAGAGAGATGGTAAGTGTTAGATATAATTTGATACTTGTATTCAATATGGGGGCCAATGTTATATTCGAATTTGTAATACTATACTGAGAAGTTTTTAAGGTAATTATGACATTGGGCAGTTACCTTAGTGATTGAGAACACAGATCTCTGAGTCAGTCTGGGTTTGATATCTGACCCTGCCGGTTATTTTGGAGTAGATGTGAAAAAGTTTTAGAAAAGGAAATGTGAACAGGATGATTTCTAAAATCTTTTGAGAGTCATTGATTCTCTGAACCTTAACCAGAAAGATTGAGAAAATTCAGGTCTACTGTAGAAAGTAAATTTTCCCAAACTGTTTCATAAAATGTTTAGTAAACACTAGATAAAGTTAAGTAGGTTTAGCTTTTTGGGGGGCTTTGCAAATTCTTTTTAGTGGATATAAATCCAGGAATGACATACACCAGAATTGTTTCCCAAACATATTTTACAAGCTTGGTTTTCATAAATTAGCTTTCCCAAATGTAATACCTAGTTAGTTTTGTTGGGGATCATAACGTCTGGTATATCTCAGTGCTGTCAGTGGAACTGGGTACATTCAATGGAAATTTAAGTTTCTTGGGACTTTTAATCTTTACCTTTGGAGATCTGATTTTATTTGACACTTGGAATGTGCTTTTAACTTAAAAATTTTGAAAACTGTGCTCGCTTCGGCAGCACATATACTAAAAATTTTGAGAACCAAGGTATGATTTTTTAAGAACTTCTCAGGTAGCATCTGTTTTGCTTGACAATATGGACTACATTGTAGAGTAGCTTGGCTGCCATTAAGATTTAGCAAGGATTAAATGTCAGAATATTGTTTATGCTATATTCAGAACTGGTTATAGAATAGTCATCAGTAATAATGTAAATAAGTACTCAATATATAAGTTATGGGTAGGTTGATCATAGTTGTTTCAGTAAACATTTAAATACCTGCCATGTGCCAGTTAACTGGATAAAACCATCACAGAGCTGATAATTCAGTAAGATGGGAAAAAATAAGGAAAAGATTTCCTATATTTTATTTATTCTTCAGACCTAAATCTTAAGCCTTTCTTGTGCCTAAAGTCAAATAAAATTTTTTAAGGTGAAGACTAAAAGGTTGCCTTTAGAAGTATTTGAAATATTAGTGTATAGATTTTTTTCAGTTTCTGGATGTTGTCATAAAGCTTGGGCCTTATTTGGAATCTTCAGTTCTACCACTTAATTAGCTGAGTGCTTTGGACAAACTGCTTAACCTCACTTGGCCTCAATTTCCTCATTTTGCAAAACAGAGTAATAATACTAGAGTCACAGATTTGAGAATTAAAAGGGATACATTATGTGCGTGTTCACATTCAAATGCGATAATTTTTCCTACGTGTACTGGCCAAGGAGTAGCGTCTCACACATTGCTTGTAGGTTAACTGACTAAAAGACTAAAAGCAATGAGTTTGTATTTAAAAGGAGAAATGAAAATGTAGATACAGAATTTGGGTCATTAATACAGAGGATTCCTAATGAATTCAACCTGATGCTTCCAGAGTTGAGTGTTGTTTTCTTGGCAAGCTTCACAGCGAGTGAAAATATTATCTGGATTTCAGGGTGTAATTGCTGCCATGAGAGATGGTTTTGGTTTCATCAAGTGTGTGGATCGTGATGCTCGTATGTTCTTCCACTTCAGTGAAATTCTGGATGGGAACCAGCTCCATATTGCAGATGAAGTAGAGTTTACTGTGGTTCCTGTGAGTAGTTTTTGAGGAAAGAATGGGATGGTTTCTTGGTGCTTCATTTTTCAGTTTAAAGTTACTGTTGTTTATCATTTGTAGGATATGCTCTCTGCCCAAAGAAATCATGCTATTAGGATTAAAAAGCTTCCCAAGGGCACGGTTTCATTCCACTCTCATTCAGATCATCGTTTTCTGGGCACTGTAGAAAAAGAAGCCACTTTCTCCAACCCTAAAACCACTAGCCCAAATAAAGGCAAAGAAAAGGTAAGTTTTACATGATCAAAATTATTTGTGTAGCTTTTTTTTCTTTCTTTCTTTCTTTTTTTTTTTTTTTAAGATTTATTTATTCTAGAGAGAGGTGTGTGGGTAGGTGAAGGGGGTCGAGGGAGAGGCAAAAAGAAGCAGACTCCCAAGTTGAGCATGGAACTCAAATCAGGGCTTGATCTCACAATCCCAAGATCATGACCTGAGCTGAAATCAAGTGTCCAATGCTTGACTGACTGAGCCACCCAGGCACCCCTGATATATGTAGCTCTTTATTAGTCTTCTGCTTCAAGGAAACCACTGTCTACACAATAATGGAAATAATTTGGATTCTCTGCAATATTAAAAACGGTGGTGAACTAATCTAAAAGGCTTTCTAATCTCAGCATTATTGATTTTTGTGTGAAAGTGGTTGCTCTTGTGTACATTGTTGGTTGTTTTGCAGCATCCCTGGCCTTTTCCCACTAGAGACCAGTATCTTTCTTCTCCCCCTCTGTGACAGCCAAAAGTGTTTCCAAATACTGCCAGACATCTCAGAATTACCCCCTGGTTGATTATCTAAAATGATAGTACTTGTCTTCCAAAGCAGTTTAAAACTTTCAAATTTTGGTAGACTCAGTTCACACATTTGAACTCCCATTTATTTATTTATTTATTTATTTATGTATGTATGCATGCATGCTTTTTTTTTTTTTTTTTTTAGATTTTTATTTATTTGACAGAGAGAGAGAGAGATCACAAGTAGGCAGAGAGGCAGGCAGAGAGAGAGGGGGAAGCAGGCTCCCTGCTGAGCAGAGAGCCCGATGTGGGGCTCGATCCCAGGACCCTGAGATCATGACCTGAGCCGAAGGCAGAGGCTTTAACCCAGTGAGCCACCCAGGCGCCCCTGAACTCCCATTTATTGACCAGTTCACTTTATGGAAATATAAAGCTCTCTAGTCTAACATGGCCTTTTCACACAAGTAAATAATAAATTGAGAGTGTATAGAAGCAGGTAATTCATACAAAATATAAAATGTTGCCATAAAAGGTCAGTGAGAGTGCTAGGGTGAAAATGAATTCTAAACTGGGGAAGTCTGGGATGGTTTCACTAAGGCACTGACATTTAATAGATAGAGATAAATGAGGAGAGGACATTACTCACAGAATAGAGGCCAGATGAGAAAAATTCAGTTTCTTTAGAAAGCACTAAGTATTAAATAGGAAGACAGCATTTTTCTTTGGTGGGGCCGAATAGGGGAAATAAGAGTGAAAAATTGGAATACAGCTAGATTGAGGAGGTTTGATTGCTACTCTAAAGAATTTAGACATTGTTCTGTACTCAATAGATTTCTTCTGGAAAGTGTCATCAGGTATGCACTTCAGGAAGAAATGGCAATAGTATGAACCCTAGATGGGAGTGTGGAGAAAGGCAAAAGATGAAGAGACTGGATAGGAAATATAGATAGTCCTTGAACCAGGGGACAGAGATCATGGATATAGATAAGTAAAAAGGAACATGAGAGAGAAGGTGATACAATTTTAGAAATAACTAGGAGCCTATACAAATGGAATGGCACCTTTTTTTTTTTTTTTTTTGGAGAGAGCACAAGGCTGGGTGGGGAGAGGGAGAAGTAGAAGTAGACTCTGCTCAGCAGGGAGCCTGATGTGGGGCTTGGTCCAAGGATTCTGGGGATCATGACCTGAGCTGAGACGTTTAACTGACTTAGCCACCTAGACACCCCAAGAGTAGAATAGCATCTTATTTGACCATTTATTTTGTAGCTTAGGAAATCACTTCACCTCTGAGCTTAAGTTTTTAAACAAAAACAATCAGTGTCCTATTTCATTGAAAAAGCTCTCACAGGGCCTGGCCCATAGTAGGAATTTCACAAGTTTTACTGTTAAAAATAACAAAAACAGGAGAAAACCAGTGGGGCTTATTTTTAATGGTTTTTAGCTCTTAGAATGTCCTGCTTCCCAAATGGCTCTGGCAAAACTGACTTGATCAAGATAGCCTTTGTATGAGACTTTTCTGCCCTTTTATTGCTCTATTCTTGGCCAACAATACTGGACCCTAGTGAGTCCTTCTGTCATTGGACTTATTTATAACAGTGTATTACACTTGATTATGAATCTGTGTTCTCTACTAAACTGGGTTCTTCGTAAGCAGGGATTGTCTTACCTATTTCCTATACTTGCTGTGGAATTAACATTGTCAGGTGATGACTGGATATTGAGGTTAATGGGTTATAGTTGAGAGCAAAATCAAATGCTGCGATTTTGAGTGTGGTCGACTTGCAAAAGAGTCAGTGTCAGACCTGAATTCACTGACCTCCTTTTTTATTTAACCAAAGTCAGATACTCAGCATCATTTTGTACTGGCTCTATAACCTTGGTTAAGTTTATTTTAACTTCCTAAGACTTTCCTAATAGAGATAAGAGTAACTTTGAAGGTGGTTTTTTTTATCCTAACATTAAATTTGGTAATATAAAGTATCTAACAATGTCTGATAAAAATTTAAATGTTCAGTATTATTACATAGCAGTTGTACAAGGAATATGAATGGTAAAAGAGTATAAATTAGTTGGTTTTGAATACTAATAATCTGTGATGTATTCTGGAGTTTAGGAAAGGAGGGATGTGGGCAATAATCCCTATAGGAATGATATTTGAAACCATAGGAGCAGTGTAACTTATGTAGTTGCTGTACTGTGTTGTTTACTGTGTGATTCTGTATGGCGTATCCGAAAGTTCTTAAGACTTTTGAAGAGCTAATCTTTCTGGTATCCATTTAAGTGTTACTGTGGAAATATTAGTATGTATAATCGCCTAAATACCACATGCTCTAAACTGTGCTAGATCCAATACCAAATTAAATTCTTGTTCATTAGTTAAATACATTTCCTACAACACACTACAAGGTACTATGGGAGATTCAAAATCTCACATATCAAAATAAGTGATAGAAAAGTTTTTTACCCTACAGAATTTCCACTTTGTTAAAAATTCATGCTTAGTTTAATTTCTGATGGTCTATGAGAAGTATAGAATGAGTATGTGGCAAATTTTCAATAAGCTTTCCCTCTTCAACAAAAAAATTGGGTTCTTGAGACTAAAAGACAGCAGATTGAGTCGGTCGTGGGTTAAGGCAAGATCACCTTTTATTCATAAGAAAAATATTTTACTGTTAGGGAACCCTAAAATAGGATATTTCTACAGCTCTGCCAATTCTTTAGCTCAAGGGTCTATAAAAACTGTAGCTGCTTATCACCTTTTTGTTCTTGATTCTTTTCGTTGTGTTCTATCTTTTTTTAGGAGGCTGAGGATGGTGTTATTGCTTATGATGATTGTGGGGTGAAATTGACTATTGCTTTTCAAGCCAAGGATGTGGAAGGATCTACTTCTCCTCAAATAGGAGATAAGGCAAGATAATTCTGCTTATTTGAGTGGGGGGTTAAAGATTGTCATCTCAATCATAAGTCTTGCACAATGGTTTCTTTTGAATTTTTTTAAGTTTTGCTAAAACTGCTTTGTGCTTATGAGGTTAATATCAGAACATCTTCCCACTAAAATTGGCTTATTCGATTAGAACAGGGTCTTTTAGAAAGCCCTTTGTTAAAGCTTTTTGAGGAGTCAGTATTTAAAATACTAGCTAAGATATGCCTAAATCAATTAACTTAGATAAAAGTAATAATATTACAAGCTAAAACAGCCACTGGAATATTGGCAAAGTAAAATCACACAAAAGATTTTATATTGCTGTGCATTTTTCTCATACTTACAGTGTCTGTTTTTCTGATACCCCTGCTTTAGAGAAATTTAGATTCTATAAAGAATAAATACACACTGGAGAACAAAACTTGGTCCCTTATGAAAAGTGGAATTAAACATAGAAGTGTTTTGATGAAAATATATTCCATCAGAGTATTTAACACAAAGGATATTTGGAGTGGAAAGCATGGTCTGGGGGAAGTTATAGTCCTGAGATAAAGAGCTTGGTGTGGAAAAGACATGGTATTAATGAGTGTCCTTATTTTTCACAGGTTGAATTTAGTATTAGTGACAAACAGAGACCTGGACAACAGATTGCAACTTGTGTGCGACTTTTAGGTCGTAATTCCAACTCCAAGAGGCTCTTGGGTTATGTGGCAACTCTGAAGGATAATTTTGGATTTATTGAAACAGCCAATCATGATAAGGAAATCTTTTTCCATTATAGGTGAGGAATACCTTATAGAACTTGGAGCTTACTATCCGTTCTTTGGTTTGGGAGTCCAAAACATTTATCATTGGGTGGTTAAAAAAAGTTAATTGTATAGAGAACATGTGGCCAAAAGATAAAGGCCTGTACCTACTTTGAGCATTGTACAAGAACTTTTCTGCTTTAGTGAAAGAATACTGTTTTATATCTTGTTACCAGATAATTGTATATTTGATTTGGTGATCTAATATAGCATAGCATTAGTTAAGGTTGTGGACTCTTAGATGGTTCAGGTTTAAATCTAGACTCTGCCACGTTATTAACCTCCTGGTATCTTAGTTTCATTGTCTTAAAACTGGGAATAATGGTAACCTCTTAATGGGTTGTTTCTGAGGATTAAATGAGTCAGTGCCCATAATGTGCTTAATACAGTATCCAGCATAAGTAAGCACACCATGAATGTTGTTATATAAGAAAATTTTTTTGCTACTGTTGATATTTGTGGTGACTGCTTATTTACACGTTCCCTTTCTTCCCAGTGAGTTCTCTGGTGATGTTGATAGCTTGGAACTGGGGGACATGGTCGAGTACAGCTTGTCCAAAGGCAAAGGCAACAAAGTCAGTGCAGAAAAAGTGAACAAAACACACTCAGGTAATGAACTGTGATTTCTAATTCTGTCTATGCTCTTGGTGCGAAAGAAGGGGTAGGTAGGATGCCAGAGGAAGCAAAAACCCAATCACTCTAGATTAGTGGTGCCCCAGATATGACCCAACAGCATCACTTGGCTACTTATTAGAAATAATAAGTTCTCTGACCCCACCCCAGACGTCCTAAAGTCAGGATGGGCAGTCTGTTCTAACAAATCCTTTAGATAATTCTGATGTACACTCGAGTTTGAGAACTACTAGATAGATGGTTTAGGTCATTCACTTTATGCTTATTTTCAATTTAATACCTCTTTCTTAAAAAATAATTCCAAGATATAATATCCATGGGGATGGGGAGAGAGGCGTTCCTCTAGGAGACTATTTTGGAGAAGAATGAGTCTGATATGAAAAATAATGGAAACTTAAGAAAATTGTTGCTATTTGAGATCTTTAACTTTTAAAAAAACTTTTTTGGCTTTCATCTCAAAAGTTCCCCAAGTAACACTTTTCTTGGTGAGACCTAGAGAATGGACAGCCATGAATGTTCATTTCAATTCAATAAATATCTAAGTGCATGCTGTGTTTTAGGTACTGGGAATATAGCAGGGAAGAAATCAGACAAATCCCTGCCTTAGTTGAGTTTATTTTTTAATTTGTCTGTAGTCACAGGCAAACAAGATGAGTAAAATATTGTGTGTAGTATGTTTAGAAATATAGTGATATATGTTATTAAGATTAAAGTGGGGGGGCCTGGGTGGCTCAGTTGGTTAAGCCTCTGCTTTCAGCTCAGGTGATTATCCCATGGTCCTGGGATCGAGTACCGCATCAGGCTCCCTGTGGGGCAGAGCCTGCTTCTCCCTCTGCCCGCCCCCTTCTCTTTCTTTCTTTCTCTCCCCCCCCCTCCCTTCTTCCCCCCCCATTTAAAAAAAAAAAAAAAAAGATTAAAAGGAAGTGTATAAGTGTTGGGGTTGCCATTTTAGAGACCGGAGAAGGCACCCCTTAAAAGTAATACTTGGTCACCTAGAAAAGATGAAGAGAACAAGATATGTTTTAAATGTAAGTACTTGTTAATTCCTCAAATGAGATTTTTTTTTTTTTTTTTTTAAGATTTTATTTATTCATTCATTTATTCATTTATTTATTTATTTATTTATTTATTTATTTATTTATTTATTTATTTATTTATTTATTTGACAGAGAGCACAAGTAGGCAGAGTGGCAGGCAGTGGGAGAGGGAGAAGCAGGCTCTCTGCAGAGCCAAGAGTCTGATGCGGGGCTTGATGCCAGAACCTTGGGATCATGACCTGAGCTGAAGGCAGTGGCTTAACCGACTGAGCCACCCAGGCGCCTCAACTTTCTCTATCTTAATGGTAGTTAGAAAGATATTTCAAGAATAGCAGATAAGCAGTCAGCCCCCTGTTAACATTTGTTGCAATGATTTTTGCTGCTTTTCCTTTAGAATGAGTTAAAATTGCTGAGTAAGAGGTAGAATATGCTTTTGTTTTGTAGTGAATGGCATTACTGAGGAAGCTGATCCCACCATCTACTCTGGTAAAGTCATTCGCCCCTTGAGGAGTGTTGATCCAACACAGACTGAGTACCAAGGAATGATTGAGATTGTGGAGGAAGGTAAGAGCATCCCTTTGAATTATTGGAAATTTGTTTTTACCTTCACATGACTACTTTGAAGATTTTAAAATATGTTGGTGGTGGTGGTGGTGCAGTTCTTTTTGGATTTCTTAAAAACTGAAATTAAGAGAAAGTGACTCTTCCCTACCCCACCTACCCCCATCTCTTGGCTTTTATTTCTATATTCTTTGGAAATTAGATCAGCCTGGGTTTATATTATGAACAAATGACTGATAGGTGAGCAACTGAGTTACTGAAATAGACTGAGAACAAAATCTCGCACTAACAATAGTCCTCTAATGTGTGATAATCAGATACTCAAATTGTATTTAATACAACTTCATAGTTTTCCTGTATTATTGTCTAGTTATTTACATCAGTACTGACAAATTTTCCTAGTAGCATTCACTTCTGTGAACATTTTTGCTTTCTGTACAAGTACCATATTTAGTCCTTAATATCTAGGGTTCCATATGGATCCTACTACCTGTCTCTGGGCCAAAGTGCTCTGTATTTTTCATTTTTTGCTTTTTTCTCCACATCTTCACTAATTATTTGAGTTCTAGTGCTACCCCTTACCCCCAGCAATAAGCACCAAAAAGACAACTTTGGGAGTGCCTATGTGGCTCAGGTTATGAGATCGAGCCCAAAGTCAGGCTCCACTCTCACTGTGGAATCTGCTTGAGCTTCTCTCTTTCTCCCTATCCCACTCATGTGCATGCACACTCTCAAATATATCTTAAAAAAAAGACTACTTTGTACATAAAATAAGTTTGTAATAGGAGTGGTAGTAGGAATCAGTGGATGATTAGTATAGCTAAATTACCGTAATGATGGAGTTGATGAACCAAACCGTCTTTCCAACCAAAGATGATAGCTTGGTTCACAAAGAGAATAAATCTTGTGTCCCATAAGAGTCAAAGAGCATGAAGTGGGGAAGAACAGGTCATTTGAGAGAAAGAAATGAAGCTTGATAACATGTTCCTTTTACCACGAGTTCCTTAGAGGAGTTTTACACAGAACCCCAATACACCCAATCTCCCACCCACCCACCCAACACCCCTCCAAATAAAAATAGATTTTATAGCAAATCACTCTTTTATTTTAATCACTCCTTTTGTTAATTCAGATCTAATTCATACTAATTTAAAATAAACTTACTTTGTTCTGCTTTCCCACCTTTACTAACACTTGTGGTTAAACACACTATATTAAAAAAAAAACATCACTCCGTACGAATCTGGCCTTTTACAAATCAATATTTTAAACCAATGCCGTGATTACACCATACTCCTAAAAGGGCCATGGGAGCTGGGCAACTTACTAAATTGTCCTTCCTCCTCTTCTGTAACATGCCATTTCTTTTTGTGTTCCCAATCCCCAATCCACTTCAACACTGCCTCTAGGATACAGTCCAAAGCAAGGATTTTATGGGAAAGGAAATTTTCCTGAAATCTATAAGCCTAGAGGTTTTTGAGACTAGACAGGTCACTTTTTCCCACTTGTTGATGAGAACAGCTCTTTTATTCAAGAATACAACAACTGTGTATAAGACCATGGTAGGGTAGGCCTGGATCTGAACACCAGCTCTTCCACTTCCTAACTTATAGAATCTTAGACAAATTATTTAAATCTCTCCTAGCTCAGTTTCTTCATCTTTGAAATGAGGATAACTTCAGTCTAAGATTCTGGAAAGGTTAAATATGAATCTAAGTGTTTAATAAATGATAGTATTAATGCAACTACATCAGCTCAGCTGTCTTGAATCCTGCATGACTTTATCTGTTGGAAATGTATCCAAAAGTTTGTGGTTCCTGTATGTTTGCAAAGAAAATCTTCATTTACCCTATAATCATCAAGAGAATTATTAAAAACATTTCCAGTTTTGAAGCTTCCTCTTCTACCTGATGGTTTTCTCTTCTTCATTTTTGTTGATTCAGTGGCTTCACCATCCAGGCAAACTGATAAGCAGCTCAATCTTTGGCATAGTTTTTATTCCTAGCCTGTACTGACCTCCAGCCAACGTTTTTTTATTTATTCTTTTAATTTTTATTATTTATTTGTTCGTTTATTTTTAAGTAGGCTCTGCACCCACCATCAAGCACAATGCAGGACTTGAACTCAGGACGCTGAGATAAAAGAGTCGGAGGCTTAACCAACTGAGCCCTTGGGGCACCCCAGCCAACTTTTTTCTCTAGGGAAGAGCTCTACAAATATATGGTGGCTTGTTTCTGTAAAGAAAGGTGTCTTGAACAGCCATAGCCATTCATTTATATATTGTCTTTGGTTGCTTTCTCACTATAACAGCAAAGTTGTGTGGTTGTGACAGGCACAGGATGACCTAGGAGCCTAAAATGTTTACTGTTTTTTAAGAAGTGTGCTGAGCTCTGAACTGGGAGAAAAATACCTGTTGGTTTGAGGGAGCCACAGTCAGAACAAAGAAAAGATACAGAATGCCAAAGAAATTTTTCTGCATTGTTTTTGCCTGTTCCTAACTTTTTTAATGCCCAGTTAGGTGTGGGTCAGAAATATTTTCGACTGGTTGGCTCATACTGTGAACTGGGGAAGAAGATAATCCAGTGGATCATGTTAGCAACCCATTGTGCTTAAAACATCCAAATATTTAGGTAATGAGATTGTGAATGATAGTGTTATTTTTAATTTCGTAAGTGTAATTTAAAACTTTATTAGGGGTACCTGGCTAGCTCGGTTTAAAGAGCATGCGACTCTTGAATCTCAGGGTAATGAATTTGAGCCCTATACTGGATGTAGAGATTATTAAAAAAAAAAATAAACTTTAAACTTCATTAGCTGGTGAAGTACTGCAAGTTCTCACTCGATGTCATGGTAGTATTTCATTGAAGCTTTATGGTAGAATTTCTCAGGTATAAAAATCTTTTTAGAAACCTAATACATTCTTAGCAATTATAAATTTATTAGGACCATCAGCATAGGACTGTTGTGAGATCTTAGTTTTTGGATTTTGTACCTTTCTCCTTACAGGGGATATGAAAGGTGAGGTCTATCCATTTGGCATAGTTGGGATGGCCAACAAAGGGGATTGCCTGCAGAAAGGGGAGAGTGTCAAGTTCCAGTTGTGTGTCTTGGGCCAAAATGCACAGACTATGGCCTACAACATCACACCCCTGCGTAGGGCCACAGTGGAGTGTGTGAAGGATCAGGTAAGCGGTAGTATCTCTGGATCTGAACTTGATCCTTCTGTTACTTGGTAAACAAGTGTTAACCAAAACCTTGGAATTTTTTCAGCCAAGGGAAAACTGCCAATATTCACTTGGTTTTTATTTCTACTCCACCCCTTTTTCAATGATTTGAGGTAGCTTGTAAAAAATATGAAGAAAATGGTGATATGAGCAAAAAGAAAGTTAAAGAGTATTATTGATAACATTACATGACAGGAAAAATAAGTTTAGAGAGATTTTTCAGAATAGAAAGACCAAGATTCTGTATACCTTAGCTCAGAGCTCTTTTTGCAGATCACACAAAGAAAGCTGTGTAAAAATGTTCATAAATTACATTTAGGGCAAACAAAACTATTCCTCATAATGAGATCTCAGTATGATTTTTTTTTTTTTTTTTTTTTTTTGGCCTAATTCGAAAACTCCGTATACTATATGAAGACACAAGGCAACCTTTGTTTCAGTCAGGCTTTGAAAGATTGAATGGCAGTGATTTCAAAGATAGATTTCTTCCCTGACAAGTTTTTCGGACCCATATCCTTTACATTCTAGCACAGGCAGCTAAACTGGAGCATCAACATTAATATACCGTGTTTTATAAATCCCATTCTAGTTAGGTTCAGGCATTGTGCTTCATTCAGAGTAAGGTACTTTTCCCCCTTGTAATATGTCCCCCCCTTTTTTTAAGGTGTCTTTTTTTTTATTTTTTAAATCTGTCTCTCCCCCCCCCCTTTCCTCTTCCCCCAGTTTGGCTTCATTAACTATGAAGTAGGAGATAGCAAGAAGCTCTTTTTCCATGTGAAAGAAGTTCAAGATGGCATTGAGCTACAGGCTGGAGATGAGGTGGAATTCTCAGTGATTCTTAATCAGCGCACTGGCAAGTGCAGCGCTTGTAATGTTTGGCGAGTCTGGTGAGTTTGTTGGGCTGGTAAACTCCCTGGACTGCCTTCAAACTTCCGTAAACTCTGGTTTATCACACTTCTTCACTTTTCATCACTTTTTTTTTTTTTTTTTCATCCTGTCACATTCTGGTTATTTCTCGATCTTTCCTGTGTCTCTCTCTTTTTTTTTTTTTTTTTTTTAACCTCTGGTCTTCATTGTCTAAATTTTATAGTCTTATAAATCTGGCCCAATGAAACATTAATTGAGTACATCCTCTGTATTAGTACTTAGATATAGTAAGATTATGTAGTCCTTGTTCTTAAAGGATTCTGTTTGGCTTTTTCTTTAAGCCATTTATATGCTGCTTAAAATTCTAACTTTATAGTTTAGCAATACCGACTCTTTTTTTTTTTTTTAATGTTTTAAATCCGTAATGTTACTGTGAGAGGACTTGGGAGTCTCTTGAAATATTTCCTCATATTTTTTAAGGTTTTTCACATCCACTACCTCATCTTGTGGAACTGGTTTTTCTAGTTGTAGACTAGATGGGATGAGGGATGACCCTCACCCAAATGATTCTGCCAGTTCCTCTGTAGTAATAAACCTTGAGTTGGGAATAAAAACATAAACTTGTCTGTCCTGTCTTGCTAGCTGGCTAGTTAGGTGAGGCAAGAGTCCCCTCATTAAAACTGAGTCATTTGAGTAGTTAGATAGAAAACATGCTCCTCTGCAAGTGCTTGCTTTCTTCCCACCAAGAGTTGTTTCTTCTCACTTCTTTGACTTCATTACAGCGAGGGCCCCAAGGCTGTTGCAGCTCCACGACCTGATAGGTTGGTCAATCGCTTGAAGAACATCACCCTGGATGATGCCAGTGCTCCTCGCCTAATGGTTCTTCGTCAGCCAAGGGGACCAGATAACTCAATGGTATGAGGGTATACAAGGTTTCGGAGTGGGTAGGGGCAGCTGACCAGTATGCTACTCAGGGTCCTGTTTCGGCATAGCACAGAGCTTAATGAAGCAGGGAACTTCAGGATTCTCTTTCAATACCCAGTATGCTTATAACTAGTTAAAACTCCCTACTCATTAGTTGAATCCCTAACAATAATGGTTTGTTCACAGTAAGAAGCACATTCTTTTTTTTTTTTTTTTTTTTTTTTTTAAGAAGCACATTCTTGATCTTTCGAACAGATTTTAGGTAAAAGATCAGGAGGGCTTACTATGGATTTCCTCCTCTGGGAAAGAAATGGTGGTGGTTATGATGATTAAAAGTAATGCTTTTATAGTAATTAACTGCAATTTTACTTCTTCACAGGGATTTGGTGCAGAAAGAAAGATCCGTCAAGCTGGTGTCATTGACTAACCACATCCACAAAGCACATCATTAATCCACTATGATCAAGTTGGGGGGATTGTGGTGAAGGGTTCTGAATATCTCCCTCTTCATCCCTCCCAAAATCTGGAATACTTATTCTATTGAGCTATTACACCAGTTTTAACACCTTCCTCGTGTTATGTTTAAAAAAATAAATAAATTTAAGAAAACCATTTTAAAATTATGCACAGTTGCAGCCTGGAAAACTTAAGGTGGCGCCTTATAGTATCAATTTTAGGAGCTTTATTTGGTGCATTTAACGCAACTGGTAATTGCAAAATCCACTTCGCCTGTGTAAGTGAAAAATATAGACTGTTATCTTGTTGGCCCTATGAAATTCTGCACTTGGTATTTAGCATATACTCTACCTTCATTACTATCTGGCAAGATGTTCTGCCTTAGCACTCAGTTGCGTTCTTTTCCTTTTCTTTCCTGTTCATTATGCTTTAATCCTGAGGACCATATGAAGGTAGAATATATTAAAAATTACAAAAATTATAAAAATTTGTATAAGCAAACCATTTCCTTAAGTTGATGGCCAAATGTTAAAATGTTATTTTTCATATCATTTATAATCTTGTCACAGTCCACTTAACGAAGTTTGGTTAGATTTCAGTGAAAATTATCTTCCAGAGTAGTTTCTTTTTTCCTGGGATTGGGGAGGGGGGTAATTTTAATACAATTAGTATGTATGGTGCAGAATTTCATGCAAATGAGGTGTGCCAGCAGTGTGGTAATTTAATCGTATTTAAACAAAAACAAAACAAAAAAAAAAAAAAGAATGCACAAACTTGCTGCTGCTTAGATCACTGCAGCTTCTAGGACCCAGTTTCTTTTACTGATTTAAAAACAAAACAAAACAAAAAAAATAAAAAAGTTGTGCCTGAAATGAATCTTGTTTTTTTTATAAGTAGCCGCCTGGTTCCTGTGTCCTGTGAAATACAGGCACTTGACCCTTGGTGTAGCTTCTGTTCAACTTTATATCACGGGAACGGATTGGTCTGATTTCATGGCCCTCATCTTGAATTGGCCACATCCAGGGTCCCTGGCCAGTGGACTGAAGGCTTTGTCGAAGATGACAAGGGCAGCTCAGGGGATGTGGGGGAGGGCGCTTTTATCTTCCCCGTTGTCGTTTGAGGTTTTGATCTTCTCTGGGTAAAGAGGCCGTTTATCTTTGTAAACACAAAACATTTTTGCTTTCTCCAGTTTTCTGTTAATGGCGAAAGAATGGAAGCGAATAAAGTTTTACTGATTTTTGAGACTCTAGCACCTAGCGCTTTCATTTTTGAAACGTCCTGTGTGGGAGGGGCGGGTCTGGGTGCGGCCTGCCGCGTGACTCCTGGGTCGGGGCCCACGTGGCCGGGGCGGGGACTCTGGCGCCCGGGGCGCCTTCTGATTACGTAGCGGGCGGGGCCGGAAGTGCCGCTCCCTAGTGGGGGCTGTTCATGGCGGTTCCGGGGTCTCCAACATTTTTCCCAGTTGTGGTCCTAAATCCGTCGGGAGCGGAGGCAGCGAAGCTTGAGGTAAGGCTGTGTGGTGTGTAGCGTTCGTCTTTGGAGCATACAGGCGTCTCTTTGTTGCCAGGAACCGAACGGAGTCTGCAAGCTGGAGACAAAGGCCCTTGGGCGGGGGTCCTTCGTTTTGAGCCCCCTACGGGAGAGATCTTTGGAGACTGGCGGGGGTGTAAGACTAGGGGACGGCCTGGAGGCTGCCCCACGGTAGCTGAGAAGACGTGCGGGAGGAGTAGGAAGAGGGGTTTCCTTTACCTTAGGCTGAGGGCGGGGCCCACGGACTGTTGAAAAATAGAGCAGGGTGGGGGGTAGCTAGGCGACTAACCAGAATTCTGAGGTCTGCAGTAACCTGCGAATGTTTTTGCGCTCTCGAATCACGTTGAGAACCAAATGGAGGGTCACGTGTATGGAACCGATACATTTCAAACTCGGGCTTTAGTTACTATTGATTATAGAAGGCTTTGAAGTATTGTAGTTGTGGCTCGCCCATTAAACCTAATTGCTGCTTTCCCACAGGTTCTTGCTGGTGTGAAATGACTGAGTACAAACTGGTGGTGGTTGGAGCAGGTGGTGTCGGGAAAAGCGCACTGACAATCCAGCTAATCCAGAACCACTTTGTAGATGAATATGATCCCACCATAGAGGTGAGGCCCAGTGGTAGCGCGCTGACCCTACCTCTGGCTTTTGGTTCACCCGTACACCTACCTCTAGCTGTTCTTTAGCTAAAGGAATAATCAAGAGAGAAAGTAAAAGTTATTTGGGGTAGTGCGTTCAGTAATACAATAACAAAGCTTTCCATGTTTGTGGAGAAGAGTTCACTTTTATTAGCTGCTAGAGATTTTGTAAAAAATTGACAATTTAGTAGTTTAGTAAACTTGCATACTCATTGTTGAGCTCATGACAGCTCTATTAAACCCAGGCCATAGAAAGAGTGACTGAATAATAGGATGGAGATAAAGGATTTAAGGATCTAGGTGTTCTTCAGTTTTAGTTAGCTGGCTGAAGCAGCTGAGACTGGGCTGGAGTAGAAAGAATAAGAGATTTTGAGTCACTGCCTAGATTTCTTTTGGTCCCTGTTTGCAGTTTATTTAGTTATGTTATATTGAGCAAATCACTTAAAATCTCTGAGCCTCATTTTCTCATCTCTTAAATTACCATAAACATGTTCTGCCTGTCACACACAGGGATAGTCAGAAAAATAAGCATAAGTTTTTTGTGTGAGCACATGTTATAGATTGGCTTGAAAAATGGCATCTAAGTTCCTTTAAATAAATAGGTTTTGTTTATTCG
The DNA here is from genome assembly GCA_028646535.1 of Procyon lotor. Lineage (NCBI taxonomy): Eukaryota > Metazoa > Chordata > Mammalia > Carnivora > Procyonidae > Procyon > Procyon lotor. The sequence goes on along the minus strand of CM053606.1, from coordinate 84,266,740 downwards.
GTTTAGAAATGTGTGATTAGAGATTATTTTTATCTACACCCTGGTCTTCTTACCCCCCAGCCACAGAGTGTTTAATGGAAGCTAACTAACATAGCCATTATTAAAAATTAGTCTTGGGGTGCCTGGGTGGCTCAGTGGGTTAAAGCCTCTGCCTGGGGCTCAGGTCATGATCTCAGGGTCCTGGAATCGAGCCCCGCACCGGGCTCTCTGCTCAACGGGGAGCCTGCTTCCCCCTCTCTCTCTGCCTGCCTCTCTCCCTACTTGTGATCTCTCTGTGTGTGTCAAATAAATAAATAAAATCTTTAAATAAAAAAAATAAAAATTAGTCTTTAGTCTTTGGCAGAAATTTCATTTTAAGCCTAACAGCTTTAGTGTTAATAGTTAGAACCTTTTACTATTTTTCTGAGATTTTTTTTAAGATTTTATTTATTTATTTGACAGAGAAATCACCAATAGGCAGAGAAGCAGGCAGAGCAGAGAGCCTGATGCAGGGCTCAATCCCAGGACCCTGAGATCATGACCTGAGCCAAAGGCAGAGGCTTCAACCCACTGACCCACTCAGGCGCCCCAGTATTTTTCTGAGTTTTATTTATTGAAGGACGATATACATACAGTAAAATACACAAATGGTATGTCTACAGCTCAGTGACTTAAAAATTTGTATGTACTTAATGTAACTACCATTCAGAAATAGAGACTGTTTCCAGTGCCCAGAGAGTTCTCCATGCCACTTTCTAGTCAATAAACCCCCACCCTGCCAGGAAATAACCACTTCTCTGACTTCTGTTACTGTAAATTAGTTTGACTAAACCTATCTTTATAATTTTAATTATTATGCTCATCTCCTGAGCTCATTCATACTCTTAACTATATTTCATGCTTCAAGCAAGTTTTGTCAGTGCGAATGCTGTGTTAATTTCAAAGTACATTACAGTCCCACAGTGAAGTTGAATTACAAAGGCACTGATCAATGACCTGGGAAACCAGATCACATTCTGTTTCTGAAGCCAGATCTTTACCAAGTGTGATGGGTTATTTTCTTTGAACTGAATTCCCAAAACATAAGTATTAAAATTCAAGTAAAATTTTTGCCTTAAACCTAATTGAAAACTTTTAGAATATAAACATATGTGACCTATGCATGTTTTTCCTCCTGAGAAAATATACTGTAAACCTTGTTTGGCACATTTATGAATTTGACTCAGGAATATTTCCCAAAGGTAAAAATTCACCATGATGAGAAAAATATTTTTATGTTATTATTTTGTTTGAATTAAAAAGTATTTGTGTATTTAGTCATAAACACAAATGACACTGTGTCCAGGGCCAGGTATAATTGGTGGAGGTATTTTTAGAACTTTAAATGTACAATAAACAAGTAAGAAAAGTCCAGTTCATACCTTAATAAAATACACTGTGAAACCAAATCTCTAGTCTTAACTGCAATAGAGCCGTCTTTTGAATTACCGCATTTTTTCCATCTTTTCCAGCAACAGAATGACTACATTTTCCTTTCTACAGATATATAGGACTTGGGGCTTTTTTCCTAGGGTGACATTAAGTACTTTCTGATTGTGATTATATATGAGGAGTTTGAGGGACAAACCAGAGAGATGGAAATAAACTTAGGTAGGAGCTTATCTTACCTTGGCAATAGCATTGCATTCCTTTCTGGTTTCTAATAAAAATGAAATCTTCCTCTCTCTCTGCCGTCCCCCACCCTCCGCACCCCCAGGATTCTTACCGAAAACAGGTGGTTATAGACGGTGAAACCTGTCTGTTGGACATACTGGATACAGCTGGTCAAGAGGAGTACAGTGCCATGAGAGACCAATACATGAGGACAGGCGAAGGCTTCCTCTGTGTATTTGCCATCAATAATAGCAAATCATTTGCAGATATTAACCTCTACAGGTACTAGGAACATTATTTTTTCTGAAAGGATGATCTGTAAGTGTATTCTGAAGCTTTGTGTGGGGGATAAGGATACCACACTAGGGAAGATAACATTTTTAATTATGAGAAGAGTTGGTTTCAGGTTGTTTCTAACATTGAGATTTGGGGTTATAACTGAAAGTCAATATTGGAGTTTATTTTATATAATACACCATGGCTAGAATGCGTGGTAGCACTTAAATGAAGCTTGCTAATGGGATGATTCGGAACCAGAGATGGTGGTATGAAGATCACACAGGAATTTCAGAGAGGAAAACAT
>CM053606.1:84246341-84264425 GCA_028646535.1 Procyon lotor | reverse complement strand
GGGGGGGGGGGGGGGGGGGGGGGGAGCAGGCTCTCCACTGAGCAGAGAGCCCAATGCGAGGCTCGATCCCAGGACCCTGAGATCATGACCTGAGCTGAAGGCAGAGGCTTTAACCCACTGAGCCACCCAGGGACCCCAGAACCATAAAGTTTCAAAGCTCAATCAGACCGTAAAAAATTCTAGTACAACATCCTTGTTTTATGGAATCAGAAGTAGAGTTGCAGGAAGTGGTTTGTGAGATCTTTGGAGTCATGGTGGTTATTAGTAGCAGAGCCAGGACCAAAAACCCAGGACTCCTTTTTCTTAGCTCCATATTCTTTGAGCAGAGTAATATAACGAGTTGAAACTTGGCTGTGCCATCTATTACCCATGGGACTTTGGGGCAAACTACCAAATGTCTGTGCCTCAGTTTCCTTATCAATGGTATGGAGAGGATACTACCTACCAAGAGTTGTTTTGAAAATGAACAAGTTAATCAACATGTTAATCATCCAGGAAAGCGTGTAGCACATATTCAGTTCTATGCAAGTGTTCTTCCTACGGCCTGCAGTCCTGGCTTGTGCTCCATCCATATGATGTCTGCTCAGAGAAACAAGCTAGCCCAAAACTGACTTTAGTGGGGGTTTTTCCACCTAAACCTGCTCTACTTTCCGTCTGCTCTCTGGAAATAATAGCAATATGTAGTAAGATCTCCAACACTTGTCAAGCATGTAATAGTTGTTGAATTTCTAGAAGTCGTTTTTCCTCTTAGGCTGTCTTGACTTGTATTATGCTTTAAACACTGCCATTACAGGAAAGGTCAGTTCTGCAGATAGCCAGTGTGACGCTGGTTCGGCACATGACCTCGTGTGTGATCCAGGGCTAGGATCTGGAGTGGTACTGTGCCGGATGGTGGCCACAACCTTAATGTGCTTATTTCAGTTAATTAAAGTTAAACAAAATTGAAAATTCAATTCCTTGATCGCTTAGCAACTGACTTTTCAAGTGTCCCAACAGCTACATGTGACTAGTGGATATAGTTGGACAGCGCAGATAGAGAAACTTCCCATCATCGTGAAAAGTTCTTTTGGACAGTATTGGTCAGGAGAATCTAGAGCAGTTGTTTCCAAGGTGCTGTGTGCTATGTCTTCTATGTCACTGAAGGGAGCGCTGTAAGGTGGGAGTTCCAGATCCTTCAGTCCCCTTTTAGTAAGAGCAGTTCTGGTGTTTTCTATTTGTATCTTGGATTTCCAGCTATAATACTGTTTGAAGAAAATGTCTGGATACCACCCACCTAGAGAAATGGATAGACTGTCTTTCATTAAATACTGTTACTTTCAAGAAAACGGCAAAAAGTTATTTTGAGACAGTAAGCTTTACTTTTTATACTTCAGATCTTAATCTAGAGTGTGATTTCAAGTTGCCAGTTAAATCCAGAGCCAAGCTCTTTGGAGAATCAAGGAGCCTAACAAGGGTATGTGTCAAAAGATAGAATAGAATTGCCATCCATTTCCACTAGAAGGTGAACCAGTACTTGCCTTCCCTATCGCTGCTGCATCAAGTCAACCTAGTATGCATGGTCTTTTATAATTAGTGGGGGGGAAAGTAAAACTCCATACTAGAAGCTAATAGGGTTAGATACAGTTCATTAGAACCTTTTTTTGTTCTAGTTGCTCATTCCTTCCTAAAAACCTACTCTTAGGTTATGATAACATATTCCTTTTTTTTTTCCCCTAGGGAGCAAATTAAGCGAGTAAAAGATTCAGATGATGTACCTATGGTGCTAGTGGGAAATAAGTGTGATTTGCCAACAAGGACAGTGGACACAAAACAAGCCCACGAACTGGCCAAGAGTTATGGGATTCCATTCATTGAAACCTCAGCCAAGACCAGACAGGTATAGCAAAGCTTTGAGCATCTGGCAAGGGTTTGTTTAATGTAGAAAAGTTTGACTACTAGAGATAGGAGCTGAGTTCTTTGTTGTTAATTTTCAATATTCTGGTTTTTTAATCTTCAGTTTAACTCAAAATGAACTGATGAATATTCTGATGTGCCACTTTACTCCCACTTTAATATGCTAATATTACTAAATATTATTAAAACGAGGACCCTTGATTAAAGATAAGTACAAACATTAGACCTTGCTCCATAACACCAGCCAGTGTTTAGGGCTTTTGCTCTCCTGAATGGAATCTTTAGATCTGGTAGTTCTGTATGTCCCACATTACCCATTTTCCCATGCTTAAATGTTATTTTTGCAAAATACTGCCATTTGTATATCGGGCTGTTGATGTGGTTGAGTAAGAATGCTAAGTTTGGTGTCATCTTCCTAAATCACCCTATTTCATCAGCTAATTGGAATTTTACACCCACTAAAGAAGTACAGATTTGAGAGAGCTTACAACTTAGATTGTGTCTGTCAAGCCATCCTTATCATGTTCTTTTATAGGGTGTCGAAGATGCCTTTTACACACTGGTAAGAGAAATACGCCAGTACCGAATGAAGAAACTCAACAGCAGTGATGATGGGACTCAAGGTTGTATGGGGTTACCTTGTGTGGTGATGTAACAAGGTGAGCATGTGGTCTCCTGACATAATTACAAATTTTATTAATTCAGCATCGGGAAATTTGGAGGAGATTGCTGGGGTTTTTTTCTGTGTTGCTATTTAACTGAGAGTTTCTGCTCACTTACAGTTGTAAAATATTTCCCTTATGAAACTTTTTCTGAGAGCACCGAAGTCTGTTTTTAAAGCATTTAAGTAGGCTATACCTGGGTGGTTCAGTCGGTTGAGCATCTACTTTCAGCTCAGGTCATGATCCCAGGGTCCTAGGATCGAGCCCCACATCGGGCTCCCTGCTCAGCGGGAAGCCTGCTTTCCCCTCTGCCTGCTGTGTGTGTTCTCTCCCACTCTCTCCCTGATAGATAGATAGATAGATAGATAGGTGATAGATAGATAGATAGATAGAATCTTTTAAAAAAGCATTCAAGAAATTCGTAGACATTATTACACTTTAAATAATATTAGAAACTAGAAGGCATTGTTGTGAAAAGTACGCATACCGTACCATATTCTTGGCACTCATTAGGAATTTGAAGAACCACTACATCAAACCTGATTATAATGACCTGGTGTGTATTCTTTTCTTATAGATACTTTTAAAGTTCTAGCATCAGAAAAGAGCCACTGTCAAGGTAGGACAGGTTTGGAAATGAATATGTTATCGTTTGTGTTGATTTCTTAACCTTGCTTTTCTTACATTCTCTATATGCCACTTATACAAATTCTGTCTTTATTTTAGCTGCACTGACACCCTGGTCCTGACTTCCCTGGAGGAGAAGTATTCCTGTTGCTATCTTCAGTCTCACAAAGACACTCCTGCTACTTCCCCAACTCTCAGTAGATCAGTACAATATTCTCTATTTGAGAAGTTCTCTGAATAACTACCTCCTCACTTGGTTGTCTGACCAGAGAAATGAACCTCTTGTTACACCCCACTGTTTTTCCACCCTGGGTTCTCCCGTAACACAAACAAACCTCTGCCATCCCAGGTTTTTCACCTGAAAAGTAATTCATGCTCTGAAACAGAGAACCAAACTGTAGACATGAAATTCTGTAGGAAACAATGTCTTGAGCTCTAAAGTAGCAACTGCTGGTGACTTTTTTTTTTTTTTCTCTTGACTGTTGAACTTGGAACTATGTTGGTTTTTGGAGAAATGTCATAAATTACCATTTTGCTGAGACTAGTTGCCATTTGGTTTGTTTGTAATGTCATTGGCTATAGTCTATAAATTGGCATCTGCTCTGCATTCATAAATAACGTAAGTGAATACTGACTTTTGAGTCTATCCTAGTGTTCTCTACTTTCACATAATTAAATCTAACTCTTGCAGCCAAGTGCCTTTTTCTTAGGAGTGGTTTGTAGACTTGCTTTATGATATTCCAGTGGAATAGATGTCTCAAAAATCATTATACATGGAAATGAATGTCTGAGATACATCTATGACCTGTCTACCTTTGAGGGAAAGACATACCCATGTGATAGCAGATGCCATTTCTTACATGTATGAAGTTGGATTTCCAGAGACCTGATTTGGGTCTCTTCCAAGAGAAAGGTGAAACTGGAAACAATTATGAATAATTTCACTTAATTTTTACCTAATTTCTACTTTTTTGGGGGGTGGGCCAGGGGTAGGTTACCACTTACAAAATGTATGCAATTTGTTTCTTCTAGCTTACTGATAATGAACTTCCATTCATATTTAAATTTAGGTCGTATCTGAAAGCTCCACATTTGCGGTGTTCTAAATTGTAATAGTTTAATGCAGTTTTAATAGCTATGATTAATGATTTTCAAGCCTCAGATGTATTAACAGACACATTTTCACTTTATGTCATGGTATTTTAATGATGTATATAATGGCCCTCATTCCCCTTCTCACCCCACCCTCTCCCTCATCCCACCACAATGACGGCTTGGTTATTTCAGTTGAGTAAAGCATTGTGCTGACAGACCAGGGTCAGTTTCAAAACTTAAGCAAGCCAGTTAGTGTCACAGAGAGAGAAATTCTTCCATGTTTGCTCATTGCACCAGTAACTTCAGCTAGTAGTTTTGCCAGATGCATACTGTTCTGCAAGGAAGAGGTCAGTTAGCACAAATCTTTCACCATGACTGGAAAAATTTGCCAGTCTTGAGGATGGTCAGCTTAGAGATTTTTATAAATAAAGTATTTAGACTTTTTTTAGCCATGTGGAGACTCTGAATTAAACCCAGTATTTTTTTTCATTATTTTGAGAATGAGGATGCCTCAGATCAAAATTTTTAAAAATTTCTCTACTGATATTGTTTTTTGAAGGGTGCAAAATAGAGTAATGAATTAGTCTGTGCGTACCAGATAATAAGCTGATGAGTTGGTTCAGAACAAGAAGTCGCCTTTCTATTGAAATTGCTGTTTGAGAAGGGAATAAAAAATAGAATGAATTGTTAGTTATGAGGATTTGGAAGTAGGGCTTTTCCATTTGCAGATAATTTCATGGTAATTCTAATGAAAAATAGACTCGATAACTTCTGATGAAAGACTGGTTCCAAAATGGCCACTTTCCGTTCTGGTCTCAGATGTGTAAATACTGAGGTCCTCCATCTTCGAAAATGAATTTTCCTTTAAACTCCACATTGCCTTGAAATGAATTCCGAAGGTGGGAAGAAACATCGACTGTGGCCAGAGTGGAATAAAGCCAGAGAGTTGTGTTCCTTTGTGTTAATTCTGAGAGCTTTCACACACTGTCAACAGCTGTAAACAGAGACTGCTGCTGTTTACTGCCCCTTGTGAGCACCGCTGTGTAACTTTCTCGGGGCTGGTTTGGGGCTTGTCACCTCCATCCTTGTCACTGTCTTCCACCTCTTCCTCCTCGTCCTCTGCTCTGTGTGACTCACAGCAGGACTCTTTTTTTTTTTTTTTTAATGTCAAATTTAGGGGGAAAGATACTCATTTTAGCCCTTATATGGATGTACCTTGCAGTCTTTTCAAGTTTGTTCTAAGCACAGATGTATGGAAAATGGGGCCAAAATTCAGACGTCAAAATGTTCTTTTAATAGCTTCTTAAGAAGTTCCGCGTAGGTGTGAATTTTGGCACAATAGAGTGACAAACTTAGAGTTAAATGCCGAATAACTTCAGTTGGAGTGAAATAAAGTGTGGTTTTTAGAATATGTTTGTAATCGCTGAAAACAGTTCTACTTTACCTCAACATCTGAAAAGTCTCTTTCCCCAAGTTAAGTGCCTGGCCAGCTATTAGGAATTACATACTACTTTATGTGTGTTTGTGTTTTAAAGGTTGCACCTTCAAGAGTGTGAAAATGTTCTAAAGGCTACCATGCCTGATTTGTAAATGAAACTGTTAAGTGCTGTATTTGCTCCAGCAGCATGCTCGAGAATGTTACTTGGTAATATAATATCGTACTTATTACAGTTTTCACTTTAGCGTAATAGATAAAATTATTCTCAGTATGTATTTTAGTCGGCCCATGTTTAGTCTTTCATCATCCTTTAAACTGCTGTGAATTTTTTGTCTTGACTTGAAAGCAAGGATAGAGAAACACTTTAGAAGAGATATTTTGGTTTTTTACCATTCCAGAATTTGTGAGCATAATCGTATGTTGCTTTACATTTACAGTCATGAACTCTCAAGCTGGCAGCTACAACCAAGAACCAAAAAATGGTGCATTCTGCTTCTTGTAATTCATCTCTGCTAATAAATTATAAGAAGTGAGGATAATTAATTAGGGAAAATATTTTATTTAGGTGGTTTCTATAAGCAGGGGACTATAATTCTTGTACATTATTTTTCATCTTTGCTGTTTCTTTAAGCAGTCTAATGTACCACAAAAATTATTTTTAAGGTTTTTCCTATAAGAATTGTTTTAAAAGTGTTCTCGTTATCAGAGTAGTTGTAGATATGTTTCAGAATATAACTGGTGATTCTTAAAGGCCCAAGACCTAAGAAACAACTGTATGAATTCTACTCTGGAGAGAATGGAGGATCTCAATGGAAATTGTATGGCTTTCATATTTCTGTGCCATCGAATATGGGTAAAAATACCAATTGTGCAATTCTGCTGTTTAAACAGGAATTATTGGCCTCCTTGGCCCTAAATAAAAAGGGCTGATATTTTAAGTTGACTATTTTATTGTAAATTAATCCATCCTAATTTTTAAAAATTTGGTTGAATGTTTTTCTTGTTAAATGTTTAAAAAATAAAAACTGGAAGTTCTTTGCTTAGTCATAATTCTTTTTTCCACATAAGTGCCATTATTGAAAGTTAGTATCAATTTTAGACATTGGGATGTGACATTTGGACAATATTTGGAAGATCAAAGTTCCTTATTTTATACCAATATAAAATGTGTCAAAGCTTGCTTTTAAACTGTTACCTTGGGGGTGATTCATAGCCATGATCCATAGCTTCATGTCAGATTCTAACATTAATATAAAGTGCTTGAAACGATCTTTGGAAATCTTTTGTCCTCTTTTTGCATTACTGCACAGTCTACCAATCTTGGTATCATCAGAAGAACATCTGTGTAGCAGCCAAAGAACATGAGTTCCAACTGTAATTTTACTACTCCTGTGAACCATAATTTGCTCATTTGCAAAATAGGGAAGTTGAATTGGTGTATCTCAGAATCCCAGCCCTAATTAAGGAGATGTAGTTATTAAAACACACACACAAACTTTATACCTAGAATTTCCCACCTAACACTGGCATGCAGTGATTATGAGGACCTTGATTTATTCTACCTTAGATAGTGTTTTTACTTTAACTTCAAAAGAGGACAAGGAGGGGGCGCCTGGGTGGCTCAGTGCTTAAGCCTCTGCCTTTGGCTCAGGTCATGGTCTCAGGGTCCTGGGATTGACCCCCAAATTGGGCTCTCTGCTCAGCAGGGAGCCTGCTTCCTCCTCTCTCTCTGCCTGCCTCTGCCTACTTGTGACCTCTCTCTCTCTCTCTGTCAAATAAATAAATAAAATATTAAAAAAACAAAACAAAAAAGAGGACGAAGAGAAATATCATTACTAATTGGCTGAATTAAGCTTGAGGAAAACCAATGTAAATAACAAAATACTGTTTGCAGATAGGACTATTAGGAAATATCATTTTCAATAATAAAATGTAAATGAAAAACAGAGTCATGGGCTTTGTATATCTAAAACATTTCCCCCTTAAGTCAATCACCTGTGCCTACTGTCATTTATTTTCTACTTATATTTGATCTCATAGTAACAAGAAGAAAAGGATGTTTTCTGGCTTCTGCTGATGGCTGCTATTCTGTTTGGCAAAGTGAAGCTACAAAGAGACAAATGATGAAAACGCCTAGGAAACTTGTTTGTTTGGAATATGCATCTCTGTGCTGTTAAGATTTCTGTTCTTAGAACAAGCAACACACAAGGTCGTTAAAAGGCCAACATAGTTAGATGAGTTATTTGATATCCATAAATACGAGTAAAGGGCCAAGAGGCCGTGCTAGTGATCATTTTGCAAAATACTTAAGAGACGTTTCAGAGAGTGTGCCAACTCCGTGACTTGAGAGCACAGGATCAATGTGCAGTATTCAAGTGGGAAAATATGCTTTGTATTGCTTTAAAAATAACTTGGCAATGAAATGTGGTCAATAAAAGCAAGCTGGAACTCTAGGAACATATGAAATACAGAAAGCAAATATCCTTTGCAGGGCCAAGAGGAGCAATAAAAGGTGCAGATTCATGAACTGGAAGTAAACTTCATGAATTGATCATTCTTAGCTGGAGATTTTGTATTCATGATTTACTTCGCACTTGCACCAAAACAGTTTATTAGCCTACTGCATGTTATTTTTCAACTTAAAAGAATGAACTTAGTCTCTTCTTAAAAAAGGATAAATGCTCCAGTGTAAATATTTTGTACAACCGATTTGTGGAAGTGTAAAAAGAGGTAGCACTCACCTAATGTTGGGAGTTAAAATGATAAATGTTTCTAAAATGTTTCTAAAGATAGAGGCAACTTCTAGTCGAATTGCTACTGGAGAAGGACAGGAGGACGTGGTTGGAAGGGAGCCTTGCCTGAAACATCCAAATTAGGAGAAGTCTAGAATGGCGGCTGTGAAGTGATACAGTTGGCACTATTGACCCTTTCTCTAGGAGCTACGGATGTGTGAAGTACATACAAGATTTAAGTCTGACAGAAAACTTGCACATTATTTCAAAAAATCTTACCACAAATTGATTCTCCACATTTACAACTGAGACCCATTTTTTTAAATCTATGGAATTAAGTTTAAAGACCTCTTCAAAGTTAGGTCAAGAACTCTCATAAATTTATGCTTGTTTTGCCTGTGAATTTGAGGAGTTTGACATTTAATAATTAAAGTCCAAGATGAAACTCTAGCATATGAACTAAAATTACCAAGGCCTGTGCCTGTGTCACCCCCATCATTCTGTATGTGGTGTTGACATTTCCTCTCAGAGAACCATATTTGGAGCCCACTGTGAGGCAGAGCCACATGCCCTAACAAAATATATTTGGCTCATTGAGCTGACTAAAATTTCCTTATGACTTTCCTTCCTAATTCATTCAACAAGTTTTTACTGAATACCTACTATGTACTTGGGCGCCATGCTGCTCTGGACATTGAGTAGGGAACCAGAGAAACATTGGTTCCTTAGTCATCTTTTATGTTCTGTTGAGGAGAGATCACTAACACAAAATTTCTTAGTTGGAATTTGGTGATTGTCTCAAAGACTCTACCCAGTTTTTCGGACTCTGACTTGTTCCCTGTCTGTCTGAGAATACTCAAGGCTACCCAATATGCACCAGAAACTGCCTCGTGCCTCATTGCCACTTGCGTCTCTCCTTTTCAAGTCAAGTCTCCATAGGAACAGAAACTTCATATTGCTTCACGAGTTCAAAGGGCTCTTACCAAGCTCCTCTCATTTAATCCTCAACAACAAGGTAATACATGAATGGCCTCCATTTTACTGGGGAGAAAACCGAATCTCTTAAAAGTGGATGGATTTATTTAGATTTGAGCCCGGGTCTCCTGATTCCAGATCCTGCGCTTTTTTTGGTTCACTTAGTAGTTTTGAAACCATGCTTTTCAAAGTCCTTCGAGTCTTCTAAAAAGACTTCTGAGAAAGCCTGAGTGGTTGGAGCTCTGCCCTTCTTTGTCCCCCTACTTCAGCGGAAGCAGTCCGCTTTCATCCGTTTTTCATTTTAGACTTTTGGTCCAGATTTGGTAGAAGATTCCTTAAGAAAAAGTTCAAACACCACTCGACTTCACCAATCTACTTCTACAACCATCTATCAAAGGGCAATTACTAGGTCACATCCTCATGTCTGTCTAGTCCAGAACCCAGTACCCTCTAGGCACAGTCACGGTCATTGCACAACTAAGCAATAGTGAGGCAGGATATTACACGGTGTCTCAGAACACCCACTCTGGAGCTAGAATCCCTGGGCTAGTACTTACCACTAACTATGAGCCTTTGGGCATGTCAACCTTTCTGTATCTAAATTTCTTCAACTGTAAAATGGAGGTAATAATAGTTCCTCAAAAGACTATTGTGAAGGGGCGCCTGGGTGGCCCAGTCAGTTAAATGTCCTACTCTTGGATTGCAGCTCAGGTCGCAATCTCAGGGTTGTGAGATCGAGCCCCACCCACAGTAGGCCCCTACTGGGCGTGGAGTCTGCTTAAGATTCTCTCGACCCTTCCCCTCCTGCACATGCACACACCCTCTCTCCAAAAAAAAAAAAAAAAAAAAAAAGTGAAAATTAAATGAATATATTTTTTTGAATTCAAAAAGCTTGGAACAGTCCTCAGCACAATTACCACTGCACAGACCCCATAGCACGCCTCCCTCTTACTTCCAACAGAATGCAGTACACTGTTAAGTTTACATTGTTTTGTTAAAAGCAAATTGCTGAATTTCAGTTCCATTCAAGAGACAGGAAATAAAGTCAGTTTGTCTCATGGAAAAGGATGAGTCCTATAAATCTGACTTCTTTATTTTTAGGCCTGTATGGGAAATTATTACCGACAGGAAAATGAAGCTGAATCCAGGAACATTCCCCAGGTTTCGTTATACTCCAAACAAAAACTGATTACTTAGGCATAAAGTAACTTTTACATACCTGCAACAGGGTGACAAAAACAATGCATAGATGCTGCGGGCAAAAGGATTGTATTCCCCAGCAGGAAGCTGAAATGCACCTGGACTGCTCCCATGAGGCAACATAACAGAAGATGAAGCTGATCCTGAAAGTGTACTTAGGGCCACTCTGAGCCCCTTAGGCAGCTTTGGTATCTCTAAACCACGAGGGCCAGCACGCATCGAGGGGGGGTGGGATGAAAGGCCTGTTGGAATGGGGTGGGAGCTCCGGTCAGGTTTCCCAGCAGGGAGGGAGACCACTACAGCAGAACAGAGGGCTTTGTAGACCAAAAAAAAAAAAAAAAAATGGCAGGCAGCAGTGATCTGTGTACAGCTGATTCCCCTTACATGCCTGTCGCCCTCCCGTACAGCCTCAGGTTACAGATCTCTCTAACTCAATGAAATACAAGAGATTTCACCCTTTTAAAAATACTTGTAGATGGGAAGCCTGGGTGGCTCAGTTGGTTAAGCGGCTGCCTTCGGCTCAGGTCATGATCCCAGGGTCCTGGGATCGAGTCCCACGTCGGGCTCCTTGCTCAGCAGAGAGCCCGCTTCTCCCTCTGCCTCTGCCTGCCTCTCTGCCTGCTTGTGCTTTCTCTCTCTCTCTCTCTCTGACAAATAAATAAATAAAATCTTTAAAAAAAAATTACTTATAGGGGCTCCTGGGTGGCTCAGTTGGTTAATCGTCTGCCTTCGGCTCAGGTCATGATTCCAGGGTTCTGGGATCAGCCCCGGCATCAGGCTCCCTGCTCAGCCAGGAGTCAGCTTCTCCCTCTCCCTCTACCCCTCTGCTCTCGCTTGCTCTCATTCTCTCTCTCTCTCTCTCAAATAAATAAAAAAAATTTTAATCTTAAAAAGAAATACTTGTGAATTTGTTATTTGGAACTCTGCACGTTTTTCATTGGAATAATGTTCTAAATGATGGTTAGTTTCCTAGGTTAGCTCCAACCAATGTAGTCCATAATGCAGCTCAAATAGTTACATTGACAGTTTTTAAAAGAAAACAAAATAGGGGCGCCTGGGTGGTTCAGTGGGTTGAGGCCTCTGCCTTCAGCTCAGGTCATGATCTCAGGGTCCTGGGATCAAGCCCCACATCGGGCTCTCTGCTCGGCGGGGAGCCTGCTTCCCCCTCTCTCTCTGCCTGCCTCTCTGCCTCCTTGTGATCTCTCTCTGTCAAATAAGTAAAATATTTTTAAAAAGAAAACAAAATAATACTTTTTTTATTTTTTTGCTAAAAACTAAAGCAAAAAAAGAGTTAACTATGACTAATTTATCTTGTGTACTGATATTTGAAGAAAAGCAAACTTGGGGCATCTGGGTGGCTCAGTTGTTGAGCGTCCAACTGTTGATTTCGGTTCAGGTCCTGATCTCAGGGTGGTGAGATTGAGCCCCAAGTGGGGGGCTCCATGCTGGGCGTAGAGCCTACTTAAGATTCTCTCTCTTCCTCTGCCCCTTCCCACCCACCCCAGCTCCCTCTCTTTCTATAAATAAATAAATAAATAAATAAATAAATAAATAAATAAACAAACAAATAAGGAAATAAGGAAATAAGCCAATAGAACAAATAAAAAATTGCCATCATCCCACTACCCAGACAGAAGACTCGTGTAAGTTCCCTGGGCTGCTTTTCAATGTCTATAGTGATATTTAAATTAAATGCCTTTATCTTTTTTTTCCCACAAAAACAGAACTATAGTATATATACATCTTTGCACTATGTTTTCTCACTTTATCAACATCTGTGAATGGTTCCTGTTAATATGTATTCATTCACGTCATCATGTTAATAGCTAAGTGGTATCTTATGTGATGGTTGTAGCATACTTTAATCAATCTTCTTTGCAGACAAATCAGTCGTTCCTACATTTTTGGCTCTTATAACAGCTTGGCTATAACTAACATTTCTGAAATACACTTTTGAGTACTTGTATAACAATTTCCTTAAAGTCGTAAAAGTGAAATTGTTACATCAATGGACAAGCAAACTTTTTAAGGATTTCTTATAAATGTATGCCAAATTCCCTTTCATAAGGACTAAAATCTTATACTTCCACACCAACTCCATATGAGTGTCTGTTTTCTCATTTATTAAACATTGAGTACTATCAAGGAACTGGTTTTTTTTTTATATAAAATTCACTTCAAATTGTATGGAATAACAGAAACAAATTATAAATTATTTAAAAAAGAAACAATAAATGTTAGGGAGTACCTGGGTGGCCCAGCTGTCTAAGTGACAGACTCTAGATTTCAGCTTGGTTCATGATCTCAGGGTGGAGAGATTGAGCACCATCCCCTCAGCCGCCCCCCCATTTGGGTTCCATGCTGGGTGTAGAGCCTACTTAGGATTAGGATTCTCTCTCTCCCTCTGCCCCTCTCCACCCCTGCGCTCTCTCTCTCTCTCTCTCTAACAACAACAAAAAACCACTAAGGGGCGCCTGGGTGGCTCAGTGGGTTAAGCATCTGCCTTCGGCTCAGGTCATGATCCCGGGGCCCTCGGATGGAGCCCCACATCAGGCTCCTTGTTCAGCAGGAAGTCTGCTTCTCTCTCTCCCTCTCCCCCTAGCTTGGGCTCTCTCTCTTCTCACTCTTTCAAATAAATAAAAATAAAGATTTTATTTAAAAAATATTTATTTATTTTGAGAGAGAGAGAAAGAGAGAGAGAGTGCATGCACACACAAGCAGGGAAAATGGCAGAGAGGGAGGGAGAGGGATAAACCTTGACCCCCCAACCCCAAGATCTTGACCAGAGATGAACTCAAGAGTCAGCCACTCAACTGACTGAGCCACCCAGGTGCCCCAGGATCTTTTCATTTTTAATGTGATGGTAAATACTTAAAATCTGTTCTTCTCTTCTCCTAGTTACTTACACCTACCTACTTTTGTCTGGACATCTCTATGTGCTAACAGCTTCAGATTCGTTAATTCATTTATTCAGTGAATTGGGAATATAAAAATAATACAGGGCTTTAATATTCCTAATACTACCCCTACGTCTCAGAATGTCTCTCTCTGCATTCTTCTCCCTTCCTCTACTCCAGACTGAGAGGAAAAAGTCCTCTCCTCTTTCGAGGTTCTTCCTCCACCTGGGTCTTGCTTCCACCTCCCGCCACGTCCTTCAAGACTGGAAACTTGTTCTGTCCTTTAGTGCCCACTCTCTGTTTATGTTTCTATTCCTCCGTCTATAAATATGCTCCCTTGACCCTAGTTCCCTCTCCCTATCATTGTGTGTTTTCTCCTTCCACTCTCTGACATCATTAGGAAAGAAAGGTCTCCACCTCTTCACCTCCCATCCACTCTTCAACTCAAAACCATCAAGCCTCCTCTAGAACCTCCCGAACAGTGTGACAATTACAGAGGTGGGACAAGAAAGTCTTGAACTTGCTTTGAGGAGCCTACTGACAGATTCTAGCTGCCACAACTTTTTTCTGCAACCCTGAAGACATGCTCAGTACTCACCTTCCCTATCTCGCAGTAAGTGACTAAAAGGGGTGGGAGTGATTGAGTTGGGCCAATTCTGCTCCCTATAGGACTCCCCAAGTAGGAAATCCTTGCAGGGAGCTCCCCATTCGCCGGGCCAAGACTTCCCCATACTACAATCTAAGTCTCTTTCTACTCGTCCTCTTCCTTCCCTCTCTCCTCTTAGACCTGTCAAAGCTGCATCGCACCGTGGTCCAAAGACGTCCCTGCTAACTACCGCTCCCTCTTCTTTTATCCTTACAGGCACTACCCCAATAAATCTCTTGTATATCTTATTCTGTCTGGGCATCTTCTTGAATTGACACCAACTTTCCTAATTGTCAAACCTATGAGCTATTTCCTGTCCTCTTGGGAAGTCTCACTGCATTAAACCCTGTGACTCGTGTTCAGATTGGTTGTCTCTCATAGCTTCCATGATACGGTATTTTCTACTTCTCCTCCTTCTTCGCCCATCATTTCAACTCTTTCTGTGGTCTTTTCTTTCTACAATCAATCCTTAAATATTGGTTTTCCTTAAAAATCTATCTGTGGCCCTCTGCTCTTTCTCTGTACAGGTCCTGTCTCAGTGATATAACTGATTATCAGAGTTTTGACCATCATTCTAATGACTCACAAATCTATCTCTCATTCAGGATTCTCTCCTGAGCTCCAAAGCCAAACATCCAACTGCTGACTGGACATGTCCACTCTGATGAGTTAAGCCAGATACATAGGTTTTGGCCTTAATCCTATCTATCCCCTTGTATTATCTTCCTACTCATCTCTCATAAGGAAACTTGAGACTTATTCTCGACAACTCCTCTTCCATCACCCCCCATATCCAATTTGTAGTTTGATAGTCTTGTCCTTGAAAGAGGTCACATCTGTCACTGCCCCCTGCAGTTCGGCACTGATTGTCTCAGTTTAAGCCTTTGTGATGGATATATTTTTTTAAAGATTTTATTTATTTATTTGACAGAGAGAGAGATCACGAGGAGGCAGAAAGGCAGGTAGAGAGAGGGAAGCAGGCTCCCTGCAGAGCAGAGAGCCCGATGTGGGGCTCGATTCCAGGACCCTGAGATCATGACCTGAGCTGAAGGCAGAGGCTTTACACCACTGAGCCACCCAGGGGCCCCGCCTTCGTGATCTTTAAGATTTTCAAAAATGACTTTTTAGTGGTTTCCCTTCTGCCAGCCTTTCTCCTTTCTTACCCACACAGGGATTTTCTGAAATGCAAACAGATCATATAGGAGACAGTAAAATACAGAAGTAAAGCACAAAGGCTTCAGCTTAGGATGAATCTAAGTTCAAATCCTGACTCTGCCTCTTATTGACTGCATAACTATGGATAATCACTTAATATTTCTAAGTCTCAATTACTTCACTTGAAATATGAATATTAATCTTCATATGAAAGATATAAAGATATAAAGAATAATATATAAAGATATATATAAAGATATAAAGAATAATAATCTTATTATTATTTATAATAATAATCTTATATTATAAGGTATATATCTTATAATAATCTTATTATTAGTAATAATCTTCATATGAAATATGAAGATTAATAATCATATCTACCACAAAGAAATGATGTGAAGATTAAATGAGATAATAAACACAGGTTAATTGGTGGAAGATATATGGCCAAAATATATTTTCTAACTCTTTTTTTAATTAATTGTTATTTTTTTTAAGTAGGCTCATATCCAGCATGGAGCCCAATGTGGGGCTTGAACTCACAAGCCTGAGATCAAGACCTGAGCTGAGATCAAGAGTCAAACACTTAACCGACTGAGCCACCCAGGTGCCCCTTTTATTATTTCACATTGCTCCTGAAACCTCTTCAGTGGTTCCCCAGTGTTATCATGATTATATTCAAAACCCTTAACATGATATGCTTTTACCTCAGTTTCTGCCCTGTCTCTTAGCAGGCACCATTTCAAATTCTATCCTTCCATCCCAACCATGCTGAAGCAATTGCAGTTCCACAAATGGGTCACAAATTCTTGAAAATAGTGCGTTTATGAAAAAGGGCTTGGGCCCTGAAACAGATTGGTATATAAGCCTTTGAATAGGATAAGAGCATGAAGTAACTGGGGTGATCCCATAGATTTGAGGAAATTTGTTTTCTCTATACTGTTCTACAGTCACATGGAAATCTATTCAAGAAGTTCTCAAATTATTTTTGGGGGAAGGAGAGTGGACAATTTCTAAAAGTGCATTACACCATTTGTGTGGGTAGACTCTTGATGACCCCCTAGAAACTTGTGTGAGGTATCTAAAAATCTACATGAGTAGTCTAAACAGTTCTGTGGGTACACCTGGGTGGCTCAGTTGGTTAAGCGTCTGCCTTCAGCTCAGGTCATGTTCCCAGGGTCATGGGATCGAGTCCCAAATTGGGATCCTTGCTCAGCGGCGAGCCTGCTTCTCCCTCTCCCTCTGCCTGCTGCTCTCCCTGCTTTGGGCTCTCTCTCTCTCTCTGTCAAATAAACAAATAAAATTTAAAAAAAAAGGTTCTGAGAAGAGATCTACTTCTGCCCTCAGTTATACGATTGCTTAAAAAACATCTCCTATCTTTAGAGATCGTCTCATTTTGTTTTCTTCATAGCACCCATTACTATCTGAAATTACCTTATTGCCCATTAGAATATAAACAGAGACCTTGTCTTTCCTCTTCACAATACATATGCCACTGCCCAGGACAGTATCTGGTTCAGTTTTCAAAAACTGAAGCCACACAACTAGTAAGAAGAGGAGATATGAGTAGAACCGAGGTCTTCCTGAACTTACCCACTAAACTTGGTGCCCTTGAGTACCCAAGAAATATTTGTTGAAACAACAGATGAAGAGTCAATGAATTTTTTTTAAAAGATTTATTTATTTAAGTGAGATCGAGAGAATAAAGAGAGAGAGAAAAATCTCAGGCAGACTTCCTGCTGAGCACAGAGTTCAATGTGGGGCTTGATCCCATGACCTGAGCCGAAACCAAAAGTCAGACGCTCAACTGACTGAGCCACCCTCAATGAATGTCTTTAAACGGAGAATATAGGGATCAAAGTGATGTTTTACAAAGATTTAATCTGGCAGTATTTTGCAATATGGTTTGGAGGCAAGGAAAACAAATAAGAATCTATTGCCGTCATCTGAATTTGAGGTGACTAATAACTTATCAGAATTACATTAGTTGCTAGTAGCCAAAAAACCTGACTAGTCAGTGACTAAAGCAAATTCTTCTTATATACAGTTTACCCTTGAACAACATGAATTTGAACTGCCCCACGTCCACTTACACACAGATTTTTTGATAGACACTGTATTGTAGACGTATTTTCTCTTCTTTATGATTTTCTTTCCTCTAGCTTACTCTATTCTAAGAATATAGTATACATAGATACAATATATGTTCAATACATGTAACATACAAAGTATGTGTTAATGTACTGTTTACATCATCATTATGTCTTCCGGTCAGCAGTGGCCAATTAGTAGTTAAGTTCTGGGGAAGTTAAAAACTTCATGTGGATTTTTGACCACGCAAGGGGGCAGGAAGAAAGGTACTGGTGCCCCAAACTCCAGCCCTGTTTGGGGGTCAACTATATTTGAAATCTGCAGGTGGGCAGTCCAGAGCTAATATGGTGACTTCAGGGGTCGCCAGGGACCCCAGCTCTTCCTTTCCACTCAGGCATTCTTCACATTTGGCTTTTGTCCTGCTTGTCACTTGCATTACAGCAATGACTGATTTGTACCCATCCAGATTTTTTTTATTCCAGACAGGAAGAAAAAGATGGGCAAAAGGCAGAACATAGGCCAGCCAAGTTGACCTCTTTTAAAATAACTTTTTTTTTTTTTTTAAGATTTTATTTGTTTATTTGACAGAGATCAAAAGTTGGCAGAGAGGCAGGCAGAGAGAGAGGGGGAGAAGCAGGCTCCCCGCCGAGCAGAGAGCCCGATGGGGGGC
>CM053606.1:84209601-84246241 GCA_028646535.1 Procyon lotor | reverse complement strand
TAATACATAAAGATAAGAATCACTGGAGGGGAAGCAGGATTGGGGAAAGAAATGTTTGGTTTGGATGTATCAGTTTGTAGATAGCACTGGGAAATCCAGGTGGAAATGTCACCCCCCAAAATTGGAAGAGAATGAAAAATTGTTTCAGTTCAGTAACGACGTTGTAATGTGTTCTGATGTCATTGATTAAAAGGAGGTGATGACCATAAAGCAGGGCAGCAAAATATTTAGTTTTGCAAACGAAGAGGCTTGTCCCAATTTTTAACAGGACATAGTAGTAAAAAGATCATTCAGTCTACATCCATTCAGTCTATTCCATATCTGAAGTTCCAACCTCCACTACTGTCTCTCTCTCTTTTTTTTAAGACTTTATTGATTCATTTGTCAGAGAGAGAGAGAGAGAGCACAAGCAGGGGGAGCAGCAGACAGAGGGAGAAGGAGAAGCAGGCTCCCCACTGAGCAAGGAGCACAATACAGGACTCAGCCAAGGGCAGACGACCGAGCCACCCAGGCATCCCTCTGCTACTGCCTTTAATAAAAATTGTTACAGGGGCGCCTGGGTGGTGCAGTTGGTTGAGCATGGAACTCTTGGTTTTGGTCGTGAGATGGAGCCCCTCATCTCCGCGCTCAGCAGGGTAGTCTGCTTGGGTTTCTCTCTCCCTCTGCTCCACCCCCTCTCAAATAAATAAAAAATCTTTTTTAAAAATTAAAAAATAAAAACTGTTACAATCAATACATTCTGCTGAATCCAGGAAAAACTTTCTTTGCCTGGAAGTAATTAGCACATAACTAGCCATAACAAAGACTCACAATAACTTTGTGGAAAGATCATAATATTTTGGTCCAAAGAGCCTCCGCTTTGCCATTTATGAGCACAATGGTTCTGAGCAGGACATTTCACTTCTCAGAGCCTCAGTTTTCTCATTTGGGAAGCAGGGATAAAGGACTTCTAAGATTGTAATTAGGATCAAATAGATAACGTCTGGAAAATGCTCTATGTACCATAAAATGTTATGTAAAAGAAAGACACTATTCCTTTTGTAACAATTTACAGAGTAGGGGTAACTGATCACTCCAGACGGCAGCTGACTTTTCTCTAAGATTTGAAGTAAGTTTACTACCTCATTTACTACATAAATTCTGTCAGGTGAATTTCTGTTAAATCTAGGGTATTTCTAATGAAAGTGTGTGTGTGTGTGTGTGTGTGTGTGTGTGTGTGTGTGTGTGTGTGTTGTAAACTCGACGAATACACCAGCATATTCATCAACTACAGAAAGCGTTTCTCAGGACTAAAATCCTGAGAACCATTCACAGCCTGGAAGAATCCCCTGGTTAAAAAAAAAAATCATCACCAGTGGTCAGGTCATGCAAGAAACCTGTACTTGAGGAGAATCCAATCTGTAGGAATATTTAGAAAGTAATGAAGTGCAGTTCCTGACCTAGCACATATCGTCTCTGAAATCCCTGAGTAAAGACCGGAGGCTTCACCTGTTTTTCATGGTCAATTGCCTCAACCCATAAATAGATCTAAAACTCATCTCTCTCTTTTTAGCATAGAAGGGTCGGATTACAGGTGCAAAGCAAAATCATAAAATGAGTGTCAGGGTATTTTATCGTCAGGCAGTCATCCCCACAGCCTCTCTGCTCGTTCCTCCTTCCTACTGTGCTATCCTAGAATCCCGGACCCCGGCAACAATGCCTCTGTTGAAACTTGCAGGTAGGTGTGCAGAAGTGTTTGGAGAGCTCGATTCTTTTAAATACAACCATTCCTTCAAGTATCGTGTCGGCTTTGATGATCCTTTCTCTAGGGTCAGAGTAGCTTTGATAATACTTTTCAGGAAGAAGCAAGACATGATTTTCAAGGATTTTTTTTGTTGTTAGTTTTAGAAGGGAGCTGATTTCCTAAAACTGTATCATGTGGTAGCATCTTGGATGATCCCAGTTTGAAAACTGTGGAAGATATTTAAAATCCATTCTGCTTGTCTAAACAAAGCTGCTGCCATCACCGTTCTGAGAAGGGTCCCCTACAATGTCTTTAGCTAGAGGATTTAGCTGACAGCCATGAGCGTAGTGGAAATATTAACCCAATCACAATCCAGGTTTGTACGCATTGTAATATTTGGGATAATAATGTCTTTCTCGTTGCAAATGAAATACATGTCTCCTGTGAAATAAGAAAGAGAAATGACACTGAAAATAAAAGTAATAACACTCATGTAGAGAACGCGGAACAGTCAGGAAAGTAGTAGCAAAGAAAAAAAATCACCGTCCCGTCATCCAAAGATACCACTTTTCACATGTCAATTTATTTTCTATGCAAATTTAAAGAATTTTTAAAAGCACTGTTATGATTATTTCATACATGTCACTTTATAGCCTTCCTTTTTTTCCTTTTGGCTTAACATTATGAATTAGTCATTTACCATGGCTTTTTAAACTCTCCCCAAACATCATTTTGAATGGCTGTGTAATAGTCTAATTTTCTTAACTAATCCCTTAGTTTCTTCACAGTTGGGGTAAGTATAATTATACTCTGAGAACAATATTTGCCCCTAAAGGTTTTTCCATTTTTAAGGATGAAAATCAGTAGGCTAGATTCTCAGTAATGGCTGTAAGTGTTACTAAATTGTTGACCAGATGAGGTTTTTGGTTCACCTGCAACCAGGATCATAAGAGAGTTTCCATTTCTCTAGATCAGATTTCTTTAAAATCGCATTTAACAGGGAGTACCTCTTTAAGATTATAAACCTAAATTCAAAAAGCCATATTAGAAAGGAAAAGAAAAGAAAGGAATATGTAATGGTCATATTCCTAGGGGTTTCTGATGGTAGCAAATTGTAGGTAAATGGAAGAATGAGCTATAATATCACATTCCACCATACCCCCTTCTTGTACAAGTCTACACATTTCCATTCCAAAGCACTGAATAACAGCCACTGTCATTTCTGAAAGTTGTTTATATATTTTATCTCGTTTTATTTTACTTCATACAGCTAAAGAAAAACGTGAGTATTTTGGACTATTTTTCCTGCTATTTGCCAAAGAATCGATTAAAAATGATACTGTTCATTAATTCAGAAACATGAGTATTTTTCAGCAGTGTTTATTAAATGATACCATTGGAAGCCAACAAAGATTAA
Source organism: Procyon lotor (assembly GCA_028646535.1). Taxonomy (NCBI): domain Eukaryota; kingdom Metazoa; phylum Chordata; class Mammalia; order Carnivora; family Procyonidae; genus Procyon; species Procyon lotor. The sequence continues at coordinate 84,243,101 of CM053606.1, read as the reverse complement.
TAATGACCAGGGAAACCTGGGCGGCTCCAGTCAGTTAAGCATCTGCCTTCGGCTCAGGTCATGATCCCAGGGTCCTGGGATCGAACCCCATGCAGGGCTCCCTGCTCAGTGGGGAGTCTGCTTCTCCCCCTGGCCCTCGCCCTGCTTGTGCTCTCTCTCTCAAATAAATAAATTAAATCTTTTCCAAAAAAGATTAATAATGACTGTTAGATATTCCATAGCATTGCAAATGAACTCATGGATTTTCTGAATTCCAAAAAAACCCCCATATTTAAAAGAGAATCTCATGGGGCATTCATTAGAGGTTTTAAAAAATAAAAGATAATCTTCTTTAGATATAGATTAGTCAAGGGGATCTATTCAGTCTTGCCTTGGGAAATCCTCAGCTCCAATGTGAAACATTTCATGGTCAATTGTTATGACCAGATAAAATAAAATCTTGCTTTAAGTAAAACTGTAACTCTATGTTCCCCTCCATCTCAAATGAGATTTGTCCTTTACCTGATGGATAGTAGGTCTGCCTTGGAGATCCCCCATGAAATGAGATGTGGCAGATGAAACCCCTACAACCTGTCTTTCCTACACACCCCGAAAACACTGCTGGGAGATAAGCATGCTTTTCTGGATCTGTTGAGTGAAGAGGCAAGCGTGATATTCCTTTTCTCAAGAATCTTGCACTTTCCATGTTGATAATAATAATCCCCAACTTCTTCATAGTACTGTGTAGTTTTTAAGTTTAATTTAAAACTGTTTAATCTTTATAACAGTTCTCTGAAGTTGACATTGTTGTTATTAACATTCCCCTGCTCTGATGATGAACACTGAGGCTCCCCGTGATTATGGGGTTTACCCAAGGCCATCCAGCTGCCACAGACACATTTTCTCACTCCTAGTTCAGTGTTCTGGCTTCGTCATTCTACTACTTGTTTCTATTCTCCTGTTGATTCTGTATATAAATGTAGATGTCCCATCCTCAAGGTATTGCCACGCTGATGCTCCATTTTCACAACCATAATATGCTCAAAAAAGAACTCTACAGTTATCTATACAGACCCAAGGGAGTCATCTGTCCTTTATTCCAAGAATACCAACTGTCACCAGATCTTATCTACTCATCTTTTGAAATACCAGTTTCACTCTTTCCTTCCCACAATCGTCACCACTCCCTGAAATATTTTTGAAAGGCAGAGTTCTTGAGTTCAGAGTCAATTTCAGCTGTGGTTGCATGAAGTCAAAACAACCGGTTGATTCAGTGAAAGGAAACACCAACCATACAATTTGGGGGCATCACGTAAACCACTTCTTGACAGCAGAGTTTCTACTGTCTATAGTGGCGAGATGCAACCTTAGGAAAGACAATAACGTCTAAACATATGAAACAAATGGATATGTGCAGTCCTCAATAACTGCTTGTTCCCGAAGAGTCAGATCTCCAGCAAGTGGGATTTGGTTTCTGGGCATCTGTTCCCCTGCTGTCCTCCCTGAGGCCTCCAACAGCATTGCCACAGGCCCCCCATGACAAGCCAGGTGCATCCCCATCCACAGCCCTATGCTCATTCTCATCTCCATCCTCATCTTCCTCCTCATCATCATAACCAAACTGCCTATTTTTATTTGCCTTTCATGGTGCATGAAACCTCTTCTAACTTCGGGTTGCCATTCATCCTTGAGGCGCATGGGCTTGCTTATGATTCTCATGGAGGAATGATACTAATTTCTGGGGATCCGTTAGTAATGGGGCGGGGAGGTAGTCTCAGGCTACCAGGTGTACCTACTTAGAGTTCCATTTGGTCCTTTGCGGAGTGTGGTACTTGTCAAAGAACTAGTCCAGAGCATCCCCAGGTGGTTTTCAGTTTCAGGCTTTGCTTGAGTTTAATGATCAAATAGATGCATGAAGTTCCGCCAGTAGAGTGGATTGCTATTGTTCTGTGATAAGCCAGCTTTTGAAAGCAGGCTGACATGACAGCGTCGGCCAAGTTAGGAAACAATCGCTGTTATTTCCAATGTATGCTTCAGCCTAAATTAAGTCATGTCATTGATTGTTTCCTTAATAGCCGGCCCAAAGCACCCAAATGCCACGTGGCTGTCTGACCAATGCTACCAAGTGGCATTATCAGTCTGAGCTGGTGCTTTAGCCTCTGTAAAGCATTTCCATGTACATTACCACAACAGCCTAGGAGTGAGGTTTTTGTGGGTATTAGTCTTACCACTTCACAGATAAGGAAACTAACACAGAGGAAGGTGGAGGTGTTGCTAAGTGCAGAACAGGGACTTGAGCACATGACACTTCCTGAGGTTAAACTTGAAAACGTGACACTCTGGAGACCTGTATAGACCCTGATGGGGCAGAAGTGAGGGGTTCTTTCTCTTTGCATGCAGTTTGCTCTTTCATCGTATGAAGAATGTTCTGTCTTCTGTTGCTTCAAATAGCTAGCTGTTTGTCATTCTCATTATTTGCTACCTGCTCTTTTCTGGAAATACCAAGAGATTTTGGAAGTATTAGAGGTAATGATGAAACAACTGGGTATGTGGAAAATGCAATATTTAGTGGCCATCACCACCTTATATGATGAAATTAGTTCTCTTTCATCCTGAGAGTTTTAGGGTTAGTCATGGTCAAGCAAAAGGTCACCCCTCCACCCATTCTAGGAATGGGAATATTAAGGGGTGCCTCAGTTGAAAGAGCATGCGATTCAATCTCTGCGTTGTGAGTTCAAGCCCCACATTGAGTGTAGGGTTCATTTAAAAGGAATTAATTAATTAACAAACTTTTAAAAAATCATAGACATATTAAAGCACGTAAAGTGAAATTTGCTTTCTATGGGTCATTCATCATGGTGGGCCACATGTCCACAAGAAATGGGACTCCTGACCTGGATAGTAAATTTCAGTGACTCCCTTCACCCACACACCAGTGTATCATCAAGTTGTCAGAATTTGAAATAATGTGTAAGAGAAACACAGTATTTGCTTCCTGAGGAAGAAAGACCCAAAAGACACACTCATTTCTCAGAACTACCTAGATCCCTGGTTCTCTTTAGGAAGAAAAGCTCCAAGGACTAACAGTCCTCTTCACGTCTTCCCAAGCATCAGAAAATCTCCACCAATCTAATGAAAAGGACTATGTTGCGTGGTTACTATGAGGTCAGATTTAGCCCTGCCAGAAACAGGTGACCTTATATTAAGTGCTAGTCCTACGAGAAGCCAATCCCATCTTTAGGACCTCCTGAGATGTGCTGTAAGAATCTGACCCATGTCTCCGAGAATGGATTTCCAAGTTACCTACCCAGAAACCTCTAAAGAGAGAGCGGACATTGAGCTCTGACGTGTTTCTGGGATATGGGTTAGAGGATAGGGGAGCCACACCCTGCAAGGCAGTCTTTAGCACTGTGCCTTACACATGGCAGGAACTCTCTGATGACCTCTGACAAAGGGCTTAAATACTAACTCATGAAAACCTCTTTTAGAAATTGATGATGCATTACGCAGCTTTGCTGAAAAAGTGTTTGCCTCTGAAGTCAAAGATGAGGGAGGCCGTCATGAGATTTCCCCCTTTGATGTGGATGAAATCTGCCCAATTTCTCATCAGGAAATGAGAGCACACATATTCCACCTGGAGGCCACGGCCACCTCTACAGAAGGCAGAAGGTAAGCGGTGTAAGAGGAATGCTGGGACATTGGGACACGGGAAGTGGAAATGTCAGTTCATTGAATGATGAACTGACCATCATTGAATGGTGGCTCAACTTGGAGGAAGAACTGCGCAGACCTAAAAAATCTCCCCAATACCCCCACCCCAGCACTGTATAAGCTAGGGCAATGTTACTCATGACTCAGAAGAAGAAAACAGTAGACTTTCTGTGCTCATCGCATCTTCCTTTAGTTTAAACCTTCCTATCTACCCAAGTAGGAGGATGTGAGCCCCTGGGTAACTGTTCCAAACCCTAGTGGGCTGATGGCTTCTGGGCACACACTCAGCTTACACACCATAGATATAGAAACCAGAACTCAAGAGCCTCATCTTGAGGTTTAGTTTGGCCAACTTTAGCACTGTGCTCTCTGATAAGAATATTGCCCTCTGGCCAGTCGGACCTTCTCCAGGCCTCAGGGATACAACCCTCCATTTCTGTCCTCCTGCCCTGGTCATCCTTTTCATTTTATGTCTTTAAGGAAAGAGCAACAATCCATCTTCTTGGGCATGCCCCATAGGACCTATTGTAAGTGTTGGGTCAAAGCAGAAACTCAATAAATACTTGTTGATTTGAGGAAGTAGTATTGATTAAGCAACTTATAAGTTCCATACACTAAATCTCACTGAATTCCTATAAGGTAGGCATTTTCACATGGGGCAACATGAACTCAAGAGTTTAGGAACAAGCACAAATGACACAGGTGGTAACGGACAAAACCTGTGCTTATTATGATACCCAGACCACCCATCTGCTAGCAGCAGATTGCCTGTGAAGATCAAGGTCATGCTGAAAGCCTTCGAGTACGTTCATGAAGGCCCACTGTTCCAAGGGATACCAGGAAGAAGTGAGTACGGTCATGTGATTCCTCTTCCCACGTGATAGGATTCTGTTTCTGACACCCCGCTGACGTTTTAATTTTCACTTTTTGTTTTAATTTTCACTTTTTGTCCTCCAAATGAAATTGGACGGTGAAACATCAATCTATCACAATGAAACTCCCAATGAGGCCCACGTTAAATCCTTTTATTTTTGCATTTCAAACCCAGAAAAAAACGTTTCCATGGACGGAAGACCGTTAATTTGTCCATTCCCCAATGTGAAGCATCGTCCACCAAACTGTCCCACATCGACGAATACATTTCTTCATCTCCAACCTACCAGACCGTGCCTGATTTCCAGAGAGTGCAGATCACTGGTGATTATGCCTCAGGGGTGAGTCGCCCTCTGCTCCTCAGATGCAGCTGCTGGGAAGACACAGCGTGATTACTTCAGCTTCCTTGCCTTCCTCCCCTTCCTACTGAGAAAGGTGCTAGCTAACTTGTCCTTTGTTCCGTGTCCTTGTTCCCTCTCAACACCAGTATGCTACACCTTCTATTTCTGTTTTGCTTTATCATCCCACATAATTCATCCTCCTTCACCTGTTTGCTCGCACATGGAGAACATGTGATGGAATGCAGTGTGTGTGACAGAACACGTTAGACAAAGTTGGGCACAGGAGAAGAGAACAGCTGGTGGGCTAGTCTCGCTGAGGATGTCACAAAGCAGGACAGGGAGCCTCAGAGGCACAGGGGGCTCTTGGGAGAAGATGGGCCCAGGGCAGCCCTAGACGTAGAGAGAAGGGCCGTGGGTGGCATAAGCCAATCAAAGAAAACAGATGGGAAGAAAGAGAGGGAGGTGAGAGGAGCGGAGAGCCCAGAGAAAAGAAGGAAGATGAGAGACAGGCTAGAAAATTCTAATGGGGCTATTGTTTTGTTTTGTTTTGTTTTTTGACCAACGGTCATCTCCAATTTCATTACAGATGCTTACACAGTAGGTTATTGCCTGGAATAGACTCTAGTTATGCCACAGGGATAGTAAACTCATGTCACAAACAACTTGACCTGCCTGTCCTATCCAGAACAGTTGGGCAATTAATAAATCTCTGCCACATGGACTTGCAGAATCAGCATCATATTGGTGAAACCGATGGTTAGCTATCAGTCTATGCTCCAAATATAGTTTTAATGACCCGTCCTAAGGCCCCTTCTCATGTAACTGACCCACTTGGGGTCAGTCCCAAGATGCTTAAAAGTGACAGACCAAGGAAACAAACACGATTCTTGTCTTTACACTTTCTGTATGATAAGACGGGTGCTCTGGAAATGGCCGGCGTTCTAGATGGTAAATAACTGAAAGCAGATGTTTAATAGAGACAGAGAAAACAAAATTTGGAGACCCTCGGAGTTAAAAAAAAAAAACAAAACACAAAAATATAAGAATTAGGAGACAAACTTGATACCTCTGTGCTTAGTGGAAACAAAAATAAAAAAGAAGGAAGATGGGAGGGAGACAAGCTTCACAGAAGTCAGAGAGTACTAGCTGCTTCTTCCCTGAAAGCTGGAGGGCACTTGAAACTATGGCCTGGGGTCTTTGAAGAACCAGGTATGCTGCTGTACGTGTTGGCTGAATGTGACTGGGCTGATGAGCAAAACCCACCGCGTCAGAGTCTGTGCCCCATCCGTCTTTGGCCTTATACTTGAAGAGAGAGCTAGGGGGATCAGGACTAAGTTTCCAAGGCCATTAATCTCTGCTCATCAATTGATTCCATTTAATCAGGTCTTACTGAGCACCTAGTTTGTGCAAGGCACTGTGTGCTAAGTGCTGAAGACACCAAAGTGAATATCTTTTCCAGCTCTTATCCTGGAGGAGATAGACTGGTGGCCCACCAGGTGGCAAAGGAATAACCGTGCCACACTGGCAGCAGACCCCTAGCTCTACCACCTGAGCCAGACTCTCTTGGCCAAGGTCAGCAGGCCTTTAAAAAGAGTTCAGCGGATTAGGATCAATATCTGGACCTCAAACCCTGGAAACATGCTTACATTGGTCCCAGAAAGTCTTTGGGCTCTGATGAAGAGCCTTCAGGGATTTCAAGTTATGACTCCCTGGGTGTTCCAGGCCCAGCCAGGAGTCAGGGATGGCGCATGGGAGAGGCCGATTTAGGAAATTTCCAGCAGTTCTAAGAAAATGTTACTCTAGAATCTTACTATTTTTAGCCATAGGTGAAATTCTCTTTAAAACCATCCAAAAGAGGGTGCCTGGGTGGCAGAGTTGGTTAATTGTCCGACTGTTGGGTTTAGCTCAGATCCTGATATCAGGGTCCTGGGATCAAGCCCCATGTCAGGCTCTGTGATCGGCATGAAGTTTGCTTAAACATTTTTCTCTTCTTCTCCCTCTGCCCCTTCCCTCCCCATGCGCGCGCGCGTTCTCTCTATTATAAAAAATAAATAAATAATTTATTTATTATAAAATAAATAAATAAACCCTTTTTAAAAGTTTAAAACCATCCAAAAGATGGTCTATAGCTACAGAATGATCTATATGGATCTATATCCATCCAAAAGATAATCTATAGCTATAGAAGGCCATGCATGCATGACGGGATTGGAGGGATGTGACCCTTCATTCATCCCCAAATATTTTCCTCAGTGACCAAAAAGTAGTTTGAATCCTCAGATTAGAGTCATATCGTCTTTCAGTTGAGATACTGTCTTCAGAAGCCCTACGTAAAATGTCTTCATGTTACCTGGAAGGAAAAAAGCATTCTCCATGTTAGAATGGGATCTTTTAATCACATTTGCTAGATAATCCCTGCTTTCTGGCAAAACCCCCAAACACGCACCAGCCTAGATAAGGCAAGACTTGTAGAACAGGTGCGTTTTAGTAGAAGCGGGAGAGTTGGGAAAACTCCAGGACCTGCTCCTAGAGGAAGACCAAGGGCCCAAGTCAAGCAGGAAGGGGCCGCATGGGCAGGCAAGGCTCAGCGTGGGCAGCAATAGCACAGAGAGCGGGCTCGTACCAAAGACAAACTTAACCCGCTCCCTGGATTTTCACAGGAGCAACTCTGAAATTCAGACGTTTTCTTGGCAGGTTACAGTTGAAGACTTCGAGATGGTCTGCAAAGGTCTATACAGGGCACTGTGTATACGGGAGAGGTATATGCAGAAGTCATTTCAGAGGTTCCCTAAAACTCCTTCCAAGTACTTGCGGAACATCGAGGGTGAGGCTTGGATAGCAAATGAGAGCTTCTATCCGGGTAAGTAGTTTTCTTATGAGGGGTATGAAATAGATCTTTAGGTTTAATTACTAGATATCAAAACATGCCCCTAGATTACAGTAGTTTCCAACCCCCCTAGCCCATCCCCCTCCCACCTCGCTCCACCCATGGTTTGGCTCTCTGTGGTTTCAGTTACCTGAGATCAGCAGATGATCCTCCTGATTTACTGTCACATCAGTAGTGGCCTAATGCTATGTCCCAATGCCTACATCATGCCCCTCACTTCATCTCACGTAGGCATTTTATCATTTCACATCATCAAAACAGGAAAGGTGAGTATAGGGCAATCAGATATTTTGAGAGGGGTGCCTGGGTGGCTCATTCGGTTAAGCATCCAACTCTTGATTTCAGCTCAGGTCATGATCTCAGGGGCATGAGATCGAGCCCTGCGTCAGGCTCTGTGCTCAGCAGGGAGTCTGCTTGAGATTCTCTCCTTCTCCTGCTCATGCTCATTCTCTCTCTCAAAATAAACAAATAAAATCTTTTAAAAAAAGATTTTGACAGAGACCAGATTCACCCAACTTTCATTATACTATATTGTTATAATTCTATTTTAAAAGATTTTATTTATTTATTTATTTGACACAGAGAGAGAGAGATCACAAGTAGGCAGAGAGAGAGGGGGAAGCAGGCTCCCCGCTGAGCAGAGAACCCGGTGTGGGGCTCAATCCCAGGACCCTGAGATCATGACCTGCGCAGAAGGCAGAGGCTTTAAACCACTGAGCCACCCAGGCACCCCATAATAGTTCTATTTTGTTATTAGTTGTTATTGATCTCTTACTGTGCCTAATTTATACAAAAACAAGTAAGTTGGTAGACCAGTAGCCCATTAATAGGCATGTAGATATAGGAAAAGACATAGTATATACAGGGTTCAGTACTACCCACAGTTTCAGGCATCCACTGGGGGGGTCTGGGAGCATATCCCCAATGGATAAGGAGGGACTACTATGTAAGTAACCTAGTCTAAATATATCATAGTCATCTTTGACTCCATTGTCTCTCCTGCCCACATGCACAATCATATGATTAATTCTGTACAACATCTCTCAAAAATCTCCCCTCTCTGCTATTCCCCAAACCCTAAGTTAGGCCTATATTTCTCCTTGCCGAGATTATTGCCATAGTTTCTGAACTACTTGGTGAAATTCTATCTCACTCCCTTTTGGTTCATACTCACTTTAGTACCGACTATTAAAACACAGATCTGAGCATGTCCTTCTCCTAACCAAAACCTTTCATTGCTGACTGTTACCTACAAAGTTAAGCCCAGTCTTTAGCCTGGCATTCAAGGCCCACCATCAGCTGGCCTCCTAACGACATTTTATTTATTGATTTTTGGACTTGCACCTTCAATCTATTTATACATGGTTGAATAGGTTGAAATTTATACATTATACACAACCTTATCTACCCCACCTCTGTTCTGGTGGGAAGTATTTCCTGTCCTCCATTTGGTTTAGCATTTTCCTGTCCCTTGTCATGCTGTGCCCTGTGCCCGAACAGGGAAAGAGCTCACTTTCTCCCTGTAGGTCCAGATGTGCAGATCCAACCTCATCCTTCAGCGTGCAGCGCAGATACTATCATTTCTTGCCTTCCTTTAACCTCTGGATGAATCTAAACTATATGTTGTCACTTTCCATAGTACTTTATTTACATATCTCACTTTTTACTTTGTGTCTTATATAAAGTTCAGTACTTTTAAACAGTCATATTTTAACAATTTCCCAGATTTCTTTTGTATAACTGTATCATAATTTATTTAACCAACTCTTATTTTTAGGCATTTAGATTTCTGACTTTTAAAAATTTATTTCCAACAAGGCTGCCAGAAATGGCTTTATTGTAAACATCTTTATATAGCTGCTTTACATCTTTCAGGTTATACTTCTTGGGTTGAAATTTCAAGGGAGGCAAATATTACAGTGTTTCTCAACTTTCAGATTGTTGTATCATTAAAGATTTCCAATTCTGCGACATCTTCTCTATAATGCCTTTTAATATTAAAGCATTTTATTTTTTAATTTTTAAAAATATTTTATTTATTTCTTTGTCAGAGAGAGAGAAAGATCACAAGCAGGCAGAGAGGCAGGCAGAGGCAGAGGGAGAAGCAGGCTCCCTGCCGAGCAAGGAGCCCAATGTGGGATTCGATCCCAAGACCCTGGGATCATGACCTGAGCTGAAGGCAGACACTTAACCAACTAAGCTACCTAGGTGTCCCATATTAAAGCATTTTATTTTATTTTATTTTATTTTATTTTATTTTTTGCATCCAACAATTTTTTATGAGACTAGCCTTTTTTTAAAATTAATTACTTTTATTAAAGCATTTTAAACATGCATCCAGTCTGGTAATGCATCAAATCGGTTTACCTATTTTTCTATAACATCGACATTAAGGATATCTGTTTTGCCTTTGTTTCTTCTAAATTATGCTTTATCTCTTTAGGACGTTTAAGGATCAAGATTCCAAAATTAAGATTTGACACAGAAATATTTTGTTGCACATCTCTCATGCTCCTTAGCTCCCAGTTTTGAATAGAAAATGTGTGACTTCTTTCTATATTCTTTTCCCCACTCTGGCCGTCAGTCATCACTTGCAAACTGGAGACTCCCTGCTGCCTTGGGCACATACTTGTTGAAACTACAAGGCTAATTACAAACTACAACTGGAAATCTTTTATGATCATGCCCACATAGACTTTGTTCATAGCTTTCTTGGGTTGAACTCGTTATCACTGGAAAGAAGGGGACATTTATACACAAAATCCCTTCTCAATTCCTTTAGCAGACATTGTAAAATTGTAGGTGCTTTAAAAGGTGGGTAATAGGGGCGCCTGGGTGGCTCAGTTGTTAAGCATCTGCCTTCGGCTCAGGTCATGATCTCAGGGTCGTGGGATCGAGCCCCGCATCGGGCTCCCCGCATCGGGCTCCCTGTTCAGCGGGAAGCCTGCTTCTCCCGCTACCATTCACTCTGCTTGTGTTCCCTCTTTCACTGTGTTTCTCTCTGTCAAATATGTAAAATCTTAAAAAAAAAAAAAAAAAAGGTGGGTAATATGTTATAACAAGAACTATAATTCTTAGAGTAAGAATTTGTTTTATACTTCCATTTCTATTAAAACCACTGTAGGTGGAGCACAAAGGGTCTTTAGGGCAGTGAGACTATTCTGTCTGATACTGTAAGCGTGGATATGTGTCATTAAACATTTGTCAAAACCTATAGAACGTACAACCCCAAGAGTGAGCTCTAAGGTAAACTATGGACTTTGGGTGATCATGCCCTCCAGTGTGTGTTCATACATTGTAGCAAACGCACCCCTCTGGTGGAGGATGTGGGTAGTGCGGAAACCAGTGCCTGGGTTGGGGTACAAGTATATGGGAATTGTGTATTTGGCACTCAATTTTGCTATGAACCTAAATCTGCTCTAAAATACAAAGTCTATTAAAAAATAACCATTCTAAAGACTTATAGAGATAGTTGGTTTTATCAAGAAAAAATCCAAATTCTACTGTTTTTAAAGGTTTTTTTGTTGTTTTGTTTTTAAAGATTTTATTTATTTATTTGACAGAGAGAGAGATCACAAGTAGGCAGAGAGGCAGGCAGAGAGGGGAAGCAGGCTCCCTGCTGAGCAGAGAGCCCGATGCGGGGCTCAATCCCAGGACCCTGAGATCATGACCTGAGCCGAAGGCAGAGGCTTTAACCCACTGAGCCACCCAGGCGCCCCCAAATTCCACTTTTTAACTGTAGTTGGACTTTTATTTCTATGTAATTATCCCATAAGCTAATAAAATGTTCGAAACAGAAAGCCTTTGATGACCTACTGTAGTAAATAAAATTATTTGTAAGTAGTATATCAATTATGTGAACAGTACTTCTAAAGAACTTGAAAATCATTTAGACACTAGAAACATTCTTATCGTTATTTACACTACTAATTTAGTCACCTTTGGAAAATAATATAAAAATAAACTTTAGCTCAGTCCTGGATAATTATAACTTATGACGTACAGGATTCCAGACGAATGAGATCTTACAGCCTCTCGTATTTTGGTTCTTTTTACGCAGCCATTTATTTTATTTCTTGATCTATTACTCTGTGTTTTATTGAAAAAGTCTTTACCCCTCCCGTGAAGAAAGGAGAAGACCCCTTCCGAACAGACGACCTCCCGGAAAACCTTGGTTATCACCTCAAAATAAAGGACGGCATAGTTTACGTCTATCCTGATGAGGCGGCCGCCAGCAAAGATGAGCCCAAGCCGCTCCCTTATCTAAATATGGACACCTTCTTAGATGATATGAATTTCTTACTTGCTTTAATTGCCCAAGGACCTGTGTAAGTGTTTAATGATGCCTGAACTACTATTATTCCCACTCCTACCGCCCCCACCACTGCCACCATCACTACTACCGCCACCTCCCACTAGGACTGCCATCACCGCCCAGTACCACCACCACCCCCAACCGTACTGCCGCCACCACGACTACTAGGACTACTACTACTCAGAGTAAGAATGAATACTAAGTGCTTACTATGTTCAAACATTATGTGAAACCCTTCATGTACATTTTTCCTCCCTCCTCACCATCATTCTCTGAGGTGGGTATATCTATAAATGCAGTTTTATAAGCGGAGACTTCAATGAGTTAAGTAATGTTTCCAAAGTTACACAGCTGGCTGAGCCAGGATTCAAGCCCGAGTCTGCCATCTTCAAAGCCAGGGTGCTTAGCCTTGAGCACCGTTGTCTTACCTGGCTGCTGCTACTGCTTCTTATTTTTCTTTTATTCTTATTCTTATTCTTATTAAGTATAAGTAATTCTTATTCTTATTAAGCCTCACATTGGGTGGGGCTCGAACTCAGAGCCCCGACATCAAGAGTCTTATGGTCTTCCAACTGAGCCCGCCAGGCGTCCCTCTCCCCTGATCTTTAAATGCCTTCCCAAATCCTCCCTCATTATTCTGTCCAACTTTGATGAAAAGGTTGATCCCCAGGAGCCCAATACTTTTCAAGTAAGACCAACTGCAAACTGAAATGTTTGTTCCAGTAATTGTGGAACAATTCCAGTAATTGTGGAACAAACCAAGGATCCTGATGGTTTTGAAATTGTCTATTTTCTTTAAGTGTCTGAATGTTTCAGAATTATGCTATTTAATTTTTCACAGTAAGACCTATGCCCACCGGCGCCTGAAGTTCCTCTCCTCCAAGTTCCAGGTGCATGAGATGCTCAACGAGATGGATGAGTTAAAAGAGCTGAAGAACAACCCCCACCGAGATTTTTATAACTGCAGGAAGGTAAACATTGTCTCAGGTCACTGCTGGGCAAAAACATTAGCCCAATTAGTTCTTGAGTGGGACAAGAAAGATACTGTTTCTCTGATTACTGTAAGATTCCTGCAGGCTCAGTGGATTTATTGAATGCAGATGAATTACTCTAAAAGGTTAAAATGCCATTTCTGTGGTTTTCCACACAGAAAGGTTTACCACATCCTTGCCATAAAAAGTTATAATGATCGTGAACAACAAAACTAACAAAAACAAGTGAAAGCTCAAAAACTGCTACCCGAGGATTTGGAAGATCTTTATTCTAGTCCTTTTTCTTCTACTTCCTGACTCTAAGATATTGGAGGAAATGATTAAATATTTCTGAGTTTCAGTTTCCTCATTTGTAAAATTAAGAAATACATCTGCTCAGTTTAGCTCACAAGAGGACTGTGAGTATCAAATGCACTAAGGACTGTGGATAACTAATCAACTTAGAAACACTTCCAGATGTGTCCTGACCATTTAAGTGATTGCAAGAGGTGGAGATAGACAATATACGAGCAGATATTTGGGACCAAATTCTGGCTCAGCCGCCTGTTTAACCGTGGGTAAATTAATCTATCATTAATTTATTAGTTTGTTTAATTTATATTTAGCGAGTTTATTGCTTTATTAAGAACTGATAGTAAATCATAAATTTATAATAAACAAATTTACAATACAAATAATAAAGTGATGATTTATTAATAAAATATTTTATTAAATATTAATACCAAAATATTAAATTTAATAAATTCATTATTAAATTAATTAGATTTCAGCTTATAATATTGTGATCATAAAAATACCCAACTCATAAATGTCATCACTGGGCCATGGCTTTATAATTTCGATCCTTTCTCCCTTTGGGGTAAAAGCCATGGTAGCTACTTCATTTCAGGGGTAGAGAACGGTCCCCAAGAATTTCGTGTGGATCAAATGTAGGGAATAAATTGGATGTACAGATATCCAAGAGAAATGGGCATTATTATTACTTCTACCTAACCTGTGACATTCTTGCAAGGGTATAAAGAGGTGTCATGGGTTCTTTTCTGCTGGGCCACCTTTACCAGGTCACACCCCTCTATTTATTCCTTTCTCCTGCCTCTGAGGGGTTTGCAGGCACCATAGCCTCTAACAGAGTGGCATGACTAAGGCTGATTGCTGGTTTTCTTTCTCTGAACGTACACACAGGTGGACACCCACATCCACGCGGCTGCTTGTATGAATCAGAAACATCTGCTGCGCTTTATCAAGAAATCTTACCAGATTGATGCTGACAGAGTGGTCCATAGCACCAAGGAGAAAAATCTGACCCTAAAGGAACTTTTTGCCAAATTAAAAATGCATCCCTATGACCTGACAGTTGATTCTCTGGACGTTCATGCTGTAGGTTGAAAAAGTTCAAAAAGAAAAGAAAATGTTCATGTCAGTTTCATGGTCCTGCTCAGAACCCCACATGCCTTTCTCCTACAAACTGGCCCCTTCTCAGAACCTTCTTAACCATGTCAGCTGACCACACTGGCTGAAAGCACCCACAGACAATTTTGAGGTTCACTCATTGTTGACTGTCCCAGGGTTCATTCTTGGAGCCCAACCCTCGCCCCTGTTCCCAGGCCCCTGTTCCTGCCAGCCATTCCTTAGCTGTCTATATCCCATATGTCCCATTATACACATGTCCCATGTATGATGATACACTTGTGCTCCTGTTTCCGTATTCAGGGACGCCAGACCTTCCAGCGTTTTGATAAGTTCAATGACAAATACAATCCTGTAGGAGCAAGTGAGCTACGAGACCTCTACCTAAAGACAGACAATTATATTGATGGAGAATATTTTGCTACTATCATCAAGGTGAGGAGGAACCAACCAGATCTACAGTACCTAGCCTGGTTCTTGAGGAGGGGGAGGAAGGAGGAAGAAAAGGAGGAAAGGTAGGAAGGGGAGAAGAGAGGAGGAAGCAAGGAAGGAGGAAGTGTGCTATCCCTGGGCCAAGCACCACAGAAATGAATATAAGAATTTCTTTGGAAATGTCCACTGTAATGATTTTAAAAGACTTCTATTCCTAGACTAGAGAAGCTGAGGGTGTGGATTTGGGACTGATTAAGGACCCTTTCGGGCTCTGGGAGTTGAAAATCTAGAAAGGGGTGGGATCGGAATTCACCCTCATCTTCATGGCCTGAGCACTAGGAAAGGAAATGACATGGTGGACTTGGAGATGTGTGTTTTGGAAAGTAGGAGGTGTAAGAAAAACTGAATGTCTTTTGCAGGTGCCTTGGGTAGGATAGCTCATCATCCTTTGTCTGACTTTTTCACTCTCTAGACTTCATTACGTCTTATCCGTCTCTTACTAACTAGATTCCCCTCATCTCTCAGTTTCCTTAGATCTTTTTTTAAAGATCTTATTTATCTATTAGAGCGAGAGCACTCACACGAGAGAGGGAAAGGAGAGAGAGCAGGAACAGGACCAGAGGGAGAAGGAGAAGCAGGCTCCCCACTGAGCAGGGAACCCAGCATGGGCAGGGCTCAATCCCAGGACCTCAGGATCATGACCTGAGCCAAAGGCAGGCGCAGAACTGACTGAGCCACCCAGGTGCCCCTCAATTTCCTTAGATCTTAACCCTTAAGAGTTTCCCTCTGGCTTCCTTTCACACATGCTCTGTTCTTCTTAGTACCTACCTCCACTCCCTAGACCCCACAGGTTTAGACCCCTGAGGGACTTGTGGGAATTTCTGGCTTTGGACTCCTCGCTTGGCTTTGTAGGAGGTAGGCGCAGACCTGGTGGAGGCCAAGTACCAGCACGCCGAGCCCCGCCTGTCAATCTACGGCCGTAGCCCCGATGAGTGGAACAAACTGTCCAGCTGGTTCGTCCGTAACCGCATCTACTGCCCCAACATGACGTGGATGATCCAGGTCCCCAGGATCTAGTACGTACCTCCCCGTCGGACACCCTAAAGCTTGGCTTCATCCCACCTGTCCCACCTCCTCCACACCAACAAGGAATATGCAGTCACAATAAGCTTTGTTATAGCGGCGCCCAGAGCCGGGTCCTGGGGGCCTGGTTTTGTCCACTCCGGGTTCAGCATTCTTGACTAGAGATGGGAGTTAGGAAGATCATTTCATTTCAGATCTCTAGCCAGAAGGTTTTTTGGTTTTGTTTTTTTAAAACACAGGAATTTTCGTAGATCACAAAATAACTCATTGAGAATATTTAAAACTTAGCTAGGCTAAGAACTATGTCCTCTTTATTTTTTTCTTTCTCTTGATCTACCTCTCTGCGTCCAGTTCATTCTTGCCCACGCTTATCTGTCCTGGGATATAGCTTTCTTGTATCAGAACCTCTACTACCATCTGCCAATTGTCTCATCTACAAGTGCTCAAGTTCTCCATAATCAATGAGTATTTACTGATGGTATTACCACCTGCTAATTACTCATTGCCCTCAGGGATGCTCAGTATCATTGATTTTTTTTTTTTTAGTATCATTGATCTTTTATCGAACTTAAGTGTTTACTTATTTTCTGGCCACCTGCCCCTGTGTTCTGTGTGCTCTCACAACACGGGAGTCTTTTCCTGTCTCTTTAGCCAAAAAAGTAACTTTGTTGACTGGGTTAGAACTTCCTGCATGATATCATTATAGCAGAGAGGTGGTAGCTATGGTGGTTAGGAGCACAGACTCTGGACCTAGACTGGCAATACTCAAACCCTGGTTCTACTACTTCTTAGCTGTGTGACCTTGGGCAAGCTTCATGAGTTCTCTGTGCCTTTGTTTCATCATCTTTAAAATGGGGGTACCTGACTGGCTCAATCAGTGGAGCATGAGCCTCTTGATCTCTGGGTGGTGAGTTCAAGTCCCATATTAGGCATGGAGCTTGCTTAAAAATTAAAAAAAAAAAAAGGGTCGTAATGGTACCTAATATATTGAGTTGTTATGAGGATTAAATTCACTAATATTTCTAGCCACTTAAAAGAGTGAATGACATATACTGAGTGCTATATTAGAGTTTGTAAGATAGTCCCTGGCTATGGTATATCAAAATGTTCTTTTAAAAAATACTTTATTTATTTAGTTTTCAGAGGGGGAGAGAGAGAGTGTGTGTGTGGCAGGCAGAGGGAGAAGCAGGTTCCCTGCTGAGCAGGGAGCCCAATGTGGGACCCAATCCCTGGACCCTTGGATCATGGATCATGACCAGAGCCTAAGGCAGATGCTTAACTGACTGAGCCATCCAGGTGTCCCCAGAAGTGTTTGGGTTTTTTTTTAAGATTATTTATTTATTTATTTGATAGAGATCACAAGTAGGCAGAGAGGCAGGCAGAGAGAGGGGAAAGCAAGCTCCCTGCTGAGCAGAGAGCCTGATGTGGGGCTCGATCCCAGGACCTGAGCCGAAGGCAGAGGCTTTAACCCATTAAGCCACCCAGGCGCCCCCCAGAAGTGTTTTTAATAACTATTTCATGCTCACCATTTTATACACCACAAATAAATCATGGAATGAACTATGTCACAAGAGAAATGAACTATGTCACAAGAGAAATGATACTCTTCATTTTCCATCTGGACTTAGCTGTGAAGGTTAATATTCTTGCCACAGAGGGTTTGTAGAAGAGATGGGGACAACTAGTCCAGCAAGATACTTGTATCTCTATTCCCATTCTAAACTGAATCCCTCTTAATGGATAACCAAGAAGAATGTACCTAGAATGGACACAGTCTTTTCCTGAACGTGGCATTTTGGCGCTCTGATTCCCTCATATAGGGGCTACCAATCCTAAAAATATTTTCTTCCTGAATTCTCTTCATTCTTGCCTCTAGTGATGTGTTTCGATCTAAGAATTTCCTTCCACACTTTGGAAAGATGCTGGAGAATGTTTTCATGCCAGTGTTTGAGGCCACCATCAACCCCCAGGCTCACCCAGACCTCAGTGTCTTCCTCAAGCATGTAAGTATGACCCACTAGGCCTTCCTGTTGCTGTGCGTGAACCAGGGTCTCCACATAGATGTGACTTATTTTTGCTGCTTATCTGCATCCTTGGCTTTGGGAGCTGAAAGTTTGTCTGGGGACCCGGGATCCTGCAGTTGGACTGACCCCATTGCATGGCTCAATTTCCGGACAGATTACTGGCTTCGACAGTGTGGATGATGAGTCCAAACACAGTGGCCACATGTTCTCTTCCAAGAGCCCCAAGCCCCAGGAGTGGACAATGGAAAAGAATCCCTCTTACACCTACTATGCCTACTACATGTATGCGAACATCGCAGTGCTCAATAGCCTGAGAAAGTGAGTAGACGAGAACTGGATCTAAAAGGAGATTTTTTTTTTTTAAGATTGTATTTATTTATTTGAGAGAGAAAGAAAGAGCCTGAAAGCAGGGTAAGGGTCAGAGGAAGAACCAAACTCCCTACCAAGCTGGAAGCCCAATGCAGAGCTCGATTCCTGGGACCCTGGGATCATGACCTAAGCCAAAGGCAGACGCTTAACTGAGCCACCCAGGTGCCTCGAAGGAGAGGATTCTATCTGACACACTTCTGCTCAGACATTGGCACCCCGGGTGGTCATCCCACTGCACTGCTGGGATGCATTTGACTGGCCCAAATCAGACCCTTCTTTCCCTTGTCTTTTTGTTTGGTTTCTTTCTTTATTTAGCAGCAGGAATGGACTTTTTGGATCCTTCAGTAACTTTCACAATTCCTTTTCTTTGGAAGTTTAGGAATTGATACTAATCACTGTGCAACGTACTATAAACCTCCATACATGTCACCCTTCTTGATATACGTGGGTAAGGAATAGAGGAATATAATAACGGGTTTCTGGAAACGTTTCCCCCTCAAAAGCATGAGCAGGAAAAATGAGAACTTGGTGATACTGGTAAATTTCCTGTTCAAACTGAAGGTAATCAGATCATGACTTTCCTCCACACCCTCATATCCTTTGCTGCCTCTTTTTTCAGAAGTCTGAGTTCAGGAAGAATTAAGATTATGATTTGGAATTGCCAGTTTCACTGAATCCTTTAGATGCCCCCCACTCCTTTTCAGAGTGTTAATTTTTTTCTACCAGATTTTCTTGTGAATCCCTCCATGCCCAGAATTGCTGCTAGGTCCTAGTCAGTGAGCTGTGATTACCATGGTGGTTCCCTCTCCCTAGGGAACGAGGCATGAACACGTTCCTGTTCCGACCTCACTGTGGGGAAGCTGGGGCTCTCACCCATCTCATGACAGCGTTCATGACAGCAGATAATATCTCCCACGGCCTGAATTTAAAAAAGGTGAGTAGGAGGCTCTCTTCCGAATACGTTTTACAGTGGAGCTAGAAGAGTAATTTTTTTCCTCATCATTTTGTCACAAGTCATTATCAACCCTGGAATCAAATGAAAGCAGAGCAAAAAAAGATTTTTGAGGTTATGAAGTGCAGTTCATTTTACAGAGGACCAGAGAAGTCAAAGGAGCTGCTCAGATTACCTAACCAGTTAGTGGCACGGATGAATTAATGCAGGTCTTCGGGCTTCCATTTTAGAACTCTGACAAGGGGTAATCCAGAGGTGCTTGGCTTACCTTAAGCTGGTTTTCGCCAGATTTCTTGTTACAGCATGTTTTCAAATGCCTCTGGTGAGAGTCAGATCTTTCTCGTAGAGAAAAAGAAGTGTTTCTAGATGAAGTTCCTTCCCTGAGACCATCTAACTTAGGCAATTAAAACTCAAACATTTGACTTGACTCAATGCTTCTGAAAAATTGATGAGCCCAAATAAATTTATTCTAAATAGTATTTACATTTAAACACTAGTATTCTTCTTTACTAAGGGATGTAAAGGACATGCGATCATTTTGTGGAAAGCTAAAACTTGAGGTAGATCACGGGGTTTTCACATTCCTAGTTTGCATCCCTTTTTCAACATCCTTAAATACTGTTTTTCACTTTTCCTTTTCAGAGTCCTGTGTTACAGTACTTGTTTTTCTTAGCCCAGATTCCCATCGCTATGTCGCCATTAAGTAACAACAGCTTATTTCTAGAATATGCCAAAAATCCTTTTTTAGATTTCCTCCAGAAGGGACTAATGATCTCGCTGTCGACAGATGACCCAATGCAATTCCACTTCACCAAGGTACACATAATCTTGAGCAATACAAGCATATTTTGTGGGACTGTTGTTGCCCACCCAGAATTTTATTTATTTGTTTGTTTGTTTGTTTGTTTGTGAGAGACTGAGAGAGAGAGAGAGAGAGAGAACATGAGCGGGGAGAAGATCAGAGGGAGAGGGAGAAGCAGAGGGAGAGGGAGTAGCAGACTCCCTGCTGAGCAGGGAGCCCCACACAGGGCTCCATCCTGGGACTCTGGGATCATGAGCTGAGCCAAAGGCAGACACTTAACCGACTGAGCCACCCAAATGTCCCAGTTGCCCATCTAGAATTTTAAAGTCAACTCAAGAGATTCCACTGTACTTTTTCTTCTCCATGCATGTTATTATTTTTTAATACACTTTTTTTCTATGTCTTTTTTTTTTGCCTCATTTAAATAAATAATCCAAGGAGCCCCTAATGGAAGAATACGCCATTGCTGCACAAGTGTTCAAGCTGAGTACCTGTGATATGTGTGAAGTGGCAAGAAACAGTGTTCTGCAATGTGGAATTTCTCATGAGGTAGGCATGTCCTGGACTGGATGCCCTTCTGCTTATGGGACCTGGTAACTGAATACTGAAAGACAGTTGGGGAAACACATGTAGAGAAATTATCCCACAAATCATATGCCTTTACTATGGACAGGGACTAGAAAGAAGTCTTCAGTCTCTCTGGCTCTGCCTTTGACAAGGCAAATAAAATACACTTGACTTCTCAGCAGACCATGAACATTGAGGCCCTGGATGAGTGCTTTGAATGGTCTATTTTTTCCTTTTGTCAGTAAGTAATGTAAGGAAGGAATTTTTGTGGAAGGTGTAATTATAGTCTATATCAGGATAAAAAGACAACAATCATTCTGCTTCCTTTTCTCTTACAGGAGAAAGCAAGGTTTCTGGGCAACAATTACCTTGAGGACGGCCCTGTTGGAAATGATATCCGGAAGACAAATGTTGCCCAAATCCGGATGGCCTATCGCTATGAAACCTGGTGTTATGAACTCAATTTAATTGCTGAAGGCCTTAAATCAGGAGACTAAATTAAATAAACCAAATAATAATATGGGTGAGATTTTCATTAGAGAATATGAATAATAATAGTTATGTTATTGACTCCCATATAATAAGCCAATGATTGCTCTAGATATTCCTCCACTGACATTATTCACTTAATCATTTTCACTTTATGAAGTAGATAATAATATCTTCATTTGGGGGAAGATGAGTAAACTGAGGTTAGTGAAATTAATAACCTCCACAAGAACAGGTTATTGTTGACTGGTAGTGATTGGGGACATATCATATCATGGCCTTTATCTGACTCCAGACTCTCCATGACTTTCAGGCAAAACATTTGCTCACATTTGCTCATATTTTTGCCCCACCTTAAAAACTATTAATAACTAATAATAACTTGAAACAGGGCAAAAATTTGAGCAAGTGACTTGTGGTTGGGAGGATGTAGGCTTTTGGTTTACAGAATGAAATTTGCTTGAGGCACTTAGACCACTGAAATGTCCTTTTGACAGGATACGACAGAAGTCTGGGATTCTTAGACAAAAACAGGTGTTGCCCAATATAGAAAATCCATACTTATGAGCTATTATACTTCGGGAGAATTTATCTTACAAAAGGATTCTTGGCAATAAAGTTATAGTCAGCTGTCCTTGCACATTTTAAATAATTTCACTTACCAAAATAAGATACACATGTAACTGTTTAGAAACCTGCCTGTTACTCAAGGCCAGCCAGGTAAAATTCCTATTAGCTAGACCATACCTCTACACATACAACTGTGTTGCCACCTAGTGGCTGGATTGATAGTTCATTTAATTTATTAATAAACAATTACTGATCAAACAGCTCAAGTATCAGGCTCTATTTAGACAGCAAAGACTAAGATTTCATTCCTACTGTCAAGTTGTTCACAGTGCGAAATGATAAGATGGGTGGATACAAATGTGAAAAAGAACATTTTGTGAAATATCTTAGGAAGTAATGACTTTTCAAATGGAAAAAAAAAAAAATTAAAGGCAAATTCCTGCATGTTTCCACATTCTATACAGGTCGATGTAAGCATGGGTGTGACCCTGACAGCGTGTTTATACTAGCCCTAGTGTAAGAATCCTCTCCTTGGTTTCTGAGGTTGAATTTCTGTTTGCTGAGTGTTGTAAGTCCCTTAAAGGATCTGATTTTATTTTACTTTGTTCTCCATGTCATCAAAATACTACAGATTGCTAAAGTAAACGTTCTATTCTCAGACTTAAAAGGCATTAACTAGCATTAGTTATATTTCCATCTTACCCATGAGAGGGCAGTAGAATACATACATGTTAATTTCTTTATTACAGCCACAGAACCCGTGCCTGGTTTGGTTTCATATAGTCAGCCTCATTTTGCCAAAATAATCTTCCTGAATGCAAAGTTTGGACTCTGAAATCAATTTGAATTTTGAAATAGGCTTTAAAATCATACTATTCTAGCTTAAAATTTCATCTTAGACAACTGTTTGGGAAGTTTTCTAAATATAGGATTTGAGGAAGGTGAGAGGGGTAGTCCCTGAAGATCACCGTTCAAAATTTATACAAAAAATATTGACATTTATTTCCTCATCAAGACACGATTTTTAAAACGACTTGTCATTCCTTTTTTCCCCCCCACCATAGAAGGTAATTCCTGTTTGTCCACAGCTCATGGTTTCACAACGGTGTGGGATATGCAGCTTTTACTGCTTTGGCTAAGTTGGCTTGTGACAGTCATCTGTGATGTGTAACCAAACACCTCTCTTTCTGGCAGTCTTCTATTTTGGTCCCTCTCTGCGAACAGATGTGGGAAGATTTTGGTCATCAGACCCAAGAGGCTGTGATGGGGTGGAGTGGGGTGGGGTGGGGTGAGGAGGAATGGGGCGGGACGAGATGGGGTGGGGTGGTTAGCGAGTGCCTGGGAAACAGGCTCAACTCATCCCGACTCGACTCGCAGCCTCAGTGAAACTGGGCTGCCGCTCGCAGTTGGCACGGCGCACATACCTGAGCAGGCGTAGGGCTTAGGCATGTGTGTCACAACAGGGCGTGGGGGCCGACCTCAGGCACTGGGAGTATCAAAGGGACCCTGCTCTGGGACTTCAAACCTCAGGTGTTCAGAGCGTTATTTGCATCTGTCTACGTTTCAAGTTGGCCCTGGACTGCAATTGCAGCGGCAAGAGAGAATTTTATGCTTTCCTTGAGGGAGGTGCCATTTGGATTCCTCGATTAAACTAGGAAGAGTCAACCTTCATGTAAAATTCAGGTCCATCATCGTAGGGCCAATAGGACGGCAGGCACGGCAACCGCAATGTGACTTATGAGAGAGGCCTTGGCCGGCGTCCGGGCAACCAAGGTCTGGGGCAAGGCTCTGGCCCAGAGTCGGACTCAGACGGAGGCGGTTCCCCTCTCGACGGTTTTCGGGCGGGGCCGGGGGCGGGCCCTAGCGTGAAGGGTGGGATGAGGAACCAATAAGAGCCGGGATTGGCCGGGCGGGGTGGGGCCGCGGCCGGGCGGGGGCGGGGTCTTCGCAGGGCCTGCGGGGGCGGGACGGAGCCAACCCGGAGTGGGATCGCGGGGACCTGGCGCCTCCGCGGAGAGCCGGAGAGCTTCGCAGCCCGGCCGCGGGGGCGGCGTGGAGACTGAGGGCAGGTAGGCGCGGGGTGATCCGGGGCGGGCTCTGAGGCGGGGGCCTTGGTCCCTCGCGGTGGTGGACGTCGCACGCTGGGCGTCGGGAGCCGGGCTAGTAGTGCGGGAGCGGGCCCGCGGAGGTGTTGGCGCCGAAGTTTGGGCTCCTCCCCGGCCCCGAGGGACGCGCGAGTGTGGGACCCCGCGCCCAGCGACGACGGGCCGTGGGAGCCCTGTTCGTGGGCCGGACGGCTGTGGGGGAGCCCGGCGGGGCATCTCCCCGCCACTCACTTCGGGGACCGGAGTCATTGGGCGCTCGGAAGTCCGAGGGCAGGGAGAGGGAGCGCCCCGTCGCGGAGGAAACGCGGGGCTCTAGCCCCCCGGGGTTGGCTGGGGAGCTTGAACGTCGGCAGGCTCAGACGATGGACTTTTAAACATTCTTGCTTTTTGTGTGTTTTTATTCGTAACAGAATCTGACAAGTACAGCATTGAAAGTTGTCCAGTAGGATTTTGATGTTAAAATTGGACAATGGAACATCCAAGAACTTTTGAGTAACTAGGATAGCAGATGATGATTAGGTGATGAGTCAAGGACTGGAGTCTCAGCCAGGACCCACAGAACAGATGTGATACCTCGGTCAAATCGACTTTTCTGGGCCTCTGTTTCCTTAGCTGTAAATGTGGGATGTTCGCCCCTAGGGGTATTCTGAGGGTCAAAGGAGATGAGTGAGAGTAGTCTGTAAATGTTAGGTTTTGTAATTTGCACAGCAGCGGCAAGCATATTCTGTAAAGCAACTACTAAATGCCAGGCACATAGTAGGTACTCCTTAAATCTTTACCCCGAAGCTAGTGATTCACCTCCAGTGTTTTAGATAAAAGTCCTAAATCTCTGTTTACTGAGTAAATAAATTGTTTAAGCTCTCTTCCCCCCCACCCCCAAATCACTATTGTTTGAAGTGTGGTCCATTTTTAACTGATCAATGAATTTTTCAAGAACAGCACATATTATCTACATATTATTACTGCATCATTTATCATGAAGTTCAGTACCAATCAAATAATCTACTTTTTTGCTTTAAGTAAATAGTTATAGTCTAAGTTACCTGGTAAAATAAGCTGGGAGGATTGCTTCAGATCAAGACTTTCATCTGCTTTTGTAAGATTTTAATCCTTCAAAACAAAATTAATATGTAGCTGTGTTTTTTTGTACAGCCTTTATTATAGACATCTGCATTCTTTTCTATGGGTCTGTGAATGTATGAGCGGTTTTAGGGGGAGAATGGAAATAAAAAAGAATGGCAGTTTGTAACCAGCAGACTTTTACTGGGGATACTTGTAGGCGTGTTCTGAAGTAGTTTCCCAGGCAGAAACCAGGAAATGTAGTAATTTTGTCTCTTGGCCTTTCATTAGGTTTTTTTTTTTTTTATGTTGACTGTGGCAATAGGTTTTTTAAAATGCAGATATAAAATAAGAATGTTAGTTTTTTTTGATGTGACAAGAGAGTTTTCTAAACCTGGAAATTGTACTTTAAATGATCTGTCTTATAGACAAGAATTTTAGATCACTGGATACTAAGAGCAAATCACATGAAGTAGAGGGAAAATTCCTAGTGAATATAATTTTTGTATTGCTTTAAAAGTTTTACTTTCAGCAGTTCAGTGGAAGATGGGTGTTTTGAAACTACTTAAAACATCATTTTAAATCTGTACTCCATACATAAATTTTGCTGTAATTTATAGTTTGTTCATCTTGGAGGTCTGAAGCTTTACAGTCACATTATTTATTGAGCACCTATTATATTCCAAGGCATAGTTTTAGCACTTCCATTGAATTTGTGTGTGAGCAGAATACAATTCCTTCTGGGAGGTTAACACTATACCAAGTAGGCTAAAATAAGTAGCAAGAAAATTGTTTTTAAAACTGATGATAACATCAGTCAGCATTTTTTGGGACCTCTTCTGAGCCAAGCAGTGTTCTAAATTTCTTACATGCATTAGTTTATTTAATCCTTACAACAGCACCAAGAGGGTTGTTGTTATTTCTGTGTCCTCACTGAGAGATATAGAGGTTGAATAATCCCCTATCAAAGAGCTAGGCAGCAAGGCTAGCATTCAGACCAGACTCCAAAAATCCCAATACTGGGATGCCTGGGTGGCTCAGTGGGTTAAAGCCTCTGCCTTCGGTTCGGGCCCTGGTCTCAGGGTCCTGGGATCGAGCTTCGCATTGGGCTCTCTGCTCAGCAAGGAGCCTGCTTACCTCCCTCTCTCAGCCTGCCTCTTTGCCTACTTGTGGTCTCTCTCTGTCAAATAAATAAATAAAAATCTTTTAAAAAAAATCCCAATACTAACTTATGCATTGTACTGAGTTTCAAATTCTGTGAGTGAAATACCAATAAAACCCAATGTGTGTTTAAGAGAGTTCTGTAAAGAACTTCTTCAAAAAGAAGGAAAGAAAGAGACGTAGAGAAAAAGAAATTGGTATGGCAAGATGTGGTTGGAGGTTTGTCCAAGCTACAATTTAATTATGCTTTGTATATAACAGCATTTTTCCCCCTGGTGAATGATGGGATTCTTTTTGTTTCTAAACTCTCAGTCACTCAGATACTACAATTATAGCATTATCTTCATAATAGAGGAGGTGATTATTTTTCAATCAGAAGTTTAAATGTCTGTTCTCAGACCATGAGTTAAATGTTAGATTTAAGAAAAGAAAATGCTTCCCTGCCTTCAAGAAGCTTATAACCAGACATGTAAATAAGTACCTACAACTTCATTGTGATAAGCATTATAACACAGATAGAGATAGAATTCCGTGGGAACAATGATGAGGAAAAATAATTCTTTATGTGATAAAGAGGAAGATTAGAGAGAAGATACCGAATTTGAATTTGGCTTTGAAGGAGGAATAGGAGTCAACTGAGCTGAGGAAGGGAATAGAAAATGTGGATGAAAACAGGAATATTAATGTGAATATGGTATTTGTGAGGAATATGTTGTAATTTATTGACTAAAAGTCGGTAGCTCAGTTGGTTAAGCGTCTGCCTTTGGCTCAGGTCATGATCTCAGGGTCCTGGGATTGAGTCCCACGTTGTTGGGCTCCCTGCTCAGCTGCTCTGCTCAGAGGGAATCTGCCTCTCCCTCTCTCTTTGCCCCTCCCCCCACTCATGCTCTCTCACTCTATCTCCGAAATTGCTAGAAGTGAGGTAAGCGTGGGTTTTCAGTGCCTCTCATTTGGAATAATGAAGATTTGTCCAGTTTGGCAAAATTGTTCACCATAGAATGTGGTGCTAAAGGTAGTTTTAATACTTTAAAATACTTAACTGACTGAGCCACCCAGGCACCCTGAACCTTTGATGCATTCTCAAATGCATCAAAAAGCATTTAATACTTTAAAATACTTTATTTTAATACTTTAAAATAAAGGTAGTTTAATACTTTAAAATACATACGGATATAGGTAAGTAAAAAGTTATGAGTCAGAAAGAGAAAAAAGAAGTCTGCTGGTTTGTGTATCATGCTAGGAACTTTGGACTCGATTCTAAAGACAATGGAGAACCCGTGAAGGATTTTAGGTAATGAAGACAGATAACGCAGCGGTATGGGATGGAGGTTGGATTGGATGGAGAGAGGCAAATGGTAGAGAGATAAGTTAGAAGGCTAATGGTATTGAAACAGTTCAGATAAGAGAGGATAAGGGCCTGGAGTGGGAAAAGTGTACGTAATAGAGGTGAAGAGGAGAGGACAGGATGATGAAGACGTAGAATTTACAGGGCTTAAAAAGTGATTGGCTTTGAAGGTGAACAGAAAAGTAAATGACTTCATTTCTTGAAGCTTGGGAAACTTTGGATAGAGGAACTTGTTCTATTTTTTTTAATGTGGGAGGAAGAGCATTGTTTCAGTTTTGAACATGCTGAGTTTGAAGTGTCTCTGGACACTTCAGGTGGAGATGTCAGGGGAGGGTCCAGAGCCCAAGAGGGAGGCTGAGATTGGTGATTCCAATTTCAGAGTTAGCGACTAAGTGGTACTTGAAGGCTTAGGAGCAGATGAAATTGCTCAGGAAGAGCATATGGAACTATAAGAGAAGAGGGCCAGGGATAAATGGTACGAATGGAAGGGATTACTGATTGATTGGTTGATTGATTGATGCTAATTTTGTCTTATAACTTGTGATTATAAATCAATAAGATGGGCTTTAATTGAGGGTTAAGCAACTTTTACAAGCCAGTGAATCCTGTTCTTTAAAAATTTTATTGCAGGGGGAGGAGTGGGCATCTGGCTGGTGTAGTTGGTGGAGCACGCAACTCTTAATCTTGGAGTTGTGAGTTTGGGCCCCACGTTGGGTGTAGAGATTACTTCAAACTAAAATATAAAAATAAATTAAAAATAAATTAAATAAACTAGAATTTTATTTGAGAGTCACTCATGTATTCCAAAAGGGTATTGCCCGAAGTATTATTGGAGTTTCTCTTTGTAAAAACAAAACAAAACAAACTTTACAGCATATTCTCAGCCATATAAGAAAGTAGGTCTAATAGTTTTATTACAGAATTATTTTTCCTCCTCTGTGCTTTCTTTCTTTTTTGGACTCATGACTGAGATCAAAGACCTGAGCTGAGATGAAGAGTCCGACTCTTAACTTACTGAGCCGCCAGGTGCCCCCCTTCTCTGTACTTTCAATTTCCATGCATATATAGCCTATTTATCTTGAATCAAAGCTGTGAAAACATATGGCCGTACCCTCACGTGATTGGAAGTCCGAGATCGTGCTTTTGCTCATAAGAGATCTTCGCTTCTGGTAAATATAGATTATTAATACATGTTTATTGGTTGATTCATCTTGGTAACTAGTCTTACTCAACTTTAGCTCCAGGTGGCTTAACCATCTCCAAAATTCATACTATAATCAAAGAATGAAGGTTTGCCACCACTGAGAAGACTCAAAAGAATGTGTTATGGCTTTGAAAGCATTTTCAAAAACAGACTTTCAAAAATGTTTCCCTAATTTGTAGTATTATTCAAATAAATGTACGGTCTCTTAGACAGGGAGTGGCAAACTCTGTAAAGGGCTAGAGAGTAAATATTTTAGACTCTGTGGACCATACATCTCTGTCAGCCCTCAATCCTGCTGAAAGAGCCATAGACAATATTTCAATAAAAGAGCATGCGTTGTGTTCCAGTTAAAGTTTATTTGTGGACACTGAAATTTGAATTTCATATTATTTTCACATGTCACAGAATATTATACTTTTTTGATTATTTTTTCAACCATTTAAAAAATAAAAACCAGTCTTTGCTCAGAGGCTATATAAAAACAGGTGGTGGGCCACATTTAGTTGATCCTGTCATAAGGGATGTTTTTTTAAGTACTTAGACCTATAAGTTTAGTTTTAAAAAAAAAGTTGTTCACTACATCTGAGACTAATGATGTACTATATGTTGGCTAACTGAATTTAAATAAAAGTAAAAATAAAAGTTCTTCAGAGTTGCACCTCCTGCTGAAACGTATGAAAATTTTAAATTCATCCTCCGTTTCTCATATAGAGTAGGTGGAAATATTCCCTTTATTGTTTTGGAACCTGAGACACAGAAAAATAGACTAACTTGTACAATGTCAGGATCAAAAATATGTTTGAGGGTGCCTGGGTGGCTCAGTGGGTTAAAGCCTCTGCCTTCGGCTCAGGTCATGATCTCAGGGTCCTGGGATCGAGCCCCGCATCGGGCTCTCTACTCGGTGGGGAGCCCACTTCCCCCTCTCTCTCTGCCTGCCTCTCTGCCTAATCGTGATCTCTCTCCTCTCTGTCAAATAAATAAAATCTTTAAAAATAAATAAATAAATTGATAGAAATGGCATATATGTGGATTTTCTCTGTGTGGATATTAACATTTAGGACAGACTGGTGAGTGTGTGTTATTCCTGCAGCTCCTTAAAAGAGATGTGCTTTTTTTTTTTTTTCCTTTTTTCCACTGGAGTGAAAAAAACAAAAATCTCCAGCTATCTAGGATATGTTTGAATTGGTTACTTAGCAATATGAAGCATAATTTTATATTTAAATATTTATCTGTATTCTTTGCTACTCTTACTATGTAGAGTCTATTGAAGCCAAAGATTATAGGACCTGCTGGGAGGAAAGGCCACAGGACTTTCTGCAACAGTGTTTACTGCAAACTCCCCTTTCCCTGGTCCCTACTTCCACTTTAAGGGCTAACATGGAACAAAAGAGCAATATTATGTGAATTAAAGTGATGATCCATTTGCACATGATCACAATGCAGTGGTTATCATTGCATAGTTCAATTAGCATAATTCAAGGTCAAGCAAAATGTAGCAAAATCGTCTTGGCTGAGGGTGAAAATGTTGACATGCTGTCTAACTGAGGCTTATTTTTGAACCTTAAATGCATTCTTTTTCAAAAAAAAGATTTTATTTATCTATTGAGGGAGCAGGAAGGAGCAGGAGTAAGGGGAAGGGCAGAGGCAGAGGGAGAAGCAGGCTCCCTGCTGAGCAAGGAGCCTGATGAGGGGGTTGATTCCAGGACCCTAGGATCATGAACTGAGCTGAAGCCAGACACTTAACTGACTGAGCCACCCAGGCACCCTGAACCTTTGATGCATTCTCAAATTGTGATGTTTTTAAGAGTTCACTGATAATTGTAATTTTTTTTTTAAGATTTTATTTATTTGGGAGAGATAGAGAGAGTGCATGAGCAGGTCAGAAGGGCAGAGGGAGAGGGAGAATCAGGCTCCCTGCTCCCGGGCTTGATTCCAGGACCTTGGGGTCATGACCTGAGCCCAAGTCAGACACTTAACTGACTGAGCCAACCAGGTACCCCTGATAATTGTAATTTAAAAGCAAATTAGATCAATTTGCCTGTAAAATTTGTTATTTAGCTATTAGAAGAAGAAAGCATGAAGAATCCAGAAACATATTCAATAGCTGCATTTGGAAATACAGAAACGTTGAGGAAATAGTGAATTGGGAAAGAGTCTAAGACTTTTAATGAAGATTATTTAAAATACAGGTTTATCAAATGTGCAAAACCTGACTAAAATGACAGGTTTTTGTATTAATGTTTTAGTATTTGATTAATTGTTGCAGATAAAAGCTAGAAATCTTTAAAAAGATTCTTAGAAACATAGCATACTGGACTTTTCAGTAAGCCTTTTCAAATATTTTCAAAGAAAAAAATGTAAAATTATCTTAGGTTCGTTTTTGTTCAAGGACCATTCCTGGGAAACAGTCATTGTTGTTTTATTTAGTTTCCAAACAGAAATGGCTACATACCTCTTGGGAAAAAATATTCGTCTGCAATGCATGGATGAGGGGCCCCTAGGTGGCTCAGTCGGTTAGGGGTCTGCCTTTGTTTGGCTCAGGTCATGATCTCAGGGTCCTGGGATCAAGCCTGCTTCTCCCTCTCTGTCTGTCGCTCCCCCTGCTCATCCTCATGCTCCCTTATCTCAATAAATAAAATATTAAAGAGTAGAATTATGTTTATGAATTTTTGATGATAAATCAGCTGAAAATTATAATTTCATCTCTTAGTGATGATATACCTCCATCTCATACCATTATGGGATGTTTCATTAATTCTAATAAGGTGGCTATAGTCTGGTACAGATATCACAGTCCAAAGTGATGGGATCACTGATATTATTTGTTGCACCGTGCTTTTAATTTGTCAAGAAAATGAATTTTTGTGGTTTAGTTCTTCATTTACTGTGAAGAATGATTATATGACATTGCTTATCATCATTTTGTATTAAGACCAGAGAATTTCCATTGCAAAGTAGAAAGAATGTAGTACTATTTTTGCCATTCACACCAACTTATTGTTTCAACTAGGATTTTCAACCCTGGCCCAATTTAAAACAAAAGAATAAAAGACTTCTGTAGTGAACTTGTAAGTACTAGCATTGTCTTTGTGTTCCAGACTGGAATTCATTTATGAACAAAGTCACCTGTTGCATTACACTGAATCTCTTCTAATTTTAATTTTTATATTATTTACTTTAGAATTTTAAGTGTATTTGCATCTTAGGAACATAATAGTTGATGTTAACTTTATGTTTTATTTTATCATATGTAGTAAGGGTAGTTATTTTGTGCAACTTCTGTTTCAGGTGTGTGTATTATGACACAAATGTATTTATTTCTTGCCATGGGTTTGGCTAGGACAGTTCATGAAACACTGGCCTGTAGTGCGAGGAAGGACTAGACTCAGTGGGCAGTCCTCTGTCACTAAGCAGGCTCAAGAACCTTGGGGATGGGAGGTCGAGGCAAGATGGCGGAGGTGTAGGAGGCACAGAGAGCACTGGGTCCCAGAAGTCCAGCTAAAGAGGCAGAAAACCACTCTAAAAGCTGGCAAACACAACAGGAGAGAGAAGAGAATAAGATCAGCAATTCTAGGAGCAGAAAATAATCCACTTTCAGAAAGGTAGGACATGTGGAAAAAGTGAATTTAAAGCAACGGGAAGAGAGATGGTGGGGGGGGCAGCTCCCAGCAGCTGCAGAGCCGCGGAGCACAAAATCCGGAACTTCTAGTCCGCTCCCCTGAGGGACATCGCTCTGGAGGCTAACGGGGCTTCAGCCCTCGCGGGAACAGTGTGGTCTCGGGACCCGTGGGGTCACCGAGGGACCAGGGGAGCTGGAGTGCAGCAGAGCTCCCAGGTATTGGGGCAGAGAAGCCGGCAGCAGAGAAGGAGCCGCACAACACCACATAGGCCTACCTTGGATTATAGGAACTGAGACATATAGTCCATATAGGGCTGCCGCACTTCAAGTGGGGACCCCACGGGAGACAGCTCCGGAGACACCCCCTCCTTCCTCCTCTGGGAGGAGCGGTGCGGGAGCGCGCAGCAGGAATCTGCTGGTTTGGGGACTTCAGACAGGGCTGCGCACACCACAGATAGAGGTGCTCCGCCACGGGCTAGCTGAGCACAGAGCACTAGCCGCAGACAAGGGAGACGGGAATGATAACGGCTTTCCTCTGAGGGCGTGTGGAGGATCACAGTGCCCAGCACTCGGGTCCTCTGGGCCGGAGACTGGGAGGCCACCATTTTCATTCCCGGCCTCCAGGGCAGTACAGAAGCGCTCAGGGAACAAAGACTCTGAGAGCGAACCTGAGCAAAATGCTTGGCCCATCCCCTGGCAAGGGTGGTGCAATTCCGCTTCTGTCAAAGACATTTGAGAACCACGGCAATGGGCCCCTTCCCCAGAAGATCAGCGAGAATATCCAGCCAAGACCTAGTTAATCAATCAGTGAAAACTGCGGAACTCCAGAGAATCTTTCTCTTTCACCCATCTACTACTACCTTGACAAAATGACAAGGCGGAAAAACTCACCACAAAAAAAAGAAGAGACGGTACCGATGGTTAGAGACCTAGTCAATTCGGACATTAGTAATATGTCGGAAATAGAATTCAAAATGACAGTTATCAATATGCTAACAGGGCTCAAAAAAAACATAGAAGATATTAGAGAATTTTTTTCGGGAGAAATGAAGTCCCTTTCTGGAGAGATAAAAGAAATAAAATCTAACCAAGTTGAAATTAAAAAAAGCTATTAACGAGGTACAATTAAAAATGGAGGCTCTCACTGCTAGAGTAAATGAGGCCGAAGAAAGAATCAGCGATATAGAAGACCAATTGACGGAGAATAAAGAAGC
>CM053606.1:84185465-84209101 GCA_028646535.1 Procyon lotor | reverse complement strand
TGTGGTTTAGGTCAATTTATTTTGTGCATCCATTAGCAAGATGTATCCTAAGATGTCAGAAAAGCCTAAGTAAGACAGATTATTTGGGGGAATCTGGGAAAGCTCAAACAATTTTCCATATAAATTAAGGGTGATCCCTTCTTCACTTTACACCAGTTTGGGGAGGAAAGATTTCCTAGAAATGCTCTGCTTTCAGATAGGGGGAAGCCTGTAGTCACTGAAAGGGTTCTGTTTGAGCAGCCCCTCTGTTACACACTGACACCATGCTGACAGGCTGAAATCCAACCCAAGTTTCACTGGGCAAGACTCTGGGCCAGTTTGCCCAGGCTCCTCACCCCACCCTGCTTCTGACAATCCACCCAGGCCACCCATCAGCCTGGCTACCCCCTTTTTGCTCAGGCACTGACATCGTGTGCAGGGCTGCACCTCTGTAGGGCCTGCCTACTTGACCTTGCTCAGACCCTGCAGACCACACCACCTGACCTCCTACACAGATGCTGTCCTGACCCCTCCAGCTCGGGTGCTCTGATCCCCCACTCTGGTCTCTCGGGGCTCTGAGCATCAGGTCTGGATGCCTGCCTTCCTCTGTTCCACCTAATGGCTCTTGGGCTGGATTGTCCAGGAAAGAGGGGAAGGAGAGTAACTTGGATGCTTCTAAGAGATAATTTTTGGGCATGAATACTTCTTGTGTTTCAATGGTAATTTGAGGAGTAGGAGACATGTTTAATAACTATGTGAATGCAGTTTTACTTTCTGTTGTTTTTATATTGTCAAGTGAGAGAAAATATCCATTGAATGTATAAGTTGGGGATTTGAAAACTTGAGAAATGAGTCTTCTGGCTTTTTGGCTTTAGAATAAGACTGGAAGTTACATTCAGTGGATATTAATGTGTTTTAGGAGTGCTTGTTATGTCTATAGTTTTAAATCTTTGAAAAGTGCTTTTTTTTAATAACACTAAAAAAAAGCAGGATGTGAGTACGCATATACTATAATTGCTACTATATAAAAATATGCTTATAAAAGAGGCAGGAAGGAAATATACCAAAATATACCAGTGATTATGCTGGAGGTGGTAGGCTTAGAAGTGTTTTTCCCTCATTTTCTCTATTTTTCAAAATTTCTAAAAGGTAGTAGTTTACTATATTTAAAACTTTAAAAATTATTTTTTTCTTTTTACTTTCCAGAATTTTTTTCAACCTTTGAATACTATAGGAAGTAAGAATTTTGCTGCTAAGAAGAGCTTAGCCAAGTTTGAGTATGTGATTTAAAAACCATGTTCCTGGGGCACCTGGGTGGCTCAGTTGGTTAAGCATCTGCCTTAGGCTCAGGTCATGATCCCCGGTCCTGAGCCTGCTTCTCCCTCTCTGTCTGTCCCCTGGGTACCCTCACGAGCACGCTTGCTCTCTCTCTCTCCCTCTCTCTCTCTCATGCATGTGCTCTCTCAAATAAAATATTTAAAAAAGCAAAAATAAAACTATATTACTTTAAAGTTATTTTGAAGCTATTTGTAAAGTTTAAAAGTTCTAATTTCTCATAGTTATTTCTTACAACAGAGGAGGTTTTAAAAAGGATAATTAGATAAAAAAAATTAAGATGACTTATTGTATGGACAGTTACTAACCTTGCATTAATTTAATGAAATTGTGAAGTTTCATGTAATTAAAGTTACTTTCATATGTAAGTTTCCACATTGTGACATTTCATAAAACTTCCTCTTCTGCTGAAACATTTAATCTGACTGTTGTACCTAAGTGGTCTTTAGAATTTAGCTACGAACCAATACTTCTTATCCCCTTTGTGGGGAGCGGTTACCAGTCCCTGTGTCTCTCCTATTCTGGGTACGAGTTAAGCACTTGGAGTGATTATCTTAAGCTTCCAGTCCCTTGGCCTGAGGTAGGCAGGAAGTACCTCCTCCTTTTCCCTTAGGAGGCAAGGAAATACACACCGTCTAATTTCTTTAAAGAAGTTCTTTACAAAAAAAAAAAAAAAGTTCTTTACATTGTTCCTTGTAATCCTTACAACTAACTAATTATAATTCTTTTTACATAGTTGTGCTAAGGGGGTAGTGAACTCATGTTAGCTGGGGTGGTTTTTGGCTGCCCCACTTTATAAACCTTGCACTTCTCTTTAGAATATGGAAGTATTTGACTCCTATTGTTTTGATCTTGGCCTCTGAGGCCTCTGCTGAAACTCCGAGAGGACAGGAAAAGTTGCATTTGACATCCTGTTATATTAGCTGATATTATTGTTATGTCTACCCACAGACAAGTAATGCATACTGGTTAAATGCAGAAGCTTTGGAGCAAAGCGGAACTAAGTTTGTGTTACCTGGGTAACTTACCGAACCAGTTCAGTGTCAGCTTCCTCCTCTACAAAGGGGAGGGAATAATAACTATCTGTCAGAGCTGTGAGAATTAAATGTAATAGGTACTGAGGTAGGTACTAAGCACAACGCTTGGCACTTGGAGCATTTAATAAATGATGATGATTGGTTATTTAAAATATCCATTACTCTGCAAACAGACCTGTGCCACCTGGATTTTTTTCTTTACTTTCTATTTGCTGAACATATATGGATAGTGGGAATTAGGTTCTGCTGGTGAGAAATCTAAGAACTGACCTAAAGAGGACTGTTTTGACCTCATTTATGCTATTACATGACATTAAAAACTCTTCTGTTAACTTACAGCCTTCTTTTTTTTTTTTCAAAGATTTTATTTATTTATTTATTAGAGAGAGAGAGAGAGAGATCACAAGTAGGCAGAGAGGCAGGCGGGGGAGCGGGGGGAGAAGGCTCCCTGCTGAGCAGAGAGCCCAATGCAGGGCTCGATCCCAGGACCCTGAGATCACGACCTGAGCTGAAGGCAGAGGCTTTAACCCACTGAGCCACCCAGGCACCCCTATTTACAGCCTTCTTTATAGGATAGGAACAGTGGTGAGGGTAACAAACCACATCATTACCTGATTTGGAAGATGTCTTATAGAACGTAGAGATTATATTGTGTGTGTGTGTTTTTTTTTCCAAAGTATCTTTCCAAACTTACTTTTCTAGGTAAATTTAGTTGAATGCCTTCAAAGTGTATTTGGTAAAACATTACATTATAGGCTAACTACATTTTAGTATTCTTTCATTTCATATTCTGTTTCAGTCCAAGGGATGTGGTTTCAACAATGCACTAATTAACATATAGGTTATAACAGGGGTCCTAGTGTGAGAAAATCAGTTTGCATTCTTTTCACAAACATTACCTAGTAGCAAGAAGAGTTGATGTAGAAACCAATGAAATGGCTGGAGAAAGTGGGGCAAATATTAGAGATTTGAATAGCACGTTGTTATATTTTGGATCAACTGGACAGCCGTCATCTGGTTTTGATTGTTAGCGTGCCCGCTGTACAAATCAAATTAGTCTCATCCCCCTTGGCTGTGACAATAATATTGGCTCTGTTTTGCTACCCCTTATCTTCTACATCTCTGTTTTGCTTTGTCTGTGGTTCATCCACGACTGAAACATTTTTACACTTTTCACATCAAAAATTGAAGATGCATGTTTACAAAGTAAGAAAGAGAATTCTCCAGAAAAATGCAATAATTTTAAACTTGGATATACCTAACAACATAGTCTAAAAAGGAAGGAAGGAAGGAAGGAAGGAAGGAAGGAAGGAAGGAAGGAAGGAAGGAAGGAAGGAAGGAAGGAAGGGAGGGAGGAAGGGAAGGCACATCCCAAAGAAATTTCAGGGTTTATAAAGGAGATGTTTAGGACAAGGCAAGAGTTGCTGAGAGCTTGGTCCCTGGACTCCCGATACAGGAATCAGATAAGGATTTTTAGTGCACACAGCACTCCCGGTGCTTGTGAACCTAATTTCCAACTTCATTTTGGGATCTGTGCTCCAGAGTAATTTTTTGGAAATCAGAATGATCTCCTAAGTTCTGAGAGGTATGGTTGGCCAAAGAGCCTGCTTCCACACTCCCAGGGATTTGGAATTTTTTTAGAAGATGCTGGTTTGGGAAGTTAGTTCTTCTACTTTATGTGAGGCCTGTTTTACCAGGAGCCCATGCAGCCTCTAGGACTGGTACACTTCTGGATATAGGACAAAGTACAGTTAACCATACCTAGTTTGCTTTAAACTAGATGATTAGCTGGCACACTAGATTAAAGTCTGGCTGCAACAGAAGCACAGTTACCAATGTGATGGCCAGCCTCCTTGATATTTAGACTGAGGACTACTTTTCCCAAATCCCATTCTTCTTTCCTCCTGCCTCTAATGCATATCTCCCCTGCTCCCCGAGGCTTCGAGAAAGGCTAAGGACTGTGCAGATGTAAATGACCTCTGTTTCGAAGAATAGTTCTCGGTGATTGGTTAACAATACTTTTGATAAGAGAGTAGATCTTAAATATTCTGGCTACAAAATAAAATAGTAGTGATGTCTAAAAATGTCTAAAAATGAGTAGTAGTGATGTGGTTAATGTGTTAACTAACCTTACTGTGGTAATCATTTCACAATATATACACTTATCTAGTCACATCATACTTCTTACTAACACAGTAAGTTACTTACTTACACAGTTATTATCTCCATAAAGCTTCAGGGGGAGAATACTTCTTCCATCTTCTGAGTACTCCTCCTGAGTTTCAAAGGAAAGGGTTGTTTACATTTTATACTCGTAAAACTTTTCCCTACCTGACCCCTGAATTTTCTCAATTTACCGTTGTAAAGTGGGATGAAAGTTAATGCACACGTAACCTGGAACACTTTATTCTGTCTCCTGGGGGTGCGAAAGGTGATACATTGTGAAACGAAAAGAGCATTAGAATTGTTAGTTGTATTAGTTTACATCTAAAAAAGCAAGGAATTAGGCTTTACTGAATATTTACTATACGGATTGACATTGGTCCCTTCACTTCTTGTCAGAGTTTATCTATGGGATTAATCCCAATGGAAAGAATGGTCATTCCCCCAACAAAAAGGAGTTGACGGTGACACTCTCACTTTGTGTTCCCTTTTAGCTAGTGCCAACACATAACAGTTTTTAATGTGTCCAGCTTATATGTGTCTGAGTAGGTAGAGTTATAGATTTTTTTTATGCCGAAACCCAGAATATTTATAAATTATATTATGTTTTATTTTATTTTTTTAAGAATTTATTTCTTTATTTGACACAGAGAGAGAAAGCACGCACAAGCAGGGGGGAGTAGTAGGCAGAGGGAGAGGGAGAAGCAGGCTCCCCACTGAGCAGGAAGCCTGATGGGGGACTCGATCCCAGGATCCTGGGATCATGACCTGAGCCGAAGGCAGAAGCTTAACCGATTGAGCCATCTAGGCGCCCTTACAAATTATATTTCAAATTGTAGAATCATTGCAATCCTTTGAAAAATAAGATGAGTGATAGCCTTGAAAATAATTGGTATCTTGTAATAGTTTCTCAGTCTGTTACAGAGAAGTATTTTTTAAGAGTCTCCGGAGTTAAAATAAGCCAAACAATTTTCCTTTACCAGTAGAAAAGTTCCAGAGTTACTGGTCTTATGTAATGATAATTGGTTAGCAGCAGAAAATTTTAAAAATATAAACACCTTCAAAATATCCCTTCAAAGCAAAAGTGATTTTTTTTTAAAGATTTTATTTATTTGACAGAGAAAGAAGGATTACAAGTAGGCAGAGAGGCAGGCTGAGAGAGAGAAGGGGAAGTAGGCTCCTGATGAGCAGAGAGCCCGATGCGGGGCTCGATCCCAGGACCCTGAGATCATGACCTGAGCCGAAGGCAGAGGCTTTAACCCACTGAGCCACCCAGGTGCTCCCAAAAGTGATGTTTTAATAATGAATGAGAAATCTATTGTTCTTCTGAAGAATCTCATGATTTGGAGAGAGAATTTGATATTTGGGAATGTTTTCATTGCTATCTGTGGTTGCCCAAAACAGAGGATGTGTATCAAACTATGATATCTGCACACTTAGGACCCTTGGAAACAATTTTCTAGTCTGTTTTAAAATCTTTCAAGGTAGTTTCAATGGATTTTTAATCAGTTTGTTAAAAACTTAAATAATGTAACCCTGACCAAATAGTATGCAGGTATAGTCCATAGACATTGGAGAAGATGAAAATACACTAGTCACATTTCAACAAACTTTTGCTTAATTGGTGAATGGAATCCACAGATGATTTTTTTTATTCAGTCCATGAAGCTTTTCATTGGTTCTGTGTTATTGTGGTGAGTTATCTTTTTCAATTATTATAGCCATATTAGTTCAACTGCCATAAAAAAAAGTACCACAGACTGAGTGGCTTAAACAACAGAATTTATTTTCTCACACTTTTAGAGGCTAAAAGTCTGAAATTAAGCTGTTGGCAGGGTTGGTTTCTTCTAAGGCCTCTTCTTGGCTTTATAGATGGCTGACTTCTTCCTGTTTCTTTACATGTCTTCTCTTGGGGTTTGTGTACAATTTTCTTTTCCTTTTTTTTTCTTTTTTAAGATTTTATTTATTTATTAGAGAGAGAGAGAGCATGAGCAGGGGGAGGGGCAGAGGGAGAAATAGACTCCCCACTGAGCAGGGAGCTGGGTGTGGGGCTCCATCCTGGGACCCCAGGATCATAACCTGAGCCAAAGGCAGATGCTTAACCCACTGAGCCACCCAGGTGTCCCACAAATTTCCTTTTCTTATAGAGATACATATTGGATTCAGGCCCACTCTAGTGACCTTTTTTGAACTTAATTGCTTTTTTAAAAAATATTTTGTCTCCAAACACAGTCATATTCTGAGGTACTGGGGATTGGGACTTCAACATATGAATGAGTTGGGGGGACACACACACAGTTCAGCCCATAACATCCTTAGAACCAAGCATCAAATAAAGTGAATTTAGAACTGTATCTTTTTATCACAGTTTCAAGAAAAGAACATCATGGGGACACCTGGATGGCACAGTCATTTGGGCCTCCGGCTCTTGATTTCCTCGGGTCATGGTCTTAGGGTCTTGGGATTAAGCTTTGGGTTCCCTGCTCAGCTCAGCATGGAGTCTGCTTGAGATGTTCTCCCTCTTCTTCTGCCTCTCCCCCGTTCGCACTCTCATTCTCTCTCAAATAAATAAATAAATAAATAAATAAATAAATAAATAAATCCTTTTTAAATTTTTTTTATTGTGCTTAGGGTGCCTGGGTGGGTCAGCTGGTTAAATGTCTGTCTTTGGCTCAGGTCATGATTCCAGAGTCCCACATCAGGCTCCCTGCTTGGAGGGGAGCCTGTTTCACCCTTTACCCTTACCCCCTGCTCGTGATCTCTCTCTCTTTCTCTCTCTCTTTCAAATAAATAATAAAAAAATCTTTTAAAAAGCAAAATTTTAAAAATTTAAGTCATGTTTAATCACATTGGTCTTACCTAAAATATGCATTATTTGTAAGACTTGAGAGAGAAATGGTTATTTTATCCTCTGTTTATATATTTAATTCTTTTTTTTAAGATTTTATTTATTTGATAGAGAGAGAGATCACAAGTAGGCAGAGGCAGGCAGAGAGAGAGGAGGAAGCAGGCTCCCCGCTGAGCAGAGAGCCTGATGCAGGGCTCGATCCCAGGACCCTGAGATCATGACCTGAGCCGAAGGCAGAGGCTTAACCCCTGAGCCACCTAGATGCCCTCTATATATTTAATTCGTAACAAAGCCAATAAAATGAAATTTTTAAAAAATCTGATGCTTTAAAATTTTTCATTTTATAATATGCATGATATTATTATAGTTGTTATATTCGTAATTTATAAATACACAAAAATCAGTTTTCTTTCTTAGGTGTTTCAAATTAGAGTTTGGTGACCTCTGAGTTAGATATGTCCCTTATCAAAATGTCTTTTTATCTTGAAGGTAGTATGGTATGTGCTAATAAGAACAAGAGTTTTAGAGTTCAAATTCTGTTTTTTCCACTTAATGTAATGTATATGATCTTAAAAAGTAATCTAACCCTGCTAAGCCCCAATTTCCTCAACTAGAAAATGAAAATATCTTCCTCCAGAGACTGTTGTGAGGATTAAATGAGATTATGGATGTAGTACCTGGCAAACAGTAAATATACAAGAAGGTTCTTATTACTGCAGTGCTTATTATCATTTAAATAAATTGTTTTGTGTTATTTCTCCTTAAATTATTCTAACATGTTTTCCCCTCCTACAAATGGGGCAACCTCAAATCATTAGAAACACTTAAAGTAATAGGCATTGCTAATTGTCATACATCTTTCCTTGCTCTTTATACATTCTTATATTCAGGATTTATTCATTCAGCAAATATTTATTGGGGCATTACTGTGTGGTGCATAGTCTTCTAGGTGCTGGGAATATAGTAATCCCATTCATGAGTACTCCATGCTCCTGACCTTCTAAAGGTCTCACCTCTGATACCATCACATTGAAGATTTTAGCTTCAACATAGGAATGTTGGGGGGATGCAAGCATTCAGCCCGTAACATTGGGTAAGTTATGAGGATTGCTCCTAGGGTCACACAGCTTTGTTAAGTAAAATCTCCAGGATCAGTGAACAGCAAAGCAGAATCGTAATCATGTGGAAGCATTTTAAGTAATGCAGATAACCATTCATGTAACACAATCACAAAATTAGCGTTATTCTAGTTCTTTGGCTTGTGCCTCAAAATTCTGACTATAATCTGAATGAATGTCAACTATCATTTTCATTCTTTCATTTAAAACAAAACAAAACAAGGGATGCCTGGGTCGCTCAGGTAATGATCCCTGGGTCCTGGGATCGAGTCCCTCATCGGGGTCTTTGCTCAACAGGGAGCCTGCTTCTCCCTCTGCCTGCCATTCCCCCTCCTTGTGCACTCTCTCTGATGAATAAATAAAATCTTTAAAAATAAATGAATTAATTCAAAATTTAAAAAACCTCAGAAATTTTCCATGACAGATGTCTTAAGATCTTGATTGTTAGAACTGGTAAGGAATTAAATTTATTTTTTGAAGAATCCTATTGCTTGCTTTGCAGTTAGGCACAAAACTACTGAGAAATTTATATTGTCTATTATTAGTAGTATTAGGGTTTTTTTTAAGTGTCTTTGCTATTTTGGGAATCATTTTTAGTTACCTATAAGGCTGTTTCCTCTGACAGAAGTGAGATAAAAGGCTGGTATCCTGTATGTGCTTGCTTTGAAGATTTGTTATTCAAGGAGCAGTTAACAAGATGGTAACAGTTTGAAAGGTAGAAACCAGTTTGACGTTTATTTTTTTTTTCTCTTTTGCTTTAAAATATTTTGAGCAAATTCAATAAAGAATTTTATGCAAGATTTATTTCTGTGGGCTTTATTAAAAATTTATCCAGAGGTGGAGCGCCTGAGTGGCTAAGTCGGTCGTGCATTTGACTGACTCTTGGTTTTGGCTCAGGTCATGATCTCGGGTTTGTGAGATTCAGCCCTTTGTCGGGCTTTTCCACACTTAGCAGGGAGTCTGCTTGAGATTCTCTCTCTCTAAAATAAATAGATAAATCTTAAAAAAAATTTATCTAGAGGCTTTACAAATTAAATACTATATTAGTATTTTATTAAATATGTCTACTAGAAAATTCCAAAATGCAGATAATGTGAGCAGTTCAAATTCCTACCCATCTTCCTGAGCAGATTTTATTACATCCAATATTTCTTTTTTTTTTTATTTTAAAGATTTTATTTACTTATTTGAAAAAGAGAGTGGGGGGAGTGGAGAGGGAGGGACAGAGGGAGAGGGAGAAGTAGCCTCCTGCTGAGCAAGGAGCCCAACACAGGGCTGGATCCCAGGCCCCTGAGATCATGATCCGAGCCAAAGGCAGACACTTAACGACTGAGCCACCCAGGTGCCCCTGCATCCGGTATTTCTGTAATATACGTCTTAGCATCCTCTGCCGTAGCAAGTGGGGGAGTTACATTCTGAGATTTAGGTTCATTTTAGGGCTTTCAAGATAGCATTGCAGAGACATTTATTCCTCTCTGGCTATTAGTATTACCTCTCTTCATTTTTACCCTTAAGTTTCTTTTTTCTAAGTATCCCCAGCAAGAATGACTCCAGAACATTAGGATTATTGAGATCGTGGAAAATGTATACTCAAGTTATTCTTAGAGGAATTTAACATTGGAAAACGATTACAGAATACTAACAGGTGTAATGGGAGCACTCAGGAGTGGTTAACTCCGGGTCAAGGTCTAAGGAAGGTTTCACGGAAAAACTTTGAATGGGTCTTGAAAGTACATTGTGTGTTCAGGAAATAATTAATAGCTATCATGTTTCTGTTAAGTAGGCTCCACACCCAGCGTGGGGCCCAGTGCAGCAGGGCTTGAACTCACGACCCTGAGATTCAAGACCTGAGCTGAGATCAAGAGTCAGATGCTTAACTGACTGACCCACCCAGGCACCCCGATAGCTATCATTTATTGAGCAGTTACTATATACCAGGAATTGTCTTAAATTGTTTTTTTTTTTACATCATTTCATATTTAATCCTTACAACAACCTTATAGAATAAATACCTGTGTCTTTTGTGTCAGAGAGTACCAAGACCTGAATCAGTTATACTTAACCTCTTTGTGCTTTGTTCCTTCTTCTGCAAAATGAGGATAATGACAGTATTTATATCTCATGGGTTATTACAAGCATGTGATGAGTTAATATTGGTAAAGTGAATAGAATTATGCCTGATTTATAGGTTTATAGTAACACTTAATAAGTGTTTATAATATTATGATCATTCTATGGATAAGGAAGCAGGCTTAGAAGGATTACATAATTTGAGGTTACACGAC
Organism: Procyon lotor; assembly: GCA_028646535.1. Lineage (NCBI taxonomy): Eukaryota > Metazoa > Chordata > Mammalia > Carnivora > Procyonidae > Procyon > Procyon lotor. Next base: position 84,198,336 of record CM053606.1, on the reverse strand, counting down.
CAAGAACCAGGTCTGGTGGTATTTGAACTCTGTAACTCCAATATATTGTAGCTCTAAACCACTAATTTACGTGGATGTAAATTATTTGATGTTCTTGGAATGTAGCATTCCAAGCAAGGCAAATGGCAGTAATCCAGCTGGAATTAGAGGGTGAAAGATCTTCTATATCACATTAAGGAGTATGGATTTTATCTTATCTCTGGACACCATGAAATATTTACATGTTTACTTTTATCATTTAAACCAAAAACTATTCTAGTAGGAAATTTATGACTGTATTTTGTGTGTGCACTATAAAAGCACACATATGTATACCTATGACACTTTTAAAAAGCTGTCATGATTGGCTTATCCCAGTTTTTTTTTTCATTAATTTTTGTTGGCCATGTGTTTGTTTTGCTATTTTGTTGGCGTTGACTAACACTACAAACAGTAGCAAGGATCAAATGTTTAAGATACGTTTGTGGAAGAAAAAACTTAATATTGAGTAAGTTATATCTACTAATGTAACTTATTTCTGCAAACTAGTTTGTTGGGGGTATTGTTCAATTTGTATATCAGATCTCGGTTCAGTTCTTAGAAGTCCATTGTTCCTTGGGAGTATGTTTTGATAATGACTTTGGTAGATTATGGAGCACCAAAACCTCCAGAGGTTTTAACTGGCTTGTAATTTAGGTATCTATAATAGATATCTAACTATTAGAAATATCACTTCGGCAACAGTATTGAAGGGAGTTACATTAGAGGCAGGTAGGCCACAGAGGAGGCTATATTATGGTAATTCTAGGAGAAAAATGGTAAGTACCTAAGTTGAGGTTGTTGCAATAGGGATAGAAATAAAGAGAGAGACATTGGTGAGGATGTGTACTGACACTTATATACATAAAATATTTAAATAAGTTGTGACAGTAATGTCATAACTATTCTTGGGCACTTACCTTGTACAAGAGACTTGTTACATTATTTGATTTGATCCTTCTAATAACTGTACTGGTGTGTGTTATTCCCTTGTTATGGAGTAAGGCTTGGATTGGCCCACCACTAAGTAAGTTGCAGAAGATTTGAAGCCAGGTGTCTGGCCCTAAAGCCTGCACTGTTTGTATCCTATACCACGATGCCTCCCTTATAAATACTGTGGTCTCTACCTATGTTTTATAACATGCCTTTTTTTGTGTGTGTGTGGCAGTATTTTTTTTAATTAACATATAATGTATTATTTGCCCCAGTGTACATGTCTGTGAATCGTCAGGCTTACACATTTCACAGCACTTAACATAGCACATACCCTCCCCAATGTCCACAACCCAGCCACCCTATCCCTCTCCCCCGCTCCCCCCCCGCCTCCCAACCACCCTTAGTTCATTTCATGAGTCTAGGAGTCTCTTATGGTTTGTCTCCCTCCCCATCCCCTCCTGTTTCATTTCTATCCCCCACCCTCCCCCCACAAACCCCCTACTTGCCTCTCAAATTCTTCATATCAGAGAGATCATGTGATACTTTTCTTTCCCTGACTGACTTATTTCACTTAACATGCCTTTTTTAAAAAAGATTTTATTTATAGAGTGAGAGAGAGCACGAGTGGGGGGAAGGGCAGAGGGAGAAGCAAGCTCCCCGCTGAGCAGGGAGCCTGACATGAGGCTCCATCCCAGGACCCTTGGGATTATGACCTGAGCCAAAGGCAGCTGCTTAACCAACTGAGCCACTCTTAAACATGCCTTTTCTATGGCTTGTTTCATTGATGCTGAGTTAAAGGTGGTTTATTCTGTTTACCTAGAAATAACTTTCTTACATTCAAAGAATCTTATCTCTTTCCCTTCCAAAAAAAGAAATTTAAAAAATATTTTTATTAAAGAAGCCAAATATAAAAGGAACACATTGTGTCTCCAGAATATTTCTTAGCACTCTTAATCTAATAATAGTAGTCAGTAAGCAGTACATTGAATTGTAGCACATAGGCTCAGAAACTGGCTTTAATTAAAACCAAAGGCTGTTTGTTATTAAAATATCTGGATATATTTTATTCTTCTCTAACAGCAGTTGCCTATTGTGATAATCTATGCTTTGTGTATTTTTCCAGGGACATACTTTGTTCTGTGTTGATACGTGAAAGCCTTATGTTTCTGAACTGTTTCAGTACCTGAAATTCAGCTAACAGTAGACAGTTATCTTTAAAGAATCATGTCCTGATATCCTTTCTCTAAACTCCTTGCCTTGCACTGAAGTGGATTCCAATGGCTCTAGACAGATTTTCCAAGTTTTTTCACCACACTGCACCATAATAAATACATGTACAATCCATTATGCGCACACACACACACACACACACACACACACACACACACACCCCTCTGAAACAAACATTCTGAAGCCATACTTACCCTTACCTTCATGCAGTGTATTCTGACTTATACTACTCTTCACTATTCTATTTCATTAAAAACATTTTAAGACTTCCTCTTCCAGTTAGGATGTAGAAGGACTTGAAAAACATTTGTTCCATAGTAACAAGAAAGTCCTGGCAAAGTAAAAATCATGCATTTCTCTGGGGCTAGTGAATAGTAGTTGATGCAAGGAAATTTTGATGAACTGAATTCCAAAGTGAATTCCTTTGTAAGTGAGCAAAGAGCCGTAACAACTTCCATACCCAAGGACAAGCATACAGTGTGGATACAAGTAGCCCTGACGTAGCTGGTGAGGCTTCCCAGAAGAAAGGGAAAAATTTGCCAAGTCTTAGTACACAGTATGGACTGTTGGAATTGGAGTGTGGATTGGAATCTGGAAGAATCCCAAATGCAAAAACAAACCACTTGGCCCAATAATTATCTGCTGTTCCAGTTTTTACTAAGCAGCATTGCAGGGGGTATGGGAGGCACAAAGTTTTATAGTCCCACATATTTGTGCGGTGATATCCTGCCAGGGTTGAATCCAGAGTTGAACCAAAAATAATTGAAACCATAGCCCTCCTTTTTCCAGCTCAACTATTGACAATATTTAAAAGGTAGCAGCAGCTCAGGAGGTTAGAGGTTGGGCTAAAACCAGGTGCATTCCATGTAATAACCTGCTACCCAGCCTCAGCTCAACTTTACTCTATGAGGAATCTGAATGATCAGCCCCTCAATCTAATTACCAGAAAGAAGAATGTTTATAATCTCAGAAATATATAAAGCAAAACAAACACAAAATGTATCTTTTCCTCTACTGTTCTTTTATAGGCAGTGTCAAGAATGTGATTAAAAATTACAAGGCAGTAAGGGTGACTGACTCACATGCCCAGTGGGAAGAGCATGTGACTCTTGATCTTGGAGTTGTGAGTTTGATCCCACAGTGGGGGTAGAGATTACTTAAATACATACATATATACATAAATTAAAATCACAAGTCACTAGAAGAAATAGAAAACGTGAACCATAATGAAGAGAAATAAGAGTCAATAAAAGGAAACCTAAAGGTGACACAGTTTTTGGCATTAGCCAAGAATTTAAGATTATTATAAATATATTAATAAAATGGGTGAAAAGATGGAGTATTTCAGGAGAGGAATGGAAATGGTAGAAGAACCAGATAGAATATTTGAAGCTGAAAAATACAATTATCTGAAATAAGAATTACTAGATGGACTTAAAATCAGATTGGACTTTGCTCTGTAGAATGTTTAGTGAACTTGAAGACAGGTCAGTGGAATTTATCTAAACTGAAGCAGAGAAAGAAAAAAAAAGGTAAAAAAAAAAAAATAAATGAACAGAGCACAAGTAACCTGTGGAATAGTATTAAATCATCTAATATATGTGTAATTAGAATCTCAAAAGAAGAAGAGAAAGAATGGGGCTTGAACTCACAACCCCAAGATCAAGAGTTGGATGCTCTACCGACTGATCTGGTCTAGTGCCCCAGGATATAACTTCATACAGTAAAATGCACTCATTTTAAGTGTATGGTCAGTTAATTTTGACAAAAACTTTGACAAGTTTTGACAAACGTATGCACCTTTGTAACGACCATCCCAATCAAGATATATAATATTTTCATCACCCCTAAAAGTTCCCTTATACTCTTTTGTAGTTAGTTCTCAACTTCCTGGCCCTAGACTACAGATCTGCTTTCTTTCATTATAGATTAATTTTGGCTGTTCTTGAATTCCATATAAATGAAATCATACTGTATGTACTTTTTTGTTTCTGAATGTTTTTGGGAGATGTCTGCGTTGTGCATATTGTTAGTTTTGTTTCTTTTTATTACTAAGGAATATCCTATTGTATGAATATATTACACTTTGTTTATGTATTCACTTATTGATGGCCTTTTGGTTGTTTCTAGTTTGGGCTGTTCTAAATAAAGATGCTGTGAATATATTCATGTACAAGTATGTGTGTAAACATAACATTTTTCTTTCACATGACCTACAAGTGAGATTGCTAATTAATATAGCAATCATATGTTTAATTTTTAGGTAACTGCCCAACTGTTTTCCAAAGTGGTTGTACCAATATTACAAGGCAACAGTGTTTGAGAATTCCAGGTACTCCCATACTTAGTAGTATTCTTTTACATTTTAAACATTCTGGTGGGTATGTAGTGGTATCTTGGGTTTTAATTTGCATGTCTTTAATGACTAATGATAGTGTATTACTTTTCTGGTACTTTATTTTACTTACTGGCTACTCGTAAAATCTTTTGTAAAATGTCTGTTCACATCTGATGCATATTTTAATTGTATTGTTTGCCTTATTCAATAGTAATAGTTACTTTTATGTTGTGGATTTAAGTGCTTATTAGATATACATATTTTGAATATTCTCTCCCTGTTTGTGGCTTGCTGTTTCATTTTTAAAACATCTTTAGGGGAGCCTGGGTGGCTCAGTGGGTTAAAGCCTCTGCCTTCGACTCAGGTCATGATCTCAGGGTCCTGGGATCAAGCCCTGCATCGGGCTCTCTGCTCAGCAGGGAGCCTGCTTCCTCCTCTCTCTCTGCCTGCCTCTCTGCCTACTTGTGATCTCTCTCTGTCAAATAAATAAAAATTTTAAAAAAACTTAAAAAAAAATCTTTAGAAGAACACAGGATCTTAATTTTGATGAAGTCCAGTTTATCAATTTCTTGCCTTTATGCGTTAGTGCTTTTCGTGTCCTAAGAAATCTTCTCCTTCCCTAAAGATTTTTTTGTTTATTTTTTCTTCTAGGAAGTTTATAGTTTTATCTGTTAGGTTTAGGCTTATGATATATTTCAAGTTAACTTTTGTAAATGGTGTGTAAAGGTCAGGGTTAATTTTTTCCCCTGTAGATATCCATTTGTTCCAAAGCCATCTGTTGAAAAGATTATTTTCCCCCAGCTTTGTGGAAATCAATTTACTATATAAGTGTGGGTCTATTTCTAGACTCTGTACTGTTCTATTGATCCATTTGTTTCTGCTTTCACTAATACACATTGTCTTGATTACTATAGCTTTATAGGATCTTGAAATCAGTAGTATATGTTCCCCAACTTTCTTATTTTTAAAAAAATTTTAGGCTATTCAAGGTCCTTTGCATTTCCATATAAATTTGAGAATCAGTTTGTCAATTTCTATGACAAAGCCTGCCATGATTTTGATTAGGACTGTATTGTATCTACAGGTCAATTTTGAGAGAATTTGATGTCTTAACAAAATTGAATCTTCTAGTTCATTAATGTGATGGGTCTCTTTGTTTATTTAATAGTTCTTTAATTTTTTTTCTTAGCAATATGTTGTATTTTCAGTGTACAAGTTTTGTACCTCTAAGTATTTCATGATTTTTTTAAAGATTATTTATTTATTTATTTGACAGAGAGATCACGGGCAGGCAGAGAGAGGGGGAAGCAGGCTCCCTGCGGAGCAGAAAGCCCAATGCGAGGCTCGATCCCAGGACCCTGAGATCATGACTTGAGCCAAAGGGAGAGGCTTTAACCCACTGAGCCACCCAGGTGCCCCTGTTTCATGATTCTTATTGCAATGTTATTTTACATTTCTTTCCAATTATTTATTCCCCATATGCATAAGTACAAGTTATCTCTTACATATTGACCATGTATCCTGAGAGCTTGCTTAATTCCCTGATGAATTTTAATAGCTTGTTGCTATAGATTTCTCAGGACTTTCTGCATATACAATCATGCTTTACTTCTTTTCCTTTTTATGCCGTAAGTTTATTTACAAACATATTATGTTGAATTCAAGAGTTTGATTCATTTTTTCAGAGATTGCACCTCTTAAATGTTCCTTTTCACATCTGTTTAATGGATTAATTAAAACACCCTTATATCTTAAGCAGCTGATGTCTGTTGAAAAAAAAAAAGTGCTACAAATCCAGATCCAAAGTACACAGTTATCATAATTAGTAACTGCCACTTTTTTTTCCACTGAAAATGACAAATTCTTCCCTAAACCCTTCTAATATTGGCTCCTACCCACCACATAGGTTGTGAAACTCTGGATGCTCTGTCCCAATACAGTGCTGTTGGAAGTTCAGCAAAAGGCACAGGGACCCAAGATGTTAGAAATGGCAGGACCACACCAAGTCCTCCTCTTTTCAGGACCTTGTTCCGCAGTGTGTCAGAGCCAAAAGGGCAGTTTTCCTATCTAAATGAAATGAAAGTGTTGAATAAAAGCAGTGAAAGAAGACATCCTTGCCATTTTCCCAGTCTTAAGGGAAAGTGTTAAATCTTTTACCACTTAGTATGATATTGCCATAGTTTTTTCATAGTTCCCATTTATCAGATTGTGGAAATTCAATTTCTGTTTTGCTAGAGGATTTTTTCCCCAATTATGAATAAGTGCAAATTTTTTCAAATGCTTTTTTGCATCTACTAAGATAATTACAAGGGGATTTTTTTCTTTATCTCATAAATATCATGATTTTTAATTTTTTATTTTTTTTTAAAGATTTTATTTATTTGACAGAGAGAAACACAGCGAGAGAGGGAACACGAGCAGAGGGAATGGTAGCGGGAGAAGCAGGCTTCCCGCAGGGCAGAGAGCCCGATGCGGGGCTCTATCCCAGGCCCCTGGGATCTGACCTGAGCCGAAGGCAGACGCTTAACAACTGAGCCACCCAGGCGCCCCCATGATTTTAAATTTTAAAGCAACTTTGCATTTTCTTATAAACTCTATTTAGTCATGACTCAGTATCTTTTGTATTTATTTATGAATTTATTTGCTCATGTTTTTAAAGGACTTTTCACATTTATGTTGATGAGTTCTGTTCTATACTTTTCTTCCCTTGTAGTGTCTTTGGTTTTCCAACAGGGTAATACTGGTCTTCAAATGAATTAGAAAATGTTTCCTCTTCTGTTCTCTGAAAGAATTTGTTTAAGATTAATATTAGTTCTTTGGATGTTTAATAAAATTAACGAGTGAAACTGCGTGGACGTGGAGTTTTTTTAATGCAAGTCTTTCAATTAAAATTTTAATTTTAGGGGCGCCTGGGTGGCTCAGTCCTTAAGCATCTGCCTTCGGCTCGGGTCATGATCCCAGAGTCCTAGGATCGAGCCCTGCATCGGGCTCCTTGCTGGGCAGGAAGCCTGCTTCTCCCGCTACCATTTCCTCTGCTTGTGTTCCCTCTCTCGCTGCATTTCTCTCTGTCAAATAAATAAAATCTTTAAAAAAAAAATTTAATTTTAAAAAATAAATATAGAGATACTCAGAATTCTTGTATCTTCTTGTGTCTGTTTTGGCAATTTGTATCTTTCAAGGAATTTATCCATCTCAGTTAAGTTGTCAGATTTACTACAACAAATTTATTCATAATCATCCTTTATATCCTTTAATGAAAGATCTGTAGGTGATGACCCCTTTTTCATTCCTCATGCTGCTAATTTGTGCTTTTTCTTCTTTTTTTTCTTTGTTCAGTCCACTTAGATGTTTATCAATTTATCGATGTTTCAAATAACTTATGTTTCATTGATTTCTCTGTTGTTTAGTGGTTGTTACTACATGAATATTTACATCTTATTATTTTCTTCTACTTGCTTTGAGTTTAATTTACTTTTTTTCCTTCTTAAGAAACAACCTTAAATCATTGGGATTTTTTTTTTTCAGATATTAAATGGAATAATGACATTCAAATTTCACTATAATTTAGAAGCATGTAATATTGAAAAAGATGGTACATTTTGTGCAGGATGGGCAGTATGATAATTTAAACAGATGTTAATGTGGAACATTTAATCTAGGGAATAATTTAAAGTAATAACTCGAAAGTTAATGGGATAAAATGTATTTTAATTTAGAACACTAAGATATAGTATTCCAAACTTTTTTCTTTTTATAACATAAGCATTTTTTCCCAAATATCTTGACATTTTCCAGGTATCTTTTGATTATTTATTTTTAATTCAGTTCCATTGTGAGCTAGAGAATCATTCTCAGGATGACTTCAATCATTTAAAATTCTTCGAGTTTATTTTATTGTCCAACATATGGTTTACTGATAAATATTCCTTGTATGCTTGAATATATATTCTACTGTTGTTGGGTGTAGTGTTCTAAAATGTCACTTAGGTCAAGTTGATTAATGGTGGCATTCAAGTCTTTTATCTATTTCCTGATTTTCTGTCAATGTGGCTATTATTCATGAAGAGTAATGAAATCCTCAGTAAAATTACAGATTTGTCCATTTGTCCTTTTGGTTCTACATTTTTTGCTTCTTACATTTTGAAACTATGTTATTAGGTACATGAACATTTAAGATTATTCAATCTTGGGGGCATCTGGATGGCTTAGTCGTTAAGCGTCTGCCTTCGGCTTAGGTCATGATCTCAGTATCCTGGGATCGAGCCCTGCGTTGGGCTCCCTGGTCTTTGGGAAGCCTGTTTCTCCCTCTCCCATTCCCCCTGCTTGTGTTTCCTTTCTTGCTGTGCCTCTCTCTGTCAAATAAATAAATAAATAAATAAATAAATAAAATTTAAAAATCTAAAAAAAAAAGGATTATTCAATCTTCTTGATGAATTGACTCCATTTTTGTTTGAAATGTCTTTATCTCTTTATGTCTGCTAGTTATTTCTTGGCTAGAAGTCTGCTTTGTGTGATACTAATACAATCCAGGGTTCTTATGATAATGTTTACTTTAGTGTTTGAACCTCTTTATTTTAATAGAAGTGTCTTCAAATTCAAAGTGCAGTTTTTAAAGAAGTACAGAGTTAGGTCTTGCTTTTTTTTTTTTATCAAGTATGATCATCTTTGCCTTTTGTTTAGAGTCTAGCTCATTTACATTAACATATTATTAGTATGGTTAGATTTAAGTGTACAGTCTTACTGTTCATTTTCTGTTTCTGGTTTAGGTTTTTTTTTTGGTGGTTATGGTTGCTGTTCTTGTGATTCTTCCTCCTCTCTACCAACCCCATCTTTTTCTGCACTGAGTACTTTTTAGAATTCCATTCTTTTAGTGATTGCTTTAGAGTTCACAACATACAACTTTAATCTTTCCCCTTCAAATAATGTACTACATGGGACTCCTGGCTGCCTCAGTCAGAGGAGCATGTGACTCTTCATCTTGGGGTTGTGAGTTTGAGCCTCATGTTGGGTGTAGAGATTACTAAAAAATAAAATCTTAAAAAAATAATGTACTACTTCATATATAAAGTAAGAAATTTAGGAATACTATATTTCCATTTTTCTTTCCCTCCTTTGTGCTCTTCTTACATTTTATTCCCACATTGCTATAAATTCCACAATATAGTGTAGACAGGGCCAGCTTCACGGGCAATCAGTGTAACTGTACAGGGTCCTGCACCCAAAAGGGCCCTTGTGGGGTTTTATGCTCTCTGGTAGCCATCTTGAAATTCTGATAACTTAATCTTCAAATTTGTGGGGTTTTTAAAAAGATTGTATTTTTATAAAAGATTTTACTTATTCAAAAGAGAGAAAAAGAAAGCATGGTCGCTTGAGCAGGGGAAGGCAGTGGGGAGAGGGAGAAGCAGACTCCCCACTGAGCAGGGAGCCCAACGATGCGGGGCTTGATCGCAGGACTCTGAAATCATGACCCAAGCTGAAGGCAGGTGCTTAACTAACTGAGCCATAAAATCTTAGCTAAAAATTTAAATTATTTTTTTTAAGTAATCTCTACACCCACCGTGGGACTTGAACCTACAACCCCAAGATCAAGAGTTGCGTGCTGTACTGACTGAATCAGCCAACCACCCTTGAATTTGTGTTTTGTGTGTGAAGTCTGACGGGACAATACAGTGTGTACTAGGGGTTGGAGCCTCAATTCACTCGGGGCCCTGCCTCCTCCTGAGGATAGGTTCTCAGCTGCCCCATCTCCAGCTAGCCCTGCATGGCCCTCCCCTACCTGTGCCCTATGACCACTGTCACTCTGCTCTCAGCAGAAGCTGGTGTGTGAGGGTTGAGGTTGGGCATGTAGGCCCATGGTGTCTTGACTAGGCATGACCATGGCTATCCCACTCCATACTGGCAGCACCGTGGTATATCTGGTGAGCAGCCAAGTGGAGGCCTTTGTTTACGGAGGCAAGCCTATCACCCACCCTGATCCACATTACCAACTATGTTCTGGGCAGAGGTTTATAGATCCTTGGAGGTTACCTGTCTGGCATGAGCTGGAGAGGCATGCCTGTGGGATGTGTGGATACCTGGCTGTACTTCCAGGCCGCCTCAGCCAAGACATGCCATGTTGGTGTGGTGGCTGGCAGAAGGGGGTTTCTAGTACCTGTTAAGCCCAAGCGAGCATGCGCATGCCCCCCATCACAGTGCCAGGCTCCCGGGTTCCTGTGAGAATCTGTTCCTAGACCTGACAGCATTCTCTTGGCTGATTCCAGGCCTGAGGGAAGCCTCCCTTTCTCCTTCCTACCTTCTGAATCTGGCTGTTTGTCTCTTCCAACGTCCTTGAAGCACCCTTCAGGACAAGCCAAAATCAGGAATTATTTCAGTGATTCTGCTGAATCACTGATATAAGTTAAATGCTCTGTATTTGCATTTAAAATGGCATTGCACACATAGAGATGAATGCTATATACATATAGAATTCATGCTAATCATTTACATTTTTATTTTTATTTTATTTTTATTTATTTATTTATTTTAAGATTTTATGTATTTGACGAGAAGCTGGCTTTCCGCCGAGCAGGGAGCCCGATGCCGGGCTCGATCCTAGGACCCTGGGATCATGACCCGAGCGGAAGGCAGATGCTTAACGACTGAGCCACCCAGGCGCCCCACATTTTAATTTTTTTTTTTTACTTAAAACATTAGATAGCAAAATAAAGAACTCTTTGACGAATTCAAAGAGATTGCAGAAGAAAGGGGGAAAAGCTTCCGATCTACCTTTAGAGCACTTTCTCTGCACATTTTCAGTTTGCATTGGGACCAACCAATCAGGCACTCCATGCAGGTTTGGCTAGCAAATTCTCACAGCTTTTTTCAATTGAAAATGTGTTTATTTCAACCCTCGTTTTGAAGGCTATGTCTAGAATTCTAGATTCACTGTCCTGTCCGCCTCACCCACCAGCACTTCAAACATTTTCCATTGTTTCCTGCTTACCTTCTTTTCTCTGTATGTGATACGTATTTTTTTGTTTGTTTGTTTTGCTCTGGCCATTTAAGAGTTTTCTCTTTATCATCGATTCTCAGCAGCTTGAATATGATTTGCCTCGGTAAGGCTTTCCTTGTGTTTATCCTGTTTGAGATTTATTGAGCCTCCTAGACTTTTCATCAGATTTAGAAAAATTTCAGTCATTATTCTTTGAAATATTTGTTCTCTGTCTTCCTACCCCCTTCACTTCCGGGATTCCCATTGTGTTTAAGGTAAACTGCTTGATAGCTTGATAGCTTGGTCTTTGTTTTTGTTTTAGCATTAGCTCTTCTCTGTGTGCTGCAGTTTTGTGTTTGACAGTTTCTGCTGCTTCTTATTTCACTTCATTGACCATTTCTTCTGCAGTAAGAGATTGAATCCGCTGTTCAACCCATCAGTGACTTTTTCATTTCACACAGGACATTTCTAAGTTCCAGAGTTCTGTTCGCTTTCATTTTATATCTTCATTTCTCTACTGATTATGTTCGTGTTTTCCTTTAAGTTTATGAATGTATTTAAAATATCTGACCTGAGGTGGTCTTTGTCTGCCAACTCTATCATATCTGTCATTTTGGGTTCTGTTTCTATTCCTATTGACTGATTTTTCTCACTTTTAGGCTTCTTTACATGTTTTGTAATTTTGAATGGATGCTTCATGTTGTGAATGTTACATTGCTGAGTGTCTATAGATTTTGTGGTCTTCATGTAAAAATTAGTGAGCTTTATTTTGGTGGGTACTTCAGTTCCTTATGAATCAACATGATCCTTTTAAGGCCTTCTTTCTTCTTCTTCTTCTTCTTCTTTTTTTTTTTTATTTATTTGACAGAGAGAGACCACAAGTAGGCAGAGGCAGGCAGAGAGAGAGCAGGGAAGCAGGCTTTCCACTGAGCAGAGAGCCCAATGGTATGGGGCTCAATCCCAGGACCCTGAGATCATGACCTGGGCCAAAGGCAGACGCTTAACCATCTAAGTCACCCAGGTACGCCCTTTTAAGGCTTTTTAAAAAATTTTTATTTTGGGGCACCCGGGTGGCTCAGACGTTAAGCGTCTGCCTTCGGCTCAGGTCATGATCCCAGGGTGCTGGGATCGAGCCCCGCATTGGGCTCTTTGCTCAGCGGGGAGCCTGCTTCTCCGGCTGCCGTTCCCTCTGCTTATGTTCCCTCTCTCGCTGTGTTTCTCTCTGTCAAATAAATAAAATCTTTAAAAAAAAAATTTTTTATTTTTAATTTTTTTATTTTATTATTTTTTGAAAGATTTTTTTATTTTTATGTCAGAGAGAGAGCACAAGCAGGCAGAGAGGCAGAGGCAGAGAGAGAAGCAGGCTCCCTGCTGAGCAA
>CM053606.1:84149210-84185365 GCA_028646535.1 Procyon lotor | reverse complement strand
TTAAAAGCTTTGTTAGGGTAGTTCTAAAGTAGTCTTCATTGTAGGGCTAGTTTAGCCCCCCTGGCAAGCCACGCCCTCCTAATGTCTCTACTGAATTGCCTGGGTGTTTGACAAGTCTGCTCCTCTATAGTTTCATTGGAAGTTGGACATTTCCCAGCCCTTTGTGAACTCTGGGTATTAGTCAGCTTCCAGGTCCCCTCTAGTTGTTCTTTCCCCCCAGTAATTTGTTTCAAGCCTTGTGCAGTGTTACCCTGTGCCTTAGCAGCTTAGTATTCAAACCAAGACTTCGAGGGATCCTATGTGGATTTCTGGAGCTTTTTCTGTGTTGTCCCTTCTATCTGATAATGGGGCCCTGAAAATTCCACCTTCCCTAGCCCCTTCAAACTCTGACCTCTTTATCTGTAACTCAGCAAGGGTATCATGTTCTGTGCTATTTTCTGGAAAGTGCCTCCGGGTGAAAACTGGGTCAACACAATGCCTGCCTCATTTGTTTTTCTTCATTCAGAGAATACAGACATGTGTTGTCTGTTATCCAATATTGAAAGCTTTTTTTTAATTTAATATATAAATCCAGTTTTGTAGTTACATTGGGAAGGCAAGTCTAGTTCAATGACTCTATCATGGCTAGTGATAAGTCTTCCTTGTCCCTTTCATTCATTATTTTTCTTTCTAATTGAGGTGAAATTCACATAAAAAATATTAATCATTTAAAAGCATACCCTTGGAGCACCTGTTTGGCTTGGTTGGTGGAGCATCAGACTTGGTTTCAGCTCAGGTCTTGATCTCATGAGTTGTGAGATTGAGCCCCTCACTCCCACCCCATATTCTCTAACTCTTCCTCATCCCATCCCGTCAGGCTCTGTGCTCAGTGGGGAGTGTGGCCGAAGAGTCTCTCCTTCTCTCCCTCCCCCCACACTCATGAAACTGCCCTCTTTCTCAGTCTCTCTCTCTGTTTAAAATAGATCAGTCATTAAAAGTATACTCTTTTGGGGCGCCTGGGTGGCTCAGTGGGTTAAAGCCTCTGCCTCCGGCTCGGGTCATGATCTCAGGGTCCTGGGATCGAGCCCCGCATGGGGCTCTCTGCTCAGTGGGGAGCCTGCTTCCCCCTCATTCTCTGCCTGCCTCTCACTTGTGATCTCTCTCTCTAATAAATAAATAAGATCTTTAAAAAAAATATATACTCTTTCATCAGTTCTTAAATCAACTTTTAGAATGTTCCAAATTCTTCCTATTTTGTCAGATATTTATGTTTGATCAAATAAAATATTTTACAGGATTTGGAGTAGAAGCTTTCCCATATAAGGCTTGAGTTAGTAAAACAGAGCATCAGTATTCTCTTTTCCAGAGAATTTCACTTACCTGAATGGACTCAAATTGGTTTCTTTTACTATGCAAAAAACACAGAATCATATATTTGAAAAGTTATATTTTACATTACATTTTAAGCTGAAACTACAGTTGATGTATTTCTTGGATGAAAGTAAATACTCAGAAAAAAAAAAAAACAAACAAACCTAAGGGATCTGATGAAGGATCACCTCTTTGGGAGCAAAGAATAGGAAAAAAAAAAAAAAAAAGCTTGATTGGTACCCTTTATTCCAAGCATATATTACACTTCTAAAACCATGCTTGATTTTTCATATTTGCACATCTTCTTTTCTGTTGCTGTTTCTTCTGTTGAGATGTCCATTGTGGTGATTGAGTGCTCTCCCTCCTCTTTAAGTTGTGAGTCCTGCCTGCTGCCTTAGTCATCTTTAATGGAAAGGGAAGTCTGACTCATTTCGTGGTATTAAGAAAAAAAATCCCAAAAATTGTTGAAGTTGTCATATTTTCTCAGTCTGTGTTTTTGTTAGAACCATTGCAGCAAACTTGAGGAAGCAATCTCCAGGGACAAAAGTGTGAGTTGGCTTTCAGGAGTTTTCCAAGAGATGAAGCTGTGGAGAGATCTAGAACTTGAAAACTGGGCCAGCACTTAGGGCTTAGAATGTTCCTGGTAGTGGAGGTCAACGCTAGAAACTGGGGCCATGGGGGGTGGGGCATAAAGGATCTCACCGAGCAGGAGAGCCATGTGGAGGAGGTGCTGGGGAGAAAGGTGGCCCAGAATTTAATTAGGTTTAAATCAGACATGAGGTGCCTCTTGGTTTGGTGAGTGATTCTTATTTTTTGGAGGGGGCAGAATCAGAACTTATATATAAGAATAAGAAGCCACATTATAGAGAGTTTAATCTGTCAAGAATTGGAACTATGCAGTCAGATATAAAGATAAATCCTCTGCACTGTCTAGGTAGACATCTGTCTAGTTAGAATGCATTAAAGCGTTTTTGTTTCTGAAATCATTTGTCCATTTTTTGAAAGCTGCAGTGTATTAATACGTATGTTTAGGAGCAAGTTGCATTTCTCTTTATAATGCCTGTGTCTGTTAGGAGTGTCTTAGGTTCCTCTGCTACCCCATTGCCACCGAAACACCATCAGTATACATCATTCATAATTGTATGTGAAGTCTGTAAATATAGCATTTGTTGCCAGTAATCTTCAAGTTAAAATTTTATTTAGCCTTAAAAAAAATTTCCATTAGCCCTAGCAAATTTCATCTTCCCACTTTGACCTATTCATACCTTATAGTCATTCATACATTACGTTCATTCACATATTAACAAAGGAAAAGTAAAGAAAGCTTTAACAAAGACTGCTGAAAACCTCCACTAGGCTCCTAGGAGAGAGAAAAATACAGTTGACCCTTGAAAGACACAGGTTTGAATTGTGTGGGTTCACTTCCAGGTGGATATTTTGTGATAAGTACAGTACAGCACTGTAAATGTATTTTCTCTTCCTTAAGATTTTTCTTAATATTTTCTCTAGTTTTTTGTAAGAATACAGTATACTAAAAAAATACAGCATAAATATATATATATAACATACAGCATATAATGCATAAGAATACAGCATATAATATATATAACATACAAAATATGTGTTAATCAGATGTTAATGTTATGGCTCAATCTTCTTCCTGCCATCTGTAGTCTGTTGGTAATGAAATTTTGGAGGTGTCCAAAGTTATATGCAGATTTTCAACGGTGGGGGGTGGGGTCAGCACCCCTGACCCTGGCTTTGTTCAAGGGTTAACTGTACTTCCATCTTGTCTGTAGTGAGGAAAATGTGAGTCTCAAGCACACCCTGAAATCCTTAGGACTCCTCTATAAACATCAGAAGTGACAAAATGATTTTCAGTTTAATAGTGAGCGGCAGCTGATTGGGCCTTCACATTGCACGCATTAGTCTTTATGGAGAGTTCTGGGCCTGGGTGCCAGATGGCGCGGGTGGGCCTCGCAGAACAAGGGCTGGGGGCTGTGGCAGCAGCCAAAAAAAGAAAGTTCTGCAACAATAGCTTTGGTATTTCGGGGCTTTCTTTTTTTTTTCTTCCACCCACATAGAATGATTTTTTTTTTTTTTTTCATTAGAGCCTCATCAGAGTTTACTTGCAGGCAAAGGTGGTTTTCCTACGGACTTGTACGAATGGTTGAAAGAAAAGTTGATGGAAGCCCTGATTAGCAGTTGTCCTGCCTATAGAATAAATTTTGTGTGTGAATTGTGTATCAGTTTTGGTCAGCTGCCCTGACAGAGCCTGGCCAAGATATTTTCCTGCCTGTTAATCAAGGCCCCACAGACAAAGCTCAAGGAAGGATGACCCCTGCCTCAGGAAGTTTTGAATCGGTTGCTATTTATAACCGGTAATACAGTAGAACTTGAGATCGGGTCTTTACTCAGTTGATAAGAAGAGTTCTCTGCCAAATTTTACATTTGAGGAAACATTTATGGGCCTAAATGAGTGAAGCCTGTACGTGAAAGGAAGGACTGTGACAGTGCCTGTAAGTATTTTTGCCGATATGGGTCAAGGGTGTGGTGGTAGCGATGTGCAAAGTTCAGTCGGTGATGAAATAGGTTATGATATTTTAAAGCGACTGATAGTTAATGGCACATTGGCTTGTCATTAGCACTGTGCGTACGGAGTCCTGTGCTGCCAGCAGTAAAGTTGAAATAAGGGTATGTTGAAATGAGGGCTAGTGTTATCTCCCAACGCAGGAGAGGAGGAGGAAATTAGGTATCGATGTGTTTCCAGACCAGCTGGATCTTTCTCTGCGTGTACACATAAACTTTGTAGTTATTTGAGAGGTATTTCTGTATGTGTATTCTTTTTATAATACTCTGATGGTTCTTGTTTCGTTAAGAGAAGGTCTCATAAGGAATCGATTTTACAAAGTAACATTATTTACTGCTATGTGTAATCTCTTATAAAACCTCCTTCTGTGTAACTTTAGGAAATTAAATACGGCAGAACATTAAAGCTGACAATTTGAAAAATATCACAAGTAATATTTTCTCTGTGTTTTAGCACCATCTTAGGAATGCCTTTATGGAGTTGAATGAGACTTAGTGGATGACAGGTACATTTTTACACATGCAATGTAACTGAATTATTGAGGAAGAGATAGTCAGTGTTTTGGTGGACTTTAAATTAGGAAATTATAAAACTGTGTTAACATATGATTGTCTCTTTTTAATAGGAATATTCAATATAAAGTTGCAGCCATTTTCCACAAGGATCCTGGTCAAAATTCTTCTTTTTAAAAAGAGATTTCCAGGTTAAAGATGAACGGAAAATCCTGGAATTGTTTGGATTCTAACTGACAGGATAAAGAATACAGTATTTCACAGTTGCTTACAATGGAGCCTCAGTAAAATTCATACTTTGTCATGCACCCAACTGGGAACATGGATGCCGGTTTTTCTCGTTCTGCTGTTCAGACACTGTCAAGAAGCCACTGCAAAAACATCAAACAAAAAATTTCCCAGTGGGAAGGAAGAGCTAACGGTATATCTAATCCAGAGAAGTGGCATCCAAAGGACTTTGGAGTGAGATATAATAACTGTCATCAAGAGATTCTTCTTAAGAAAAATCCTGTTGCTGAGGGAAAGAACAAAAAGTTGGATATAACCAACTCTGGAAATGTTGGTCTAGATGTTAATGAAGATGCTAAAAGCCACGATCAAACTGAGGGTGAATGTGGGAAACGTGGATGTGATGATACACACCTCTTCAGAAATGAATCAGAATCCAACTGGGTATGTTCGAGGGTCAAACAGATCGAAAACTGGAAGGAAGTTGTTTTGGATCCAGAGACTTCCTTACCTCCAGGAAACTTCTATACCTCCCAGATACTGTGGAAGAAAATAGAAGCACTCCCCCCGGATAAAGTCTTAAATTTGGCTTTAGAACACTGTGACTCTTCAGAAAAAGAACTGAATTTCAGAGTTCTGGATAGTTCATATGGAATAACCAAGAGCTTAGAAAATATTTACTCTGAACCCGAGGGACAGGAATGCGGACCTTCTATAAATCCTTTGCCCAAACCTCGCAGGACATTCAGATATTTATCTGAATCCGGTGTTATGCCATGTAAAGAAAGAAACTGTGACAGAAAATACTGTGAAAATAATTCTTGCGTGGAGTCTTCTTTGGCCTCTTCTCAGGAACCTGAACCAAAGAAATACGGCAGAAAAATCCGAGGGAGATCTAAAAGGTGTGTTTTTATTTGCTCCGGAATGATTTCTAAGTATTGTCCTTACAGAGCTCCTGAGCTGCTTTTTTCTTTTCAGAGCCATTTTCATTTCCCTGTGTGGGTTACAGGCCTAGTTTGATTTTACAGATGTTGATTAACCCAAGGGAAAAGTACCTACAAAAGGAAATAATATAAAATAATATAAAAATAAGACAATTTGCGGACATAAGAGCATCGGGAAAACTTGCATTTTCTATCTGTAAGAATGTGTAGGGAAGTAAGTACATTCTTCTGCTAATTTAGGACATGCTGGTCTTGGCTTCACTTTTCATCAGAGAGGGAATTTAATAAAGTTATGCAATAAAGAACATGAATATAATTGGCCAGAGGCCTCCAATTTTCTCATGGTGTATATAAGGTACCAGCCTAGTTTATTATTCTTAGGTCTATGATAAAACACCTTTGTAATTTTGCATGCAAGTCCTTTACTTATTGATTTCTATCATACCAATTTAAAGAAGATTAGAGTTTTAAAACAATATAACTTTAAAACATATCTCTTTTCTTAAGGAAATCCTTTGAATTTGAGGATATTCAGCACTTTCGAAATCGGAGCTCACAGAAGATTCATGAAGAACTTGGAAGAAATTCCGGCTCAGCACTTTATTACACACAGTCAGAGGACAATATCTATGAGGATATCATATGTATGTGTCCACAAACTTTGCAATTAAATTTAATGAGTATGTATTTGGTGGGGCCCTTAACTGTAGGATAGTATTTTCTTTTTTAATCAAGCATATCTTGCTGTAGCTGTTTCTTTTAAATATGGAAATTTTTGTCATATAAATTCTTTTATTCTTGAATGGTTTTATAGCCAGTTTAGTGGACTGCTCAGTTCAGAAGTAGATGTTTATAGTATATAGTATTTTTTATGATGAATTTCTCTTTTATTTTGCTAGCATATTTCTTTTTTTTTTTTTAATTAACGTATAATGTATAATTTGCCCCAGGGTACAGGTCTGTGAATCATCAGGCTTACACATTTCGCAGCACTCACCATAGCACATACCCTCCCCAATGTCCATAACCCAGCCACCCTATCCCTAACCTCCCTACCCCCCTTACCCCCAGCAACCCTGTTTGTTTCGTGAGGTTAAGAGTCTCTTATGGTTTGTCTCCCTCCCCATCCCATCTTTTTTCATTTTTTCCTTCCCTACCCCCCACGACCCACTGCCCTGCCTCTCAAATTCCTCATATCAGAGAGATCATATGATAATTCTTTCTCTTACTGACTTATTTCACTTAGCATAATACCCTCCAGTTCCATCCATGTCATTGCAAATGGCCAGATTTCGTTTCTCTTGATGGCTGCATAGTATTCCATTGTGTATATATACCACATCTTCTTTATCCATTCATCTGTTGATGGGCATCTAGGGTCTTTCCATAGTTTGGCTATGTGGACATTGCTGCTATAAACATTTCGGTGCATGTGCCCCTTCGGATCACATAGTATACAGTATTTTGAGAGCTTGTTGGGATGGCTGAATGGTTTTCAAGCTTAAAGGGCCAGTAATATAGACTAGGGGACTGAACATAGTTCTTTATTTCTTCTCCTAGCTGTAGTCCCTTTGTTTCCATTCAACTATATTTCTCTAAACTTTGTTTTCCCGTTATTTTTCAAGATCCCGCTAAAGAAAATCCCTATGAAGATATTCCAGTGCAGCCTTTGTCCATGTGGAGATCCCCCTCGGCATGGAAGCTACCACCCCCAAAAAGTGCTTTCAGAACACCAAAGGTATAACCAAAGAGTCAGTACGAGAAAACATTATAATTAACCAAAGAAAACCTAAGAATCTTGTTTATGATCCCCACAAAAAGATTAAAATGGTTTAACTAAGGCCAAGATTAAGAGGCACTGAAATACAGGTTTTGCTGGTAGTGATGGTTTTCGTGTAGCTTTATGGGGTTGGGGTGGGGGGCAGCACACAACTTTTTGTTTTCTTTGGTTTGGGGGTTTCTGTTTGTTCACTTACTAGCATTTCGAAAAAATGAGATTATGAAACATCTTTAGACAAGCCATGAGCTTTTCATTTTACTGTAGTTACCACAGCTCCCTATTAGTCCCATGACAGACTGTGGCCTAAATTACCTGTCTTGTCCCTGAAAGCATTTGTCACCCCCCACAAGCCAAGGCTGCCTTGAGTTAATGAAGACTCTGAGCTTTTATTTTCTGGCAATGTGATGACATCGTAGTAGAATATTGGACTAGAAACCTGAGAAACGACAAATGGGGAAAAAGAAATTCTGGTGACTTCAATTGTGGTGACCTTAAAGACAAGATGCCTCTTTTTCTAAGATAACTTGACCTTGAGACCATCTGTATTCCCTAGACGATCTTACCCTTACCAATACATCTCCTGTTTTAGCTTCCTCCTAAACCTCAGTTCCTCAACCGGAAGACTATGGACCTGAAGAGCTCCCAAGCTTGTTTACGGTCAAAGGTCACAAAGGATACCACTTTGCCTGTCACTTTAACTGAATGGAAGCTTTTCCGAGCTGGAGAAGTTGCAAACAGGAAAAGGAAAAATCTTCCAAGGGTAAGGACTCTAGTACTTTCATTCTTTGACTCTTACTTCATTTCCATAAATGAGAATAAATACACTTGAGACTGAAATGAATAATAGGGTTAGAACTGATCTACTGGAGTGAGAAGATTTGGAAAGCAGCCTTAAGGTTTAGGTTTTTGCTCATGCAAGAAAAATGCATGAGTGGCTTTTGCCAGGGCTTCTTTATGGATTTGGAAAATTGATTTTAGATGGAAGGTTTCACTTCGGTTACCTTAGTTCTCATTCAAATCAGCTGCCTGTTTCAAGGAAGCACTAGAATTTCATGTAAGAAGACATTCTATTAAACTGGCTTCAGTGTTGTTCCTTTCTTTTCTTTTCTTTTTAAAGATTTTATTTATCTGAGAGAGAAAGACAGAGACAGAGCACAAGCCGGCAGAAAGGGGCAGAGGGAGAGGGAGAAGCAGACTCCCCGCCGAGCAGGGAGCCCGACGTGGGGCTCAATCCCAGGACCCTGGGATCATAACCTCACCCAAAGGCAGATGCTTAACCGACTGAGCCACCCAGGCACCCCAGTGCAGTTATTTTCACTCATTTAATTGCCGAAGTAAACAGTTTTGTGCCTGAGTTTACAAATTTTCAGTAATAACAAAGTATATGCCTTTAATTTGGGGGCAAAAATTTCCATTTGGGGGAAGAAGAAAGAAATTTGACTCTTGGGAATAGAAATTATCAGCAATTACCTTAAATAAATGATTTTTCTCTCAAGGGAGAAAAGGCAGTAAATCTAAATCATCTCAAACAGAACTATTAGAACCAAAATGAAGAAATTGGGATTATTTGTAAACAGATATATATTTTTTTAAGGAGAGACACTTAAGAAATTACATGAAGATATTTTTAAATTCTTTATGTTACTTTGTTCTTCTAAAATTTAGAATGTCTTCAGGATAACTCTGCAGAAATGAAAAAAAAAAATCAGATCATTTAAATAGCATTCCTTCCCTTAATCCCATCTGAATGAGCTGCATGTAATCATTTGGCACACAGTTTTTGTACCTGATTTTAACATTAAACAAAAGTCCCAGCTGTTTTTTGGTTTAGGAACTGCTGATCGGTTCCTTGGGAAATATTCTGTTCCACAATAGTTCAATTCTTCTGATCTATTTCCTGCCCCTCCCTCTTTAATATGTGAACAGTTAAAGACACACAGTTCTAAAAAAAGCACCAAACACATCTCTCTCAGTGGAAAAAAAAAAAAGGCAAACCTCTTTAGCTATTTACTCTCCTGCATCTAGTGAGGAATATGTAAGAATCTAATGTTTAAAGAATGGCTAGGCTTTCTAGAGTAGTTCTGTCCTCTGATCTGTCATGCTGGCACAACAAAGCAGCCTCCCACATGGCCCAGAGACAACACATTATGTGTTCACAGGGGCGAGAGTACAAACACAGAAGGGACTGCATTTAAGATGTGATTCTCGGAATGACATTAACAAATACTTGGGAGTAATGGATTGTAGATTTCAGTAAGACCAACAGAAATTTGCAGTGCTTTTAATTTCATGCCTCAGTGTTTTAGATACTGTGGATCCCCCAAGTACTCGAAGCTCTTTCTCCCAACTCTAGGTGATATGATCCAGCTTTTCCTTTTCTAGTTATTTCCTCAAAGGTCTTTTGAGAAGCGAGGTGGGAAAATGTGGCGATGAACCTTTGATGACCTGGCAGGAATAAGCTGTTAGTGACCCTCCTCGGATTAAATCTTATTAGGATGTTCTTTTTTTTTTTTTTTTTTAAGATTTTATTTATTTATTTGACAGAGAGAGAGAGATCACAGGTAGGCAGGGGGCAGGCAGAAAGAGAGAGGGGGAAGCAGGCTCCCTGCTGAGCAGAGAGCCCGATGTGGGGCTCGATCCCAGGACGCTGAGATCATGACCCGAAGGCAGAGGCCTTAACCCACTGAGCCACCCAAGTGCCCTTAAATCCTATTAGGACGTTCTATTTGCAATACAAAATTGTGGCTTTTGAGTATCTTCAGCCACTATATTCCATGAGGAAAGCAGTTTTCATTTACTTCCCCTTTGATGACTAGAACTATCCCAGGAAGGAAAACTGGTTTCATCGTTTGAAAATCACTGATCTAGTCCATATGCCTCTTCCCCGCCCTTCCTTTCTTTCCCTACTGTGAAAGCCTGTGTGGGATTGTTTCCTAGAGTATTTTCCTAATGTCTCATATTGTTCGTGTCAACTGTGTATAGCAATATGTTTCTATCATTTTGTAGGAAGAATATTCTATAATATTTTCTGCTACACCCTACACTATTTACTGGAAGGTAAATGTAGGCTCCTCTTCCTAACTCATAATCAAAATTACAATTTTATTACTTTATCTTGTGTTTCCGGAGCAGATAGTTCCCTTTCCTTTATAATATTTGAGTCTCCTTTTGAGTGTAATTTGCAAATACGTATTCCCAATTACACTATTTTTAGGGGTGCCTGATTGGCGCAGTCAGTTAAGCATCTGCTTGGTTTCAGCTTGGGTCGTGCTCTCAGGGTTGTGAAATTGAGCCCCATGTCAGGCCACGAGTTCAGCATGGTATCTGTTTAAGATTCTCTCTCCCTCTCCTTTTCCCTCCACCCCAGCCCTCGAGCACGTGCTTTTTCTCTCTAAAATAAATAAATAAAATAAACCTTAAAAGAATAATAATTGCACTATTTTGGTATGTCTCCAATATATATATTTCCTCTCATATGTCTTTCCTATAGCCCCCTAACAATATCTTTTTATGTTGGATTCTCTTATTTTTTTTCTAACGATAATATTTAAGAACATTGGTAATTTTTCACTTGACTGGCAGCTATAAAATCTTTAAAAGAATAAACTCATCCAGAAATGTGGGAATAATCTGCATATTGGAAGCACATGTTTCTCAGATGTTATTTTTCTTGCTCTGGGCTGATTCACTGCCTATGGATTGCCAGGATTGCTAGCGAAACAAGGACAAAAGAAAAAACAGGAACATTTTCTCAAGCAACTTTGTTGGTTCTTATGTTCCTAACAGTTATAATTCTGGGCATTAAATATGTTAAATCAGGATTAGTGATTAAGAAAAAGCTTGGAATTCTAAAGAAAAAAAAGAAATATACATGGAAAACTAATGAATTCCTCCTCTTCTTTTTTAAGTTTATTTACTTAAGCAATCTCTACACCCACGGTGCGGCTCAAATGAAGACTCCACCGACTGAGCCAGCCAGACGCCCCAAATTCCTCCTTTTAAAAGTGTTCATCAACTTGATTTTTTCCTCTCTTTCAAAAATATTTTTTTATTTGAGTTTTGTTGACACATCTTTCCTTTTTTTTAAACCTACTCTGTGTGCGTGTCTGTCTTTTTTACACACACCTCCCAGCAGCAAAGAAAAATATTCTGAATAATGCTTACTAAATGGAACCTAGTTTTTATCCTAAAGCATATTTGAAGCCTCCTGTTTTTATGATGTTTCTTTTTTTTTTTTTTTAAGATTTTATTTATTTATTTGACAGGGAGGAGAGAGATCACAAGTAGGCAGAGAAGTAGGCAGAGGGAGAGGGAGAAGCAGGCTCCCCGCTGAGCAGAGAGCCAAATGCGGGGCTTGATCCCAGGACCCTGAGCTCATGACCTGAGCCATAGGCAGAGGCTTTAACCCACTGAGCCCGGCGCCCCTTTTTTGACATTTCTAAAATAAATTATAGTATTAGTGCTTCCAATAGCGAAGAGAGTATTTGCTTGATGAAAACTTTGTCAGCATGATTATCTTCTTTTTGCAAGAATTTCTGGGAACAGAAATAACTGAGCCTTACTCTGGCTTCCAAGTGGAATGAGTATCCCTCTTCCTACTCTGGGCAGTAGGGAAGGTCAACAAATAGAGTGCAGTAGGCAGACTTCTTACATGTTGTGACATTGGGTGCCAAGGAATCTCTCTAAGAGCCTCTGCTGTGTTCTGCTGGAAAGAAGACACCCTTTCCTCCTCCTCTTACCCATGTTGTGTATGGACTTTGTATTAGAACAACGTATCATCTTAATAAAGATCACTTTAGGTTCAAAATTTTTAAAATTTATTTATATTTATATTTATAAAATGGATCTTTCTCTGAATGAGAATCACTAATTAATATCATAAAACTTGGTATTGAATCTTTAAAAAGAAAAAGTGGGGGCATTGATTGGTTCAGTCAGTGGAGTGTACAACTCTTGATCTGGGGGTTGTAGTACCAGCCCCACAGGAAGCGTAGAGATTACTTAAAAATAAAATCTTAAAAAAAAAAATTGGTGTTGCTTTTAACTTGTACTTTGTTGGTCTTTTTTCAGCTTGTATTGAAAATCGCTGACATATTTGAATCTAAGAGAGGGAAAAAGAGGGTAAAATTACACCCATGCACTGGAAGAGACGTACCTCCCTCAAAAGGTAAGATTTGTTCCCGCTGTCCAGAGCTATCAGGATTTGAGGGGAAAATCATATAACTTAATGTGTATGTGAATTATAATTTTTGGTTTACTTTCCTATGCCACTTCAATATAACTTTTTTTTTTTTAATATTTTATTTATATGACAGAGAGACAGTGAGAGAAGGAACACGAGCAGGGGGAGTGGGAGAGGGAGAAGCAGCCCCCCCCCCCAGCCAAGCAGGGAGCCCAATGCAGGGCTCAATCCCAGGACTCTCAGACCACAACCCAAGCTGAAGGCAGAGGCCCAATCAACTGAGCCACGTAGGCGCCCCTCAATATGATTTCTTCAGAGAAGGGATTCTTTCTTTCTTTCTTTTTTTTTTTTTTTTTAAGATTTTATTTAATTATTTAACAGAGAGAGAGAGACAGGGAGAAAGGAAACACAAGCAGGGGGAGTAGGAGAGAGAGAAGCAGGCTTCCCACTGAACAGGGAGCCCGATGTGGGGCTCGCTCCAAGACTCTGGGATCATGACCAGAGCTGAAGGCAGACGCTTAACAGCTGAACCACTCAGGTGCCCCAAGGGATTATTTCTTTTTTTTTTTTTAAAGATTTATTTATTTATTTGACAGAGAGAGATCACAAGTAGGCAGAGAGGCAGGCAGAGAGAGAGGAGGAAGCAGGCTTCCTGCTGCGCAGAGAGCCTGATGCAGGGCTCCATCCCAGGACCCTGAGATCATGACCTGAGCCGAAGGCAGAGGCTTTAACTCACTGAGCCACCCAGGCGCCCCAAGGGATTATTTCTTTTTTTTTTTTAAAGATTTTATTTATTTATTTGACAGAGAGAGATCACAAGTAGGCAGAGAGGCAGGCAGAGAGAGAGGGGGAAGCAGGCTCCCTGGTGGACAGAGAGCCCGATGCGGGGCCCGATTCCAGGACTCCGAGATCATGACCTGAGCCGAAGGCAGAGGCCTAACCCACTTAGCCACCCAGGTGCCCCCAAGGGATTATTTCTTATTCTTCCTCAAATCCCTTTTATTTAGTTCTGTGCCAAGTAATAATATCGTTAAAAAATAAGTTTCAAAAAATAAATAAATAAAAATAAATAAGTTTCAAAATAATTAAAAACCAGTAAGGCTAATTTTCTTTTTTAAAAAGTAGACTAATTTTCATAGGCAGATTGCATCATTATTTTGTAATCCTACTTTGATTTATAGTCATTTATTAGTATTGACTCTTAGTGGAGAAGTGAGCATATTAGATATATACAGACCGCAGGTATGCAGTGCTCAATGGTAATCATCTACTCAGCTCAGTAGTTTTATCCTTCAGATGCCTAGAGAAAACTTACTGTCTTTTTTTTTTAAGATTATTTATTTATTTATTTGACAGAAAGAGTGACAATGAGAGAGGAAACACAAGCAGGGGGAGTGGGAGACGGAAAAGCAGGCTTCCTGCTGAGCAGGGAGCCTGATGTGGGGCTCGATCCCAGGACCCTGAGATCATGACCTAAGCTGAAGGAAGACACTTAACCAACTGAGCCACCCAGGCGTCCCAAATTGTCTTTTTTTTAAAGATTAATTTTTTTATTTTGGAGAGAGCATGAGCAGGAGGGGCAGAAGGAGAGGGAGACAATCTCAAGCAAGCTCCACGCTGACCACAGAGCCTGATGTGGGGATTTATCTCACAACCCTGAGATCATGACCTTTGCCGAAACCAGCAGTGGGAGACGTAACTGACTATGCCACCCAGGCGCCCCAAAACTTGTCTTAATTAAGAAACTTCCAGGGGCACCTGGGTGGCTCAGTGGGTTAAGGCCTCTGCCTTCGCCTCAGGTTATGATCTCGGGGTCCTGGGATCGAGCCCCGCATCGGGCTCTCTGCTCAGTGGGGAGCCTGCTTCCCCCTCTCTCTCTCTGCCTGCTTCTCTGCCTACTTGTGATCTCTCCCTCTCTGTCAAATAAATAAATAAAATCTTTAGAAAAAAAAAAGAAGAAACTTCCAACATCCATAGTGAATTATTAGAATTTCATATAGACTCACGCAAGATTCTCAACTTGGCTGTCTGACAAAGAATATGTAGAATTTAGCAATTTTTGTCAAGTGGGAAACAACAGCCAAGTCATACCACAGAAGAATGTTTCCTATTTTTGCAGACGTCCAAAGACAGCAATTTCTTAACTTCCCTTGAAAACCTATTCTGCATTCCAACAATTACTATCTGAAAATAAAATCCTCCATGCTGCAATTTAACTCTTTTTTCTTATTCTAAAATCAACTAGTCACCATTTTAGATACAAGTTTTCATATTTTTTTTCAAGTTTTCATATTTTCAAAAGCAGTCATCAAAACATGTTACAATCATCTCTCCTGTAGAAAAAATAACTTTGGTTATTGTGACTCATAGGTACCTCTTACAGAATGCAGTATTAGTTTTTCTACATCCTTTAATCTCATGGACAACATCCGACAACACTAGGAGGCAGGGACTATCCTAATTTTACAGAGGAAGGAGCTGAGCCAGAGGAGGAAGTGTCCGTCTGAAGGAAGGAGCGCATGGTACCATGAAATCTTATCCTTTATTATCACCAACAGTCACTCTCAATTTTTCTTGATTCTTAGCAGTTTATTTCTTCTCCATGTGTATTTTTTATCCTCCACAAGGATATTGTCAAAGGCTTTGTGTTGGGGCGCCTGGGTGGGTCAGTGGGTTAAAGCCTCTGCCTTCGGCTCAGGTCATGATCTCAGGGTCCTGGGATCAAGCCCCACATCGGGCTCTCTGCTCAGCGGGGAGCCCGCTTCCCCCACTCTCTGCCTGCCTCTCTGCCTACTTGTGGTCTCTCTCCCCTCTGTCAAATAAATAAATAAAATCTTAAAAAAAAAAAAAGGCTTTGTGTTTGTGTAATTCAGAACTAGATACAGAAGATGAAAAATGATGCCACTTACTATGGTGGGCCCTGTCGGACTCATTCTCATTAATTTCCTCGGTAGCAGATGTTATTGTCACCATTTCTAGATAAGGAAATATACTGTAAATCGCAGATTATGTAAAATTTCAAGACACTGGGGCCTGGACAAATTCTTATGGAACTTTACCATTTTCTCAGATTAGTAGCATTCTACTGATAACTCTATTGTCAAGGGATACTGCGGAATGGGCGCTCGTTGAGCTCTTATTCTACTTGTATGCCTTATTTGTGCCTTAAGGATTAGGAACGTTTTAGTAAATTTGGCTCCAAGATAACTTTTTGAAGAGCCAAACCCTTTTTTTTTTTTCACTGTATCATTATTGAAAAAAAAATTCAACAGCACGAATGGCAAACTACTAGCAACTACAAAAACGAAAAAGAGAGGAGCAGTCTTCCCCACAACTGTGTTTTTCTTTTGCGTGGCTCAAAGAAAACATGCATTTACCCAGTGTCTGGGACCAGCTCCTTCAGTGGGTCTGAGGAATTTCTCTCATGCCTGAGGAGCTCCTGGCTCCCTAGTCACATTCTCAGATTTTTGTTTTCCTCCCTGAGCTTTTGTCTGTAGATCAACAGTGACTGGTAGAACCAGATAATTGTATTTGCCTACTCTTGTCAGTACATGCTAGGTTTTACTGAATCTGTTCCAACCTAAACATTTCTTAACTTTTAGTTATCAGCTGCTCCAAAATGATTTATTGCCCTTCTTCAATTCTATCATTATAATTTTGATCACATAAAAAAGGGACAACCGGGGCGCCTGGGTGGCTCAGTCGTTAAGTGTCTGCCTTCGGCTCAGGTCGTGATCCCGGGGTCCTGGGATCGAGCCCCACATCGGGCAGGAAGCCTGCTTCTCCCGCTACCATTCCCTCTGCTTGTGTTCCCTCTCTCGCTGTGTTTCTCTCTGTCAAATAAATAATAAAATCTTTAAAAAAAAAAAAAAGGGACAACCTCTTTCTTTTTTGATCCCTACGGATTCTCAGTAGATTTTCCTATTGGCTTATAAAGCCCTTCACCTTCATTCAGTGTCTTGGAACGTAAGTCATCAAAACCTACTTATTTGAATATATTAAAGCTGCCTAAATGAGCTTTGGTAGGGTCTTTTTCAGCTGTATTACCTTTCCTTCCTTTCCCCTTTCTTTTTCTCTCTTCCCAGACACCTAATAGTCCCCTAAGAAGTGCCTGAGGCTAAGGACACAAACAGGACTCAGGAGCTCATAGGACTCAGTGTTTGTTCCTTCATACTGAGTAATGCTTCCTAGCCCCAGTATGCTTTCTATCACGGAGGTTAATTTGAAGTTATAAGGCCTGTGAGATAGTAGCTACACTTGCAGTGATCAGCTCATAATTACTTTTCAGATCGCTGTATTGTACACCTGAAACTAATGTAACAATGTGTGTCAACTATACCCAAATTAAAAAAAATTGGGGGTGCCTGACTGGCTCAGTCAGTAGAGGGTGTGACCCTTGATCTCAGGGTCATGAGTTCAAGCCCCACATTGGGTGTGTAGCCTACTTTAAATAAATTAATTAATTTAAAGATTTTTTTTTTTAGTGAAAAAAAGAGGCACCTGACTGGTTCAGTCAGTAGAGCATGCAACTCTTGATCTCAGGGTCATGAGTTCAAGCGCCATGTTTGGGCCTACTTGAGAAAAAAAATCTAAACCCCCCTCAACACCTATACACTATACAGTATTTAAATAGCTAATTTTTCTGTTACATCTCTTATGAAGAAGCAGCATTTTTAATTGTTCTCTTAGTCCTTATTATTAAATTTAAATGAATATAGCAAGAAATTACAATAATAAACCTCCCAGACCTCCTACCACTCCCAGAAAACTTTATTCACATGCAGACATTTTTCTACCCAAATAATTTTTTATACCATTCAGACTTTGTATGTTTTGCTTCAAAAAAAGAAAGTGATGTATTTCAGAGCTCTTTCAGTATCAACACATAGAGATCCACATAGCTGTACTATAGTTCACTGTATGGATGTAGAAGGATTTTATTTAAGCTGGTAGACATTTTGATTGTTTCACATTTTTAAAAAAGATTATTTATTTATTTATTTATTTGAGAGAGAGAGAGAGAGACCAAGTGGGTGGGGGGAGGGGCAGAGGGAGGAGGAGAAGGCAACTCCCCACTGAACAGGGAGCCCGACTAGGGGCCTGATCCCAGGACCCTGGGATCATGACCTGAGCCAAAAGCAGATGCTGGACAACTGAGCCACCTAGGCACTCTGATTGTTTCACATTTTATTTAACCTATGGATTTGAAATTTTATATATCTATAGTTACACATATATTTATTTTGCTCTTCAAACAATGCTACATTATACATCTTTTTGTATATATCTTTGTATATTGGTAAGAATATATCTGTAGAATAAGTTCTAGCAGCGGACTTAACCAAAGAACATGTACATCTAAAATTTTTATAACTGCTGCCCACACATTGTCCCACACATTTTTATAACTGCTGCCCAAAAATTGTCCCACACATTGAACCGCTTACATTTCTATGAACAGCATTTGAAAATGACTTTCCTTTTCTTTAACCGTGTGTTCATAGGCTTTTGGCAGGGTGGTGGAGGGTTTATGCTTGTTTATGTTTGTCAGGCCCATGTTGAAATGTGACTTAAATTTATTTTAAAGCAAATTGGATTATCAAATAAAACCTTTTCCCAGGGAAAAAAAAGAAAATGACTTTCTTCATATAGTTTTCACTAATACTATGTTATGTAAATCTTTTTGTTTTTGCCAATAACATCATTGAATATTGGAGTGTATTTATTATTTTAATTTACTTTTCCTTAACTATAAATTTTGGACAGTTATGTTTATCAACAGTTATAAATCTTTTTCTATGGATTGCTTATTCCTGCCCTTTATTCATTTTTCTGTTGTGCTATAATTTTTCTTTTTCATTCATAACAACTGTTTGAATATGAAGAAATTTATCCTTGTGTCGGCAATGTGTATTATAAATATCTTCCCAGTTCATTGTTCACTTTTCGAATTTCGTAATTTTTTATTAGGTAGACACTTCACATTTTTATATAATTAAACTTATATACATTTTTCACTTATAACTCCTACAGAAAGTCTTGTTTGTGTCCTTAGCACCAGGCACCTCTTAGGAAACTATGGAAAGAAAGGAAAGGGGAAAGCGAGGAAAGTTACAGAAAGATTTTCCCTTTCTGTACCTTTTTAAATTTTGCTTTAACTTTTCCGACTTAATCTAGAAATGTTTCATTCACTTGTTCAGAAAGCTCTGAGTACTGTAAGAGTCTGAGTACTGTAAGAATTCAGTGTAAAGAACACTGAGTTTGGCCTAGAAGTAGCTTAGAAGCATCATAAAAGAGAAAAAAAAAAAAAAGCATCATAAAAGAGGTATGTTTCTTCATAAATGTATGTGCTTATCCCTCCGAGCCCCACATTTTCCTAGGACTGTAAATTCATAGTTGTTTCTGAGTTGACATTTTGATTCAGCCAGGTTGGTGTCTACCTTTGCTATCTTTTTTTTTTTTTTAAAGATTTTATTTATTTATTTGACAGAAAGGAGAGAGATCACAAGTAGACAGAGAAGCAGCAGAGAGAGGGTGGGAAGCAGGCTCCCTGCTGAGCAGAGAACCCAATGCGGGGCTTGATCCCAGGACCCTGAGATCTTGACCTGAGCCGAAGGCAGAGGCTTTAACCCACTGAGCCACCCAGGCGCCCCTACCTTTGGTGTCTTATTGGGGAATATAAAGACAAAGCAAGGAAGGTAGAAATAGAATCTGCTCTGAACCAGACTCCATAGAATTAGGGATGAGCTGGGAGCTGGGGAGGGAGGGGGTTGGGGGTGGGAAGAAGCCAAGGTGGACTAGTGGCTTCTCAGAGCGGCCTGTTCTCAGTCTGTGACTGCCCAAGCCTGTTGTAACTGGGTGTCTGGAGAAAGGCTCAGCATCCTTAATACTCCCAACTCCAAGTCTCCAGGTCCAGGGAGGCCTTACGCTGTCCCCACCCCCACGGACTTGCTACTGTTGGACAATACGAATAGGAACTCTCTCTCTTTTCAGGTGAAGCCAGTGGGAACGAAAGTGATGCTGAGTATCTGCCAAAGAGTGAGTGAGTCAACGGGGCTGCTCCCTTTCTCGTGATGATCCTGGTCATGGGTGGAGTGGCAGCTTCCTTTGGGACTGAGCACGTTTCCCCCCATTTAACTCTTATTTTGTAGGCGATTTCTTCATTACAGGAACCTGTTGAGATTTGGGGAACTGAACAGTACACCATCAGATGTTTGACAGCGTTAAAAATCTCCCATGTTGGAATGAGGCAGACAGGCTGGTTCTTAAGATGGAATGTTCTTAGGGGAGCGGTGGGGCTGCGTGTTCAGACATATGTGCGGTAGTTTCCCAGCAGCCAAAACAGAGTGTGTGAATCATCCTCTGAGACAAATACGTACGGTTAAATATCTGATTTTTCAAGGTCACTCACATGGACTTACTTAAGTAACTTCACTCTCTCTCACATCGAGACAGGAAACATTGATCTGTTTCTTATTCATAGGCATTTATTTATATTTCAAATTATTGTGCCCTTTACTTTCTGTTGGAATATAGAATCTGCCATATGCATTTTCGGCTATATTGCTTCAAGCACTTCATGGTGCTCCGAATCCTTCATCTAATGGGTTTTCACAGCAAATTATAAGTTTCTGTTTAACTGACCGACATACTGAGGCATAGGAGAAGTCAGGGACATGAATTATCCAAGCTGAGTACAGGGCAGTTCCAAGTCTCATAGTCTGATCTTATGATTAATAGTCATGTGCTCTCTCTGTTGGCCTGAATTGCTTCAGGTATTTGATTCAGTAGCCTGACTGAAGGTGAAACTTAAGTCATCATCAGATTCAGCCTGCATGTGTAAAGATGACAAAGTTAACACTGTCGCTACTGAGAAACAGGGCCTAAAATTTTCTTCACTTGAACTGAGACCTTTGGAGTAAGTAAAGCTTTGCCTAGAGCACTAAATGTACTGGATAATTCCAGGGAGCCGTTCTGAGGTGAATTTTTAAGTGTTCTTAATATTTGATCCATAGTGTAGCTTCTTTGGGGGCAGAATGCATCCTATCTCAAAAGAAAAGCAAACAATTAGAGGATGCGTCTTTTAATTGTGACTCAAATGACACATAATCAAATCTCTGGGACACTTAGACTATTTATTCTGCATTTCCCCTAGAGAAGACTACCCCAAATCGTTCACGATTTAGAGAGAAAGGAGAATACAGACTAAATGCTCTCCAGTTTTGAGTGGAATTGCTCATACTGTTTAAATATTTAGTATGCTTCCATAATTTCCTTCTTTTGAAAACTAGTCTCTTAATAGATGTCTTGTTACTTCATTTTTCCCCCTTCATTTAACACACCATATGTGGATATAAGCATATATCCATTATTAGCAATATTTGCCAAGGAGAGAAGAGGACAGTTTCACTAATATGAGGATAGTTTTTGTTTGAATTTTATCAGGCTCTTCCCTTACGTACCTAGCCTCTGTAGGACTCAGTTCTATCAGATCTCTCTCTCTCTCTCTCTCTCTCTCTCTCTCTCTCTCTCACACACACACACACACACACACACACACACACGAGCATGCGATTTCATGGCCCCAACAATGGCATCTGTTGTCAGGCTGGGTGCTTTCACCTGACATTTTCCACATATCCCGGTGTTATGTTGTGAAAGATGGGACAGCGGGACAGCACGGGAATATGTAGAGTATGAGTTGGGACATGGAATGTCAGAGCCTTCCCTGGTCTGAACACGTGGCCAGCACTGGGTAGGCAGCCTGCAGTCGGCAGTGACTGAGTGAAGAGTAGTCCATACGGTTCATGACCTCTGGGTGTCAGAGGGAAGACAGGGGCACCAAGGAAAAACCACGCTCCCTGGTTTCATTGCAGATCGCCACAAGCGCTTAGCGCAATTGCAGCAGTCTTCCAAGAGAAATCCTCACTACCAGACCTTGGAGAGGGATCTCATTGAATTACAGGAGCAGCAGCTCTTTGAACTTTTTGTGGTGGTGTCTCTCCAGAAGAAACCATCAGAAATAAGCTACACCCCCCAGGTCATACAGCAGTTCCCTAGCAAGGTAGGTGCAAGGAGACCAAGAGGCAGTCGGGAATGTTCTTGCATCTCTGTGTGTATTTTTATGTCCTCTCTTTTTTTTTTTTTTAATTTTTTATTTATTTGACACAGAGAGAGAGAGATCCCAAGTATGCAGAGAGGCAGGCAGAGGGAGAGGGAGAAGCAGGCTCCCTGCTGAGCAGAGAGCCCGATGCGGGGCCTCTATCCCAGGACCCTGAGATCATGACTTGAGCCGAAGGCAGAGGCTTTAACCCACTGAGCCACCCAGGGGCCCCTTTCCTCTCTTCTTTTTATTGTGGTCTGAAGCGGCTTTTACTACTACTGTACCTCTTATGGGATCTTGTAGGTGACTCTGAGGACATCTCCTGTCAGGCCTGAGCTACAAACGAGGGTAAAAAAAAGCTCATTATCCAAGTTGGTTTTCTAGTTTTTGCTCTGCTGTTTTAGCTCTGCTGCTAAGTGCCCTTTAACAAGTTGCAGAGCCTCAGTTTTCTTGTTCTTAACGAGGGGAATGATAAATATGGCGGAATAGGATAGCAATTTAGCACTAACTCTGCACCTGCCACCTACTAGCTCCATGACTTTGAGCCATTAGTAACTGCTCTGTGCCTTGGTTTCTTCATTTGTTAAAAGGAGGTAATCATAATAGTGTCTGTCCCACTGAGTTGTAGTGAGGATTGAATGAGCCATATGAGGCACTTAAAATATTGTTTAGCATATAGTCAGCATTCTAGAATGTTATCCGTTATTAGTGAGCATTTAATGAGATAAAATATGTAAAGTGCTTAACACACTTCCTGGCACATAGTAAGCACTTGATAAATGGTATCTATTATTAGATAATGGTATCTAATATTCTTTGTTTTTTTTCCTACCTTATGCTTGAGGCAGCATAATATTAAATAGCAAATAGAAACCCCACTAGAGGGGCACCTGTGTGGCTCAGTGGGGTAAAGTCTCTGCCTTCGGCTCAGGTCATGATCCCAGGGTCCTGGGATGGAGCCCCGCATCGGGCTCTCTGCTCAGCGAGGAGCCTGCTTCTCCCTCTCCCACTTGCCCTGCTTGTGTTCCCTCTCTCGCTGTGTCTTTCTCTGTCAAATAAATAAATAAAATCTAAAAAAAAGAAAAGAAAAGAAAAGAAAGAAATCCCACTAGAGGTTCAGAGACCCTAGAAGACAGGAAAAAGTTTTATATTTTATTTTCTATTTAGCTTTTCCTGCTTTTTGGATAAGGGGCCCACAGTTTGATCTTGCTCTCTGCTCTGCATATGACATAGCTGGTTCTGGTAAGGAGTCATCCCTTTACACAGGGACATTGACTCACGCTCCATCTTACTACTTGGAGCCCTTCTCTCATTTACATTGTCTGCTCAGCTGCTTTAGGACCTGAGGTTTAAACCCTGAGTTACCTGTTTCGCCAAAAAGCTAGTGAAGCACGACTGTATTGCAGTGGACTCAGAGACATTTCCTGCGTGACCTTTCATGAAAAAAAAAAAAGGTGCTTGACAGCATTCCTACTGTAAATAAGTCAGCGTTTAATTTCTTGTAAAATTCTTCAGTGCAGCCTGAGAGCACAGTGTCACAACACTGAGCCATAGAAGTCATAATAATGTAATCCAGATAGTCTTGAGGAATCCGATTTCCCATAAAGAGAAGCTCAATTTTTTCCCCCTATTTTCTGTCAGTCTTACATTTGCAGAGAAATTTGAGGTTGAAACTGTTTTCAACAAAGCCGGAATTAAGGGACTCAGAACCAGCTAAGGACACAGTTTGACTCTGGCTGTGATTCAGGGATGTTTCTAAGCCAAGTTACTTAACATCTCTGTGCGTGAGGCTCCTATAAGTTAAGGTGGGAAAGAGCTGATCAAGTCTCTCCTGATTGTGTTGTGGAGAACCTTAGATGAAGATAATTGTGTGTCCTTTAACGATATAAAAATAACAGAATATGAGATGACCAAAATTTTGTTAGAATGGTTTTCCAGGGGCATTTGGGTGGCTCAGTAGGTTAAGCATCTGCCTTCGGCTCTGGTCATGAACCCAGGGTCCTGGGATCGAATCCCACATCGGGGCTCCCTGCTCAGTGGGGAAGCCTGCTTCTCCCTGTCCCTCTGCCTGCCACTCTGCTTACTTGTGATCTCTCTCTCTCTGTCAAATAAATAAAAATAAAATCTTTTAAAAAACTGAATGCTTTTCCATTTCTGAAGAGCTTATATTCAAGTGACTCACAATGGCTGCACGTTCTGTTTAGAAATTAAATTAAAGGATCCATTATTGTATTAGTTACATGAAGGTAATTGTTTATTAGGCTTATTATCTGCTTGTTTTAGTACTAATTAGTACTAATTTTTGTCTCTTGGTATAACTAATTTTTATCTTGGTATAAATTTTATCTTGATATAACCGATTTTAGTATAATTTATATCTCTTGGTATAACTCATTTTAGATTGTTCTTTAAAGTATAATATCAGACTTGCACAGAAGGGTCTTCCTTGCTAAAATTTACAGGAAGTTGCAAGCCAGTAATTAGTTAGAAAAGATTATATGCTAAGGGAGATGATTATATATGGGGTAGATTCTAAAAATAGTATCTTTTCTAAATAACATTCACCTGTGCTTGCTTCGGCAGCACATATACTAAATAACATTCACCTGCCTTTTCGAAACATCTTTGATTATTGGTGAGAGAGTATCCGGAGCTAATCAGCATATGATAGCATCGATTTTTATTTGATGTCCTGTGATTCATAAAAATACTGCGTTTCCACTAGTATATGAATCCTAAATTAAGATTCTGTCTCTAGACTAGAAACTATTTTCAGTCACCTCTCTTGCATCAGATTACAGGATCTTCACAAGTAAACATTTCTATGTAAAAATAAGATTCTTTATTCTTAGTAACTCTGTTCTCCGAGTGTCTTCAGTGATTATTGGTCTTGGCCTTCCTGTCTTGTTAAACAATGCAAAACCTGCTGAGATAACTACTTAGGCTTATCAGAGACCTCTTTTCCCGAGACAAAGCTGTTTGTATTTCTAGTCTCCACTTACATAGAATATTAGTCACCTAAAACATGATCTTTTTTAGGGCGATCATGGCTTTAAACAGTCCAAAGACACTGAAGAGAGGCTCAAAGTTATCCCCAAATTTTGTTTTCCCGACTCAAAGGACTGGGTGCCAACCTCAGAACTCAAGAGGTAAATACGCTCCTTTATCTGATTTCTATTTGTTGGAACTGCAGAGGAATCAGAGTGTTTGCGAAAGGGGTAGAGCCAGCAGTGAAAGCTACGCGGACACAGTGGCAGGTCAAGGATGCTGTGGGAGGAAAGGAAGAAACGAATTAGAACATTTCCTATGCGAGTACAAAAAAGAAAAACACGGAATAGTTTCAGTGTCAAAGGGAAAACAAGTTTGAGAATCTCTGTAGCTTGCCAGTTCTGCCGGGAAAAAAATGTTCCCTTTCACATACAATCAGAAATGCCACCAAGTGGACAGAAAAAGGAAAGAAGACTTGAGGTTCGGGACTCACCTTAGAAGGAGCTAGGACAGAGCCGTGTCTGCACCGTGTTTGTCCTTCAAGTGGACAGAAGCCACAGCCCAGGTTGTACGTTCCCCTGTGGATCTTGTACGAAGGGAGGCTCCAGACTGGGAGGTGTGAGTGTATCGAGAAGGGAAGGTCACGAGGGAACTGTGTTCAATCAGTAAACAGTCATCATCTCTGAATCCTGCTGGTCAGTAGATAGCTGCTTTGTTCAGAACCGCGATCATTGACCACGCTATTGGGGCTGAAAAGCATGACTCTGGGGAGCATGTCACATGCAGATGACCTGCTGGCGGACAGCCCCCCCTGTGGCCCGAGCGGCTGCTCCGCCCTTCCGAGTCACGTCGCCTCCCATCCGAGCTGCGGTGGCCCCTAGCCAGTTTGGCCTGATGGCCGCTGTCCTCTCTCAGCCATCAGTCCTGATGCTCTCGTGCTGTCACGTGCCCTGCGGCTGCTTTCACACCAGCCTGGCTGCCCTGTACCTGGCTTTCCTCCCCAGCCAGTTATATGGGGTTTGTTTTTTTTCTAGAACATTTGGAAAACACAGAGGAATAAATAAAAAGCAGAAATTATAAGTCACTGGCATTCTGGTACTCAGAGATGACAACTATGTATTTTGGCATACTTCGTTTCCATCTTTATTTTTGGCCATATACAGACATGTATTTACTGTTCAGATTTGTATTTCTTTGATGATTAATGAGTTTCTTCCTCAGTCTTCTTTTTGAAAATTACCTGTGCAGATCTTTTGCCCGTGTTTCCAAGGAAGAGTGAGTAGATTTCCTATTAACTTTTTTTACGTCAAGGATAGTAATCCTTGGCCTCTCACTGTTCCGTAGGACCTCTCAGACCTAAATGGAAGAAACTGGAAGGCCAAAAAAGCTTATCCAAGTCCTTCCCAGCTCACCTTAATGTTAGGCTAAGTTGGATATTCACTAAAAGGAAAGTGGGCTTGATTACTAGCTAGACTGGATGCAGAATGGAAAAGCAGACAGTGCCGTCCGCACGTCTCCTCCATGTACGCTCTCCAGTGCCAGGCAGGACGTTCTCAGGCCTGGACATTCTCCCTCAGGAGAAAAGTGACTTGAAATCAGTGTGGTATTAATGCCTCCTCTCACGTCGCAGAATGACTGTCAGACAGCCATTTTCAGTCGTCTGTTCCATGAAGAATGTCATAAGCGGTTGTTTAGATCTCAAACTATTGACGTTTTTCCAGTGAAACATTCTCCTTCGTCTTAACTGGTGAAGACGGGAGCCGGTGGTTCGGTTACTGTAAGAAGCTCTTGGTAAGTACCAGACTTGTGCTTCATGGGGGGTTGGTCAAGTCAGACTAGGAACTTCAGAAACCTTATTACTAGATGAGTTTGAGGGCTGCTTAATGATCTGTGGATTTAAGAAGCTGTGTTGGGGCGCCTGGGTGGCTCAGTGTCTGCCTTTGGCTCAGGTCATGATCCCAGGGTGCTGGGATCGAGTCCCACATCAGGCTGCCTGCTCAGCGGGGACAACCCTCTCCCTCTGCCTGCCCACCTCCACTCATGCTCCTGCTCTCTCTCGCTCTATCTCAAATAAATAAATAAAATGTTAAAAAAAAAAAAGCTACTTTAGCTTTTAATAGTAACAGCAAGGTTGGAGTTAGCCACTGTGTTCCAGAATAAGAGGAATACGGTCTTTATTTATTTGTTTGCTTGCTTGTTTTTTTATTTGTTTGCAATAGACGAAGAAACCAGTGACAGAGTGGCTAGAGATCAGTCTGGGTCTGTGTGCGGGATGGACTACTGTGAGCCAGTCACGGGAGCTCTGAGCTACTTGCTTCTTGCTTGGGTGCCCCCGCTAAAGCTGGGATAAGTCGTGCTGTGGTTCAGTGAGGATGAGAGCTTTGGGTGCTTTGATGTCATGGTTGCTTTGATGTTCTTTTCTTCTAGCCGGAAGGCAGAGGGAAGCGACTCCCGGAGGTCTACTGCATGGTTAGTCGCCTCGGCTGCTTCAACCTGTTTTCCAAGGTGAGTGCAGCTTGAGCCCCGGGGAAGGTGCTGTTTTCTCCGGGCTCTGAAGTTTTTGTCGCTCATGATGTCACGAGGCAATGTTTAGTGACGTAGACTCAACATACGACTTTCGGAAGGGGTCTCGGTAGATGAGAGCCGCAGGTTTGAGGGTTTACATTCGGGTCTCTAACCCAGATGCTGTTGTCGTGTCACCCTTATTTTGGTTTGCCAAACCTCCCAGCTTCAAGGAGAGCATAGCCGGAAGCTCATCTTGTCTCCTGCCTTTCCCAGACCCCACACGGCAAGATATGATTGTCAGTATCAATGAGAGGGGCTCCTCTTCTACGAACGAGCTGATTTATTTGAGTAACTTTTCTTGGCGCTGTCAAGATACCCCCAAGAGATATGATGCCTTTAATGGACGTTTAGTCCTTGCAGAAGCCTATCTGTCTTAAAGTCTTTTGGTGTGATTTTCAAGTTTGTGCCTCACATGTGGCAGTTCCTTATGTTTGTGAGTCCCTAAAAAAATAACACACATTGCATGTGCAGATCCTGGATGAAGTGGAGAAGAGAAGAGAGATGTCTCCAGCCCTGGTTTACCCATTCATGCGAAGTGTCATGGAGGCTCCTTTCCCGGCTCCTGGACGCACCATCACAGTGAAGAGCTACCTCCCTGGGGCTGGCGATGGGGTAAGTTAGCTCATTTGGAAGAGGTTTGATACCAAGAAGCAGGCCTTAACACTAATAGGCAGAGTTTCCAGAAGCCTCACGGATTAATTTTCCCTTTTCCATAAACTGTGCAGAATATGTTTTAGTGCTACAAAACACTGGAGAAATGTCCGGTTGATCCGCAAGATAGTTGACCCTAGACCTAGGAGCCAGAGGTTTTCTGTCTCTCCTAGACTGAGCCCCTTCCTAATAATTTCGGTGTGATAAATGAAGATTACACATGCTATGGTGAAGTGAGATAAAAGATTTTTTTTAAAGATTTTATTTATTTCTTTATTTATTTGAGAGAGCGTGAACAGGGGGAGCAGCAGGCAGAGGGAGAGAGAGAAATAGGCTCCCCGCTGAGCAGGGAGCCTGACGTGGGGCTCGATCCCGGGATCCCGGGATCATGACCTGAGCCGAAGGCAGACCCTCAAACGACTGAGCCACCCAGGCGCCCTTGGGATAAAAGATTTTATCAGAAATTTACACCATGAGAACAAGGTATTAGGGGGCACCGGCTCACTCAGTCAGTAGAGCATGCCACTCTTGATCTTGAGGTGATGAGTTCAAGCCCCATGGTGGTTGTAGAG
Source organism: Procyon lotor (assembly GCA_028646535.1). Taxonomy (NCBI): domain Eukaryota; kingdom Metazoa; phylum Chordata; class Mammalia; order Carnivora; family Procyonidae; genus Procyon; species Procyon lotor. Next base: position 84,156,900 of record CM053606.1, on the reverse strand, counting down.
ATTACTTAAAAAATAAAATCTTTTAAAAAGATTTTCTTCCTTACCTTATTATATTCATAATGAGGTATTAGGTCTTGGGATTGATTAGTGGAGGCAGCTTCACAAGCTCTGTGCCAAAACCTCTATCCTGAATTTAACCTGTAAAAGAATGTCAGGATCCATCGATGTTGTCAGGGATCGTTTTCCAATCTGAACTCCTCTGAGTCAGATTCTTTCATTTCAGTCCATTGAACTCTGCCGACCACTGGATTCCCGATTGGAGCATGTTGACTTTGAATGTCTCTTTAAGTGCCTGAGTGTGTGCCATCTCACCCGGGTCTGTGCCTCCCTCCTGTTGGAACGGAGGGTAATCTTTGTTGCCAACAGCCTAAGGTAAGAAATGCATAAAATATGTCACTTCATATTTTACTTGTTCTCACTATTTTAAAATTTGGGCATATTTGAAAATTGTTGATCTCAATTACCTAATGCCATAGTGACATGGGTAATTCCAAATGGTAAATAATCCTAAAGCTGTTTGCATTACGCTATAGCAGTGACTTTGGGATTGCAATTAATTTATCTTTCTAAATTTATCTTTCCTTAAACAGTTGTTAGAAATTCAGCATAGGGAATATAGTCAATGATAGTGTAATAGCATTATAAGGTGACAGATGGTAGCTACCCTTGTGAGCAGAGCATAATGTATAGAGACTTTGAATCACGATGTTTACACCTGAAAATAATGTAACGTGCGTAACTATACTCAAAATTTTTTTTAAAAATTGGTATTGCTTTTCTAAGCACACACTAATTTTTAGCAACATAAATTATGGGGAAAAGCTGGTTAAGACTAAAATTTTTCAGTAAGTTAAGTAAGTTAATTTTAAGTTAAATCTTTAAAATAGTTAAAAATTAATGAGTAATCACAGCATCACTAATCTGTGATCACTGATCACTAAGTGGTGTCCGTTTGTAATTCTGTAACATAATATCTGAACCATTCTCCGTGGATTGCTCAGTATGTGACACCATTTGCTTTCTTCTCTGGCTAGCACCCTGTCCAAATGTGGCCATGCTGTGGTTGCCACACTGTATCCATTCACCTGGCAGCATACCTACATTCCAGTCCTCCCAGCATCTATGATCGACATTGTGTGCTCACCCACCCCATTCCTTATCGGAATCCTGTCTTGCTCCTTACCACAGCTCCAGGACCTACCCATTGAAGAGGTGAGATGAGAGAAATAGTACCTATGGAAAAGACAGGGCACTGACAAATGAAAACAAATGACCTTTAAGAATGATGGAGCTGGGGCGCCTGGGTAGCTCAGTTGGTTAAGCGTCTGCCTTCGGTTCAGGTCATGATCCCAGGGTCCTGGGATTGAGTCCCATGTCAGGCTCCCTGCTCAGCAGGGAGTCTGCTTCTCCCTCTTCCTCTCCCTCTGTGATCTCTCTCACTCTCTCTCAAATAAATAAAATCTTTTTTAAAAAATGATTAAACTGTCATTAATATTAATGCATAATTATTACCAATATATTATGGTATATTTTTGTACCCTTTTATTGAGGAAAATTCTGTAGTACACATGAGTCTGAAGTTGTATCTTATTTACAGTAGCGTGCCATGGGCCATTCTTGTGTTACTCTGAAGGGTAGGTCTTTTTGTTTGTTTTAAGTCAAACACAAGAACGACTCTTGATTTTTGGTTTGGGTCATAATCTCAGGGTTGTGAGATCGAGCCCCAAGTTGGGGGCTTAAGATTCTCTCCCTCTCCCTCTGTCCCTCCCCCCACCATTGTTTCAAATGTAATACACATATAGAGAAGTGGCCAAAGCAAAATGTACAGCTCAGTGAATTCGCAAGTGAATGCTTATGTAACCCATGTTGGAAAAGAATGGAAACATCACAGCCATGGAAACAGTGCCAGCATATTGAGAAGTCTCCATTGTGCCACCTTCTCTTACTGTTCCTTTCCCCACACTTTGTGAAAGGTAACCACTGTCTTGACCTTTATGGTGTTCATTTACCTGTTTTTCTTTATAATTTTACATCCTAGGCATTTATTCCTAAATGATGGAGTTCAGCTTTGCCTGGTTTTATGCTTGTTATAAATGGACTCATATATATTTTGTTTGGCTTCTTTTGATTACCATTGTGTCTGTAAGATTCATCCATGTTGATGAGTTTAACAGTTATTCAATCATTCTAACTCTGGATAGTATTCCATTGTGTGAATGTACCACAACTTTTTTTTTAAGATTTACGTATTTATTTATTTGACAGAGAGACAGCGAGAGAGGGAACACAAGCAAGGGGAGTGGGAGAGGGAGAAGCAGGCTTCCCGCCGAGCAGGGAGCCCGATGTGGGGCTCGATCCCAGGGACCTGGGACCATGACCTGAGCCAAAGGCAGACGCCCCATGACTGAGCCACCCAGGCTCCCCTGTACCACAACTTTCTATCCATTCTACAGTTGATGGACATTTGGGTTGTTTCCAGCTTAGGGTTGCTATAAATATTCTTTTATTTTTTAAAAAATATTTTATTTATTTATTCATGAGAGAGAGAGAGAGAGAGAGGTAGAGGGAGAAGCAGACACCCTGCTGAGCAGGGACCCCGATGTGGGGCTCAATCCCAGGACCCTAGGATCGTGACCTGAGCTGAAGGCAAACACTTAACCGACAGAGCCACCCAGGTGCCCAACTGCTATAAATATTTTTGTGTACGACCCTTGGTACATACATGCATGCAGTTCTAGGGTATATCCTTGAAATTGCTGGATCATAGCGTAAGCATATCTTCAATTTCAGTAAATAAAGTCAAAACTGTTTTCCAAAGTAGTTCTGCCAAGTTAAACCCCCTCCATCGATGTACAAGAGTACCTGTTGTCCCACATCCTTGCCGACGCTTGGTATCATCAGTTTGTGTAATGTAGCCTGTCTGATGAATGGGTAGTGGTAGTTTCTTTTTCTTTCTTTCTTTTTTTTTTTTTTGTAGTAGTATTTGCATTGTGGTTTAATTTGCAGCCCTGATTACTCTTGGGGGTGAGCATCTTTCTATATTTATTGGCCATCTGAATATCATCTCTTAAAAATTCATTGTCTGTTTTTCTACTGGATTGTTTACCCTCACTGATTTGTAAGAGAGATTTTTATATTCTGTACATCATCCTCTTTGTGGCATGTCTTTTTATTCTCCAAAATGGTGTTTTTTAATGCACAGAAGTTCTTCATTTTAATGTAGTCATAATTATCCATCTTTTCCTTTATGGTTAGTGTGTGGTTTTATTTTATTTACTTTATTTTATTTATTTTGGGGAGCTCTTTATGTTTTTCTTTATATTAACTTCATGGAGATATCCTCCTATATCACCTGGAAACTTTGGTAGCTTTATCATTGTGCCTTTAATTTTTGATTCTGAATCCCAGGACTTGATTTTTTTTTTGTATATGATAGGAGGCAGGGGTCATTTTATTTTTTTTTTAATATTGATAGCCAACTATCCCAGTACCATTTATTGGCAAGATTGTTCTTCCCTATTACTCTGCTGTGTTAAACCCTGCCTTTTTTATATTGAGCTATAATTGACGTATAACATTGTTTTAAGGTTAAGGTATACAACATAATGGTGTTTGTTTTTTTTTTTAAGATTTTATTTTCTTATTTGATAGAGAGAGATCACAAGTAGGCCGAGAGGCAGGCAGAGAGAGGGGGAAGCAGGCTTCCTCCTGAGCAGAGAGCCGGATGCAGGGCTCGATCCCAGGACTCTGAGATCATCACCTGAGCCAAAGGCAGAGGCTTAACCAACGGAGCCACCCAGGCGCCCCTGGAGATGTGTTTTCAAGATAGTAATGTCTTTCTTATTCTTACTCCTCCTCCTCCTTTCCCTTCTCTTTCTCTTCCTTCTTTCTTCTTCTCTTTCTCCTTCTTCTTCTTCTCCTTCTTCTTCTTCCTCTTCTTCTTCCTCTTCTTCTTCCTCCTCTTCTTCTTCTTCCTCTTCTCCTCCTCCTCCTCCTCCTCCTCCTCCTCCTCCTCCTTCTTCTTCTTCTTCTTCTTCTTCTTCTTCTTCTTCTTCTTCTATATGCCCAGAAGAGGGATTGCTGGATCACATCCACGTGGTAGTTTTAATTTTTACTTTTTTTAATTTTAATTTTTTGAGGACCTCCATACTGTTTTCCGTAGCAGCTGCACCAGTTTGCATTCCCACCAACGGTGCACGAGGGTTCCTTCTTCTCTGCATCCTCACCAACACTTGTTATTTCTTGTCTTTTTGATAATAGCATTCTGACAGATTGAGGTGACATCTCATTGTGGTTTTGATTTGTATTCCCCTAATAATCAGTGATGTTGAGCATCTGTTCATGTGCCTCTTGGCCAATTTGCCTGTTTTTGGAAAAATGTCTATTCAGTTCCTCTGCTCATTTTTTTAAAGTAAACTCTACTCCCAATATGGGGCTTGAACTCATGAACCCGAGATCAAGAGTCACATGCTGCACTGACTGAGCTAGCCGGGAGACCCTGCTGTGCTCATTTTAAATAGAATTATTTGGCATTTTATTTGTTTTGTTTTGCTGTTGAGTTCTAGGGGTGCTTTATGTATTTTAAATATTAACCCTTTATCAGATATGTAACTTGCAAATATATTCTCTCATTTTATAGGTTTCCTCATCATTTTATTGATGGTTTTGATAGGGATCACATTGAATCTGTCAATTTCTTTGAGTAGAATGAAAATTTTAGCAATATTCTTCTCATCTGCGAGCACAGAGTATCTTTCCACTTATTGTGTTTTATAGTTTCTTTCATCAGTGCTTACTGCTTTCAGTGTACAGATCTTTTGCTTCCCTGGTTCAGTTTATTCCTAGGTATTTTATTCTTTTTGATGCAGTTGGAAATGGGATTGTTTTCTTAATTTCTTTTCCAGGTAGTTCATTATTAGTGTAAAGAAACACAGCTGATTTTTATATTAACCTGAGCCACCCAGGTGCCCCTGAACTTAATTTTGTTTAACACTATTTCCCTTGCCTCAGAGAATCAGCATCCTCTTCCCGATCTAGTAGTGCCTGTGTCTCCATGTATGTCTCTGGTTTAACCAACCTGGCTCCTTGATTCCGTAGGTGCTGATAGTTGATCTCTGTGCAGACAAGTTCTTACAGGAGGTAAGTGACAAATGGGCCGATTACATAATGATTGGGGATAATTGGACAGAGAATATGGGAGAGTACTTAGGGAAGATGACTCAGGCAAGACTTTTAGTTCCTACACATACTTGACACTGTGGCCAATCATACAGGATTGACCTGAAAATTGAGCTAGGTTTATAGCTGTCTCTCCCAAAGGAGGAAAGAGGAAAGAGATTAAATATCATTAATCAGAAGAGCTCACCCTCCTTTGACGTCCAGATGGGTTGGTGTACAAGCCTCTAATTTAATTGAATTTAACAAGCGTTCAACACTAATTATTTCCAGATACTCTATTGGAATCTAAAAGTGAGTAAGACACAGTTTGAGCCCTCAGACCCTATAATTTAACAATGGGAAGATGGAGAAGACATCTATAAAGTTTTAGAAACAGTATCATAGAAATTTCTACAGGGTACGGTAGGGACAAAAGAAAAGTGGTCATTTATTATGGGTATTGAAATTGGAAGGGAGAGTTAGCAAAGCCTTCTTAGAGCAAGTGCTCTGTACGGAACCTGTATATAAGTTTGTGAGCACTGAACACAGGGTAAAAAGAACGTTTCCCAAGACTTTGTCTCCTTTCAAAATCAATTAGCCCATTACTTATTTGTGGACGATCTTTATAATACAGCGTCAGATTTGCAGGTGAGAGATACTTGGTGGCAAGGTGCCAGAAGATGTCATAAGACATACTATTTATTTTCTTAGTGTAGTTAAGACAATTAAGATACGTGTACCACCACCATACTGAATTGTGCTCAATGTAGGGAAGGAAGGTTCAGACTGAGTCTTTAGCCAAAATCTATACAAAATCACCTGTGGAATTTTGGGGACTTAATTAGTGTCTGTTGGAGACTTTTCTCTCTCACAGCTCATGAAAAATCTCAACTTCTTCTCTTAAGGTATCTGATGAGGATGAAATTCTACCTCCTAAACTCCAAGCTGCCTTGATGCAGATTTTGGAAGAACGGAATGAAATCTTGGCTCAGGAGCAGAATTTTTCACAAGGTAGGAGACAGATGGTCTGAGGACTCAAGGTCAAGGCAGTAAATACTGACTGGATGCCCAGCATCCTGCTAAAGGATGTACAGGAGTATGCCATTGCCGAGGATGAAAGCTTAGAATCAGCTCCTTGCTGCCCCGCAGATGTGCTAGTCCTCATCCATTTCAGGACTTGGACACTCGCTGCGTTCCAGTTCTGGAATGCCGTTCCCCGGGATGTCCCTGTGGCTTCTGCTCTTCTTTCCTGCATGCAGGTCCATGCTCACATGTCACTCTCTCACGGACGCCTTTCCTGACTCTCCTTTTAAAATTGTACCCATTCCCTTAATGCTGCCACTCCACTTCCCTTAGTTTTCTCCAGGGCTTTTATCATTGTCTGATTTGCTAGAAATGTCAGGTCCACGAGAGCAGTGAAGTCTGTTTTGCTTTATCTCCGATACTTTAAACAATAGTCAATAAGTAACTACTGGATAAGTATTTGTTGAATAAGAGTGAAAAATATTTACTGAGTGGCTTACTCTGTGCCAGGCCTTGGGCTCAGCACCTAGCCTACATCTTATTTCATCCTTGGAATAGCCTTATGAAGCAAGTCTCATTTATTTAATCCCCCTTTTTTACAGATGAGAAAACTAAGGCTATTTACTGGTGGAGAACATTCAGGGAGGAGTAGGTTTAGAAAAATAATTAAAAGTTCAGTTTTGAATATTGAGATACCTATTGGATGTCCAATCCATAGCAGACATTCGACTAGACATAACAGGTAGGCATTCATAGACATGAATTTGGGATTCGGGGAAGAGATTTGAACTAAAGACATACATTTAGAAGTTGCTGTTTTAAAGCTGTAGGACCAGGGCACCTGGGCAGCTCAGTGGGTTGAGGCCTCTGCCTTCGGCTCAGGTCATGATCCCAGGGTCCTGGGATCGAGCCCCGCATGGGGCTCTCTGCTCAGCAGGGAGCCTGCTTCCTCTTCTCTCTCTGCCTGCCTCTCTGCCTACTTGTGATCGCTCTCTCTGTCAAATAAATAAATAAAATCTTAAAAAAAAGAAAGAAAGAAAAGAACAGATTTAGGGGTTGAGCCCTGGGTTGGCTGGTAACAGTGTGGTCAGATTTCCAATGTCTGGCAGTAGGGAAAAGGCGGAAGATCCAGCAAAAAGTGATTATAAGGGCAGCTAGTGAAGGAAGAGGGAAAAACCAGGGGGAGGAATATTAGAGAAGTTGAGTGAAGAGCGTATTTCACAAAGGAAAGTAAACAGTTATGTCTAATGCTACAGAGAAGTCAAGCGAGATGAAGACTGAGGATTGGTGGATTTGACAATGGGAAGAGCTTAGAGACCTTGGTAGCAGCACATTGAGTGAGATGGTGGGAAGAAAGCGGGATTGGGGAAGGTTCAAGAGAACTGGAATGGCATTCAGCTTTTTGTAAGATTTTAATGAAATTACAAAGGGCCAAGAATAGTTAAGTAAAAGAACAACATTGAAGGGGCTGCCCTACAAAACATCAATTAATCATGAAGTTATAGTAGTT
>CM053606.1:84126699-84148710 GCA_028646535.1 Procyon lotor | reverse complement strand
AATCCAATCAAGAAATGGGCAGAAGATATGAACAGACATTTCTGCAAAGAGGACATCCAAATGGCCAACAGACACATGATATATATACAATGGAATACTATGCAGCCATCAAGAGAAACGAAATCTGGCCATTTGCAACGACGTGGATGGAACTGGAGGGTATTATGCTAAGCGAAATAAGTCAGAGAAAGACAATTATCACATGATCTCTCTGATATGAAGAATTTGAGAGGCAAGGAGGGAGTTTGGGGGGGTGGGGGAGAGAAATGAAACAGGAAGGGATGGGGAGGGAGACAAACCATAAGAGACTCCTAGACTCACGAAGGGAACTGAGGGTGGCTGGGAGGCGGGGGGGTAGGGATGGGGTGGCTGGGTTGTGGACATTGGAGAGGGTATGTGCTATGTTAAGTGCTGTGAAATGTGTAAGCCTGACGATTCACAGACATGTAACCTGGGGCAAATAATACATTATATGTTAATAAAAATTAATTTTAAAAAAATGCGTGTATATTGCCAAAATATACATCTTGCATCAAAAACTGATATATATTGCCAAAAGGGTATATGATCTTAGATATTGCAGGTTTTATAAAAGGTAGATCCTAGGGACGCCTGGGTGGCTCAGTTGGTTAAGCAACTGCCTTCGGCTCGGGTCATGATCTCAAGGTCCTGGGATCGAGTCCCGCATCGGGCTCCTTGCTCAGCGGGGAGCCTGCTTCTCCCTCTGCCTCTGCCTGCCTCTTTGCCTGCCTGTGTTCTCTCTCTCTGACAAATAAATAAATAAAATCTTTAAAAAAAAAAGAGTACGAAAAAAAAATAAAAAAAAAAATAAAAGGTAGATCCTGGTGTTCTAAACTACAAGTGTCAAAGTTGTCGAGGAAAACTGCTCAAACCAAAATCTGGGTTTACAAAAATTTTTTTACACTTAAATCCTTCAGCAGCCTAGATGAAAAGTTGTGTGAAAATATAATTATCCCGTGCGTTGCAGTTCAATTCCCCAGGAAAAAAATCTGAGATGGAAATTTGCATGCAGGAAGTTTATCAGGAAATGTCCTTGACATTGGCACCAATGGGAGATTGAAGGAAGAAGGATTAGCAAGAGTTGAACTGTGATGTTGCCACCAAAGCCTCAGTTAATCTCTGCTGGGAGCCCTAAAGCTCAGATGACACTTTTGAGTCTTTCTGCACTAGGGGGAGTTAGATGGGCCTTCGTAAACCAGTTACTGTGTGTGGGCTGGTGAGGTGGCCTGCCATCAGACCGGTGGCTCTCTTTAGCCAAGGGCAAGTTCCAGAGAGGGAACTTCGCTGAGAGTTTCCACCGTCCACTGTCCCAGAAGCTGAGTGCTTCAGACCAATGGGAGCGTGACCCGGGCTGCACACATCATCATCCACTAAGTGCGAAATGGGCCATGGAAAGAAGTGTAATAGCAGTAGACATTTTCTGTGGTGAAAACAGCTGCGATTGAATTACCTACATCCTGCACCTTAAGGATGTCACAGACCTGCCCAAGAATCGACAGTAGCTCCCTACTTCATCCATTTAGTTCTAATCCTCATTCTCTGGTTTAGAAGAACCACCGCAATCTGCCTTACCCTAGCCATGGAAAATTCTACTTCCCACGTGTTCCCAGCTGAGATCTTCAAGTTCGGTTAAGTCAGTGGACTCACTTCTTTATTCCTGCCCATGCTCTTTCTTCTCCTCTCTACCTAAATCTAGTAAGCTTCCATACACAGATCATGGTACTTTCTTCCTTCTCTAGATTTGCAGCCCATAGGTTATGCCACAAATCCCCCCCTTAATTATAAATGATCTCTATCTCCAGTGGTTTTGGGTGTGTGGTCGGGGTAGGGTCCCCAATAGAGTGAAAGCTCCTCCACAGCAAGGGTTATATCTCATATCTTCCCATAGCATCTACCACGTTAGTGGGCATATGATTAGACATTGAATAGATTCAGAGGTTTAGAGACAAAAGAGACTTCAGGGACCACTTAGTCCAACCTAATTTTACAGATGATTTAACAGAGGCTCAGAAAGATGAAGCTGTAATCCTCCTCTCAACTCCCACATTACTTTGTTTGTATTTTTTGATGGTATTTATTACTTTCTATTTTTTATGTTAATTATCTTCCTACCTGTTTTACCAGTCTTTATCTATATTTTTATGAGCTACTTCTCTCCTGCCGATTACTTACATGCCGGTGTTCCCTAAAGCTCTGTTGGGTTGTTTTACCTGAGCCATCCATTCCCATAGGCTTCAATTACCACCAATAAACTGAATGACTCACTAATCCATATCTTTAGCTATGTGACTCTGCCTGAGTAGTCCTTAGAAAACTCCACTGGATGTTCGCAAGGTTCTCATGCTCAAGTTGTCCTCAACACCTCCCTGATCCTTGTATCCGACTAAGCACCAAATTCTATTCATTTACTTTGGAAAGGTCACACGAATCCTGACGCTCCCTCTGCGTTCACTGCCACATGTCACAAATACTAGGAACAGCCTCTTCTCTGTTCTCCTGGTAACCATCCTTTTCCTACTACTTCACCCTCAAAGCTGCTACCAAAGTAATTCTCCCTCCCAAATCGACCTAATATGTCACTCCCTATCTAAATCTTCTTTAAATTTTTCTTTAAAAAAATCTTCATTAGTGGGACACCTGGGTGGCTCGGGCAGTTAAACGTCTGACTCTTGATTTCCACTCAGGTCATGATCTCAGGATGGTGACATCAAGCCCCGTGCTCTGTGCTGGGTGTGGAGCCTGCTTGGGATTCTCTCTCTCTTCCTCTTGGCCTGCCCCTCCCCCACTAAAAAATCTTCGTTGGCTCTTCATTATCTATAATTAAAAGCGTTCTTACCAGAGCATACAAAGCTACAGAGAGAGGCAGATAGTGAGCCTTATAGTTAAGACACTCTTCCAGGAGTAAACTTTGATTGTAACTTATAGTTATGGGACCTCAAGCAAGTTCATTTATTCTTTCTGTCTTCCATGTGAAAAATATGCATAGTAATTGTGTTATCTGATAAGATTGTTGTAAGGAATACATAAATTGATATCACATAAAGTGCACAGAACAGTGATGGTACATATTAAATTCTGCTATTCTATATCTAAGACAAGTTGGGGCTGGGTGCTAGGGGAGCTGGGTGCTGGATAATGGGGAGGGTACGTTTTGGGGTGAGTGCTGCGTACTGTATAACGCTGATAAATCACAGATCTGTACCCCTGAAACAAATAACATGTTATATGTAATAATAATTTTTAAAAAAACTACATAGACAAGTTATCTTTTAGTCTCATCTGCCAGTTCATTATCTGAACTCAATTCTCAAGCCATACTAAATTTTCATGATCCTCCAAACCCATCATGACATACACCTTCATTATTTTGTCCCTTTTCATGACTTTTTCCTCAGAATACTTTCCCTACTTTGCTGCTGGTGAATTTAATGCTCATCCTTCAAGGAACAGGTAAAGGTCATAGCCTCCTTGCAGCCTTCCTTGCTAACCTTCTCCATGAGGCACTTACAGTCTTCTTTATCAATGTTCTCTAAGTAGTAAGCATACTTTTATACTTACTTATCACACATTATATTAATGCTACTTGTTTACTTGTCAGTCCTTGCAGTCAGGATAGGAGTTCCTAGAGACACGTCTCAATTTTTGTGTCTCTGATGCCTAGTGCAGTTCCTAATACATATTGGGTATTCAAGAACTCTTTATTAAAGTGAACTATGGGGGCGCCTGGGTGGCTCAGTGAGTTAAAGCCTGCCTTCAGCTCAGGTCATGATCTCAGGGTCCTGGGATCGAGCCCCACGTCGGGCTCTCTGCTTGGCGGGGAGCCTGCTTCCCCCTCTCTCTCTGCCTGCCTCTCTGCCTACTTGTGATCTCTCTCTGTCAAATAAATAAATAAATTAAAAAATAAATAAATAAAGTGAACTATGTCTTTTTTTAAAAAGAATTGGGGCCCCTGACTGGTTCAGTCTGTGAGGTGTGCAACTCTTGATCTCGGAGTTGTGAGTTTAAGCCCCATGTTAGGTATGGGCATTACTTTAAGAAAAATATATCTTAAAAAAAGAAAAAAGAATTGAATGAAATTTTAAAATATTTTTGGCTAGGAAAACTAAAATAGATTTTAAATATAACAATTTTTTTCAAAATCTATAATTTCAATGTAGCCTGTGTTTGTTTCCTTATTTGGTTGGATTTCCATGAAATGATTTTATAGTTATCTAGAAGAGTAAATATTTGAGAAGAGCCAAGTAACATCTGACCAAGATGAATAAGAGGTGGTTTGCATTCTAAATAACCATATAATAAATCTTATTATAAAGCTATAGTAATTTATACATACTAGCACTAGAGCAGAAATGGACCTAAATCAGATCAAAGGAAAAAACTGAAAGTAGAAAAACAGACCTAAATATACATAATATTTAAAATGTATTTAAAGATATTTTTCAGGGCACCTGGGTGGCTCAGTTGGTTAAATGTCTGCCTTCGGATCAGGGCATGATCCTGGAGTCTGAAGGTCCATCCCCAGATCAGGCTCCCTGCTCAGTGGGGAGACTTTCTTCCTCTAAATCTCCTCCTCCTCATTTTCTCTCCATCTCTCCCTCTTTCCAATAAATAAATAAATCTTTGAAAAAAAAAACTTTTTCATATCAGTGGGGAAAGATAGATTACTCAAAACAATGATGTTGGCAGGGCACCTGGCTGGCTCAAGCCCCACATGGGGTGTGGAGCCTACTTTAAGGGGGAAAAAAAAGTAATAACAAAAAATGTTGGGAAAACTCTAAAGCAATTTTGCAAAAACATGTATATCTCTATCTTTTCTTTATTCCTTACATAAGCATACGTTTTCTTTATTTTTCTTTTAAGTATTCTTTATACCCAACATGGGACTTGAACTTACAACCCTGAGATCAAGAGTTGCACACTCTACCGACTGAGCCAACCAGGTGCCCCACCTGTTAGCATTCTTGTAGAGGATCCCTTGTGTGTGAAAAGTCAATTCTCTCTTGCTGCTTTCAAAATTCTTTCTTTGTGTTTCTCTTTTGACGGTTTGATTATGTCTCGGTATGGGTCTCTTTGGTTTTTTGTTTGTTTTTAAAGATATATTTATTTGAGAGAAAGAGAGAGTATGCACACACATGCACAAGCAGGGGGAAGGAGCAGAGGGAGAACGAGAAACAGACTCCCAGCTGAGGAGGGAGCATGATGCAGGACTCCTTCCTGGAACCCCAAAATCATGACCTGAGCTGAAGGCAGACACTTAACTGACTGAGCCATCCAGGTGCCCTGGTATGGGTCTCTTTGAATTAAATTTCCTTGCAGTTCATTGAACTTCTTGGACGTTGATTCTTTTCTCTGCCTGGTCAAATCTGCTATTGAATTTTTCTAGTGAATTTTTCATTTCATTTATTTTATTTTCGCCTGTAGAGTTTCTTTTTCAGGGGCACCTGGGTGACTCAGTGGGTTGAGCCTCTGCCTTCGGCTCAGGTCATGATCTCAGGGTCCTGGGATCAAGCTCCACATCGGGCTCTCTGCTCAGCAGGGAGCCTGCTTCCCCCCCTCTCTCTGCCTGCCTCTCTGCCTACTTGTGATCTCTCTCTGTCAAATAAATAAATAAAATCTTTTTTAAAAAAATTTCTTTTTCATTTCATATTTTTTATATCTTTATTGACATTTTTCATTTTGCTTATACATTATTCTCTTGCCTATATTCATGTCTTCCTTTACTTCTTTGAGCATTTTTAAGATAGTTATTTGAGGGGCGCCTGGGTGGCTCAGTCGTTAGGCGTCTGCCTTCGGCTCAGGTCATGATCCTCCTGGGATCTAGCCCCGCATCGGGCTCCCTGCTCCAAGGGAAGCCTGCTTCTCCCGCTACCATTCCCTCTGCTTGTGTTCCCTCTCTCGCTGTGTTTCTCTCTGTCAAATAAATAAAATCTTTAAAAAAGAAAAGAAAAGAAAAAGAAAGGTGGGAAGGAGAGTGACAGAACGTTACATGCTCTGACATTGTAGGAAGAATAGAACTACCAAAAAATAGGTGAAGGGAGAGAATCTGGGAGCAGAGGAAGTTTCGAAAGCCTCCTGTGTAATCACTTGGAATCAAAGTGTATCCTTTAAGGGTGACACATCGAGTAGCAAAAGGATAAGCCTATTAATGCTTATATGGCACAAAAGTAAGCTCTGAGCCAGTGATGTTACTGATTGAAACTGGATGGAGAGAGAGAAGGGGGTGAGACAGGAGGAAGAGGATACAAGCTCATGGTGCACAGGGCAGGGAGGTAATAGATGTTGCTTAAACAAAGAAGGAAAAACGGTATTATATAAAGGTGGGATTATAACCATGAGAAAAATAGAACAGAGCATTTAGAAAATATTTTAAGTAATCTCCACACCCATGACCTCAAGATGAAGTCACATGCTCTACCGACTGAGTGAGCTAGATGCCCCAAAAGACGGTGTTTTAAATAGCAGAACTGCAGTAACAATAACAAAATATAGAGAAGACCTCCCCCGCAAAAAACTTCTTAGTTACTGAATATAAAAGATATGCAGAAAAATAGCTAAAATATGAATTACAGAATAACCAATCATTATGAAGCACATACGCATTAAACACTGCCCAAGCCAGGAAATGCAATATTACTAGCATTCCTTCCTGATAACCAGTAGCCTTTTACAGTAATTATATACTTCGTGTGTGTGTGTATAATGGTAATTATATACTTCATATATGTATATGTATAATTACCATTATATACTTAAATACCACATATGTATATATGAAGTATATAATTATACATAAACAGTGTATTATAATCTATATATGTATATATTCCTAGTTTTGCCTGATTTTAGCCTTTATGTATATAGAGTCACATTATATATTTTTTGTATCTTGTGTTATTTATTTTAAAATGTGTTTTGAGGGGTGCCTGGGTGGCTCAGTGGGTTAAAGCCTCTGTCTTCAGCTCAGTTCATGATCACAGGGTCCTGGGATCGAGCCCCGCATCGGGCTCTCTGCTCAGCGGGTAGCCTTTCTCTGCCTGCCTCTCTGCCTACTTGTGATCTCTCTCTCTCTCTCTCTCTCTCTGTCAAATAAAATTAATTAATTAATTAATTAAATAAAATGTGTTTTGAGGGGCACCTGGGTGACTCAGTTGTTAAGCATCTGCCTTGGGCTCCGGTCATAATCCCACGATCCTGGGATCAAGCCCAGCATTGAGCTTCCTGCTCAGCGGGAAGCTTGCTTCTCCCTCTCCCACTCCCCCTGTTTGTGTTCCCTCTCTCATTGTGTTTCTCTCTGTCAAATAAATAAATAAATAAAATTTTTAAAAATAAATAAAAATTTTTTAAAAATGTGTTTTGGGTGCCTGGGTGGCTCAGTCAGTTGGTTCAGGGCATGATCCCAGGGTCTCCGGATGGAGCCCTGCATCTGGCTCCCTGCTCAGCGGGGAGCCTGCTTCTCCCTCTCTGTCAGACCCGACCCCTGCTTGTGTTCTCTCTTGGTCTCTCTCTTTCTCAAATAAATTAAAAAAAATAAAATCTTTAAAAAAAAAGAAAAAAAAACGTGTTTCAAGATTCATCCATTATGGTTTTTTTTTTAAGATTTTATTTATTTATTTGACAGAGAGAGATCCCAAGTAGGCAGAGAGGCAGGCAGACAGAGAGGAGGAAGCAGGCTCCCCGCTGAGCAGAGAGACCTGAGCCTAAGGCAGAGGCCTAAATCACTGAGTCACCTACGCGCCCCAATTCATCCATTATGTTACACGTACCTCTAGTTTGTGCATTTTCTTGGAAGGATGGTATTTTCTTGTCTAAACATAATAATTTATTTACCATGTTGCTGCTGATAGATATTTGCATTGTATCAAATGGATATGTTGTGATAGCTCCTTTAAAATTTTCTTTGCATTTCACTGATTACTAACTATATTAAGCAGTTCTTCATAGGTTTGTTAAAAGTCCTCATTTATGAATTTCCGGTTCAGAATTTTCTGCCCATTTTTCCCAGTGGGTTGTCTTTGTTTCCTTATAGATTTTTAATATCTTCTAAACCTTCATATAGCTAGGTTATGGGCCCTTTGTGAGTTACATATGTTGTAAATATCTGTGTCTTGTCATTTTACTCTTTGGTGTTTTCAGATAAACAAAAGTTTTTATATCTTATGTAGACCAACTTATCATTTTTTCCCTTTATAATTGATTCATGAAGATATTCTTCTATATTATCTCCTAAAAGCTTGATAGTTTTGTCTTTCATGGTAGATCCATAACCTTTCTGTAGTTGATTTATGTGAACAGCACTAGTTACTTTAAAGGGTTGAAAACAGGGGCACCTGGCTGGCTCAGTCAGTAGAGCATGTGACTCTTGATCTCAGGGTTGTAAGTTTGTGCCCCATGTTGGATGTAAAGATTCCTTAAAAATAAAATATTTTAAAAAGTAATTTAAGTAGAGGTGCCTGGGTGGCTCAGTGGGTTAAAGCCTCAGCCTTCAGCTCAGGTCATGATCTCAGGGTCCTGGGGTCGAGCCCCACATCGGGCTCTCTGCTCAGCAGGGAGCCTGCTTCCCTCTCTCTCTGCCTGCCTCTCTGCCTAATGTGATCTCTCGCTCTGTCCAATAAATAAATAAATAATCTTTTAAAAAATAAATAAATAAAGGACCAAAAACAAAAATTCTTCAAAGACTATACAGAGTAGACTGTCTAGCCCTTTCCCCACCTGAGTTTAACCAGGTAATAACCTTTCCAGACAGGCAATGTGGGAGGGGCTCCAGATTTAGGCACCACAGACACACCTGAGGGGTGGGGGTTCCCTTTAGGCTAAAAATGGAGGGCACTGGTGAAAGGTCAGTCTCTTTTCCAGCTTTGGCTCCTGAACCCAACTAGCCAGGAGTATGCATTTTGGGAGATTGGGAAGTTCTTCTACAAAGAAATTGAATGGGGGGCACCTGGGTGGCTCAGTGGGTTAAAGCCTCTGCCTTCGGCTCAGGTCATGATCTCAAGGTCCTGGGATGGAGCCCTACATCGGGCTCTCTGCTCAGCAGGGAGACTGCTTCCTGCCTCTCTGCCTACTTGTGATCTCTCTCTCTCTCTCTTTCTCTGTCAAATAAATAAATAAAATCTATTTTAAAAAATCATTAAAAAAAAAAAAAATTGAATGGCTCCAGAAAAAAGACCTGAAGATAAAACATTTGTGGATACTAAATACATAGTTACCCCTGATAACCTTACATTGTAGCCCAGTTTATAAGAAATTACTACAAAATGTGTCTAAATGGGGAGGCCCCCAAATGTGGGACAAGGATTGGGTGGGAAGCCATTGGCCTTGGAGGTGGAAGAATTCACCTGAGGGAGAAAAGGAGCTAGGAGTGTATTGAACCACAAGCGAGCGGCTGAGTAGGAGTGCCGAGGAGAGCTGTCTGCCATGAAGTAGTGGGTGAGGGTGGTTTTTATAGGGGGAAGTTGAGGAGGTATTGTGACGCATGGAATTCTTCCTTTTTTGGTAACTGTGCCCGGTTGTAAGTAGCCCATCGGTCAGTGAGGGCCTATGGATTTGTTGAGGTGGGTTCCCTGAGGGTCTGGTCTGTATCCAGCAAGGGGGTTACAATCTGCCCTTTCTACATTCCTTCGCTAAAGCCTGTTTGCCTAAAAGAGGCGTCTAGATAAAACATGATGGTTTAGGGGCGCCTGGGTGGCTCAGTGGGTTAAAGCCTCTGCCTTCAGCTCAGGTCATGATCTCAGGGTCCTGGAATCAAGCCCCGCATCGGGCTCTCTGCTCAGCGGGGAGCCTGCTTCCCCCTCTCCCTCTGCCTGCCTCTCTGCCTACTTGTGATCTCTCCCTCTGTCAAATAAATAAATAAAATCTTTAAAAAAAAAACAAAACCCATGATGGTTTAAAACAACAGACATTTATTATCTCACTATTTCTGTGAGTCAAGAAGCAGGGTGTGGCTTAGCTGGGTACTTGTGGCTCAGAGTCTCTCGTGAGATGGCAGTCAAGCTGTCAGCCTGGGCTACGGTCTCACCTGAAGGTTCACCTGAGGTGAGATACACTTCCAAGGTCATTTCTGTGGTTGTTGGTCCCTTACCAAGTGGGCCTCTCC
This sequence comes from Procyon lotor, assembly GCA_028646535.1. NCBI lineage: Eukaryota > Metazoa > Chordata > Mammalia > Carnivora > Procyonidae > Procyon > Procyon lotor. The sequence goes on along the minus strand of CM053606.1, from coordinate 84,138,596 downwards.
ATGGGACTGGACCAGAAAATGGCAGCTGTCTTCTTCCTGGGCACGCAATATAAAAGAGAGCACCCAAGAAGGAAGGCTCAGCCTATTTCTAAACTAATCTCAGAAGGAATATCCCACCGCTACAGTCAGATTTTCTTGTTAACCAACCAGTCAATAAACCCGGCTCACACTCAGTGGGTAAGGATTACACAGGGCAATGCAAATTTTGGGAATCATTCTAACACCAGCTGCAAACTTGGACATTCCCAAGACTATGCTCAGGTTTGATAATTGGTGAGAAGGACTCACAAAACTCACTGAAATCTGTTATGTTCATGGTTACAATTTATGATAGTGAAAGGATACAGGGTAAAATCACCACAAGAAGAGGAACATAAGGCAGCATCCATGAGAGTTCTCAGTGCGGAGTATCCAGTGTCTTCTCCAAGGGAGGTGTGTATGTAGCACTTACTTTTCACAGCACCATATGTGACAGTACACATGGAGCACAGCCAGCCAGGGAAGCCCACTGAGCCTTGGTGTCCAGAATTTTTATTGTCCACATCTTTATTGTCTATCACGTCTACATGACTGAGCACCTGTATGGCTGACCTTAGTCACCAGCCCCTCTGAAGTATACTTCATGGTCCCAAACTCCCACCATAAATCACCATGTTCACATGGACTATCTGGCCTGGCCCAAGGCCCCCAGGTAAACAAGAGACTCTTACCACGCAGAACATTCCAGAGGTTGAGGGATGACCTTGCAGGAGCTGAGGGCGAAGGCCAGATCTCTCTTTAGGAAGGGTTGATTCTTCACTGCGTAGGCCTGACTACCAGGAGACGAGGATGGCCACCTGCCTGCCACACTCACCATTTAGAAAACTACCCCCCTCGGAACTCCCTATCAGCTTACATCCTCTAAGATCAGGAACAAGATAAGGACGCCTATTTTTTTGTCAATTCTCTTCAACCTTGTATTAGAAGTTCTAGCAAGAGAAATTAAGTAAGAAAAAGAAAAAGCATCCAAATTTGAAAGGAAGAAGTAAAACTATCCCCACTTGCAGATGACATGGTCTTAAGTATGGAAAATCCTAAAGTATCCACAAAAAAAACTGTAGAGCTAATAAACAAATACAGTAAATTTGCAAGATACAAGAGCAACACACAAAAATCAGCGTCACCTGGGTGACCCAGTCAGTTAAGCATCTGACTCTTGATTTTGATCGGGTCATTATCTCCAATTGAGCTCCATGTGGGGCTCCTTGCTCAGCGGGGAGTCTGCTTCTCCCTCTCATTTTACTCCTCTCCCCTACTCATGCTCTCACACATTCTCTCTCTCAAATAAATAAATGTCTTTTTAAAAAGATTTTATTTATCTATTTGCCAGAGAGAGAGTGCACACACAAGCAGGGGTAGCAGCAGTCAGAAGGAGAAGAAGACTCCTAACTGAGCAAGGAGACCAATGCAGGACTTGATCCCAGCACCCTGGGATCATGACCTGAGCTAAAAGCAGACACTTAACTGACTGAGCCACCCAGGCATCTCTAAATAAATATCTTTAAAAAAGAAAAAAAGAAGGAAAGAAAACTCAGTTACCAAAATACCATCCTTCCCAAGCCCTCTTAGTTAAATTTCTGAATTCTTTATTATTTTTTTTAAAGATTTTATTTATTTATTTGACAGACAGATCACAAGTAGGCAGAGAGGCAGGCAGAGTGAGAGGAGGAAGCAAGCTCCCTGCTGAGCAGAGAGCTGGATGCGGGGCTTGATCTAAGGACCCTGAGATCATGACCTGAGCTGAAGGCAGAGGCTTAACCCACTGAGCCACTCAGGCACCCCTGAATTCTTTATTATTGTTATTATTATTATTATATTATTATTATTTTTATTATGTTCAATTGCCAACATATAGTACATCATTAGTTTTTGATGTAGTGTTCAATGGTTCATTAGTTGCTATAACACCCAGAGCTCACCACCACACATATTCTATTTAAGAATGCAAGTGTAGCTGTATGTTAAAAAATCATTTCCTTAATTTTTATTTCATTTTTTAAAAGATTTTATTTATTTATTTGACACAGAGAGAGAAGATCACAAGTAGGCAGAGAGGAAGGCAGAGAGAGAGGGGGACACAGGCTCCCTGCTGAGCAGAGAGCCCGACGTGGGGCTCGATCCCAGGACCCTGAGATAATGACCTGAGCCGAAGTCAGAGGCTTTAACCCACTGAGCCACCCAGACCACCTTAATTTTTATTTCATTATGTTTAGATTTGGGGGGTCCTAGGTTTTGATGTTCTTACTTCTCTATTCTCCCCAAAATTTCCCGTGGCAAAGACAATTCAATGTATTTACTAAGCCAGTTCATTTTCCTCTTGAGAACACAGAAAGACTCCAAGTCCCAGTGGATCTCTCAGTTAAGTGGGGCCATGTGACCAGTTCTGCACCATGGAAATCAGAAAGGGGTGATATGTGATCTCCATGCATAAGCCCACTCATCTGCCTCGCCCTTTTCAGTGGTCTTAAAGGCCATCTATTTGGGTTTTTGTTTTAAGATTTTTATTTATTTGAGAAAGAGAGAGCCCAAGCAGAGGGAGTGGGGGAGGGAGAAGCAGGTTCCTCACTGAGCAGAGAGCTCAATGGGGGGCTCAATCCCAGGACCCTGGGATCATGACCTGAGCCGAAGGAAAAGGCTTAACCCACTGAATCACCCAGGTGCCCCATCACAGAATAATTACTAATAGCATTCCCTTTCATTCTCAGGTGTTTGGGTTTAGATGATATATCATATGGTTTCCCTTATATCTAAAGAATAAGTGCAGTGGTGCCTGGGTGGCTTAGTCAGTGAAGTGTCTGCCTTCCACTCAGGTCATGATCCCAAGGTCCTGGAATGGAGCCCCTGCATCCGTCTGGGCTCTCTGCTGAGCAGAAAGCTTCTTCCTCTCCCTTGCTTCTTCCTCTGAACAACTGCAGACGAACTGTTAGGAATGATCTAGAAGGGGTCAGTAAAGAGTTTACTTTCCAGAAATGAGTAAATTACATTTACATTTTATTTGAATCCCTCTAGGATTTCTCTTGTGTTAATACAGAAGACCCAGAGGCTAAAATTTCTGTAGACTTGGAAATACCAATTCCTCCCTTTTTTCCCCTTCTTCTCACTCAACTTTGATACAATGGTTTCCTTTGTTCTTAAGAATGGCTGAGGTGAGGGGGCACCTGGGTGGCTCAGTGGATTGGGGCCTCTGCCTTCGGCTCAGGTCATGGTCTCAGGGTCCTACAATCAAGCCCCGCATTGGGCTCTCTGCTCAGCAGGGAGCCTGCTTCCCCCTCTCTCTCTGCCTGCCTCTCTGCCTATTTGTGATCTCTCTCTGTCAAATAAATAAATAAATCTATATAAAAAAAAAAAATGGCTGAGGTGGGGACCTTGCTGGCTCAGTCAGTAGAGGATGCCACTCCTGATCTCAGGGTCTTGAGTTCAAGCCCCACACTGGGCCTAGAGCCTACTTAAAAAAAATGGCTGAGAGAATTTACAGCAATTTGGGCATAGTTGGGGATGGGAGTTGGTGGTGGAGGGCAATGAATGAAATTCCAATAATAAAGACATTAAAACAGAAGGGAAATCTTAGGACACTCATAAATTTGGAAGGCATTGCACCAATCTCTTTTATTGGACTCACTCCAAAGCATGATTAACCCACTGTACTCATGAATCATATATATTATTTAACTGTGCTATATAACTGGGTGGTTCAGTCAGTTGAATGTCCGACTCTTGGTTTCAACTCAGGTCATGATCCCAGGGTCCTTGGATCCAGCCCCAAGTCAGGCTCGGTGCTCAGCAAGGAGTTGGCTTCTCTCCTTCTCCCTCTGTCTCTCTTCCCAGGAATGCACACACCCTCTCTTTCTCCAAAATAAATAAATAAATCTTAAAAAACAAAACAAGGGACACCTGGGTGGCTCAGTGGGTTAAATCCTCTGCCTTTAGCTCAGGTCGTGATCTCAGGGTCCTGGGATCGAGCCCTGCATCGGGCTCTCTGCTCAGCAGGCAGCCTGCTTCCCCCTCTCTCTCTGCCTGCCTCTCTGCCTGCTTGTGATCTCTCTCTCTTTCAAATAAATAAAATCTTTAAAAACAAAACAATTCTACAACAAATGTTTTTACATCTTTGGGCACTCGGCCAATCACTTCCTTAGAAATCCCACTTCTATTTATCTTTAAAAATTAAACAAATGTGGGGTACCTGGGTGGCTCAGTCGTTAAGCGTCTGCCTTCGGCTCAGGTCATGATCCCAGGGTCCTGGGATCGAGCCCCGCATCAGGATCCCTGCTCGGCAGGAAGCCTGCTTCTCCCGCTACCATTCCCTCTGCTTGTGTTCCCTCTCTCGCTGTGTTTCTCTCTGTCAAATAAATAAAAACTTAAAAAAAAAAAAATTAAACAAATGTGCATATTAAATTTTTTCATACATAATGACAACTTGCTGTACCTCTTAGATTATATGAAAGTACATTTTTCCTCACATCTTCTACAATACCGAATAATATTTTCATTGACCACCTGATCACATTTTTCTATAGTTTTTTGATTACCAATAATCATTTTTCATACATTTATTGGCCAATTGTTATTTTTATTCTTCCATAATTGGTTAGTCATGCTTTTTGTCTATTTTATATCAGATGTCTTTTTCTTCTTGATTTATAGAAGAGTTCTTTCTATACTAGTGTAAATAGTATGATCTGTTCTATGAACTCAAGGTAAAAATGTGGTCGGTTATATATGTTAATTTTCCCTATCATAGCTGAGTTCTTCTCCATGTCCTATTAGAAGACAGTCCAATTTTTTCCATTGTGGTTTCCTTTGCTCTCCACTGATTGTCTAAGAATTTTGTGGGCGGGGTTGGGGGGTTTACTTAGCCCAAAGAGTGAAAGAATTCTCATCTATATATGTATATCTATCTATATTTAGATTTTATTTACTTGAAAGAGAGAAATCGAGTATGAGCAGGGGGAGGGGGCAGAGGGAGAGAGAGAAGCAGGCCCCACGCTGAGCAGAGAGCAGGACCCAGGGATGATGGCCTGAGCTGAAAGTAGAAGGCAGACACTTAACCACTGAACCATCCAGGCACCCCAAAAGAATTCTTTTCTAAATGCCAAATACAAAGAGAACTAAAACTGGTGTCTACTCAATCTTCCTGGCCACTCACTAGGCCTTTGCATGTGTACATATGTCTCCTTAAATTCAGAACTTGGGGGCGCCTGGGTGGCTCAGATGGTTAAGCATCTGCCTTCGGCTCAGGTCATGATCCCAGGGTCCTGAGATCGAGTCCCACATCAGGCTCCTTGCTCAGTGGGGAGTCTCCTTCTCCCTCTCCCTGCTAAGCCTGCCTCTCCCCACTGCTTGTGCTATCACTTTCTCTCTCTCTGACAAATAAATAAATAAAATCTTAAAAAAAAAAAAATTCAGAACTTGGTGAGCAGAAACTGGGGTCTCGTTCCCTCTTCCCAAATGGTACCTACCAGGCACCTGAGACAAACTGATCCAACTCTTGCCAATGACTAGGCAAAACAAAGGGTGACCAAGTTTTTGCCAATTAGGAGAGAAGTGTGCATGCAACACACACACACACACACCCCCTGGGAAAGTTTTGTTAGAAACTTCTTGCAAGCCATTGGGTGCTTTTGCCAATTATATTAGCATAACTGAGGCAGTCATTCAATTGACTCTTCACAGAACAAAGAATATCAACTTCATTTGATGAAAATTTAAAAAATAAACAACAAAAAATGCTGTTAAGAGATACAAACACACTGGGCACCTGGGTGGCTCAGTCGTTAAGCGTCTGCCTTCGGCCCAGGTCAGATCCCAGGGTCCTGGGATGGAGCCCCACATCGGGCTCCCTGCTTGGCGGGAAGCCTGCTTCTCCCGCTACCATCCCCTCTGCTTGTGTTCCCTCTCTCGCTGTGTTTCTCGCTGTCAAATAAATAAAATCTTTAAAAAAAAAAAAGAGATACAAACACAAACCTAACCCTTTGATGTGTGTTTAATTAATTTAATTTGTGGATTGTTTTTTAGCCTTGTTTATTCATTTGTTTTTAAATATTTTATTTATTTAATTGACAGAGAGAGAGATCACAGGCAGGCAGAGAGACAGGCAGAGAGAGAGGAGAAAGCAGGGTCCCCGCTGAGCAGAGAGCCTGATGCGGGGCTCGATCCCAGGACCCTGAGATCATGAGCCCCTGAGGGGTTCTCAGGAGCAGGTCTCCATTTAAGGACTGAGAGATGTCAAAGGTCAGGAACAAATACATTTTTGCATGACACCAGGAGGGAAAAATGGTTTTGATAGATGAATATTTGCAAATGATTGGAGCCACAATTAAGTAAAATGTTCTTTTTTTAAATTTTTTTAGAAAAAAAATCTCCCCCCAAGGTCAGTTCCTGATCTCAATTCTTCTGGGCTCGTTAGCGACATTAGCCATAAATCTAATTAGCAATTCTATTCCAATCCCAAACCAGCTTTCTAAACTCCTCTTTCACTGATTAATTTGTATATTTACATAATAGAAGCGGCCTTTATAAGGTCAAAGAATTTATAAAGGTAATTTAAATAGGTAGGCAGCAAATCCTGTTTGTCTACAGTATATTTACAACTAAAGGAAGTTACGGGGCACATCCTCTAGTAAATCCATAGATCTCTGTGACAAATATGATACAAAATATTTTTAAAATTTAAAAATCACTTATAATTAGTTTCAGAATACAGACCAATTTTTGTTCATTAGACGTGCTTTTCTATTTCTATTCTCTTTTCCTTATTATTAATTTTTTTTAAAAAGATTTTATTTTTATTTATTTGACAGAGAGGAAAGAGATCACAGGTAGGCAGAGAGGCAGGCGGAGAGAGGGGGGGAAGCAGGCTCCCCGCTGAGCAGAGAACCTGATGCGGGGCTCGATCCCAGGACCCTGAGATCGTGACCTGAGCCCAAGGCAGAGGCTTAACCCACTGAGCCACTCAGGCGCCCCTGTTTAGTATTTTTAAAAGATTTTATTTATTTATTTATTTATTTGTTTGTTTGTTTGTTTGAGAGAGAGAGCAGAGGAAGGGGCTGAGGGAGAGGCAGAGGGAGAGGGAGTGAGAATCCCAAGTGGACTCCTCACTGAGCACAGAGCCTTTCACTCTGAGTCCTTCATGGGGCTCATATCTCAGGACCCTGAGATCAAGACCTGAGCTGAAATCAAGAGGCAGACGCTTAACTGACTCAGTGACCCAGGAGCCCTTGTTGTGTTTAGTATTTTTATAATAGCCATCCTATAGGTTTGAAATGGTATCTCACTGTGGTCTTCTGTTTTTGTTTTGTTTTTTTTTCATTGTGGTTTTGATTCGCATTTTGTAATGTCTTTCTAATCTCTTTCAATCTGGAATAATTCCTCAGTCTCTCCTTGGCAATCATGACCTTGATGTTTTGTTGTTGTTATTCTCCCAAAGGACCAGTGGCTCAAACAGAACCTTAATTACCACTCCCATAAATTCCAAAACCAATGTTCCTATTAAATAGTGTGATTCAAAAAAAAAAAAAAAAAAAATAGTGTGATTCAAGAGCCCAGGCTTCTCCCATCTTGTATCTTTGTCAACATCTTACAAGGTTTCCAAATGACCTTGAAACTTTTGAAGATTAGAGATATGCTGTTTTACAGGATATCACTCAGTTTGGGTTTGTGTGATGTTTCCTCATGATTAGATGCAGATTATAGAATTTAAGCAGGAGTGTAAAAGAAATGATTCTGTATTCTCATGGCTTCCTAACATGATTTTTATTTGTTTCATTACTGGTTAACTTAAATTCAATTCCTTGATTTAGGCAGTGCCTGCCGGGCTTCTCTGCTATAAAGTTACTTTTTCCCTTTATAATTTTATTTTAATTCTAATATATTTAACATACAATTTTACCAAAAACCCCATACACTGTTATATTAGTTTCAGGTGTGTTTATTAATAAATCTTAATAAATATTTTTAAGTAGTACTTGGACCCTATGTAAGCATATAAACATGATATGAAATTATGCAAATAGTAAACTATGAGGCTATGTTTTTTTAAAGATTTTTTTTTAAAGATTTTATTTTTATTTATTTGACACAGAGAGAGGGATCACAAGGAGGCAGAGAGGCAGGCAGAGAGAGAGAGGGAAGCAGGTTCTCTGCTGAGCAGAGAGCCCGATGGAGGGCTCGATCCCCGGACCCCAAGATCATGACCTGAGCCGAAGGCAGAGGCTTTAACCCACCGAGCCACCCAGGGGCCCCTTAAAGATTTTATTTATTTATTTGACAGAGAGAGAGAGAGATCACAAGTAGGCAGAGAGGCAGGCAGAGAGAGAGGCAGGCAGTTAAGTTCTTAACGACTGACCCACCCAGGTGCCCCACGTCTTCGATCTTTTAATGTATTGCCATCATCCCTCGAGGACTTCCTTACTTCCTACAACCAACAAGGTATTTCAAGTTCGGGGTGCCTGGGTAGCTCAGTCGTTAAGCATCTGCCTTCGGCTCAGGTCACGATCCCAGGATACTGGGATCGAGCCCCGCATCGGGCTCCCTGCTCGGCGGGAGGCCTGCTTCTCCCGCTACCATTCCCTCTGCTTGTGTTCCCTCTCTCGCTGGGTTTCTCTCTGTCAAATAAATAAAATCTTAAAAAAAAAAAAAAGACATTTCAGGTTCATCTTGTATTTTCCCTGCCGGAGCCTTAGAATCAGCCATTTCAAAGAGCATTTAGGGGTACCTGGGGTGCTCAGTTGGTTAAGTGTCCCAGCCCCATGTTGGGCTCCCCACTCCGCGGGGAGTCTGCTTGTTTTATGAAAATAAAACCTTTTCATTTTTATTTTATTTTATTTTTTTTAAAGATTTTTTTGGTAAATAAGATCTTTAAAAAAATAAATAAAAGAGAAGAGTATTTAAAAGCCAGGATCTGGGTGGATCCTGGAGTGTTTGTTGCTGTTGGAGTATTGTTGTTCCCAAGCCTCTCTGTGAGCAGGCCTAAGGCATATATGCATTTATATCACACACATATACATATGCATAAATACATGAAGTGTGGCAAAATATGCCACCCCCAAATACGCCACTTTGGTAGAAGGATCCTTTTAAACAAGAGGCACTTAGAAAACAGCAGATGCAGGAAGGGTGCTGTGACCACCACTGTCCTTTTCTTCCTGAAAGCAGGAGATGAAACTCCCATGTGAAACAAACCCTCCCAATACCAGGAGGAAAGGAACGTCCTTATCACCAGAGATGGGGAGCTAGGCTGAGAGAATTCTATACGCACAGACCTTGTTAAGCTCCTGTGTGCCCTGTTGTGGACGTGGCTCCTGGCGGGCACCCGGCTGGCCACTGGGCAGCAGTCTGCCCTTCGTGCCCACACTGAACCCTTCCTGGGGTTCTGGGGTGCTTGTCTGACATTGCCTCCACCTCCTTCTCTCCCTCGGGAGGCTCCAAAGCCCTGAACACATCCTCCTTCCCGCAGCTGACTGAAACCTCGGGGCTCTGGTGCGGATGTCCCAGTCTCTGAACAGGAATGAAGTAAAGATCTTTTTTTTTTTTTTTTTAAGATTTTATTTATTTATTTGACAGACAGAGATCACAAGTAGGCAGAGAGGTAGGCAGAGAGAGAGGGGGAAGCATGCTCCCTGCTGAGCAGAGAGCCCGATGTGGGGCTCCATCCCAGGACCCTGAGATCATGACCTGAGCCGAAGGCAGAGGCTTTAACCCACTGAGACACCCAGGCGCCCCAAAGTAAAGATCTTTTACAAGACGAAAGAAATTCAGAAACTGGGTGCTGATTATGGTAGACTCGATGCTCCTCCCTTCCACCAAGCTTTCATCAGCTTTGGAAATTCTATCATGCAGTCTCATTCCCTGGATGTGGACATTCACATTATTTTGAATGATATTTGCCTCAGTGCAGCTCGTGTGGATGGTTTATTTCCATTTCTCTTGAGACTTACGAGACCTGTAAGGATGATCTACTAAAATCAGTGACTTAAGAATACCGCCTAACTGGTACCCAGAAGTCAGAGCTATACAGTGGAGATAATACTCCATTCAGGCCCCACGAACAGTGGACTTGTGCAATCCCCAAATACTGGTCAGCAAAATCTGGAGTTTATTGGGGCCCTCTAAAATTACTGGCACATGAGATCGTTGAAGCGAGTGATACTGCTGTCAGCATATTACCAGATATTTGCTCTTTTTCTTGTTTATTTGGGAGGGCTGGGCAGAGTGAAGGTGGAAGGCGGGAAGCGGCATGTGTAGTAATTTGCCATTAACAGAAGGTGCCATAGTTCATTGTAAAAAAAAAAACAGAGACAAAAAATAGACCTTGCTAAGATAAAATAACTCTTATCAGGGAACCTGGCTGCTGGCTCAGTGAGAGGAGTGTGCGACTCTTGATCTCGGGTGGTGAATTTGAGCCCCACCTTGGGTGTAGAGATGAAACAAACAAACAAACAAACAAATAGATAAGCTAAATAAATAAATAGAGTAACTCCTATCTTCCTTTAGGTTTCCCATATATTTTCGTTACTTTCCCATAATTGCCTCTCTTTGTTCAACATCATATATAAGCCCTTGCATTTTTTTTAAAGATTTTTTTTTTTTTAATTTATTTGGCAGAGAGAGATCACAAGTAGGCAGAGAGAGGAGGAAGCAGGCTTCCTGCTGAGCAGAGAGCCCGATGCAAGGCTTGATCCCAGGACCCTGAGATCATGACCTGAGCTGAAGGCAGAGGCTTTAACACACTGAGCCCCCCAGGCACCCTAAGCCCTCGCATTTTTGTCACTTCTTTGGGTCTTCATTTCCTGATGAAGGCTCTCATATTATGTAAACCTTACATCAAACAAATCTGTATGCTTTTCTCCTGTTAATCTGTCTTAAATCCATTTAATTCTCTGGCCCAGCCAGAGATGTGAAGAGGGTAAAATTTTGCCTCCCTTTCATATACATGCTCATGCAAACACACATGTATGTTCCTTCCTTCTTTCCTCCCTCCCTCCCTCCTTTCCTTCCTTCTTTCACAATCTCTCCATCCAGCATGGGGCTGGAACTGAAGACCCCGAGATCAGGAGTCACACACTCTATCAACTGAGCTAGTTAGGTACTCCTGTCTTTATTTATTCCCATACTATCTCTATATATTGACCCCCAAGTACCAATAGATATCGCAATTCCAACCCAGCACTGCAGAGTTCATTTTCATTTTTACCTTCCATATTTGTAGCTGAAGAGGCTGTCCTCACCCCACTGGGGCTCTGACATTTTATGACAGTCCCATTCCTGTACTGATGCCCTCCTTCACTCTCTTGGGTTATGCTGTGCTGGACTAACCCCTGTATACTCAAGGGTCTCTTCCTTTTGGATGTCTTCCTTAACTTGCTCAGGATCCAACACTGGGCCTTCCTCCCATACAAATGCCTTCTCCATCCATCTTGGGCTCTTATACCAGGGCTGGGCCGTCCTCTTGTGCCTGGCCACCCTTTTCAGCCTGTCCCGGCTCTGATGTCCCATGCTGGGTACCCCACCCCCACCTCAGGGGGGACGCCCTCCTCACCCTGCTCTGGCTTTTACGGGCTAGGTGGCAACCCCTGTGTGGACATCCTCTTCCTCTCCTTTCTTCAAACTTCTTTTTTATTTATTTGTTTATTTAAAATTTTTATTAACATATAATGTATTATTTGCCCCAGGGTACATGTCTGTGAATCGTCAGGCTTACACATTTCACAGCACTTACCATAGCACATACCCTCCCCAATGTCCATAACCCAGCCACCCTATCCCTACCCTCCCGCCTCCCAACCACCCCTTAGTTCGTTTCATGAGTCTAGGAGTCTCTTACGGTTTGTCTCCCTCCCCATCCCTTCCCGTTTCATTTCTCT
>CM053606.1:84085704-84126199 GCA_028646535.1 Procyon lotor | reverse complement strand
CACTGCTCTGGACCACAGCTGCTCAGATATGGATACTTACATTGTTGAGCCCACTTAAGGGCTTCTGGGCTGACTTGTTGGGGAAGGGTAAAGGAAAAGGAAAGAAGATGAGCTCAATGACTAATTTCAGTATTTATCGGTTGTGATAGACCACATTGATTGCCTTCTCAAGACCCATTCTTCCCTCATCTAGTGTTCCTTGCAGACAAAAGAATTCTAACTGCCCAACTACCTTTACTGATGCCCCTTCTTTTAGCATAAAGTCTTGCTTCTTTTCAGAGGCTATGCAGGCTTTTCCTACTCTTCTTTTTCCCCATCCCCGAAGCCAAAAAATTAGCTACATCTTCACAGTACTCAATTTCCTTTCCCATAATTTTGAGGCAATGATATCCTTTCTCTTATCCTAGACGGATCTACCCATCTGTGTTCTACATCCTATTTTCTCCCAGATTCTTAGGGAGTCTGATAAGAAGTTTCCTGTCTTTCTTTTATTTTCAAACTCTGGAATATCATTAGTTCTTTCTTTTAAGCAGAAACATGGAGAGCAGAAGTCTCTCCCTTCTTTTTTTTTCCCTAAGATTTTATTTATTTATTTGACACAGAGACAGATCACACAAGCAGGGGAGTGGGAGAGGGAGAAGCAGACTCCCTGCTGAGCAAGGAGCCCAATTCGGGCCTTGATCCCAGGACCCTGGGATCATGACCTGAGCTGAAGGCAGACACTTAACCAATTGAACCACCTAGGTACCCCAAGTCTCTTTCTTCTTATAAACAAAATAAACCCTCCTCTGAGAATTTTGGATTATGGGTATTGGAAAATATTTAACCTGTGCAAATTTTTGATCTAATAATTATAAGAATCACTCTTTAATTTATCAAATATTTATGAGCACCTATGTGCCAGGCAATGTTAATAAAATGGTAAGCAGAAATAGATGTAATCTATTCATGGAGCCTATTCAGAGTGGCAAGTATCAAGGTACTTGGGCTCAGTCACTAGAGCATGCAACTCTTGATCTCAGGGTTGTGAGTTCGAGCCCCATGTTGGGCAGGGAGCCTACTTGAAAAAAAAAGATCTTTAAAAAAAAAAAAGAGATTTAAAAAAAAGAGAGGACACATCAATCAGATAATCATGCTAATGAATGCATTACTGCAAATTGAGAACTTAATGATAAAAGGAAATATTGTGTACTATACACTTGCTGGTTCGTATTCCAAACTCTTTTCGTGTATTAATTTAATCACATAAAATTACATATTATATGCAATATGATGTATATAGTTTTATTATGCCCATCACTATTTACCCATTTGCAGATCATGAAACTTAGGCAGAGAGGGGTGAAGTACACTGTCCAACGTCACACAGTTAGTAAGTGGTAGAGCTGGAATGCAAATCCAGATAGTCTGGTCCCTGCTTCTAACCATTATACTACACTGCTTCTCACAGTAGCTCTGAAGGAAAGAAACAGGCATCTGTGAGAACATCTGAGAAGAAAAACTGATTTAAAGTTTATTTATTTATTTTGAAGTAATCTCTACACCCAACATGGAGCACGAACCCACGAGCCCAAGATCAAGAGTTGCACACTCTTCCAGCTGAGGCAGCCAGGCATCCCAGAAAGAAAACTGATTTAGACAGCTTTCTGTGGAAGTGCTGCTTGAGTGGAGACCCCAAGTTTGAGTAGGGATTAACTCTGCAAAGTGGATGGTGGTGGTAGGAGAAATGACCATTCGAGCTCAACGACATATTGTACAAAGTCCCTGAGGTGAGACGGAGGGTGGCACAGGGAAGAAACTGAAAGGCCAGTGTAGCTACACTGTAAAAAGTGAGGGGGAAAGCAGGCTATTATGTGGCTAAAGATGTTGTCAGGTCAAATGAAACAGGGTCTTATAGGCCCTTAAGGATTTTGTTTTTCATCCTTTTTTTTTTTTTTTAAGATTTCATTTATTTATTTGACAGAGAGATCACAAGTAGGCAGAGAGGCAGGCAGGGGGGGGGGAAGCAGGCTCCCTGCTGAGCAGAGAGCCCAATGCGGGGCTCGATCTCAGGACCCTGAGATCATGACCTGAGCTGAAGGCAGAGGCTTTAACCCACTGGGCCACCCAGGCACCCCTTGCTTTTCATCCTTAAAGCAAGGGAAAGTCATGGAGATGAGGGTTCAGAAAGCAGGGATCAGTTTCCCTTTGAAAAGATGACTCTTAACTGCAGTTTAGACAATGTGCATATGGGGGTAAGGGTGGTGGTATTTTCAGGGTGTTAAGTTGATTTAGGGTGATGACAATGGAAATGGAGACAAATGGTGGGATTTGGAGAAATATGTAGAAAGTCAAATTGACAGGACAGGGTAATAGGTTGGATAGAAGTGGCAAAAAGTTGTAGGTTTCAAGGATGACCCCCTCCTATATCCAATCTGTTTGTAAAATCAATTAATTTATCTTCTAAATGTCTTTCTTTCCAGTATAACTAAGTGGATGGTAATAGCTTTTTTTTTTTTTTTTTTAAGATTTTATTTGTTTATTTGAGAGAGAGTATAAGCAGGAGGGAGAGGGAGAGGAACAAGGAGAAAGAATCTGAAGCAGACTCCGCTGAGCACAGATTCTTACACTGGGCTGGATCTCACCACCATGAGATCATGTTGAGCTGAAACCAAGAGTCAGACACTCAACTGACTGAGCCACTCAGGCACCCCAGTAACGGCATCCATTGAGGTAGGGACTGTGGAAGAAGATGAAGAGGTTTAGGGAGAGGATTACTGAATCTTTGACATGCTGAATTTGAGATGCCTTTGAGACATTCATGTGGGGATATTAAATCAGCAGTTTTCAAGGTGAATCTAGTCAAAGGTTAGACCTGGGCTGAAATTATACACTTACAAACTATCCTTGCATGTGTGGCAAATAAAACTGAAACGTGGATGAGTTTGCCTAGGGGTGAAGAAAATGGATTGAGAAGATAAGTATTCGAGAAAGTCTAACATTAAGTAAGAGTGAAGAGTGTGGGAAAGGGCGAACTTAGGCCTGGATGGTTTAACCCCCACACATTCCAAAGAAAGGCCTGTCTTTACTCAATCAGCGCTTGACTGCCCCCCAGAAGATAGTATCTGAGCCCTTGAAATACTCTGTCTAATGAGAGTGTTTTGTATGCCTGAGGCCTGGGCCATGTTGTATCAATTGCTTCTGCAGGCTGGGGACCAAGTAGCTGGGGTCAGTTAGGTGGGCGCTCTGTGCTTACGTGACAGATCCCCAATTAAAAAACCCTGTCCACCAAGGCTTGGGTGAGTTTCCCTACTTGGCAATCTGCATGTTGTCACACATCACTGCTGGGAGAATTCATGCCTGTGCAATTCCACAGGGAGGGGACCCCTAGAACCTTATGCGTGTTTCCTCTTAGATTTTACTCTATGTAGCTTTGCCCTCTGGTGATTTTAACTCATATTATTTCACTGTAATAAACCATAACCCTAATTATAATAGTTTTTCTCAGTCCTGTGACTTCTTCTTCTCTAGTCATGGGGACCCTTGACAAGGTCTGTAAAAGAGAAAGAGCAGTCTAAGAGGTAGTAGGAAAACCAAGAGAGTGTGGTGTCATGAATGTGGGGCTTGAACTCACAAGGAAGTTAAATGATTCCAGAGGGGGGATGGCCATTTATGACCTTACCAAGAGCTGTTTTCGAAGTGATGGGAGTAGAAGCTGGGCCAGGTAGACTGAGGAATGAGTGGGATGTGAGGAGACACCTTTAGAGAAATAAACTCAAATTTGAAAAAAAGACTACATGTTAATTCCACTTGTATTTATAGTAGCGAAATGCATCAAAAACAATCTAGTTATCTAATAATAGGAACACTTCAAATTTATTTACTGAAAACTTTTATAGGTATATTTGTTGAATCAGCAATTCTATTTTTAGAAACATTCAGGAGAAAGACATGCAAAGAATTATTCATCATGTTTATCACAGTTTTTATAATAGAAAAAACCTTATTATGTAACAACAGCTAATACATTACAGTACACGCAAGTGATGTTTACTTACTGTCTAATTTGAAATGTATCTTTTAAAAAATTTTTAAAAATTAAAAAAAGATTTTATTTGCTAGAGAGAGAGAGAGTGCGTGAGCACACACACAAGCAGGGGGAGAGGCAGGCAGAGGGAGAAGCAGGCTCTCCACTGGGCAGGGAGCCTGACTTGGGGACTCGGACTCAGGACTTGAAACTTGATCCCAGGACCCCAGGGATCATGACCTGAACCAAAGGCAGATGCTTAACCAACTGACCACCCAGGTGCTCCTTTTTATTTTTTTTAAAGGTTTATTTATTATTTATTTGATTGTTTGTTTGAGAGAGCGAGAGTGCAAGCAGGAGCAGGGAGAAGGAGTAGATTGCCCTCTGAGCAGGGAGCCTGACATGGCTCATTCCCAGGACCCTGAGATCATGACCTGAACATAAAGGTAGATGCTTAACCAACTAAACCACCCAGGTGCCCCTAATTTGGGATATATCTTACTGCTTGCAAGAATCAGAGATAACGAGGGTGCCTGGATGGCTCAGTGGGTTAAAGCTTCTGCCTTCGGTGATTGAGCCCCTCATTGGGCTGTCTGCTCAGCAGGGAGCCTTCTTCCACTTCTCTCTCTGCCTGCCTCTGCCTACTTGTGATCTCTCTCTCTCTATCTCTGTCAAATAAATAGGATCTTAAAAAAAAATAGAGATAATGTATGTGAAAGTACTTTATAAATTATATACTCCTGTCCAAATGTTTATTACTGGGATAACTAATGTGCTCCTGGAAGGCCTTAGAAATATAGAATAAACAAGAGTTAGCAGTTTGGCTCAACTCTGCCATCTGTCTCCCTTTTGCTGGTGCTAGTAGTTCTCATGCTCATTCAGACAGCATAGAACCTAGAAATTGAAGTGCACTTTGAACAACATCATGAAATGTTGACAAGTGAATTTTATTTTTCTTTGATTTTCATCATCTTAAGCCTTATGGGTACATAATTTACAAATCTGTGCTGATGGTATATATCCTCTATTTTAATCCCACTAACGAGTTGATAAAAATACCATTACCTATGTATATATATATGAGTTCTACAGTTTTATGTGTTTTTGAATGGTTGTTTAAAGACAATTCTTTTTAAAAATTTTTTCTTTTAATTTTTTTTCTTTTAATTTTTAAGTAAGCTCTATACCCAATGTGGGGCTTGAACTCACAACCCTGAGGTCCAGTTGCATGCTACACTGACTGAGCCAGCCAGGCGCCCCAAGACAATCCTGAATTATAATTCAGTCTTACTTAGTAAAGGATTCAAAAGCAAAGTTTAACTTGCTATTATATGTCATGCTGATTTTTAAAAGCTTCTGATCTTATAGGTCATTTATAAAATGTGAGAAGTGTGAAATATTCTTTGACATTATACATAAAGCACACTAAAATGCCTTTCATTAAGTAAAAGGCAATATTGTAGATATAGGGAATTTCAATTGGCATAATTAAGACCAAAAGATAAATTGGACATTGCTACCTTATCTTCAGCTCTTTAACAGCCCAATGAACACACATTGAAAGACAGGTGAGTCTTATTCAGTTCTATGAGACAGTGAAGGCATTTTTTCAGTATTTAAATATATTAATATGACCAGATATATAAATCTAAATATAAAAAGCAATCTCCTGGGGCACCTGGTGGCTCAGTTGTTTGAGTGACTGCCTTCAGCTCAGATCATGATCTTGGAGTTCCGGGATTGAGTCCTGCATGGGGCTCCCAGCTCCATGGGGAGTCTGCTTCTTTCTCTGACCTTCCCCCTCTCGGGCTCCCTCGCTCTTATTCTCTCTCTCTCAAATAAATAAATAAAATCTTTAAAAAAAGCAATCTCCCATAGGTTTTGAGATGACATTCACCATCTTTGTGAAGAGCTGAATGTTACTAATCAAGTCCAGTTACATCTTTAGAAGGGAAAGCAGTGCTAGCACTTACTGGACTGGAGTTACTACCAAAATTTAAAAAGCTGATTGTATTAATTTAACTATAAGCCAGTTTTATTTAAATCAGAACTGTCCAAAAAACTATTCTGTTAGCCATTCAAGATCAGAATCCTAGTGTATGAGATCAATTTTTTTTTTTTAAAGTAAGGTCTACGCCCAACACGGGGCTTGAACTCAAGACCTCAAAATCAAAAGTTGCATGTTCTCTTGACAGATCCAGCCAGGTGTCCCTACATGAGATCACTTAAAGCATGTTCCACTTAAAAGAAGTCAAGACATTTCTGTTTTGTAAGAAATAAGGCAGTGGCCAACTATTACTCGAGACCTTTTTTGAGATACACTGTCAAGTCTGCCTTTTTTGCCTCTGAATGCTAGCAGATTATTTTTGTTCCAGGGATGTACTTCTTGGGATACTCTAAATACACCTCCCCCTAGGTGATGCCTTTGTTCTTATTGGTGTCAGGAATCCAGGGGCCGGATGGGTCTTCTACCCAAATAAACCATGGAGATTTCTTGGTGCTTGTCTTCCTTTTCTTTGATGTGAAGCTGGGCTCACTTCGGGACAAAAATTTGCTCTTCTCAACATCACGCCTTTTTATTTCCTCTTTCAACAATTGTGTTAGGAAGGTCCCTGCTCTGAAGGGACATCCCACTAAGATGACATCCACCATCTTTGTGAAGAACTGAATGTTACTAATCAAGTCCGGTTACATCTTTAGAAGGGAAGGCAGTGCTAGCACTTGGACTGGAGTTACTACCAAAATTTAAAAAGCTGATTGTATTAATTTATGTCCTGCTCTGGACATCCCACTAAGTCCAAGGATGAGTTAAGTCCAAGATGTGTGCGCTTATGAATCTCTGTTGAGAAGTGAACTTTAAATCATAAAATTTCACCTTTAAGACCGGATGGCCTCACCCACTCATGAGGGTAAGTATGACATTCAAGAAATGTCCCACATCTCAATGGCAGTTCAGCATTCCTCTGCTGGCCCTCAGGCACTCTTCTGTTCTGCTATTGACCGTGCTTGCTCTGCCTACAAGCTGCAGAACCGGCCCTTTCAAGTCTTCATGCTACTCTTGGCCTGCTGCCTTGTCACAAACCTGTGCCTAGCCAATGGATTATGCTCTCACCATCGCTAATTCATTTAATGTCATTTACTTCTCTTTCTCTTGTCCAGACAACAGGAAAGTTCCTTCCACTTCTGGTCACCAACAATTTCAGGGGGGTTTTCTCCGTAGCAGAGCTGCTAGGTACCTACAGAGAGCTTTCCTTCATTTCAGAACTATTTTTCTCATAATGCTCGTGCAAGAGGGTCAGAGGTAAAAGGCAGCCTTAGCCAAGAGAATGCCTGAGCACAGCCTTTACTTATACCCACTGCTCAGTTTAGCCTATAGCATAATTTCTCTTTTTGAGATTTTTCTGAGGTACCTTTGTTTCTCCCTCCAGTTCGGTTCCCTTTAGGGACCTTTGGGTCTGCCTTTGTATTCATTTCAGATTTACCATGTGCCAGGTTCTGTAAGCACTTTACAAATACTTATTTGTCAACCTTAAGGTGGGTCCTTCTAGGATCAAACACCTTTTTACACATGAGGAAACTGAGGCAAGTTAACTAAGTTACCCCAAGTCACACACAGTGATTCCATCACTAGTAGGTGATGGAATCGGGCTTCAAATTAGGCATTTTGCCTCCAGAGCATACATTCAGCCCCTGTGTTACACATTCTCCATCAGACAGGTTTGTGCATATGGTGTCTCAGCCTTATAAATGGTTTTAGTTTCTCCCCTAAGATTTCTGCGCTACCACTGCAAATCAAGGACATATCTGGGTGTCTGTCTGCTGACCTATTTATTTTTAAAGTAAGTTCTATATCCAATGTGCAGCTTAAACTCACAGCCCCAAGATCAAGAGTCACATGCTCTACGGACTGAGTGAGCCAGGCGTCCCAAGATGTACCGAGGTATGTGTTTAAATGTCCCCAAATATTCCATGACAGCTTACTTCCAGGTACTGCCTTTTCAGAGCACGCAGTAAATCTCATGAAGGGCAATTTCTTCTCTATAAAATTATATAGTTTTCAAAAGTACATTTATACTAGATTTTAATAAAGGCAAGTAGTAGCAGGCATCAAAAGGTTAAAATTCAACGAAGCAAAACTTGGTTGAGAGATTTAGCCCCACTAACTTAATTTTTTGAAGTGAATTGGAGAAAAGTCTTTATTTGCACTTTATTATATATACTCTATATTTTTCACCATCTGCACAGATATCATGCTGGTCCAAACCAGTACTCCTTGACTATTACTCTGTTAGCAGCCTAACTGGTCTTTCCTCCACTCTGAACCCCTACACATGATTTCTCTAGGAAGCAGCCACAGTGACTCTTCACTTCTTTAAGTCTTTGCTCAAACCTCATCCAAGCCTTCCTGTCTCACTCAGCATCTTAAAACTAGGAGTACTCCTTGGATGACCCAGCAGAGGAAATTTTTCCAAGGGGTACAGGTAAGGATAGTTTCAAGGGAATTTGTCACATATATAAAAATAAATGTGCACACACGTATAGTTTTTTCATAGTGCTTATTACACCTATAAAAATGAAAAATGGAATTGATATTGGATCCTATCTCTTCCTAGATGTTATTCACATCCAGGTCTACATGAACTACCAGCCATCTCATTAAGACAATCCCAATAACAACATATTTTCCATGTTTAATATTTATTTAGCAAAATACAACATTAAAAAAAAAGGTTTTTTTTAGATAGAGAGAGAGAACACAAGAATGGGAGGGGACAGGGACAGAGGAATAAGGAGAGAGAGAATCCCAAGCAGACTCCTTGCTGAGCGCGGAGCCAGCCCAGGGCTAGACTTCAAAACCCGGAGGAGATCATGACAGGAGCAGAGATCAAGTGTTGGAGGCTTAACTAACTCAGCCACCCAGGTGCTCCCAAAATATAACATTTTTTGATGGATATGTTTAAACTGCATGGTGAGGTTTGTTAAACCATTTTAATGTTTACTTTTCCACTGGGTAGATTTAAAGTAACTTAACAGTTTTAAAATGTCAGTATTGCAAAATATCGGTAATTGTACTTTTTGCAATTGTACTCTGCAACTACTTACGTGCGAGATCAAAAATTTTACGGTCGACTACTTACAGTGTTTGAGAAAATAGTTTTTCAAGGTTCTTTTCAAGGGCATAGAAGTTTAAAAAAAATTGAGGACTATTTCTGTATATGACCTGGCCCCCCTAATTTTCGTAGGCTCATGTTCTACTACTCTGTCCCATGTTGACACCAATCAAGCCCCACTGACTCCTTGCTGTTCTTTTAACAAGCCAAGAATCCCTATCTGCCTCAGATCATTTATACTTACAGTTTGTTTCTCTCCCTGGAACACTCTTCTGCAAGAACCACCGTTATTGTTCATCTATCAACAGAGGCCTTCCTCAGTCATCCCTGATTTCTTTTACTCTTATTTTGTCTTCGTAGTACTTATCACTCCCTAGCATATATTTGCTGTCAATCAACTTATTGTCAATCTCCTTTATATTGCAAACTCCTAGAAGGCACAGATATCTTTTACTTTCTGCTGTTAATTTCTAAAACGCTCCCTAATAGTCAGAGGTCCATATTTTTGAGCAAATAAATGAAAAATGTTTCGAGGTGGCTTATTTTAAGGACTTGTGCAAGCTCAAAGAATAATAGTTCCTCGGGAACACTGTCAGAAGACGAAAGCACTTCATGATCCTAACATTAAAACAGCCGCTGCGCTACATCAACATCCCGAGTACTTGTTTTCAAATAAAGACAAGCCTTTCCGAAAGCTGCTATTACCGATATTATTAGGGCATTTGGAACCCAACTCTCGCCAGAATACTAAGTGGGACTCTCAGGACATAATATTGGGTACATCCCTAGCTCCTCAAACTGACGCACATAGGAATCCGCGGAAACGACTTTTCAACATCCATCTACCCTGCACACCCCCACCCCCCACTTCCTGATGCAGGTCTGGGGTGTGGCTCTGGCATCTCTGCTTTGAAAAAGCTCCTCAGTTGGTTTTCCGATACGAAGCAACGTCTGAGAATCATTCACCTTAAGCTAAAAATAGCTGTTAAAGAGTTTCTTCCTCATGGGATCTTTTCAGCCCCTCTGGCAGGCCTCCAAGAAGGCGGGGGAAAAAGGCTTCGTTTCCCGGCTCCCTTGAGGCACAACCACCCAAAGGAACGCAGCCGGTTAAGGCACCAAGCCCCAGGAGGTCCGCACCTCAGAGCCAGGTTACAGCGTCCGACCCTGCGGCAAGTGAGGCTCGCGCCGAGACGCGCCAGCCTCTGGGGACGGCGCCGCCCGGGAGACGCGGGCTCGGAACGGACAGGTCCGGCCTCCTATGCTACGCTTTCCCGCTTTTCTCCTCGCACCACCGCTGTGTCCGAGCTCATAACAACTGCCGGCCAAACGCGGCTCAGCGTCAACCTCCACTGCTCTAAACGCTCCCAGCGAGGCGAGCCGCTGCGGCGTGGAACCAACACCGCCGCGCCGTAGGTCAGGAGCGGGGGCGGGGACGACTCCCCGTCCGCGCCCCGAGTTCCCGCCTCCCTCAGGAGGACGCCGTGCGTACGTGCGCGCGCCGTGTCCGCCCTCCCTCAGCCGCGCGACGCGAGGGCGGGGGCGCCGCGTGCGCGCGCGCTCTCGTTCGTTCGCTTGCCTGCTCGCTCTCGGCTGCCGCTCTCGCTGCGGCTGCGGCTGGGGCTGGGGGCGGCGGCGGCGGCGGCGGCGGCGCGGGCGGCGGGCGGCGCGGGGCGGTCCGGCGGGTTCAAAGAGGAAAACATGGCGGAAAACAAAGGCGGCGGCGAGGCTGAGAGCGGCGGCGGGGGCAGCGGTAGCGCGCCGGTAACTGCCGGGGCCGCGGGGCCCGCGGCGCAGGAGGCGGAGCCGCCTCTCGCCGCGGTGCTGGTAGAGGAGGAGGAGGAGGAAGGCGGCAGGGCGGGCACGGAGAGCGGCGCGGCTGGGCCCGACGACGGGGGGGTGTCCGCGGCCTCCTCCGGCTCGGCCCCGGCTGCCTCAGCCCCTGCGGCCTCAGTGGGCCCTGGAGTTCCCGGGGGGGCGGTATCGACGCCGGCCCCAGCTCCAGCCTCGGCTCCCGCTCCGGGTCCGTCGGCGGGGCCGCCTCCTGGACCGCCAGCCTCGCTCCTGGACACCTGCGCCGTGTGTCAGCAGAGCTTGCAGAGCCGGCGTGAGGCGGAGCCCAAGCTGCTGCCCTGCCTTCACTCCTTCTGCCTGCGCTGCCTGCCCGAGCCGGAGCGCCAGCTCAGCGTGTCCATCCCGGGGGGCAGCAACGGCGACATCCAGCAAGGTGAGCGGGAGGCCCTGCCCGAGGTCTGGGCCGAAGGAGGTTTTCGGGGCCGAGGAGGATCTGGGGACGGAGGTGCTCGGGCCCGGTGCTGCTCGGACCGGCGCGAGTCCGAGGGGTCTGAGAGGTGAAAGACACGGCCTCGGGACAGTTTCTAGAGAAGGTGGACCGCCGGAGATAAGGGGAGGGTGAAGGGAGGAGTGCCGGCGGCGAGAGGCTGGGGGAGGGGACACCGGCTGCAAGGGAGGTTTGGGGTGTGTGGTTACGGGCGGGGAAGGCGTGGACTCCGGCCGAGCTCAGGTTCGGGAGCTGGTGGACCCGGCCAGAGAGAGGAGACAGGGTCTGGGAAGCCGCTTTGGAGGACTGTTGTAGGAGAAAAGGCCTGTAGCAGGGAGGTGTTGAGGGCGTCGGTAAACGGTGGTAGGGCTGTGAGGAGGAATTGCTTTGGAGGGAAGGCCTTGACCTGTTCGAGGCTAGGGGGAAGAAGGACTAGGGACTAAATAGAGGAGGATAAAGGGTATTGGAGAGCTTGGGGCTGAGAGAAGCTGTCTGGTGGAAAGTAATTTTAGGGTGACATTGGGAGGGAGGAACTCCGGACGCGAAAATAGCTTTGAAGGGCCTGCATGTTTAGGGAAATATCCTGAGGTTGAAGGGTGAAGGAGAAAGGAACTTTGAAGGGACTTGGGATTCAGGGAAGCTGGGTTTCATTGTACATTAATGAGTCCCTAGTGTTCCAGACAGTGTGCTAGGATTGACTGAGTGAAGAGCTCATTCATAATCATATAGGTGAAACAGATACCCAGCATGCGGCAGTGGCGGTGGGTACATGGTACAGTGGTTGTGACAAATCAAGAGAAGGTCAGGGGAATTTCATTGAAAAGGAAACCCTTGAGAAGGTTTCTTGAAGGGTGAGTTGCTCACTGGATTGGGGAGTTTTCAGGGCACAGGGTACTTTACACATCCTTGGAGCTAAAGGTTAACTTTATCATTATCATTTAGTCATTGTCAAACACATTAATGTTCCTTCAATGAAACGCACAAATATTCCACTAATGGGGTAGACATAAATAACTTACCACAATTCAGGGTGGGTTTTTGTTGTAAATTTATGAAAAACTTTAAAATTTCAAAGCCCTTGAAATTTGCAACTGTGGGTAAGGGGTGACTGACCCGTGCTAAAGGGTCTGGGATTCATCCCGTAAAGTATA
Organism: Procyon lotor; assembly: GCA_028646535.1. Taxonomy (NCBI): domain Eukaryota; kingdom Metazoa; phylum Chordata; class Mammalia; order Carnivora; family Procyonidae; genus Procyon; species Procyon lotor. The sequence goes on along the minus strand of CM053606.1, from coordinate 84,113,653 downwards.
TCTTGTACAGTGTAGACTCAAAGGAATCCCTGAAGGGCTTTTTTTTTTTTTTTTTTTTTAAGATTTTATTTATTTGACAGTGGGGGAAAGAGAGCAGGAACACTAGCAGAGAGAGTGGGAGGGAGAAGCAGGCTTCCCACCAGGAGCCGGTCATGGGGTTCTGGGGGCTCGAACCCGGGATCATGACCTGAGCCAAAGGCAGATATTTAACGACTGAGCCACCCAGGCGACCCCCCCACCCCCCGGGCTTTTTTTATCAAGAGGATAAAAGGATCACATTTGTGATCCTGAAAGATCACTTGGGGGCATATTGAAGGGTATGGGGGAGGCAGGGCTGGAGGAAGGGAATCTTGACAGTAATATAGAGAAATGAGCATTTGGAACTAATAAATGACTGATAAGAGGTTTTATTTTTATTTTTTTAAGATTTTATTTATTTATTTGACATAGAGAGATCACAAGTAGGCAGAGAGGGAGGGGGAAGCAGGCTCCCTGCTGAGCGGAGAGCCTGATGCAGGGCTTGATCCCAGGACCCTGAGATCACGACCTGAGCCAAAGGCAGAGGTGAACCCACTGAGCCACTCAGGCGTCCCTGATAAGAGATTTTAAAGAAGGAAGCATTTTGGTATAGGGGAAAGGTATGGACTTTGTGAGACACATTTGAGTTTGGATGTCTACTTTGTATGTCCAACTTGTGATGTGGACAGATTAATTTTTCCTAGCTTTAGTTTTTTCAGTTATGAAATAAGGACAAAATTACCTACCTCATGGGGTTATTGATGGAATGAAGTGTGAAAGTGACTAGTACATGGTAGTTATTAATGAAAAGGCAGCTACTTAATCAGTACTAGTAACTAATTCTAAGTAGCCATGAGAATGTGGATGGGGGTTGTCAAGATTGGCGTGGGGGAGACAGATGTGTCTAGGCTGAGTTCCAGATTTCTTGTTTGATGGGTGGCAGTGCTATTAATGCAAATAAACGAATTCAGGAACAGAAGCAGGGGTGTGTGTGTGTGTGTGCGCGCGTGCGTGCGCCCGCACGTGTACACGGTGGAAGTAGGATATAATGATTTCAGTTATGGATGTTTTGGGTTTGAAGTATTATTGAGACATACAGATAAGAGTGTTATGTTAAGAATAAGGATTTGATTGATGTTGACGATATTAAGTGATAATGGGTGTATAGAGGGTGCATAATGGGTGTATAACTAACTGCTTATGGCCTCATGAGTATAGTAAGACATGTGGGATTCACTGTTTTTTTGGGACCCTGGATTAGGTGACAGATATAGAGAGAACACAAGATGAAAATTGTGTTTGATGTGGCTGAGGGACTTGAGGTTATGAAATTGGCTCCTTGATATTTATGCAGGAGAGAGAGAGTAATAGTCTGTGAATTCGCTCTTCATTCTCCATTCTTTGTTTTTGCACTAAGGAGCAATAAGTAGATGGGACTAAATATTGTCATTTTAAGGTTTCTTTCATTTTAAAGTTGCTTTCCAACCAGTAACTAAAACAAATTAAGTCTGGAAGTCACCCATATTTTTAGATAGGGAGTCTAGAAAATAATTTGTTAGTATTAACTCCTGTATGTGTCTTTTGCTTTGCTCTTTAAAAACAGTAAGTATGCTGTTCTAGAACAGCACGGGGTTTGGGATCAAGGGACATAGTTCTGCCAGCTGTTTTCTGTAAAGGAGGTTCATAATGTTTCTGTACCTTAATTTATCTCTAAAATGTAGCGAGTAGTCCTTTACTTACATCTCACTGAGTCAAATGAAATAATAAGTGTGAAAATAATTTTATATACTGAGAAATGCTTGGCAAATGTAAGTTATTATGGAACACTGGTTCCTTCTCTGGTCTAGGGAGTCATACTGGTAAATTAAGTCAACAAGTTAAGTGGTTTTGAAACAATGAAAGTGCGTTACCCTTCTTGCTAACTGGCCTTTTTTCTGTTCCTCTAACACACCAAAGTTACTCACACTTTTTAGCTGTTCCTTCTAGATCAGTGGTTCTCCAAGTGTGGTTTCTGGACCAGCAGCATCAACATCATCTGCGATCTTGTTAGGAATGCAAATCCTTGGGCCCCACTCCAGACCTTCTGACCAGCCATCTGTTTTAACAAGTCCTTCAGGTGATTTTGATGCACACTAAGTTTAAGTTACCACTTTTCTTTAGTGAAGGTTTCCTCACTTCAGATGTTGCCTCCTCAGAAAGGCCTTCTCTGACTCTCCTTTTAAAAAAAAAAAAAAAAAAAAAAAGTTAAGGCTTTATTTTTAGAGTAGTTTTGGCTTAGCAAAATTAGAGGAAGATATAGGGATTTCCCGTTTATCCCCAGCCCCCACACATGCACAGCCTCCCCCAATATGAATATCTCCCATCAGAATAGTACATTTGTCACATTTGATGGACCTACATTGACCTATCATAATCAGCCGAAGTCCATAGTTTACATTAGTGCTCACTCTTAGCGTTTGTACATTCTGTGGGTTTGGACAAATGTATAATGACATATATTCATCATTATAATATCATACAGAGTATTTTTATCATCCTAAAAATTCTGTGCCTGACTATTTTTTTAAAGTAGTCCTCCAGGTCACTCTGTTACTATCTTTTTTTCTTCATAGCTGAAATTTAAAATGTTTTGTTTTTATTGACTCGTTTATCTTTTTCCTACTAGAATATTGTAGAGTGAATATTCAATAAATATCTTATGAATGAATAAGAATCACCTGGAGAACTTTTTAAAATGCCATTTTGGGAGTTTCAGAAACTCAGTTGATTTGGGCATGATACTAGGAATTTCATTTTTTTTTAAGATTTTATTTATTCATTTATTTTAGAGAGTGCCCATGAGAGCAAGGAGAGAAGCAGGAGAGAGAGAATCTCAAGCAGACTGCATGCAGCATCTGATGCCCGGTGTAAGGCTTGATCTCATGACCCTGAGATTATGACTTGAGCTGAAATCAAGAGTCAGATAGATGCTTAACAGACTGAGGCAGCTAGGCATCCCTAGGAATCTCATTTTTTTTTTTTTAAAGGTTTATTTATTTATTTGTCAGAGAGAGAGAGAGAGAGAGATCACAAGTAGGCAGAGAGGCAGGCAGAGTGAAAGGGGGAAGCAGGCTCTCTGCTTGAGCAGAGAGCCCGTTGCAGGTCTCAATCCCAGGACCCTGAGATCATGACCTAAGCCAAAGGCAGAGGCTTTAACCCACTGAGCCACCCAGGCACCCCAGGAATCTCATTTTTTAACATGTATCTGATTCTGGTACCTACTGATACTTTGAGAAACATGGATTTAGATATTTTGACAAGAAAGGCTCACCTATTTACTGCTGAAGTATTTGGAAAATCAAAATAGATAAATTAGTTAACACTTGTTGAATCTCAACAGTAAGCTTTTAAAAGTGCTTTCTGGCTTTTTAAAAATTCTGTTTTAGGTTGAGTTCAAATAGCTGTCAGTAGTGGGTGTGTATAGATCTGTAATGTATCGATAAAAATCCAAATTTGTATTGATGCATCTGAACAAACTCACAAATGAACTCTTGAAGGGGATGAGACTTTCATAGTAGGGCATATCAAGATATGCATGATGATATGCATAAAGAACTGCATTGAGAATAACTTGCATTGTGTTCTGCTGTTAATTGGCTCTGTAACCTTGGGTAAAGCACTCAACAGCCTCTCCAGGTCTTCTGCAGTATGAACGATTTGAGTTCCTATCCTGTAAAATTCTATGATTGTATTGTCTTTTGTGCCAACTTTTTGTATCTACATCACTTTAATACTCTTATTTGTGGGCAATGATGGAAGAATCAACATGGAAAAATTCTATTTCTGAATCTTCAGCTTATTGTGAAAAGTCTGAAATGGCAACCTTAAACGGGATAAGTGGCAGGGGGTACCTCTGGGTGTAGTGTGAAGAACACCTCACAGTAGTTCTGTGTTTTATCACTGAGCGTGTTGAGCCACTCTGGGGAGTCTTCTGTCTGAGCCCTTGGAAATTCTTGCCCCAGGAGTGTATATATACTGTGTGGCAGTTTGCTAGTTCTGTGGCCTATCTATTTGGGATTTTTTAGGTCCTACTTTCTCTTAATGACCTATTTACATAAACAGGCTCCAGTTTTTGAATGATAATATAGTCATCAGCAAGCAGCCATTAAAGATATGTTAAAACTGAAATACTTTTGTGGTTGGTTAAGTGGTCTGTGGTTGGTTAAGTGTACACAATTCAATACTCAGCATACCTGAATTCATTTTTGAGCGTCACTTTTTACTTTTGGGAATGTCTATGAATAAGATGCTTAACATCTGTAAGTTGAGAGTAATATTTACACCTACTTCATGGTGTTATTGTGAGGATTCAATGAGTTAATACATTGTAAAGTGCTTCATATAGTGCCTGGCACATGGTAAGACCCCCAAAACTATTATTTCTGTTGTCTTCCAGTCGTCCCCCATTGTCTTCATGACTACCTGTATTCAGTAAGCAGAAAGAAGAGGAAGGAAGGTAAATTGTTGGTGTTTTCCTAGGCTTTTCTGACATCTAGTAATATAGAGCACACTTGACAAAGTCATTTGCGTTCCAATCTCTCCAGCTACTTAAAATTTATAGTGTGAAAACTTGTGAACTAATGTTGTAAGACCTGTCTTTATAAGGTCTACTATCTGTACATCAAAAATTTTAGAAGAAAAAAAAATTTTTTAGAAGAATCTAACTGCTTTTTATTTCCTTTTCTATATTCTTAGGAGACACTAAATGAGAATACCTTAAAGTAGTGATTCTCAGAATTGGTCCTTAGACTCTTGGGGGGAGGGGCACCTGGGTGGCTCAGTGGGTTAAGCCTCTGCCTTCGGCTTAGGTTGTGATCTCAGGGTCCCGGGATCAAGCCCCGCATTGGGCTCTCTGCTCAGCGGGGAACCTGCTTCCCTGCTTCTCTGCCTGCCTTGTGATCTCTCTCCTCTCTGCCAAATAAATAAATAAAATCTTAAAAAAAAAAAAAAATCTTGGGGGATTACTCTGATACGCCTTCAGACATTGGCAAAGTTAAAACTTTTCGTAATAATACTTATTCATTATATGCCTTATTTACTGTTTTGATGTTTATATTATTGATGTAAAAGCAGTTATGTGTAAAACTGCTGGCACCTTAGCAAAGATTAAGATAGTGCCCCTGCACTGTAGTAAAAGTTGCTATATCTTTACCACCATACACATAGAGTAAAAACAAACACAACAACAAAAAATGTGCTAGTTTCATTCTGTCGTTGATGAAGCATTAGGACATTATTTTATTGAATCTTGATTTTTACTTCTGTGTGATGGAATGGGAAATATGTGTAAAATGCTTTTGCTGCAGACTGAAGTGTAAAAAGGAAAATACTTGTACAGTTGTTTGAATTCGAAGCTGAATTAGCTTTATTTTCATGGAAAATAACTTACTTGAAACAATGATTGACAAACTTTGGTTTTCAGACGTGTGCTTGGCAGCCATTTTCTTAAAAATGAATGAATTGAGCCTGTCAATTCAAGGAAAATAACTGACATGTTGCCAATACTAAAAATTGAGCTTTTAAATGAAAAATAGAATTTCGAAAAAAACTTGTATGTGCAACTATAAGTTTGATAGCTTCTCAGTATTTAAAAGCTTTTCTGATTGGTAGTGTAGCAAAGTATCAATTTTTTTTTTTATAAAGAAGATGGATATATATTTGACAGAGAGACACAGCAAGAGAGGAAACACAAGCAGGGGAGTGGGAGTGGGAGAAGCAGGCTCTCCACCCAGCAGGGAGCCTGATAGGCGGGGCTCGATTCCAGTACCCTAGGATCATGACCTGAGCCTAAAGCAGCCGCTTAACCAACTGAGCCACCCAGGTGTCTCTCAATTTTTTTTTTTTTTTAAAGATTTTATTTATTCATTTGGCAGAGAGAGATCACAAGTAGGCAGAGAGGCAGGAAGAGAGAGAGAGGGGGAAGCAGGCTCCTTGCCAAGCAGAGAGCCCGATGCGGGGCTGGATCCCAGGACTCTGAGATCATGACCTGGGCCGAAGGCAGAGGCTTTAACCCACTGAGTGACCCAGGTGCCCCCAGTCTTTTTTTTTTTTAAAGATTTTATTTAGGGTGCCTGAATGGTTCAGTCATTAGGCGTCTGCCTACAGCTCTGGTCATGATTCTAGCATCCTGGGATCGAGCCCCACATTGGGCTCCCTGCTCAGTGGGTATCCTGCTTCTCCCCCTCTAACTCCCCCTCCAACTCCTCCTGCTTCTTTCTGTTCCCTCTCTCGCTATCTCTCTCTCTCTGTCAAATAAATACATAAAATCTTCTTTTTTAAAAAGATTTTATGTATTTATTTGACAGAGAGAGATCACAAGTACGCAGAGAGACAGGCAGAGAGAGAGGGGGAAGCAAGCTCCCCGCTGAGCAGGGAGCCCAATGGGGGGCTTGATCCCAGGACCCTGAGATCATGACCTGAGCTGAAGGCAGAAGCTTAACCATCTGAGCCACCCAGGAGCCCTATAAATACATAAAATCCTGACAGAGAAAGTACAAGCAAGGGGAGCAGGAGAGGGAGAAGCAGGCTCCCTGCGGAGCAGTGACACTGCTCCCCCAAGACCCTGAGATCATGACCTGAGCCAAAAGCAGATGCTTAACCGACTGAGCCACCTAGGCGCCCTCAAATTTTTTTTAATAGTGTGCGATGAAATGTCAACATTTGGAAGATCACAGTGAACCAGTATTTTCCAAATGACCAATTGACCGATGCAGTGCATTGTGTTACAAAATCATGCATAGGAAAGAGATTCAAAGTGTAAAACATAAACAAGTAGATTTTAATGTAAGGGAGTAAAGTGTTTTTTGTTTTTTGGTTTTTTTTGGGAGTAAAGTTAATATGGCTTGAAATTCCACATTTTTACTGACATTTAAGAAATAAATACACTTTAGGGGTGCGTGGGTGGTTCAGTCAGTTAAGGATCCAACTCTTGATTTTGGCTCAGGTCATGATGTCAGGGTTGTGAGATTGAGCCCCATGTCTGGCTCTGAGCTATATGTGGAGCCTGCTTAAGATGCTTTTTCCCTCTGCTCCTCCCCACCCTTCTGTTTGTACACACACACACACACACACACACACTCTGAAAAAAAAAAAAGAAAGAAAGAAATATACTTTATATGTATATATATACACACACACTTTATATATACATACATACACATTAGTACACATTTATATACACATATTTATTCATACACATATATATGTACATATGTACACATACACACACACACACTTTTAAAATTTTAAGTAGTCTCCATGCTGAGTATGGGTTCAAACTCATGACACTGAGATTAAGAATTGCATGCTCTGGGTGCCTTGGTGGCTCAGTTGTTAAAGTGTCTCTGCTTTTGGCTTAGTTCATTCATGGCTCTGGGATCAAGTCCTGCATTAGGCTCCCTGCACCATGGGAGGCCTACTTCTCCCTGTCCCTTTGGCTGCTGCTCCCCCTACGTGTGCGCACACGCTCTCTCTCTGTGTCAAATAAATAAGTAAAATCTTTAAAAAAAAAAAAAAAAAATCACATGCTCTGCCAACTGAGCCATCCAGGTCCCCCAACTCTTTATATTTTTGTATTATAATCAAAGAATATCCACACTGTTGTTTGAAAGGCCATTAAAATAATCTTCCCCGGGGCGCCTGGGTGGCTCAGTGAGTTAAAGCCTCTGCCTTTGGCTCAGGTCATGATCTCAGGGTCCTGGGATCCAGCCCCGCATCCGGCTCTCTGCTCAGTGGGAAGCCTGCTTCCCCCTCTCCCTCGCCTGCCTCTCTGCCTACTTGTGATCTCTCTCTGTCAAATAAATAAAAATCTTTAAAAAAAAAATAGTCTTCCTTTTCTTAAAATACATAGCTTTTTTCTTCATATTCTTCAACAAAACAATCTGTCACAACAGATTAAGTGCAAAAGCATATATTCAGCGATCTGAATATATTAATTAAACTGGACATTAAAGAGATTATAAAAATGTAAAAACAGTGCCACCCTTAACCAAAACCTTTTTGTTTTGGAAAATATAGTTATTTCTCATAAAATTGTTGTTTAAACATGCATTGGTTTTGTTTTTAAATGAACTAATGGGCCATTTGATTTTAATAAAGACAGTGAAATATTATAAGTTGTAATATTAATATCCTAAAATTCTCAATTTTTATTTCTAATATTGTACATATTGATGGATAAAATCCATCTAAACAAAAGCTCTATGAGGTTCTCAGTAATTTAATAGCATAAAACTGATCCTGAGGGGCACCTGGCTGGCTCAGTAGGTTAAAGCCTTTGCTTTTGGCTCAGGTCATGATCTCAGGGTCCTGGGCTCCATCCCCACATTGGGCTCTCTGCTCAGTGGGGAGCCTGCTTCCTCCTCTCTGCCTGCCTCTCTGCTTACTTCTGATCTCTCTCTCTCTGTCAGATAAACAAATAAAATCTTAAAAAAAACAAAACAAAACAAAAAACTAATCCTGAGACCAAAGAAGGACAATAAGAAAATGATAATGTAGTTGTTGGGAAGAATGTCAGATCATAGGATAGTGGAAGGTGGCAAATTCATATGTTCATACTGAATAACTGAAGTTGACATTTTTTAATTAGCTCACTATAAGTCTGCTGATTTTATTTTATTTTTTTCATATTTATGACTGGCTGACTGAGACCTATCACTTCACTTTCCTGAGGCCAAATTCAGAGTTGGGCTCATGGTGTTGGATACCTCTGTCTGTTTTTGGTCATAAACTGAACCTCTTTCCCTAGCCAGCTTCTAGAATGGACATTGGTCCCAAAGGGAAGTGGGGGGAAAAAAAACCCATGGGTTGAACGAACATTAGATGTATCATTCTTAGGAAAATGTTTAAAGCCTGTGCCTTAGTGATAGGTAAATAGCAGAAATTATATGGTACTAATGAATACTAATTTTTGAGTGCTTATTATATGCAATTTATGTTGTGCTTTTGTGAATTATTTGTCTTTATGTCTTCTGTTTTTCTTTAGCTTGCTCACATTTAAAAAAATTTTTGATTTACAAGGATTTTGATGAGTTTTTTTTTTTTTAAAGATTTTATTTATTTGAAAAAAAAAAAGATTTTATTTATTTGTTTGACAGAGAGAGAGATCACAAGTAGGCAGAGAGGCAGGCAGAGAGAGAGGGGAAAGCAGGCTCCCCACTGAGCAGAGAGCCCAATGCGGGGGGCTCGATCCCAGGACCCTGAGATCATGACCTGAGCCGAAGGCAGAGGCTTTAACCCACTGAGCCACCTAGGTGCCCTGATAAGTTCTGTATACTGATTCTTTGTTGATTATGTAAACTGAAGATTTATTTTAAGTCTATTGTGGCTTGGTGTGGCAGCCAGCCTCCAAGATGGCCCCAGTGTTCCTCTCTCCTGGTATTCACATTCTAGAATCTCCACTACAGGGACTTGGAACTGGTCTGGGTGACCATGAGAATACAGCACAATTAAATAGTGATTTCTGAAGCTAGGTTATTAAAGGCACACAGCTTTTTCCTTACTCTTTGGATCCTTTGTTCTAGATGAAAAAGTTGTCATTGTAGCAATCCTGTAAAGAGGCCCAAGTGGAGAGGAACTGAGGCCTTCTGCCAACATCCAGCATCAATTTGCTAGTCATGTGAACGAACCACTTTGGAGGTAGATTCTCTAGCATGGTCAGGTTTTCAGATGACTGCAGTTTTGGCTCACATATTACTGCAGCCTTTTTAGAGGCATTGAGCCAGTGCCAAGTCACTCCCAAATTCCTGACTCAAAGAAACTGCAAGATAATGTATTATTTTAAGCCACTAAGTTTGAGGGTAATTTGTTATGCAGCAGTAGATAACTAATACACTTGACTTTTTTCCTCTATTTTTTCCCTTTTACTATAGCTTTATAATAAGCAGTAAACTTTGTTATTCATTTAGATAATTGCACTCTTTTCCACATACACCTTGTTCATCTTCAACACCTTCACTGATGTTGACCTTTTACTCTCACACATTTAAAAAAAAATAGTTTTAAGGGCACCTGGGTGGCTCAGTGGGTTAAAGCCTCTGCCTTCAGCTCAGGTCATGATCTCAGGGTCCTGGGATCGAGCCCCCCGCATTGGGCTCTCTGCTCAGTGGGGAGCCTGCTTTCCCCTCTCTCTCTGCCTGCCTCTCTGCCTACTTGTGATCTCTCTCTCTGTCAAACAAATAAATAAAATCTTTAAAAAAATTATTTTTATAGAGAAAGACACACACACACAGAGCAAGCAGGAAGGGGAAAAGGAGGAGGGAGAGGGAGTAAGAATCTGAAGCGGACTGTGCTGAGCATAGAGCCGGACGTGGGGCTGGATCTCTCATGGCTGGATCTCATGCCCGCAAGATCATGACCTGAGCTGAAGGCCAGGAGTGGGATGCTTAACTAACTGGGCCACCCAGGTGCCTTGTACTTACACATATAGAATCATTATTCTTGAGGTCTTATTTTACTACTACTTAATTCTTCTTAATCTTGATCATAGTAGGTGGTATCTACCAGTGTTTTATAGTTTGGGACTGTGAGCATGTTTACGAGGGCTATATTATTTATAAAACTTGCCAGACCTGGTTTGTGGGAACCAACCTTCAAAGAGTATTTTGCTTTTGCTTCTGTGAGGTGCCACCAATGCAAAATCACAAGTTTTTAGTTTGACTTTTCTTAGAAATGCTAGATGTTGATTTAGGGTGTACTTTATAGGCTTACCTGTATTTGGAAATTCTCAGGAGGAAATTTTCCTTCCTTTGAATCCAGGCCGTGACAATTTTATTTCTAGGTTATTGGTCAGATTTCTTTTATTTTGATTTATTTTATTTTGATTTATTTTTTAAAGATTTTATTTATTTGGGAGAGAGTGATCAAGAGAGAGCACACAGGAACAGGGGCAGAGGGAGAAACAGACTCCCTGCTAAGCAGGGAGTCCAACATGGGGCTCTGTGATCATATGAGCTGAAGGCAGACTCCCAACTGACTGAGTCACCAAGGCGCTCCGAGATTTATTTATTTTTGTTTTGTTTTGTTTTATTTTACTTTATTTTATTTTTTAAAAAGATTTTATTTATTTATTTGGTAGAGATCACAAGTAGGCAGAGAGAGAGGGAGAAGCAGGCTCCCTGCTGAACAGAGAGCCCGATGTGAGGCTCGATCCCAGGACCCTGAGATCATGACCTGAGCCAAAAGCAGAGGCTTTAACCCACTGAGCCACCCAGGTGCCTCTTATTTTTTAATTTTACTATGATTATTTGCTTATGTACCTTTCCAACTAAGGGTATAATTCTTCAAGCCTAAGTGTCTTGGTTTTAATTACTGTATACATGCCCTAGCCTCTCATGTTTTCCCCATTCTTTGTTTATTCCTTGTTCTTTCATCCTAAGAAAGAGTAGTTGAGAATAAAATTTTTGAGCCTTTGCTTTTTTTTTTTTAAGAGATTTAAAAATTTTTTTTAAAAGATTTTATTTATTTATTTGACAGATCACAAGTAGGCAGAGAGGCAGGCAGAGTGAGAGGGGGAAGCAGGCTCTCTGCTTGAGCAGAGAGCCCGTTGCAGGGCTTGATCCCAGGACCCTGAGATCATGACCTGAGCCAAAGGCAGAGACTTAACGCACTGAGCCACCCAGGCGCCCCAAGAGATTTTATTTTTAAGTAATTTCTACACTCAACATGGGGCTTGAACCCACAATCCCAAGATCAAGAGTTGCACACTGCACTGGCTGAGCCATTGAGGTGCCCTGAGCCTTTGCAATTTTTTTTTCTTTTTTTAAGATTTATCTATTTGAGACAGAGAGAGAGGAGAGGCTGAGAGAGAAAGAGAATCTCAAGCAGACTTTCCTGAGCATGTAGTCAGATGCAGGGCTGGATCTCAAGACCCTGAGATCATGACTTGAGCCCAGACTAAGAGTTGGGGATACTCAACTGACTGAGGAACCCAGGTGGCCTCCGACCTTTGCATTTTTGATGTTCTCTTTTATTTTATTTTTTTAAAGATTTTATTTATTCATTTGACAGAGAGGGGAGGGCAGGCAGAGGGAGAGGGAAAAGCAGTCCACCGCTGAGCAGGGAGCCAGATGTGGACCTTTTATCTCAGGACCCTGGGAACATGACCTGAGCTGAAGGCAGATGCTTAATTGACTGAGCCACTCAGGCTCCCCAGTGTTCTTTTTATTTTATTCTTCTACTTAAATGGTAGCTTGACTGGATATGAAATTTTATTTATTTATTTAAGATTTTATTTATTTGACAGAGTGAGATCACAAGCAGGCAGAGAGGCAGCCAGAGAGAGAGAGAGGAGGAAGCAAGCTCCCCGCTGAGCAGAGAGCCTGACATGGGGTTCGATCCCAGGAGCCCGATATCATGACCTGAGCCAAACCCAGAGGCTTAACCCACTGAGCTGCCCAGGCGCCCCTGAATATGAAATTTTAAGTTAAAAAAAATTTTTTTTTTCTTTGAAAAGAACTTTGAAGATACCTCTTTTCCAGTATCTTAAAGAAGTCATTGTTGGTGATACTGGTCTGATTTTGCTTCTTTGTATGACCCTAGTTGGGTTTTGTTGGTTTTATTTACCTCTTCCTGGAACTTTTTAAGATTTAAAAAAAAAAAAAAAAAAAATTTTTTTTTTTTTTAATTTTTAAGTAATCTCTATACCCAGTGTGGGGCTTGAACTCATGATCCCTAGATCAAGTGTTACATGCTCCACCAATGGTGCCCCTCTGGAACCTTTTAATATCTGTTTATCCTTGTTCTTTTATTTATTTATTTTTTACATATTTATTATTATTATTTTTTTTACTTTTTTTTTTTACATATTTATTTTTAAAAAAATATTTATTTGAGAGAGAGAGAGAGAGAGAGAGAGAGAGAGTGCACGAGCAGGAGTGAAGGCAGAGGGAGAAGCAGACTCCCTGCCAAGGAGGGACCCTGATTCAGGGCTCCGTCCGAGGACCCTGAGATTATGACCTAAGCTGAAGGCAGATACTTAACCAACTGAGCCCACCCAGGCGCCCGATCCTTGTTCTCAAATATAGTGTTGTCTCTGTTGATTATTTTACCTCTTTCACTATTTTTTAAAAGTTTACTGTGCTTTTTCTATTAATCTCATGATCTTTATAGTAACAAAATTTTAAACTTAAAATTTTTTTTTTAATAAGGATCCCTTCTTTTCCTCTCCCTCTACTCTTTCTGGAACTCTTACTGTTTGGATGTTAGCCTTTGAGGGGTCACACTCTCTCCTATCTTTTTTCTTAGGTTTTCCTTCTCTTTGTTTTCTTCTAAAGCTGATGTTCCGAAAGATCTCCTTGACTTTTTTTCTTAACTTTTCCTTGATATCTTGATATTTTTGTCTTGGAGGCTTCTTCAGTGGATAACCCTTGGTTCTCTTCCTGCTTGAATGAGGCACTACAATTTTTTTTTTTTAATGATTTTATTTATTTATTTACTTATTTATTTATTTATAAGATTTTATTTATTTGACAGAGAGAAACACAGCGAGAGAGGGAACACAAGCAGAGGAATGGTAGCGGGAGAAGCAGGCCTCCTGCCGAGCAAGGAGCCCCATGCGGGGCTTGATCCCAGGATCCTGGGATCATGACCTGAGCCGAAGGCAGACGCTTAACGACTGAGCCACCCAGACGCCCCATGGATTTATTTATTTATTTGACAGAGGGAACACAAGCAGGGGGAGTGGGAGAGGGAGAAGCAGGCTTCCCGCTGAGCAGAGAGCCTGATACGGGGCTTGATCCCAGGACCCCCAGATCACGACCTGAGCCGAAGGCAGATGCCTAAGGACTGAGCCATCCAGGCGCCCTGAGGCACTACAATTTTGATTGAGGGTTCTGTGTTTGTTAATTATTGGACTTCACTTTAGACCAAGGGTTGGCAAACTATGGCTGGTGGGCCAAATCTAGCTTGCCTGTTTTTGTATGACTGATGAGCTAAGAATGATTTTTACATTTTTAAGTGTTTGGAAAAAATAGAATTTTATGATGTGAAAGTTATATGAAGTTCGAGTTTGTGTTTGTAAATAAAATTTTTGGAACACAGCTATGTCTTTATGTATTTTCTGACTGCTTTCACACTACAGTGGCAAATGACTAGTTGTGACAAAGACTATGTAGACTCACTGCTTTGTGCTTTTGTGTGGTGCACTACAAATTGCAGTGATACAGTTACAACTTGTTAGGCATTTATGTGGTTGTCGCAGGACTAATTTTTTTTGTAAATTGGTACCTTCAGGTACCAAGCATCCCTGAAGGCAGAGGCTTAACCCATTGAGGCACCCAGGCATCCCAGAAGGTAGATACTTAACTCACTGAGCCACTGAGGTGTCCCTCATATGTCACACTTTGCGGGCGCCTGAGTGGCTCAGTGGGTTAAAGCCTCTGCTTTCAGCTCCGGTCATGATCTCTGGGTCCTGGGATCGAGCCCCACATCGGGCTCTTTGCTCAGCAGGGAGCCTGCTTCCCTCTTCCTCTGCCTGCCTCTCTGCCTACTTGTGATCTCTCTCTCTGTCAAATAAATAAAATAAAAAATTTTAAAAAAAAGTCACACTTTGAAGACACAGTAGAGTGCGTGTTATTTTGTTTTCAATTAGATGGCAAACTGTTTATGTTTTTACTGTAGCTCAGCTAAAAGAGTACATAGGTGGACAAAAGCATGTATACTTGTCATGACATTCCCAACTCACAGGAAAGTAGTGGATGAGCTGCCCCTCATTTTTTAGTTTTATTTTATTAAATTTTTTATTTTTAAGAAATTCTGCTATTGGGGCTTGTGGGTTGCTCAGTGGCCATGATAAGATAATTCCATTTAAAATTTTCTTTTTTCCCCATTCATTGCTTTCCTGTACATAAAATAATTTTATTTTATTATTAATAAAATAATTAGCATTTTAGCTGTCCTCTTCAAATACAAAATTCTGTTTTCTGTTAAGCATCACCTTGTGTTGTGAGGTATATAAAACAGATAAATGAAATGAACCTTTATGGCAGGAGAGAATTACATGTGAACAAGTGTATTTGGATCTGACTAGACTTCATGTTCTTATATATTTATAAAATATTTTTATCTTCAAGTTAAAACTTTGTTAGGGCCACTTTCGTGGCTCGGTTGATTGTCTGACTCTTGATTTTTGTCTCGGGTCATAATCTCCGCTCAGGTCATGATCTTGGGGTTGTGAGATGGAGCCCTGCACTGGGCTTCCAGCTCTGCACAGAGTCGCTTGTCCCCCTCCATCTGCTCCTCTCCTTGCTTGCATGTGCGCACTCTCCCCCTCTTTTTCAAATAAATAAAATCTTAAGACAAACTCTTCATGTTATGTTATTATTAAAATCCTCAGGTGATATTCTCAATTTTTTTTAAACAAATGAGGCTACTGAGGCAGAGATGTAAGATTATACATAAATGTGGCTCTCCCATGTGGACATAATAGCACAGCTTCAGATAGATGAGTTTGGTGTCCAGGCAGATAACTAGTGTAAGACATGGAGTGTCAAAGCATGCCAGCCTAAAAACAGTAAAATTTGAATTTAAAAATTTATCCTGGCCAAATAATACCAGATAGGCTGTCAGTCTTCTGTTTTTGTCCTGACTTAGAATCTGATTGGTCACTTTTATTTGAGTTGGATATAATTAATTTATAATTAGTTTAGTTTCATAATTTTGAAAGCTTAAGTTCTTATGTAAAGTTTCACCTTTGGAGTATATTAGTAAGCTATGTTGTAATATCTCCACATGAATTAAGCGTCAGTAGAATGATCAACATGTTTTTGCTATCTGGTCAGATAAGAGACAAATGCAAGAGAATCTTCAAATTCTGAATTGTGTAGTCAGATTTGGTAAGTTGATTGAAGTGCTGAATAAGTGATGATTAGCAAGTTCACCAAAGCCTATTTAACCTATGACATAGGTCACCTTCAGAATTTTACTAATTCTGTACCAAACTAGATTATAATATACTTACCTGTTCTTCCCACCCCCCAAAACACTCAAGGTTTTACATGTTCAGGATGGGAGTTGGGTAACTGGATTTCAGCTGGTGTGACATAGTAGCAGGTTACACAATCTGGTCTATTCCCAGATTTTGAACAGCGTGTGAAGTTTATTTTTGTTACATTTGCACAATTGTGCCTGTTAGATGTGCTGTTGATTCCAGTGGGTCATTTAGTGTGGTGTGAAACTTGGTGCAACATGCTTAGATTGATTATCTTTGCAGGAGCTTGGAATAGTCAGTTCAATGCGAAAGAAAATTCTCTGAAGATTTTGTCTTTTCAGTAGAGAGCATAGTCAAGGTAATAAACAGATTTATTTATACAGAGTAGTTATGTGGTTATGTGATGGGAGACATATATGTGTATTTTATTTGTTTGACGGAGAGCATGCACACAAAGCAGGGGGAGCAGCAGCAGCAGGCAGAGGGAGAAGCAGACTCCCCACGGAGCAGGGACCCTGATGCAGGACTTGATCATAGGATCCAGGGATCATGACCTGAGCCAAGGGCAGACACTCAACCGACTGAGCCACCCAGGTGCCCTGGGAGACTAATATATTTTTAACAGTATATGTAATTTTTAAAGTGAATATTCTGTTTAAATACACATAAACTAAAGTTTAAAACTCTATGTAGTTCAGTGCTTGAATAGATGTAGAGTAAGCACATTTGTGTAAATCTAGCGGCCAGAATGAGAAACAGTCCGTTGCTAGCACCTTTTAAACGCTCTGTCCCTTTTCAGTCACTACCTATGGTATTGCATTCTTTTTCTTTCTTTTTTTTTTTTTTTAAGATTTTGTTTTTATGTAATCTCCACGTCCAAGGTGGGGCTTGAACAAAATCCTGAGATCAAGAGTCACATGCTCTGCTGCCTGAGCTAGCTCAACGCTCCTGATCTACCTTCTAACACCAGATTAATTTTGCCTGTTTTTAAACTTTAAGTGGAACTAAGCAGTATGTATCAGTTTGTGTGTTTGCTCAACATTATGAGATTATTTGCGTTGCTTGTGAATATACATTATTCATTGTCTTCACAGCATTCATATGAATATACTAGAATTTACTTTCCCATTCAAATGTTGATGGGCATTTGAGTTGTTTATAGTTTCTTTTAAATTATAGTTGATAGAATATGTTATAGTTTTTTACTATTTTTAAAATAGTTATTTGAGAGAGAAAGAGCATGAGTGATGGGAGGAGTGGGGGGGGGGAAGAGAGAAGCAGTCTCTCTGTTGAGCTGGGAGCCTGTTGTGGGGCTTGATCCAAGGACTTCGATCCCAGGACCTCGAGATCATGACCTGAGCTGAAGGCAGATGCTTAACTGACGTGCCCCTAAAAAGTTTTTTTAAAGGATTTTATTTATTTGAGGGGCGCCTGGGTGGCTTAGTTGTTAGGCGTCTGCCTTCAGCTCAGGTCATGATCCCAGGGTCCTCCCTGGGATTGAGCCCTGCATCAGGCTCCCTGCTCGGCAGGAAGCCTGCTTCTCCCTCTCCTTGCTGGTGTTCCCTCTCTTGCTGTGTCTCTATCAAATAAATAAAATCTTAAAAAAAAAATTTTTATTTATTTGAGAGAGAGTACATGCACAAGGGTGGGGAGGAGCAGAGGGCGAGGGTGAGGGAAGGAATCTCAGCACTAACTCTGCACTAAGTGCTGAGCCCGAGGCGGTGCTGGATCCCACAACCCTGAGATCATGACCTGAGCTGAAACCAATAGTCTGACACTTAACCAACTGAGTCACCCAGGTGCCCCTTTAACATATCTCTTAAATATATGCACACATTGTCTCTTGGTTATGTATATTAGAGTGGATATGATGAGTCATAGGTTGCACATAAATTCAGCTTTACTAGATATTGCCAGTTTTCTGAAGTGATTGTGTCAATTTACGCTTCTACCAGCAGTGTTTAAGATTTTCATTGCTATATACTCTTACTAATAATACCTGGTATTACCTGTCTTTGACATTTTAGCCGTTCTTATGGGTGTGTAGTGGTATAACATTGTAATTTAATTTGCATTTCCCTGATGATCAGTAAAATTAAACATCTTTTTTTATATTTATTGACCTTTGGATATCTTTTATTATGATGTACCTATTCAGGTTGTACCTGTGTTTTTGTCCTTTGGGTTAACTGCCTTTTCCCCAATGCTTTTGCAGAATTCTTTATGTATTCTAAGCATGAGTCCTTTGTTAGATATACATCCTACTCTGTGGCTTGCCAAATAATTGTATTTAAAAAAAATTTTTTTTTTATTTTTAAAGATTATTTATTTATTTATTTATTTGACAGAAAGAGAGAGATCACAAGTAGGCAGAGAGAGGGAAGCAAGCTCCCTGCTAAGCAGAGAGCCTGATATGGGGCTCGATCCCAGGACCCTGAGATCATGACTTGAGCCAAAGGCAGAGGCTCTAACCCACTGAGCCACTCAGGTGCCCCAAATAATTGTATTTTTAAAACTGAAATTTAATTTTGTTTTTGAATAAGTAGTACTTTCACATGGCTCACAAGTTAAAGTATACAAAATTAAATAGTGAAAAGTCTCCTTCCCACTCTTTGTCCTCATTCGATTCCTGTCTCCTCCAACATATAACATGAGTTAATAGTTTATTTTTTTGGGGCGCTTGGGTGGCTCAGTGGGTTAAAGCCTCTGCCTTCCGCGCGGATCATGATCCCACGGTCCTGGGATCAAGCCCTACATTGGGCTTCCTGCTCAGAGGTGAGCCTGCTTCCCCCTGCCTCTCTGCCTGCCTCTCTGCCTACTTGTGATCTCTCTTTTTGTGTCAAATGAATAAATAAGCATCTAGAAAAATTTTTTTGTACATCAAAGAACATTTTCAAGAAGATGAAATGGGAGAAATATTTGTTGGCTATCTATCAGAGAAGAGTCTAGTACCCGGAATCTATAAAGAATGCTTACAACCTAACAATAAAAACAAGGATTCCAATTGAGTAATGACCCAAAGATTTGAGTAGACAGTTCTCCAAAGAAGAAATACAAGTGGCCAATAACAGATAAAAAGATGCTCAAGATCATTAGTTATTAGAGATGTAAATGAAAACCACAAAATACCACTTTACATCTACAACAGTGGCTCTAATAAATCATAAGGTGTTGGCAAGGATTTGGAGAAATATGAACCCTTGTACATTACTGGTGTGAATGTAAAATGGTGCTGCCACTTTGGAAAACATCTTGGTGGTGGTGGTCACACGGCATTGTGAATGTAATTCTACAGAACTGGATACATGAAAATGGTTAAAATGGCAAATTCTATATACTTTACCACAGCTGAGATAGAACAAGGTGATATTATGGCCTTTCAGCTCTCATATTAGAAACCAATATCCTTCTTGTGGTTTATTTTGTGCTGTTTTTCTCATTTTGGTGCTTTTTGTTGGTGATTTCACTGTTTAAAATGGCCCCCAAGCATAAAGCTGAAGTGCTTTATAAATATTCCTACCTTCAAGAAGTCTGTGTGTGCTTTATGGAGAAAATACATCTTAGAGATATTGGCCTTATATATTGTGATTGGAGTTATACTGCTGTTAGCCGAATTCAGTGTTAATGAAGCAAAAATGTATATATATATTAAAGTGTGTTTAAACAGAAATACACATAAAACAAACTTATATATTAATTGGTTGATAAAAATCTTGGGATCAGAGGCTTGCAGGAATTTAACCTTGTATGTCCCCTAGTGATGATTTAGTATTCAGTAATTCATTTTTTGTACCAACTTCATAGAATATAACTACTGTGAATAACGAGACCTGACCCTATGTAAGTATGAATAAAAATTATTTTGTGTAAATGGCAACATTTAATTTTTTCATTTGAAAATATATGTTGGAGGGATGCCTGGGTAGCTCGATAGGTTAAGCATCTGCCTTCTCCTCGGGTTATGATCCCAGGGTCCTGAGCTTCCTGCTCAGCGGGGAGTCTGCTTCTCCCTATCCCTCTGCCTCTACTCCTGCTTATGTACTTGCTTTCTCACTAATAAAAAAAAATATATCTTGCAGATAATATTTTGCTTTTCTAAAATCTCTTTGATCTGATACTAATGGAGCCACTTATTAAATATATAAGGACTGTATTGAGATATAATTCACAAAGCATGTAATTGACACATTGGAAGTATACAGTTCACCTGTTTTTAGTGTATTCATAGAGTTGAGCAACCACAGTCAATTTTAGAGCATTTTTATTACCCCCTTAAGAAACCCTATACCCATTAGTGTAGTGGTCATTCCCTATTTACCCTCACTACCACCCCCCAGACAACCACTGATTTACTTTGTCTCTACAGATTTGCCTATTCTGGACATTTTATATACATGGGATCATAGAATGAATATATGGTCTTTCATGCCTTGCTTCTTTCATTTAGCACAGTTTTCAAAGTTCAGACATGGCTATGGTGTCTACATTTTTTAAGGCTTGAATAATATTCCATTTTATGTCTATACCACTTTTTATTTACCTATTCATCAGTTGATGGATATTTGATTTCTCTTTTTTACTCTTATTTTCTTGGTACAAGTTTTTCCATGAACATATGTTTTTATCTTTCTGTGTGTGTGTATCTAGGAGTGGAATTTCTGGGTTATATAGTAACTACATTTCATTTTTTGAGGAACTGCCAAATTTTACAACGTGGCTCTACCATTTTACATTTCCATCAGCAATGTGTATGAGGGTTTCAATTTTTCTGTAATCTTGCCAACAGTTATTATGTCTTATTTTTTAATTTGAGTATAGTTGACATATGCTACATTAGTTTGTAGTTGTATAACCTAGTGACTCAACAAGTTTATAGGTTATACTGTACTCACCCCAAGTGTAGCTGCCTACCATTTGTCACCATACAGTGCTATTACAATACTGTTGACTGTTACCTGTGCTGTGTCTTTTATTTCCGTGATTTATTCATTCCATAATGTCACTTATTCCTGTGACTTACTCATTCCATAATGGGAGGCCTGTATTCTTTTGCTTCCCTTCACCCATTTTGCCCAACCCCTCATCCTCATCCCCTTTGGCAATCACCACTTTGTTCTCTGTATTTATACGGTTGATTCTGCTTTTTTGTTTGTTCTTTAGATTACACAGTAAGTGTAATCATATGGTGTTGGTCTTTTGACTTACTTCATTTAGCATAATGTCCTCTAGGTGCATTCATGTTGTAAATGGCAAGATCTTATCCTTTTTTATGGGTGAATAATATCTCTCTCTCTCTCTCTCTCTCTCTCTGTGCACGCACACATGTGTGCACACCAAATGTTCTTTATCCATTCATCTATCAGCTGACATTTGGGTTGCTTTTATGTTTTAGTTATTGTACATAATACTGCAGTAAACATAGGGGTACATCTATCTTTTCCAAGTTAGTGTTTTTGTTTTTTTTGATGAGTTTTCTTTGGGTAGATAGATACCTAGTGGTGGAATTATTGGATCATGTGGTATGTGTATATATATATATATATATATATATATATATATATATGTATTTTTAAAGATTTTATTTATTTAACAGAGCGCATGTGCTCATGAGCTTGTGGGGGTTGAGGGAGAGGAAGAAGCAGATTCCCCAATGGGCAGGGAGCCCAATGCAGGACTGGGTCCCGGAACCGTGAGATCATGACCAGAGCCGAAGGTAGATGCTTAACTGACTGAGCCACCCAGGGGCCTGTGGCTGTACGATTATTACATCTTTTTAAATTAGAGCCATTCTGGTGGGTTGAAGGTCATATTCATTGTGGTTTTGACTTACATTTTCCTGATGGCTAAGGATGTTGAACAACTTCTCGTGCTTATTGTATTTGTGTCCTTTCTTTGAAGAAATGACTTTTGCTCATTATTTACTTGGATTACTTGAAATTATTGTCGGTTTTTGTATGTTCTGGATAGTACGCCTTTATTTCTGATTTGCCATGTATCTTCTGTTTGTAGATTGTCTTTCAGTTTTTTGGTGGTATTGTTTGCCACACAGACTTTTGAACATGTTGCTATTTTTTTATTGTTATAATTATTATTTTTAAAGATTTTATTTATCTACTGGCATGTTGCTATTTTTTTAGACTTTTATTGTTGGATAAATATTTAACTTATTTTGCTATTTTACCCATTATTAAGTGTACAACTCATTGTCATTAATTACATTCATAGTGTTGGCAGCACAGAAATTTTGTGCTGAAGCCAAATTTTGATGAAGTCCAATATACTTTTTCTTTAGTGCTCTTGTGTTTGATGCTATATCTTAAAAAATCCCATTACCTAACCCAAGGTCAGTTAATAAGTTTTACGTTAGTTTCAGGTGTACAGTATAGTGATTCAGCAGTTCCACACATCACCTGGCACACATCATGACAAGTGCATTCCTTAATCCCTATCACCCATTTAACCCATTCCTCCACACCACCTCTTCTCTAGTAACCATCAGTTAGTTTGTTCTCTATAATTATGAGTCTGTTGGGGCGCCTGACTGGCTCAGTCAGTAGAGCACTCTTGCGACTCTTGATCTCTCAGGGTTGTGAGTTTGAGCCCCATGTTGGATATGGAACAGAATAATGGCCCTCCAGGGTGCCTGGGTGGCTCAGTTAAGTGTCTGCCTTCTGCTCAGGTTATGATCTCAGGGTCCTGGGATCAAGTCCCACATCAGGCTCCTTGCTCAGTGGGGAGTCTGCTCCTCCTCTTCCCTCTGTCCCTCCCCCTGCTTGTTCTCTCTCTCAAATAAATTTGTTTTAATAATGTAAAAGAAAAAAGAATGGCCCTCCAAAGATACCTATCTCTTAATCCCCACGATCTGTTGAAGAATGAAATATCAGTGTACAAAACTCCATTGTATTTTTATGCAATGAATGAATAATGAATATGAAATAATGCATAATCTCAAAAAGTGAAAGAAAACAATTTCATTGACAATAGCATTAGAAAAAACCAAAATACAAAAAAAGCCCTAAAATACTTAGAAATAAACTTTTTAAGTATCAAAATCTATATTCTAGAAACAGACTTTTTCTTTCAATTTTTTATTTAAAGTAAGGTGCACACCCAGAGTGGGGGTCAAGCTCACAACCAGGAGATTGAGTCACATGCTCTTGTGAGACACCCTGATATATTTAAATTTAAATTGTTTCTTTTGGGGCACTTGGGTGGCTCAGTGGGTTAAAGCCTCTGCCTTCAGGTCAGCTCATGATCTCAGGGTCCCTGCATTGGGCTCTCTACTCAGCGGGGAGCCTGCATATCCCTGCCCCTCCCCTCCCCTCCCCCCCGTCTCTGTCTACTTGTGATATCTCTGTCAAATAAATAAGATCTTTTAAAAAAATAGTGTCTTTTGTAGATGTGCATTGTTGGGTTGTTTATGTTGTCCATTTGTTTTTGTTTTTTCTTTTTAAATAGAACCTGGCAATCTTTGTCCCTTAGTTGGATTGTTTAAACCATTCTTATTTAATGTTACTGTTGATATAGTTGGATCTATATGTGCCATTTTGCCTTTTCTTTTCTCTATGCCTCTTATCCTTTGTTTTTCCATTTTTCCATTTCTCTGTTTTTTTGTGAAATTGGTCTTCTCCACTCTCAGGGATGACAGTTGTGGTATTGTCTGTTTAGTGACTTGACTGGGTAATTTGTGAAATGAAGTCTATTTTCCCCTGCAGTGTGAAGCCTCTGATGTTTCTTGTCAGAGGGCATAACCTTGGGCATATATAGTCACCCGGGGATATCATGGTTTTAGGAGGGGGCTTTTTAACAATTTCCTTGATCTCTGTTAAATGGTTAGTATCACAAAAAGCTATTATGCTTCACTGACTGGGGTCTGGTTATCTATTGTTTTTGACAGTGGCCTGAAGCATACCTTTTTTTGCAGTTGTAATTAAATTCAGAATCCTTTCCCAGGTAGTTTTGGAGGTTGCTCTTTGAGATTTTATTATGACCCCAGGAGCACTCCTTTTTAGGTTCCTTGGGTCTCTCTCTCATAAACTAGCTGGCCTATGGTTTAGCTTGTTGTGTTCATGGAGCTACCAGCTTCCTCTTGATTGCCATCAAAATTTCCTGTTTTTAAGACTGCCCTTAGGTTTGAACTTTTGTACACTCCAAATAAAGTCATTCCTGTTGGAAAGAGCTTGAGGGTCCTCTTGTCATAGTCTACCTCTCCTCCTGGGCAAATTCACTTGGGCCCACTGCTCTGGAACTGTAGGTGGGGCCAGTGGCTCACTTCTGGGGGATTTGTATGAACAGGATGCTAGATGGGATACAGTAGCCTCTGGTCTTCTTGGCTTACCTCTTAGGCATGGAACCTCTGATCTACCAACAAGAGATCCAGTTGCCCCAGTATTTTTGTCCAGCCATGCCTGGAATAGAACTCTGTCCAGTGAATTGAATTAGTATGAAGGAAGGAAGCTCATGATCTCCTGGCCACACTGCCTTGAATTTAGCATTTGCAACCCAGAAATCTGGGGAGAGAGATGCTGGTGGCCTGCCCCTCTTGGGGAAGATATTGTAGCCCTTGACTTGGAGCTAGTGGGAGAGGCTTTTTTTTGGCTCTACCTACCTGGAGTGTTGCTTCCATCATGGTGAGTTGGTGGTGGTTGTTGTTTACCCAAGACTTAAGTTGATTTTCAATTTTTTTTAATTTTTACTGTATGCTCTTAGGACAATTTCCAGAGCCTTAAATTATTGTTTTGGGGAAAAAAAATTCAGTGGGGTGCCTAGCTGACTCAGTTGGTAGAACATGCAACTCTTAGTCTCAGGGTCTTGCATTCAAGCCTTATGCGTGCGTGCGTGCGTGCGTGCGTGTGTGTGTGTGTGTGTGTGTGTTTTAACCAGTTATAGTTGCTTCTCAGGGGAGAGATCTGCAGAGTTCCTCTCACTATGTTTTCAAAAGTTTTCGCCATGTTTTTTTATTTTATCCATTCTGCCAGTCTTTGTCTTAAATTCATGTGTTTAGACTATTCACATTTAAAGTAGTTAGTTACTCATACATTAAGGCCTAAATTGGCTCTTTTTTTTTTTTTTTTTGGTTTGAGTCTTCTGTTTTTCTTTTTTTTTTTTAAAGTTATATACAGACTTTTTTTTTTTTTTTTTTTGGTAAAGATTTTATTTATTTGACCGAGAGAAACACAGCGAGCGAGGGAACACAAGCAGAGGGACTGGTAGCGGGAGAAGCAGGCCTCCCGCAGAGCAGAGAGCCTGATGCGGGGCTCGATCCCAGGCCCCTGGGATCTAACCTGGGCCGAAGGCAGACGCCTAATGACTGAGCCACCCAGGCGCCCCTGTTTTTCTTTTCTTGCCTTCATGGGATTACCTAAATATTTTTTTTTTTAAGATTTCATCTTTATTTAATTATGCTTTTTGTATAGTTTTTTTGTAGTTATGTATAGTGCTTGAATAGTTTCTTAGTGGTTGTTTTGGATAGTAGAACCATTTGTAACTTATATGCTATTTATATTGTAATATAATATATTATATTATATCCTTTTACCTTTTATATTTTAGTACCCTTTTGTTTTGTTTCTAAGTAGGCCTAATGCCCGGTGTGGAGCCCAATAGGAACTTGAACTCATGACCCTGAGCTCAAGACCTGAGTTAAAATCAAGAGTTGGATATTAAACTGACTGAGCCACGCTGGCACCCCCATCCTTTTTCGTTTTATAATGTGGTTGTCTTTTTTTTTTTTTTTTACTTTTTTAAAGACTTTATTTGTTTGCTAGAGAAAAAAGTGCACGCACAAACAGGGGGAGCAACAGGCAGAGGGAGAGGGAGAAGCAGACTCCCCAGGACCTTGGGATTATGACCTGTGCTGAAGGCAGATGCTTAACTGATTGAGCTATCCAGGTGCCCCAATGTGGTTGTGTTTAAATATTTCCTCTACATAGCACTATATCAGACAGTGTTATACTTTTTTACATCAGCCATTACATAAGATTTAAGACACCCATGAGAAGAAGTATGTTTACGGTTACTCTTAACCTTTATAATGTTCTTTCTTTTCTGAAGATCAAAGTTTTGTCCGTTAACATTTGTTTTTCTGTTTAGCTGACTTCCTTTAGCTTTATGTTAGGGGTTTGCTAGTGACAAATATTTGTAGTTTTCCTCCACTGAGAATGTTTTTAGTTCTCCTTTATTCCTGAAGGATAGTTTTTGATGCATATAGAGTTTGTGGTTATGAGTTCCTTTCTTTCAGCTTTTGAAAAATATTATGCCACTTCCTTCTGGCCTCCATGGTTTTCTTGGGATATCCTCTGTTATTTGAAGGGATGTTCCCCTGTCATGCAGTCATTAGCTGCTTTCAAGATTTTTTTAGTTTTTGGAACTTAACTGCATGTCCTGGTGTGGATTTCTTTGGGTTTATCTTGTTTGTTTGTTTGTTTTTAAAGATTTTATTTATTTATTTGACAGAGTGAGAGATCACAAATAGGCAGAGAGGGGGGAAAGCAGGCTCCCCACTGAGTGGAGAGCCCGATGCGGGGCTGGATCCCAGGACCCCGAGATCATGACCTGAGCCGAAGGCAGAGGTTTTAACCCACTGAGCCACCCAAGCACCCCTTGTTTGGGATTTTTAAGGTTTTTGAGTCTGTAGGCTTGTTTATGTCTTTTGGCAAATTTGGGACATTTTGAGCCATTATGTGTTAAAATAAGTTTGAAATGTTAGCCTATAGTGTATTATTAGTTTCAGAGGTAGAATTTAGTGATTCATTGGTTGCATATAACACCTAGTGCTCATTATATCAAGTGCCCTCCTTAATGCCCGTGACCCAGTTACCCCATCCCCTACCCACCTCCCCTCTAGCTTTTTTCCCTATAGTTAAGAGTGTCTTATGATTTGCTTCCCTCTTTTTTTATCTTATTTTATTTTTTCTTCCTTTTCCCTGTGTTCATCTGTTTTGTTTCTCAGATTCCACCTATGAGTGAAATCTTACGGTATTTGTCTTTCTCTCACTTATTTCGCTTAGCCTAATACCCTCTAGTTCCATTCATGACATTGCGCATAGTAAGGTTTCATTGTTTTTGATAGCTGAGTAATATTCGAGTGTGTGTGTTGTGTATATACACACATCTTAATGATGATGATCTTAATGATGTTGAAATAAGTTTTAAGTTCCACTTATCAAGAGGGCAATGATATGAATGTTACTCTTATTGTCCATTAGGTCCTTAAGACTGTGATATTTAGTTTTCCATCTATTTTGGGTAATTTCTATTGATTTTTGTCTGACGTTCAGTAATTCCATTCTTTGTCATTTTCACTTCAGTATTGAGGCCATTTATTATGTTCTTAATTTTCGTTATTATATACATATTTATTTTAGAGAGAGAGCACATGCATCAATGAGGGGGAGGAGTGGGTGAGGGAGAGAACCTAAAGCAGATTCTGTCCCGAGTGTGGAACCCAGTGCAGGGCTTGATCTCATGACCTTGAGATCATGACTCTAGCAGAAACCAAGAGTCCAACACTCAACTGATTTGTTACTATATTTTTTATAAAATAATTTTTTAAAAATATTTTATTTATTTATTGACAGAGAGAGATCACAAGTAGGCAGAGAGGCAGGCAGAGAGAGAGGGGGAAAGCAGGCTCCCTGCTGAGCAGAGAGCCCGATGTGGGACTCGATCCCAGGACCCTGAGATCATGACCTGAGCCGAAGGCAGAGGCTTTAACCCACTGAGCCACCCAGCTGCCCCTATTTTTTATAAAATAATTTAAAATATTTTTTAGTTCTATACTTTCCATTTGGCTATTTATTTATTTATTTATTTAAGATTTTAATTTATTTGACAGAGAGAAACAGCGAGAGAGGGAACACAAGCAGAGGGAATAGTAGCGGGAGAAGCAGGCTTCCTGTGGAGCAGAGAGCCTGATGCAGGGCTCGATCCCAGGACTCTGGGATCATGACCTGGGCTGAAGGCAGA
>CM053606.1:84025270-84085204 GCA_028646535.1 Procyon lotor | reverse complement strand
TATATTTTATATAGTACTGAATAAACTAAATAATACTAAAATTATTCAGTATTATGTTTTATTTCTCTTTGATTCTTTTTTAGCTCTATTTTCATAGATTCTGTTTGTCCCTTTAACCCCCTCACCATTTTACACATACATTTTTGAAGTCTTTTTCAGATTGCTTTATTTTCTGTAGGTTAGGTTTTTATTTCTCGCCTTACTGTGTTAACTTACTCTAATAGTATGCGTTTCTTCATGTATTGTAATTTTATTTTATGAGCCTATCTTAAGATGGTGTCCTACTTGTGCCCTAGGATTGGGAAGTGTTCTAATGAGATGGTTTTGTGTTGGTAAGGTTCCAGATAAGCTTCTCATTTTATTGTTGTTGAATGAATATGTGAATTCACCTAAATAGGAATTCCAGGAAGAGAAGTAGATATGAGGCAAAGATATTAACTTTTGTTTTGTGGACATTTTGTGTGGAGTTCTGGGTTGATTAAACAAGGGGTTTTAGTTTTTATTACTTTTTATTTTTTTAAAGATTTTACTTACTTGTCAGAGCAGGGGGAGCGGCAGGCAGATGGAGAAGCAGGCTCCCCGCCCGCTGAACAAGGACCCTGATGCAGGACTCAATCCCAGGACCCTGGGATCACGACCTGAGCCAAAGGCAGATGCTTGAGGACTGAGCCACCCAGGCGCCCCTCGGGTTCACCTTTTAACCTTTGTCTTACTTCCTATTCCTGGTAGTCATAATTAACCCCTGTGACCCATTTGCATCAGCTGATACCAGGCCACTTGAGCTTTGAGTTCCATTTTGTTTCTGGAACTTCAATTTTGCCTTTTAGGTTGGGGACAGTTATATATTTTTCAAAGTACATTTTAATTGTTTTATATTTTAGTTATTTCTGTGTTTAGCTATTTCAGGTGGTCTTTCCATATCTGCTTACTAATCTTTTTTTTTTTTAAGATTTTATTTATTTATTTGACAGAAGATCATCACAAGTAGGCAGAGAGGAGGAAGCAGGCTCCCCGCTGAGCAGAGAGCTCAATGCAGAGCTCAGTTCCAGGACCCTGATATCATGACCTGAGCCGAAGGCAGAGGCTTTAACCCACTGAGCCACCCAGGCTCCCCGCTTAGTCATCATTCTTGAATGGAAGTCCACATCAGTCAACTTAACGAAACTAAATTTCACTTAACACTGGAGATAAACTAGTTTGTAGACTTTTGGCATTATAAAATAAAGTCCTCCCCTACCTCCCCCATAATTAATGCATTTTAGTAAATTAGCATTTAAAAATAATCTAATAGGCCTGAAATGAGTCTCTCAGAACTTGAACTTTGAAGTAATGAAATCCATTCTAGGGATATTATGCATAAAGTTGGTTAGCAGCTTTGGCTCTGGAGTTTGGGTTTTAGTTTTGAATAATGATCCAAACTCACCATGACAACCAGCACTTAGTGATTGAGTCAGGAGCACACTCATCTGACCTGTACTAATTGTAAGGGTATACTTACTCATAAACTCAAATGGAAAATGGCTCTTATTTTCAAAGCAAATATTTATATAATTTTTAAATTTATTGAATAAATACAGAAGCAGATAGCAAAAAGATCCCTGAAAAAGCTTCAACTCTTTTTGTTTTGGTGGTGAGATACTTTAGTGCTAGGTAATCCATCAGGTGTAAGTCAGCCGAGGAATGGAATTTGCTGATATCTATAGACTTGAATTTATTCCTTTTCAGTGGAACTTCTTTTCATGCCTCAAATTTCTGAATTCCAAGCTTGTCTGAAAGTCTTTGTGGAAAATAAGAGTCTTTCTGAGATGTATCTTTCCACTCCTTGTCTACTCTGGGTTGAGTTTCTTCTATAGTGTTTGTATTATTTTGCTTCTACATTTCTTAAAATTGCCTGTATACTGATTTGTGTGCATTGCTCCTTCCTTTGCCTTAATATTCTTGGATGTTTTTATCTTCCAAATTCCTTAGTAATATTTTAATGGGATAATATTTAGATGTAGATGAATTTTTGTTGTTATAACTGTGATGTCTGCTTGCCAAATTGAAAATTTTAAGAAATCTGAGCATCGGGACACCTGGGTGGCTCAGTGGGTTAAAGCCTCTGCCTTCGGCTCAGGTCATGATCTCAGGGTCCAGGGATTAAGCCCCATATCGGGCTCTCTGCTCAGTGGGGAGTCTGTTTCCCCCTCTCTCTGCCTGCCTCTCTGCCTACTTGTGATCTCTCTCTCTCTCTCTGTCAAATAAATAAAATCTTAAAAAAAAAAAAAAAAAGAAATCTGAGAATCAATTTACTAGGTTCAAAAAAACAAAGACTTGCATCAAATTATCATTTACACACTTATAATGGACACTTGATGATACTGTTTATTACTCAGAACAGAATGTCTCTCCATCTTTTGTGTCCTTCAACAAAAATATTCTTTATTTCGATGCTGCAAATTTCTTAACCTCAGTATTTTACATATGTATATGTGGACATTTTTCTATCTTTTGTAATCTTTTTTTTATTTTTCATTTGTGAACTTTGCACTTGCTATTCTTGCTTTGCATATGTTTCTTCCTTTCCTAGTTGAGTTTGGAGTCACCCTCAGGCTCAGTGATGACTGGCAGGATTGATTCAGAAAAACTGTTAATCCATTGGTGGCATTTAATAGAAGGAGAGAAGAAGTAGATTAAAATTAGCAAAGGTGCTTGATCTGAAGTCCTGGAGAAAATAGGTGCAAGCTTCCAGATGTCTCCTTTCAGTGGAGTTGCACAAGGGGATGCTTAGTTTTAGAGTTACTATGTCTGACAATATGCAGGAGTATTGCCAATCAGGAAAGCTTACCTGAGCCTCTGTGTTTAGATTTTTATTGGGGAATAGTTATAAAGGGGTGCATTCTCCATAGAACTCACACTACCTCCCGAGACTCTAGCCATCCTCAGGTGAAACCAAATACAGCATGGCCCAAGGCTGCAGGCAACAAAACTGTCTTATCAGGTAGAATATTCCAAGAGTTAGAGGTCATGTCCCAGGAGCCATTTGAGGGCCAGTATTGGAGATAGGCCTTCTTTAGGAATGTACAGGATTTGAAGAACCAAGGTCAGCACAGTAAACTTTGCTGCACACTAGTAAATGAATGTTAACTTTTCAAAACCAATGTCAAGTGTGACCTATTCAGTGAAACTTAATTTATTGTAAGAAGTTAGTTACTCCCATAGTTTTGTTCCTAAGTAAATGATAATTACTTAAAATTATCTCCTTTGTAGTTTTATTATACTCTGTTTCTTGAAAGGTTTGTAATTCAGTGCCATCTTAAATATGGAAATATTTATGTACCTTTTCCTCCTTTCTCTTTCCCATACTGTTTTTTCCTTTGATTTGAAAAATTATTTTTATGTATTTCCTTTGAGCAGCATCTTTGTATGTACTTTTTATTATAAAAATTATGTTTTGTTTTCAAACATATGACTTTGAGTTTATTTTAACAGTGTATATATCGGGGCGCCTGGGTGGCT
The DNA here is from genome assembly GCA_028646535.1 of Procyon lotor. Taxonomy (NCBI): domain Eukaryota; kingdom Metazoa; phylum Chordata; class Mammalia; order Carnivora; family Procyonidae; genus Procyon; species Procyon lotor. The sequence goes on along the minus strand of CM053606.1, from coordinate 84,081,706 downwards.
CAGTGGGTTAAAGCCTCTGTCTTTGGCTCAGGTCATGATCTCAGGGTCCTGGGATTGAGCCCTGCATTGGGCTCTCTGCTCAGCGGGGAGCCTGCTTCCCCCACCCTGCCCCCTGCCTGCCTCTCTGCCTACTTGTGATCTGTCAAATAAATAAATAAAATCTTAAAAAACAAAAACAAAAACAGTGTATATATCATTCGGGAGGGTTTGTGCTCTGGTGAGTGCTGTGAATTGTTTAAGACTGATGAATCACAGGGTACCTGGGTGGCTCAGTCAGTTGAGTGTCTGCCTTTGGCTCAGGTTGTGATCTCAGGGCCCTGGAATCGAGTCCTGCATTGGGCTTTTCCGCTCAGTGGGAAGTCTGCTTCTCCCTCTGCCTCTGCCTCTCCTCAATAAGTAAATAAAATCTTAAAAAAAAAAAAAAAAGACTGATGAGTCACAGACCGGTACCCCTGAAACAAATAACACATTTTATGTTAATTTAAAAAAGCATAAAAAAAAATAAACGGTGTATATGTCTACTGGGAGACTGATATTCCTACTTTAATTTATTTAGAGTGTGCACATGAGCAGGGGTGAGGGTGGGGGAGTGGGGCAGGGGGAGAGAGAATCTCAAGCAGTCTCCATGCTTAGCACGAAGCCAATGCAGGGCTAAACCTCATGACCCTGAGATCATGACTGAGTGGAAATCAAGAGTTGAATGCCCAGTGGACTGAACCACCGGTTGCCCCCTGATATTCCTACTTTTAGAATGACACTGTATTTAAGTTTCTGTTTTCCATTGGAGCTTCTGTATAAGGTTCTATAATTTGTATACTTAAAACTCTTGGGGATTCTGTTTACATCTATGTATGGTGCTTCCTATAGTTGTATGTGGTATAAACTATAAAAAATTACATACTAATCTTGAACCTTTTCTTGAAAGTAAGAATTATATCATTTATGCTATATCCTCAGTGTCATGGCTGACACATAACTAGTTCATTTGCTATATTGACTGTGTTGCTATTTTTTAGTTTTTAACTTTCTTAGGTTTATTTCTTCTCGTAGATGCTAGATCACTAGGAGGTTCAGGCACATGTGATCTTTCTTCCCACATGACAGTGAATTCAAATAGTTCTGAGCCAAATCAGAATTTATTAGATGATAGATTGTGTATTTCTATTGTTGCTGTAACAAAATTGCCATTAACTTGGTGGCTTAAAATAAAGCACATTTTAATCTCTTGCTATTGTCATTTTTGCTGGGCTAGAGTCAGGATGTCTGCTAGAGTCAAAGTGTAGTCAGAGCTGGTTCCTTCTAGAGGCTCTGAGAAGAAAATCCATTTCCTTGTCTTTTTCAGCTTATAGTGGCCACTTGTATTTCTTAGTTTATTGCTTCATCCCCAAAGTATATGACTCCAATCTCTGCTTCCATTGTTAGCCACCTTCTGCTTTTCTGTAGCCTAATCTTCCTCTGTCTTCCTCTTAGAAGATGACATATAGGGCCCATTAAATAATTCAGGACAGCATATTCTCATCTCAAGAGCCTTAATTCAATCATATCTACAAAGTCACCTTTGCTCTATAAAGTGACACTGACAAGTTCCAAGGATTAAGATCTGAATATCTTTGGGATCCATTATTTGACTAATACATTGTAATAAAGCACTTCTAGAGTATAATAAAGAACTTTTTTTTTTTTAATAAATGCTTGTTTTCTCTTCCTAAATAGGGTATCATTTCCCCCCCAATGGAACAACTTAGTGGATTATTTTACTCAGCTCTTAATGTTCATTTCTTTGATCTGTGACATATGAATGCTTTCCATATGGGCATCATGCACAATTTCTGTATTTTTTCCCAAGGAACATTTTTTAATGTTTTTGTTCTGTGTTGTAGTTGGTGTAATACGGTGCCCAGTATGCCGCCAGGAATGCAGACAGATAGACCTTGTGGATAATTATTTTGTGAAAGATACATCTGAAGCTCCTAGCAGTTCTGATGAGAAATCAGAACAGGTATGGTTTTCAATTTTTCTTTATAGTCTTATCTTGGTATTGGAATGTAAATAATAAGAAAAATATGTTTGGATAGTTCCATGATTTAGGGCAGTTAAGGTATAGTTCTGTTTTTCCAGTTGAAAATAAAAGCTCTTTAATCTGTACCCTCATAGCTAATTAAATGAGTTGAAAAGTCATTGCTTAAGAATTCAAATCTTGTATATAGTTTTTGTGTTCTCAAGACTTGGATTTTACTTCTTGAATGTTTGGTATAGAAGGAACAGGATTTTATTGGGTAAATGGATAACAAAATAATTTTATTCTAGTCATTTAGTATATTTGAGAGCAGGTCAGAAAGTTATTATTTTGTGGATTATAGTGTGTAAATTTGATGTACATTAGTATTTATTTTCTCTTTTAGGTATGTACTAGTTGTGAAGACAATGCAAGTGCGGTTGGCTTTTGTGTAGAATGTGGAGAGTGGCTATGTAAGACATGTATTGAAGCACATCAAAGAGTAAAATTCACTAAAGATCACTTGATCAGGAAGAAAGAAGATGTCTCAGGTAAGATAGAAGCAGTTTTGATGATTAATATACTATTAATCTCTTATTTCACAGCTTTTCTATTTATTCTTCATATGCTTTGGACATCAATATTAATAAGAATTTAGAAAGTTAGATAAAAATTTTTAGTTTAAAAATATATGTTTTATTTTACTACAGAATCTGTTGGAGCATCTGGTCAGCGCCCTGTTTTCTGCCCTGTACACAAACAAGAACAATTGAAACTTTTCTGTGAAACATGTGATAGATTGACATGTAGAGACTGTCAGCTATTGGAACACAAAGAACATAGGTACAGAAGTCATAATTGCTTAACAAGAAATCTTATTAAAATGTTTTGTAAAATTTATTATTTAATCTATAATTTTTGTTTGTTAGCATTTTCTCAATTTCATATATTTCTTAAAGCAAGGTATGTTTTTGATGAATTATTTAATGGTTTCCACATTTATATATGATTATCTTATGAATATTTGTTAAAAATATCATTATATTTGGGTTTACAAGAAATAAGTTGCATTATTTCTTTATTTGCTGTGCTTCTGGTTCAGATAAGCTTTTTTTCAAGTATACTGTGGTATTTAGGTCCTAGGCTGTAATCTAAAAAGGTAATACTCCTTCAGGAATGGCTGATACCATTTTAAACATCAAAGCATAACTCTACTGATTTCATGTTAGATATAAGTCCCTTGTTTTTCTGCAAACTGTCTAAGTGTCTAAGCAAGTATAGTTATTAATTTTTAATACATAGCTTTCTATTTCAACCCTACTATATCCTCAGAATTCAATAGTATTCGCTTATACCCAGTCTATTACGTTCGAACTCTTCTGGAAATGTACTAAAATTTCTGGTCAGGAGTGTAACAGTCCTCCAGCAAATTTCCCAGTTTTTATTAAATTGTAATATAGTTTAAAAGATGGTCTTGCTTACTCATAGTCCAGCCTTTTCTAAAGTGTTCTTACAGTACTTCTGCTGATTTGATGGAAATAAGTTTTATGAATGTCCTGCCAAAAAAGAGTAGGTTAAGTTGGATTAACCACAATTAAATGTGTTTCTTAACTGTAGGATGTCTTAGTGCTTTTAATTCCTTAAGTTCATTGGAATTCGTTAGAATCCTCTTAAAGAGGGAATACATTAATCTTAATAGCTAACAATTACTGCATTCGTAGTTTTGTGTGAGGCACTTTTGTGAATGCTGCATGTTTGTTTAATTCACACCAACTATCCATGAAGTATTAGTATTGGTATCATAACTGTTTTAAAGGTGAGGGAGCCTGCTTACAGAAAGCTTTAGTAATCTTTACAGGGTCTCACCATAGGCAGCAGAGCCTGGGTTTGAATACAGGCAGTTGGATCTCTATTTTTTTTTTTTTTTTAAGATTTTATTTATTTATTTGACACAGAGAGAGAGAGATCACAAGTAGGCAGAGAGGCAGGCAGAGAGAGAGGAGAAGCAGACGCCCCACTGAGCAGAGAGCCCGATGTGGGGCTTGATCCCAGGACTCTGGGATCATGACCCGAGCCGAAGGCCGAGGCTTTAACCCACTGAGCCACCCAGGTGCCCCCAGTTGTATCTCTGTTAAGCCTGTATGGTCATTGTCTTCCATATGGTATATTATAGATGCAGACACAGTATATGGAATCTCTCAGACTTGACCACATGAAAGTAATGATCTTTATTCTTTTTTACTGTTCTGTAGAACATTTGTTTAGAATTGCTACGCTCAACTATTGTAACCTTAATTTGTTCCCAAATGTTTCATCTTACCTGCAAGTTAGGTAATGTTTCACTTGACGTGACTAATCTTGTAGATGCCTTCACTTTAGGGCCAGATTTTACCATTGATTGTTTTGTAATAATCTCAATTAAGACATTAGATTATCATTCTCTCAGCTGCAGTCAGCTAGATCTTTGAGCACTTGGGTTACTTACGGTTTTTAAATTGTTGGTAAGAAGCAAAAAAAGAAGGAAGATGGTATCCTTTTTCCCATGAAAGAATAGCTCCAACTGTCCTTCCCTGTCCTTCAACTGTCCTTCCCTCTTTCCCTTACCATTTTCCTTTGCTACTTAGTTAAAAATCCTAATCATCTCTTGAATGTTTTCTCCCTTTTCTTTAGCTCACCCTATATTTTTTCCCAGGATAGACTCTTATAAAACTCATGTCATTGCACTGTTTTCTCCCTCCCTCCCTCCCTCCCTCTCTCCCTTCCTTCCTCTTTCCTTCCTTCCTTCAGAAATGAATGAGAGGGAGAGTGGGAGAGAGAATCTCAACCAGACTCCACGCCCAGCCCAGTATAGAGACTGACATGGGACTTGATCTCATGACCCTGAGATCATGACCTGAGCTGAAATCAAGAGCTGAGATGCTTAACTGACCAGCCACTCAGGTGTCCCTGTCATTGCACTTTAAAACCCTACGTTCCTATTACAACACACTTACTAGAGTTGATCTCCTTTCTCTGAGTTTTACCTTGTCAAATTCATTCTGTCCACATTGCTGCCAGGATTATTTTGCTAAAATAGAGTCCTTCCTCACCCCTCACCCCGCTTTTAAGTTTTCAGTGGTTACCCCATTGCTAAATTGCAAGTGTTTAATATAGCATACATTATTAAGTCATACTAATCTTTTCTCTTTATCATCTGCACAAAGTTAGGAAGCAGTCCACAAGACTACCCTCATTTCTGACATCAACTGCAGAGTTTAATAAGGACCCTAATGGGAAAACAGCAAACAGTTCAGCCCATCGATATGATTTGTTATTACCATCTCCAATTTAGAGCCTTCTAAACAGGGTGCTGTCTGTTCACCTTGGAACTGTTATCTATAAACCAGTTTGCGTCCTCTCTCTTTTAAATTTAATTAAATTTATTAGTTTATTCAGTTTTGAAGTATAGTTGACAGCCAAGCAGCTGTTTTTTTGGTTCTCAGAGACCTGATCATAGGGCACTACCACCCTTATGAATCTAGGATTCAGCAGCTCCTTGAGTGGTTTTAAAGTCATCATTAGGGGAAAAGAGGCTATTTGCTCATAAGTACAATAAATAACTCTTAGCATCCTGCTGGTCATACTCCTGAACAAACCCATTTCTGTTTTATACAGAATTCTTCTGGGCACTGCCTTCCTTCCTTCCTTCCTTCCATTTATTTATTTATTTGTTTATTTATTTATTTGAGAGAGAGAGAGAGAGAGAGGGAAAGAGAGCATAAGCAGGGCAAGCAGCAGAGGGAGAGGGGAGGCAGACTTCCCTCCTAGCAGGGAGCCAGACGCAGGCTTGATCCCAGGACACTGTTATCATGACCTGAGCTGAAGGCAAACACTTAACTGACTGAGCCACCCAGGAGTCCTAGGCACTGCCTTACTTACTAGAATGTTTCTCTGTTGCCCAAGACATTGTGTGTGATTCATATTGCAGAATTATATGGTGTCCTTCAGTCATAGAGTCAGGCTCAATGCCTAACCACAAGTTGGTAATTTTCTCTCAAGTGGCATGTATTTTAACATGGTATCCAGAAATTTTCTGGTCCAAAATCCCAATTGTTGCTTCTTAGTGGCACTCACTGGCTTTTGCCAAAAGCCCTAGTCCACATAAATATGTGTTGCTGACAGTCCCTAAATCACGTCCAACTGTGTATGGTAGGGGCCCAGGAGCTTGGGGAGATAGATTACTTTTTGCAGTTAAGACATGCCCTACCTTTGTTCAGGATCTCATTCAAATACAGCCTTCTTTTGGATAGTTGTGTTAATTGGTGCTGTTCATATTACCAGATGTGGAATATGTGTCCTTTAGAATTCAAATATATACCACCAAACATTGGGCTTCTTGTTTAGTTTTAGGGATCGGTGGCAAAAACAATTTATTTTTCTTTTTTTATTTTATTTTATTTTATTTTATTTTATTTTATTTTATTTTATTTTATTTTATTTTTTTTAAAGATTTTATTTATTTATTTGGCAGAGAGAGAGAGTGAGAGATCACAAGTAGGCAGAGAGGCAGGCAGAGAGAGAGGGGGAAGCAGGCTCCCTGCTGAGCAGAGAGCCCGATGTGGGGCTCAATCCCAGGACCCTGAGATCATGACCTGAGCTGAAGGCAGAGGCTTTAACCCACTGAGCCACCCAGGCGCCCCACAGTTTATTTTTCTTTACCTGTGGGATGTCAAGGTTTTCACCTGACTAGGTTATTCCTAAAAATCTTACCAGTTTGGGGAGGTCCTTGGACCTGGTGGATTTATTAACAGCTTCTTTTGGTCATAAATGTCCTTCTTGCATTTAAGTCAGTTGTACCTTTATCTTTAGTTTGTGGTATTGTCATGGTATCATCAAGATGGTGTATCCCTTCTATCCGCCTTATACCAGTAAGCTGGTGAATTTAAGTAACCTTTTGGCAATATAGTAAACTTAAATTGGGGTCTTCCCATGTGAAGGAAAATTCCTGTTGGCTTTTTTTGGGGGGAATCAAGGTGGAAGAAAAAAAACCAAAGCATTTGCAGGATCATTTACTGAGTATCATTCTCTTTTAGCCTGCTATCTATTTTTTTCTACTATGGAAATCCTATAAGGGACTGCTGATGTTCAAGCTTTATAGTCTACTGTTAGGCTTGATGAGCCATCCACTTTTTTCACAGGCTACATATACATTGTTATTGTTCAGAGAATTCATTGGTACCAGCACTCTGCCTTATTATAATTTGTCATTAGAGTGGTAATCTGCCACCAGCTATCATACACTGTCTTGAATTTTTGTGGGCTCCGACACTTTCAGTGGTTTGCCTTGATCCTGTTAACTATTGCTTCTCCTCCCAGTCTAACTGTAGCTCCCCATTAGGACTTCCAACAGATTTTAGAATTATACTGCATTGGGCTCTCATGTTAAAGAGTGCCAGAAATTTCTCTAATCCACTCCCTGGCTATTTTACCCACACAAATGCGTACTACCTTGGTTCTTCAGTTGGGGTTGAACCAGAAGACGTTTGCCTCTCCTTTAGTCTTCAATTTGATTAATTTATAGGACAGTCACCCCTGGTAATTCCAGGTCTGGTTTTTCACTCTCTTCTTTGTCCTCTGGCTTTTAAAAATTTCTCTAGGGGCGCCTGGGTGGCTCAGTCGTTAAGCGTCTGCCTTCTGCTCAGGTCATGATCCCAGAGTCCTGGGATTGAGCCTCGCATCGGGCTCCTCCTCGGCAGGAAGCCTCCTTCTCCCACTACCATTCCCTCTGCTTGTGTTCCCTCTCTTGCTGTGTTTCTCTGTCAAATAAATAAAATCTTAAAAAAAATAAAAATTTCTCTAAAATGGGGGTAAATACGGTAGAGTTGTTTAGGGCCCTTTAATGTTGGGGAGCAGTAGTAACTCTGATTGGTCCACCTGACCACCTCTAGTAATGATACATTAAGATCTTTGTTTCAGCCTCATCAATATCTGCTTTATTCATCTCATTTTTTAATAACCATCTGAAGATTTCTGTCCTGCTCTGTGAAATTCCTTGACTCCCCCCCCCTTTGTTTTTTCCTATTTTCTCAAGAATCTCTCTAATTTTCTTAGCATCTGTAAGGCGCATATTGGGAATCTGAGAAAATAGATCTGATAGGCTTTTTCAGGTTGTTACTAAATACTGCAGCAGTAAGGTTGTATGGCGTACCCATGTAAAAGAATCTCTCTTAATCACAGTATTTACTATAACCTCAGTGTGAGGCATACTCAGTAGATGAATATTCTATTTTTCATAATGCCAATCCAACATGACTTGCATCAGAAATGTGTGGGGAACCTCCACATTTATAAGAGGACAGTCCTTTTCCTATATTTCAGGGTCAACAAATTTTATGGGATCATTTATCTAGTCTATTGGGTTAGCTATGCCCTTGAATGACCTGTGTGTCTGAATTATGTATAGCCATCTTTGGTTGTTCACTAGTGAGTTGTATGTCCTGCATCAGCTCAGACTTTGCTCTCTTCTATTTTGTTTGCACCATTCAGAACCAATGATGCTGCTTCTAGATAATCACTCTCACAATATTTTAGATAGGTTTCTCTTCCAGAAACATTGATCTACAAAATGAGACTCCTTTGCACTGTACTCTATAATTTTACTAGTTTCTTGATTTTGTCTTTTCCTCGGCTGGACTACATTCTGTTACCAGAGGTCATTGAGGCACTCTCTGTTTTCCTAGAGTATTTTTTCCCTTTGGAGTCACCCTGAGGCCTAGCAGTGGCTATAGTTCAGACTAGCCGAACCCTAAGCTCTGCCCAGTGTCAGTATCTGTCCCAACACACTGTTCATTTTAGCTGCTGCAGAATTAATAACCAAAGGATTGTATGACTAACTTGATTCTTACTGGTTTGCATTTCCGTTTTTATCCAGGGAGTCAGCTCCTAAGGAGTTGGGAGTTTATTTAGAAACTCCTAAGGAGTTTCTAAATTCCACTGATAACTTAGTTCTAATAACTTTAGCTGTAGTTTCACACCATGAATGACTAGGTAGTCATCTAGGAATCAAAGGTTCATAAACCCCTGTTTTCGCATCCCTCCTCTTCCCAAACCTCATGTTTCAGTGAGTCAGGATTATTCTAGGGACTCCCATTTCTTATACCAACTATGAAGTTAGAGAACAATGCACAAGTGCCCCGTCACTTTTGACACCCAAGTGCAGAATTTGAGAAGCCCCCAAACCACCCCCCCCTTTTTTTTGAGAGAGAGAGAGAGAGAGAGCGAGCGAGCATCCGCCAGTGTATGCATGCACAGGGGTAGGGACAAAGGAGAGAGAGAGATAATCCCAAGCAGGCTCCACACACAGCACAGAGCCCAATGCAGCAGGGCTCTATCTCACAACCCTGAGATAATGACCTTAGTTGAAATCAAGAGTTGGTGTTACAACAGGTGTCCCCCAAACCACTCTTCTGACACCTTTTGTAAGTTGAGGATTTCCTGAGGCTACTGTCAGGTTCAGTAATTTGGTGGAATTGTTACTTTGCTAGAACTCACTGGAAGTTATACTGAAAGGATAGTGAAGGGATACAGATTAAAATCATTCAAGGGAAAGATGTATGGTGCAGAGTCGAGGAGTGTTTCAAGTGTGGAGGTTCCAGTTGTCTTCTCAGTGGAATCTTGGACATAATTAACTCTTCCCAACAATGATGTTTGACAGTATGCATGGAATATTGCTAATGAAGGGGGCTCATCTGACCCTGTGTGTCTAGAATTATAAAATTATAAAATTTATGATATAGGTTTGTAAAATTTATAAAAATTGGAGCTTTGTCATGTAAAATATGTTTCACTGTCATTGTGACTGACCTGTCTGTAGCCTTTCCTGATGTTGAGCTAATTACTGGGTGACCTAAAGCTCCCATTATAAACCATAGCTTTAGCATGTAGGCCAAGGTGCCAGGTAAACAAAGTACTTTTATCAGGCAGTACATTTCAGTACTCCTAATAACTGAGACAAAAGCCAGACCCCTATTTGTTAAGGTTAACTCATTATTACACAGTTTGTTAACTCCTGCGTGTGCTCTTTTTTTTTTTTTAAAGATTTTATTTATTTGACAGAGAGAAACACAGCGAGAGAGGGAACACAAGCAGAGGTAATGGTAGCGGGAGAAGCAGGCTTCGTGCCGAGCAGGGAGCCTGATGCGGGGCTCGATCCCAGGACCCATGATCCCAGGATCATGACCTGAGCCAAAGGCAGATGCATAACAGTCGGACTGAACCACCCAGGAGCCCCTCCTGCTTGTGCTCTTACAGTAGCAAATCCCGTTTTAAACTCTCTGCCTTTACAAATGCTATTTCTTATAAAACACATTCCTTATCTGTCCAAAATATTTATCCTTAAAACCAGTTCACTTTTGGGGTGTCATCTTCACCAACACTTTTTGCTTCATCTTTCCCACTCGTTTTCCCCACCTGGACTTTAAGGTCTTTTATGACTGGTTCTTCAGGGGTCTCAGTTTCTTGTATGCTTATTGATCAAGGCAGGTTTCCTGTCTCTTCTTGAGTCAGTTATGTGATTGCAATAATTTCTAGTTTCTTAGAAAATTACTTATTCATTAGAAATTTTAAAAACATTCACTTAGAATTAAATAGCATTAAGATTCTACAAAAATCTGTGGTTATATCTCTTGTTTATAATGTTGTATAGCTGACTTTATTTCCTTTTTCCTTATTAGCCTGGCCATAGGTTTGAGTCTTTTATTGATTATTTGGGTGATACAGTTCTTAAAGTCACTTATTCCGTTCTTTAAAAGTGTTCTAATTCTCACAGTTCTCTTATATCTTTATTTTTTTTTTTTAAAGATTTTATTTATTTATTTGACAGAGATCACAAGTAGGCAGAGAGGCAGGCAGAGAGAGAGGGGGAAGCAGGCTCCCTGCTGAGCAGAGAGCCCGATGCAGGGCTCGATCCCAGGATCCTGAGATCATGACCCGAGCCGAAGGCAGAGGCTTTAACTCACTGAGCCACCCAGGTGCCCCTATTCTTTATTCTTTCCTTAGTTCAATTTTGTTGTACTTTTCTTAGATTCTTATGTTGAATCTTTAGTTTTTCAAAAAGATTTAGTTGACCCATACAGTCCATAATTGTAGTTTTGGGTCCTCCCCACCCCTTTTAAAGATAATTGCTTCAAATTAAAGTGATAAAGATGAACTCTGATGTTTGTGTGCCTGTGTACCTTTTTTTAAAAATATTTATTAATTTATTAATTAATTTATTTTTTAGATTATTTATTTATTTGGCAAAGGGAGAGATCACAAGTAGGCAGAGAGAGGGGAGGAAGCAGTCTCCCTGCTGAGCAGAGAGCCCGATGTGGGGCTCGATCCCAGGACCCTGAGACCATGACCTGAGCTGAAGGCATAGGCTTTAACCCACTGAGCCACCCAGACGCCCCAAGATTTATTTATTTTCGAGAGAGTGAATGTGCACTTGAGTGCACATTGAGGGGATGGTCAGAGGGAGAGAATCCCAAGCAGACTCCCTGCTGGACATGGAGCCTCACGTGGGGCTCAGTCTCATAATACTGAGATCATGACCTGAACCAAAACAAGTGGGGTGCTTAACCGACTGAGCCACCCAGGCACCCGTGTGTGTGTGTGTGTGTGTGTGTGTTTTTAGACAGTAGAAGAGAGCATTGCACACAAGTATAGGGGAGGGGGCAGAAAGAGAAAGAGAATCTTAAGCAGCCTTCACGCTCAGTGTGGAGCCCAGTGTGGAGCTCAGTCTCATGATCCTGAGATCATGACCTGAGTCAAAAATCAAGAGTTGGACGCTTAACTACTGAGCCACCAAGTACCTCTGTGCATCTTTTAAATGCAGAAAATGTGGTACCGACTTTAGAAGCTGACTGTAGGGATTGAATGAGAATTTTACCTGTCAAGTGGTTTGCACAGTAAGTACTCAATATCAGTTTAGCTATTATTAGCTATTATTACTAACATTGTGACCAATACATTTTCTTTTTTCTCTATTTTTAAAAACATTTTATTGAAGTCTTTGTTGTTTATGTCTTTATTTTTTATGGCCTTGGAAGTTGTTCTCAAAAAGGAAAACAGCCATAGGATTTTATGAAATTTTGTACAGTTTTGAACATTACATGGTTTCTAGCTCTACCATGGGGTTATCCCATCTCCCTCTGCAATTCTTTTCACAATAAATGAAAAAATAAGTATAGACTTAAAAAAATCAAAATGAGAGAAGAGACACCAATGGATATTTCAGTGAATTTTTCAAAAGCTGGGAAATGGATTGAGTATATGGAGGATCTAATGATAATTGACTTAACAGAGTTGAATGAACTATAACCCAAGGGCAGGCAAAGGAGATATATAAAGGAAGCTGTGTAATTTAATTCCTAGAAACTTATTATGGATCAGAATTTAGAGATGATAGGTATCATAGAATTTGGGCTTACCGTCTTTGGCAATATTAGGTCTAGATGGAGAGTGGGGATGAGATACATGGCCGACATCGGGGAGGCTAAGTATTTCCTGACTTGCTTCCAGATTGCCAGTAGTGACTTTTTTTTTTTTTTTAATTATTCCTTGCTATCCTCCTCTCTGGAATTACAGAGGCCTTTTCACTCTCTGGAGAAAGTGATCAGAAGAGACCTCTAAATGTTGGCATTTGGAGTTCATTTCTAATTAAGAAGATTGCCTTAAGTGAAGCTTATCAGTTCATAGTTCTCACACATGACTCTAAGCAGTTTGTTTTTCTTTTTTTAAGTGTATTTCAATGTGAATGGATGAAAGGATCATCTGACATTTGAATAGAGCCACCCTCATGTGCCATATCCCATTCATTGTGAGCTATGTTGAGAATTCTTAACTCTTCTCTCTTGTCTGCTTCACATGTAGAGACTGGAAAAGCTAAATATTTCTTTTCTCAGCATTCCTGGCATTTGGGTAGCTCTGATCCCCAGTTTATGCCTATAAAATACAAGTGGAATTCTGCTTAGTTTGTGATTTTTAAAAGGGACAAATGTTGCTGGTGTCAGCTTTTTTCCAGCTTTTTCCTTCCTTGAATTAGGATGTGATGCCTGGTACTATGACAACATTATCTGCTCATGAAGGTAAAGCCAAGATCATCTCAGAGATTGTTGCTTTGATGTTGTTCAGCTAACATCATTAGCTACATCTGGTCTTGTTATATATGTCTTTATTAGTCACTACAGCTGTACACATTTTTGATTGACACAGCCACCCGCATGAAAGAGACCAAAACACTGACTAAAAGGGCTGTGAAGGGCATAATATGGGAACAAAAGGAAATGTAAAATCAAACAAAATTTGGACATCCTTAAAAATATTACAAGCTATTGATCACAAAATAAGGATAGAATCTTTGAAAAAGAAATCATTCAAAGAAGAAAGAGCTCTTAGAAGCATGATAGCTGAAATAAAAAATTAATAGGTTTTGTAGATAAATTCTAGTTAGTCTCCTAGATAAATTCTAGTTAGAAAATAGAGCAAAGAGAAAAGACAGATAAGAAAATTACAAGATACCAACAGCCAGCAATACAAATTATAGAAAAAGAAATTATCAAATAAGTAATACAAGGGGGGCCTGGGTGGCTCAGTTGGTTAAGCAACTGCCTTTGGCCCAGGTCATGATCCTGGAGTTTCGGGATCGAGTCCCGCATCGGGCTCCCAGCTCCACGGGGAGTCTGCTTCTCCCTCTGATCTTCGCTGCTCTCATCCTCTCACTTTCTCTCTCTCAAATAAATAAATAAAATCTTTAAAAAAAAAAAAATAAGTAATACAAGAAACTCTCCTAAGAACCTAGAGTTGCCAGTCTGGAATGACCTATTTAGTGCCCAGTACGTCGATTGTTTAAAAAAAAAAAAAAAAAAAAGGACTCACAAAAAAGTATATCTCACCATAAAATGATCGTATGCTATGGATTAAAATGAAGATTAGCGAAGTTTCCAAAGTAGGTGACATGTAATGAAATGGAAATCTAAATAGGATCCTTGAAAATAACAATACCAGGAGACAGAAGATTCTGGAACAGTGATTTAAGAAGTTTGGAGCCGAGAGGGAAAGATTTTCAATAGATTTCTATAGCTAATAGCTAGATTTCCATAGCTAAATAGTTACTATTTTTTCAAGATTTTTTTATTTTTAAGTAATCTACCCCAACATAGGGCTCAAATTCACAACCCCGAGATCAAGAATCACTCCACTGTCTGAGCCAGGCTGGTACCCCTTCTATAGCTAAATTATTAATGTGAGAGTGAGATGTAGACATTTTTCAGCATGCGGGGACTCAGAAACTGCCTCCCATCCACCTCTTTCTGGAACACTGTTAGAGAATGTGATCCTCGAAAATGTCAGTCAACCAGAAAGTAAATGGTGAATTGGGAATGTCATTCTGGGTGACAACTATACCATAGCTAGTTTAACTGAAGCATTAAGACTGAGGATATCTCGGGCACCTGGGTGGCTCAGTCGTTAAGCGTCTGCCTTCGGCTCAGGTCATGATCCCAGGGTCCCGGGATCGAGCCCCACATCGATCCCTACATCGGGCTCTTTGCTCAGCAGGGAGCCTGCTTCTCCCGATATCATTCCCTCTGCTTGTGTTCCCTCTCTCGCTGTGTTTCTCGCTGTCAAATAAATAAAATCTTTAAAAAAAAAAAAAAGACTGAGGATATCTCAGTCTTAAAATTTGAAAAAAATTTGAAAATGGAACCACTTCTAATATATTGGACATTGTTAGGTCATTTGAAAAATAATATTGACAAATTTTTGACATATCTGGTGGAACATGAGATTCATTAGGAATTGGGAAATTGAAAATTATACGGAGGAGAACAGAGTGCATTCATTATTCCAAAAAAAAATTCTACAAAAAAAGAAATTATTCTTTTATATTCCTTCGCTTATCACTGGACAGTATTTACATAGTCATTTATTCAACAAGTAATTGCATGCCTACTGAGTGCTGTTGAGCAAATTAAACTCATTGTCCACAAGGACCCAATTTTTCCTATACATTTGGAGTAGTGAGTTTGTTTTTCCTGAAATGAGGGTCATGGGTAAACTTGCAGATTTTTTTGTGTATGTGTGAGTAAAGTGATAGAAGTTTATTAAATGAAGATACAGAAAAAGCTCTCAGGAGTGAGAAGGGTCCTGCAGATTCTAAGACCACACAATTCTGACCCTTCTTTCCTTTTGTGGGGTGAAGATGTGTTTGACTTGATAGAATTTCTTCTCCATTAACAGATTATAAGAGGAAGCCCCAGACCCCACCATTTGCACCTCTCTATCAGTATTTGTTTTAAATTTACTAGGACTAACATTACCATGTTCTTTATCCCCATTAGTCACTTAAGAAAAGCCCTGCTTTCCCAGGTTTCCCTTCGTCTGCCATAATTTAATTCCCATAAGGCTGTGCATATGCCAGGTATGTCTCCCTGCCACTGTGTTCTCTGGGATTCATGGTTTGTCATCAGCAGGATCTCTTTATTCTCAATCTCTTTTTGAATCCTTTTCTGTGCCTTCCTGCTGTAGTGGAACCAGAGCTTGAGAACACTGCTTCCCCTGAAGCCCTCTTAACTAGCGGCTATTTTTTTTCTTTGATATTTCATGTATCACTGGACCTTGAGGGATATAGCTCTTCTCTTTGCTATTTTTAGACCATTCTTCCTCATACCTTCCTAAAAATCTCTATAAATTTTAATCTTATGTCATCATTCCTATTCCGCATAGGAATGGTGCTGTCATATAAAAACCCATGGTTCATTTGACTTCATCCCTTAAACAGTTTCTAACTCAGAGGTTATCTGTATAGATACTACTGTTGTCTTAATTCCTGACAGTTTTAATATACACAGATTTGACCCTTCAGATACTCTATTTTTTGTGTTCTTTGAACTCCTAAAATTTGTGTTCTTTACATTGCCAGTCACATCCATGATTGTATGCTAGACCTTGGCATTTCCAATAATTATATTAAATTTCATGTGTTCTCTGTGGCTGCATCTCTTATCATTCTGTCTCATTCTGCTTATTATCAGACTTCAGTTTTTCACCACTCAGTGACTTTTATTTTAATCTATTAATAGTACTATTTTTTTCACTTTACCTCATTCCTTTATGTTCTCACTTAACGCTTTTCCAGTTTAATTTCAGGCTAGTCATTTTCACTCCCGCCCTTGACTCCTGTATCCCACTTGGTTGAGGTCTCTAGGTAAAACTACAGTCTTGATTAAACTTCCCTTCTATCATGCTTTGCTTATGCAGCTGAACATCACAGGAGGAAAAAAACCCATGACACCAACTGGTCTTATTCTCAGATCATGACCGTTTACCTCAAATAGAGTCTTTTCACAAGTAGGCAGAGAGGCAGGCAGAGAGAGAGGGGGAAGCAGGCTCCCCAATGAGCAGAGAGCCTGATGCAGGGCTCGATCCAAGGACCCTGAGATCATGACCTGAGCCGAAGGCAGAGGCTTTAACCCACTGAGCCACCCAGGTGCCCCTCAAATAGAGTCTTAATGTTACCTGGCGGTCATACTATATACTAACACTGTTTTCTGTCAACATTTCATCGTCTGTCATCATTCCTAGATATTGGCACTGCTTCCTGCTTCATTGAGAAAACTGAAACAATACAAAGAGAGCTTCTCCAGACTTCGTCTACCACATCTTGTCTTCGAAGCAGTTGCACCCACATTTTTCATTTCTCTGTTATCTTAGTTGAATTTTCTTCCTCTATGAAGCTGGTTTCTCTCCTTGTACACTTAGATTCCATCTCATCTCATACAGCCGGGGAAATTGCTTCAGCAGTTTGGCTTTCTCTGCTGATGTCAGGTTTTCACTCTAGCAGTATTCCCCTCAGTATTTTAATATTCTGCTATTTTTTTCTTCCATCTTTAAAAAAATGAAAGAAAATGTAAAACTTTAATGCACTTTCCCTGTGGGGAGCTCTCCCCGTTCCTCTTTGCAGCACAATATTTTGAAAGGATTGCTTATAATCATGGTCTTCTAATTTCTTCTGTCCCATTCTCTCTGTCAACATTTTACCAACATTTTTCTTTTCAAGGTCACCAGTAGCTATTGCATTACTAAATCTAGAGGTCATTACTTGGTCATCATCTTAATACTTAGAACATCTGCAACATTTGACATAGTTGATCATTCCCTCAATACATGTTATTTACTTGGCTACCAAGAGACCACATGCTTTTAGTTTTCCTCCTACCACACTGATTACTTCTCAGTTTCATTTGCTCATTTTCTTTCATCTCTTAATGTTGGATGTGCCAGGCATTACTTCATTATCTGCAGCTACAGATTTATGGCTTTAAATACCATCCATATGCTGATGATGTCCAAATTTCTATTTCTAGCTCAGTATTCTCTCCTGAACTTTCAGATTTGTCTATTCTATAAACTGTAACATCTCTTCTTGAGTGTCGGCTTTCTCAAATATAATATATCCAAAATAGAACTGATCACTTACTCCAAATCTTTTCCACTGGCAGCCTTGCCCTATCTCAGTTTGTGGCAGTTGCATTTTTCCATTGCATAAGCCAGAAATCTTGGCACTATCCTTGATTCCACTGTTTTCTTATACCCGAACTCAAACTTATCAGAACATCTTTTTGGCTCCCTCTTCAAAATTTATCCCTGAATCTCAAAATTTCTTACTATCTCATTCCTCTTAGCTCCATTTCTACTAGGCTGGTCTCAGACACAATGATTTCTGGCCTGGATGACTACAGTTGTCTCCTCGGTCATCCTCGTGCTTGTAACATTGCCCTCCTTCAGTTTATTCTTATCTACTAGAATAGTCTCATGTCACACTCACTCTGCTCAAAACCTCGCAGTGGCTCTCTGCCTTTGTTAGAGTAAAAGTCAGATTCCTTATAGTGGCCTGTATGTTTATGTTTCATCTACTACTGCTTTCCCCACTCAGTTTGACTTCTGTTGTTTCTAAAACATGGCAGAGATCCTGCTGCCTCCCTGTTTTCTCTACTTGGGACACTGTTGGTCTACTTGTTTGCATAGTGAACTTCCATTTATCCATCAGATCTGCTTAAATGTATCTGTCAGTGAGATTTACTCTGATCACTGTATTTAAAATTGCAATTTGTCCCTTTACTCCAATCCTCCTTATCCTATTTTAGTTTTGTTTTTTTTATATTGCACTTACCACTTTCTAAACATGTTCTGTAATTTACAACTTATTTTTTGTGCTCTTATTAGAATATAAGCTTCATGAAGATAAGCGTTTGTTTTATTCACTGTGTCCCAAGAGCCTAGAATGGTATTCGACACATGTTTAGACATTTCATCTATTCAACAAATGCTTATTAATTTAGATAAAGGAAAAAAAAGAGGTGATAGACCTGCTTACATATAGGAGTTGTCAGTTATATCTGTGTATTTTCATAGAAGTCAGTTTTTAATTGTATAAATAGTTGAGGGCTGCTTGTTCTGCTTAATTGGAGGCCCATATTCTTTTTTCTTTTTTATATTTAAGTAATTTCTATACCCAATGTGGGGTTTGAACTCAAAACTTTGAGATCAAGAGTCATATGCTCGTCCTCCTGAGCCTTTCTCCTGTGCCCCATGGAGGTCCTAGCTTTTTAAAATTTTATTTATTTATTTATTTATTTATTTATTTAAAAAAAAAAAGATTTTATTTATTTATTTGACAGAGATTACAAGCAGGCTGAGAGAGAGGGGGAAGCAGACTTCTTGCTGAGCAATGAGCCGGATGCGGGGCTCGATCCTAGGACCCTGAGATCATGACCTGAGCCAAAGGCAGAGGCTTTAACCCACTGAGCCACCCAGGCGCCTCTCTAACTTTTAAAAATTAGAATATTTAATCCCACTTGTTTGTTTGTTTATAGATTTTATTTATTTGACAGCGAACACAAGCAGGGGTAGCCTCAGAGGGAGAGGGAGAAGTAGATTCCCCACTGAGCAGGGATCCAATGTGGGGCTTGATCCCAGGACCCTGGGATCATGAACTAAGCTGAAGGTGCTTAACTGACTGAGCCACCCAGGCACCCTAATCCCATTACATTTAATGTAATTATTGATATGGGGCACCTGCATGGCCTGCTTCCCTCTCTCTCTGCCTGCCTCTCTGCCTACTTATCATCTCTCTTATTCTGGAAAAAAAAAATATATATATATCTATATATATAGATATATAGATATATATATGTAATTATTGATATGGTTTAAGTTTACCATTTAGTTTTGTTTTTATTTTTCTTTTCTATGTATTTTATTCCTGCCATGTTTCAACTTAATAAAACTGTTTTAGAATTTGATTTTTACATCTACTTTTAGCTTTTTAAGCTCATTCTATTTTTTTGAAAAAGATTTTGAGAGAGAGCATGAGTGAGCATGAGTGGGAGTGTAGGGGAAAGGGAGAAGC
Source organism: Procyon lotor (assembly GCA_028646535.1). Classification (NCBI taxonomy): domain Eukaryota; kingdom Metazoa; phylum Chordata; class Mammalia; order Carnivora; family Procyonidae; genus Procyon; species Procyon lotor. Next base: position 84,062,282 of record CM053606.1, on the reverse strand, counting down.
AGACTCCTCACTGAGCAGGGAGCCTGACAGGGGGCTCAGTCCCAGGACTCCGGAGATCATGACCTGAGCTGAAGGCAGATGGCCAGCCACCTGAGCCATCCAGACACCCCAATTCTATTATTTTTAATGATTGCTGTAGGACTAATGATACGCAGTTTAACTTAAGGCCTTCTTAAAGCAGTGTACTATTTCCTACTTTATGAATACAATAACCTTACAAAAGGATAATTCAGTTTATCAAATCCTCATTCCTTTATACTAATGCCATAGAATTTATTCATACATGCCTTATAAATCTTACCTTACAATGCCTTCTTTAAAAAAATAGCTGTCTTTGGGGCATCTGGGTGTCTTGGTTCAGGTCATGATCTCAGGGTTGTGAGATCAGCCCCACATTGGGCTCTGTGCTGAGTGTGGAGCCTGCTTCGGATTCTCTCTCCCTCTCATTCAGGCAGCAATCCCCCCCCTGTGTATGCACACTCTCTAAATCCAAAAAAACCCTGAAAAAAACAAAACAAAAAAAGCTGTCTTTTAAGGAAATTATGAGAAGGAAAAATAAAATCCTAGGTTTTTAAAATATGTTTCCATTTATTGCCATTTCTGTTTCTCTTTATATCTTCCTGTTTATATGAGTTACCATCTTTTATTATTTTCACTTGTCCTGAAGAATATCCTTCAGCATTTCTTGTTTGACAGGTCTGCTGCAGTTAATATTCTCAGCTTATATTCATCAGAAAATTCTCAGTTTAGAAAGATGTTTGCACTAGTTATAGAATTCTGGATTGACAGTTTTTTCTTTCAATATTTTATAGCTGTATTACCTTGTATTCTGGCATCTCCTTTGTTTTTATTTTATTTTATTAAGATTTTATTTATTTGACAGAGATCACAAGTAGGCAGAGAAGCAGGCGGGGGGTCTATGGGAAGCAGGCGCCCCACTAAGCAGAGAGCCTGATGCGGGGCTTGATCCCAGGACCCTGAGATTATGACCTGAGCCAAATGCAGAGGCTTTAACTCACTGAACCACCCAGGCGCCCCCTATCCATTGTTTTATTGACAATAATGGGTAGTTTCTACTTTTGGCTACTTAAAGTAAGATTTCTTCACATCTCCAGGGATACAGTAATTTTTGAAAAATTACTACTGTTATTCATGTTTTTTATTTTAAGTAGGCTCGACACCTAAGATGGGGCTTGAACACACAACCCCAAGATAAAGAGTCAAATGCTCTACCACCTGACTAAGCCAGCCAGCCAGGCACCCCATTTGGATAGGAATTCTTTGGTTTTATTTATTTTTTAGCTATAAACTCAGGTTTTCTATATCTTCTTGTACATTTTTCTGTAAGTTTGTCCATTTAATCTAGATTCTCAAATTTCTTTTTTTTTTTTAAAGATTTTATTTATTTGACAGAGAGAAATACAGTGAGAGAGGGAACACAAGCAAAGGGACTGGTAGCGGGAGAAGCAGGCTTCCTGCCGAGCAGGGAGCCCGATGTGGGGCTCGATCCCAGGACCATGGGATCATGACCTGAGCCGAAGGCAGACGCTTAACGACTGAGCCACCCAGGCGCCCCTAGATTCTCAAATTTCTTAATATAAGGTTTCATTAATGTCTTTTTAATGTCTTCAGAGCTGTAGTGATGGTGACCTCTTTTTAATCCCTGATACTAGTTATTTGTGCCTATGTTTTTCTTGATCAGTCTTTTCTAGATTTGTCAGTATTAGTCTTTTCAAAAAAACAACTTTTGGGGGGTGCCTGGGTGGCTCAGTCGGTTAAGCCTCTGCCTTCGGCCTGGGTCGTGGTCTCAGGGTCCTGGGATCGAGCCCCACATCGGGCTCTCTGCTCAGCGGGAGCCTGCTTCCCTCTTTCTCTCTGCCTGCCTCTCTGCCTACTTGTGATCTCTCTCTGTCAAATAAATAGATAAAACCTTTTAAAAAAACAAAAAACAAAACAAAAAAAAAACAACTTTTGGGTTGTTGATCTCCACTAAATTGTATTTTTTTCCCCACATTATTTTGTGTTTTCATCTTAATTCCTTCACTTTCTTTACTATATATATATATACATATGTATATATACGTGTGTGTGTGTGTGTATAAAAGAGGTTGAGTGTGCACGAACAGGGAGGGGGCAAGGGGTAGGGGAGAGGAAGAGAGAATCTTAAGCAGGTTCCACGCTCAGCCCACTGGAAGCTGACCCAGGGCTCAGTCTCATGACCTGAACCAAAATCAAGAGGCAGACACTTAACCCACAGAACCACCTATGTGTTCCATCTGTTCTTTCATTGGTCTGTAATAAATTGTATCTTTTTTTTCCTTCTAGCTACTTTTAAGGTTTTATCTTTTTTTAATTTTTATTTTTTTGTCTTTAAGTGATTTGGAAACAATATGCCTTAGAGTAATTTTCTTAATGTTTCTTGTGCTTGGAGGATTTTGAAATTTTTAGATCTGTAGGGTTATATTTTTCATCAGATTTGGAAAAGTGCTCCATTATTACTATTTTCTCCAATATTTTTTTTTCCTCTTCTACCTTCCCATTTGGGGAAGCCAGTTATACATGTATTAGTGTTATTACAGTTGCCCCCAAACTCACTATTCTTCTGTCTTTCCACTGTGTTGCCCGCATACCCCCAACCCCCATTTTTTTTTCCTGTTTGATTTTGGATGGGATTAACAGATTAGACATTATAGTGTCAAATATCACCAGACATTTGACACTATATTTGGTGAATTTGAATACAGCATTAGAAAGTAATAGCCTATTGTACTGCTTAAGGCATACGTATTTGAAATATCAGCTGATGTCACTGTGTGCCCTTTGAGATTTAAAGTTGGCTTTTATTCCCTATTTTGTTTATGTGAGAATCCTTATGTCTTTTCCAAGCTTTCTTGAAATATCTGCCCTTTTAGGTTCTCATTGTTTCTCAGAGTTGCTGATCTCTGCAACTCCTCCTGAGCTCTTAGGGCTTATTATCATTTCATACAGAGCTTTAAATAAGGAACATAGCCTCATTTTTAAATTTTTTTAAAAGCATTAGGTCTTTGTGCACGGTAGGCTTTTTGTTGTCTAAAGTTTGAAGCTTTCCATCGTCATAATGCAAATCATTTAAAATTACTGCAAAAAATAGCAGTGACAATTTTAAGCCCTCACTGTGCTTCAGTAAGCAGAGTACTATGCCTATTAAGTGCTTTTTGTGTTTTGACCAATTTAACGCTTGGAACAGGTCCTGTAAAATAAATATTATGTATTTCTCTGAAGAACTAACACACAGGGTTATCCAAATTATCCAGCTGTTACTCTGAAGAAGTAATAGTATGTACATTAGTACGTTTTTCTAAAGATTAAATGGAAGAATCCATGTAAGATACTTAGCACAGCATCTGAAAACATAGTTCTCAAAACAGCTGTTGCTGTCTATAGATTGATAAATGCTTAGAAAGAATATGTTTAGGATTTTTTAAAGTAACCTTGAGGATAGAGCAGGAGGGGCTATCAACAAAATTGGCTATAAATAGATACTTTTGAAAATGGATGTTAGGTTCAGTGAAACTAAAATTTTATGTAATTTTTTTTTTTTTAAGGTTTTATTTATTTGACAGAGATCACAAGTATGCAGAGAGGCGGGCAGAGAGAGAGGGAGAAGCAGGCTCCCCGCTGAGCAGAGAGCCCAATGCAGGGCTCGATCCCAGGACCCTGAGATCATGACCTGAGGTGAAGGCAGAGGCTTTAGCCACCCAGGCGCCCATATTTTATGTAATTCTTAAAGTGGAGTACTGAATTAAAAAAGAAACTGAGGGGTGCCTAGGTGGCTCAGTCATTTGAGTCCCCGACTCTCGGTTTTAGCTCAGGTCATTATCATGGGGTTGTGAGATCAAGCCCCGAAGTTGGCTCCGTACCTAACAGGGAGTCTGCTTGAAATTCTCTCCCTCTCCCTGTCCCCCCACTCACACATGTGCACACACACCCCCTCTAAAAAGAAATATATCTTTTAAAAAAAAGATACTGAGGGGCACCTGGGTGGCTCAGTGGTTAAGCCTCTGCCTTAAGCTCGGGTCATGATCTCGGGATCCTGGGATCGAGCCCCACATGGGGCTTTCTGCTCAGTGGGGAGCCTGCTTCCCTCTCTCTCTCTTCCTGCCTCTCTGCCTACTTATGATCTCTCTCAAATAAATAAATAAAATAAAAAAAAAAACAAAAAACGATACTGAGTCAGAATTGTTACATACTAGCTAAAAAATGTTTCCCTAGATATTCAATTTGGTTATAAACTAAGATCATATATTTTCCTAGAAGTGCCAGAATAAAATCTTATCAACTGTTAAATGCTGACAGTTACTAAATAATACTGTAATTACTTGGCAAACTAGAGTAGCATCCCTGTACAGCTCAGGGCCTAGTAAGGCTAAATGAGTTTTCAAAAGTTATAGTTTGAAGTTATAAGATAATTGATGCTCAGTCTTTTTTTTTTTAAAAGCCATTATTCATATCCCAGTATTCTGAGAACCATGTTTTCAACAATTTCTTAGCAAACTATATTAAATAATAATTTGTTTCTCAATAATATAAAATACATATATTCATGATGATTATTTCTGTTCAAAACTACATAACCAGTGGTATACATATTATACTGAGTTTCTGTGATTCTAATCAGAAGCACAGGAAGTCTTACCTAGCCTGCCTGTCCTAACTGAATCATGGGCATTTGTAAGTTTTACCTGCACGTTTTGAAATACTGAATATAACTCACTGTAAGTAGAAGCCCAGGTTAACAATCACTTCTACTTCATATGCAAGATCAACCGCTAAGAAAAGGCTTTTGTGTGTTTACATATTAATCAAAATTGTATTTTTTAAAAAGATTTATTTATTTTGGAGAGGCATAGAGAAAGAGGAGGGGGCACCGAAGGAAAAGGAGAGAGAAATTCTCAGGCAGACTCCCCACTGAGTGCAGAACCATCATGACCTGAGCTAGAGTTGGGATGCTTAACCGACTGAGCTACCCAGGTACCTGCAATTGAAATTACACTTAATCCACTTATTGGTTATTCTTTTTTCTCCCCATTTTTGAAGTATTTCAACTATTATTTTGATTTGCTAGAAAAAGAAAATGCAACATTAGTTATTCTGTTAGGTAGGAGAATCAGAAGTAGCTTGTAGCCAAAATTACTTCCATATTGCTTTTTTATTGATCAAGATCTAGTTAGTATTTTTCTTCTAATAATATAATTGAAATTAATCAAGTGAACAGAGACAAATCTGATTATCATTTTTCATTCAATTTCTCAATGGCTCACTATTATTTATTATCTGAATGCAACTTAAGCAAACTGTGCAAGTTAGCATCTTATATTTCTCTACTTTTCTCAATTTGCTCTCTTTTCCTTAGCCTTGAAAATGACTTCTTCAGAACTATGTACTAATACACATTCAGATTTTTTTTTCCCACGGTGGGAGGGCTTACCTTCCTTCCAAGTTATCTCAAGTACTCTTGCTCATCCTTAAACATACAGCTCAGATGTCAACTCCTGTCTAAGGGGAGGAAAGAGCACATACTTAGATGTAGGTATATTATAGTTTGTTTGCTTACTACTTGTTCACATGAATCAACAAGATATTTCTAGAAACAGGATTCTGAAACATTTATTTTGAGGTGAGAAGAGAAATAAATTTGTTTTTTGTTTTTTTTTGAAGATTTTATTTATTTATTTGACACAGAGAGAGATCACAAGCAGGGAGAGAGGGGGAAGCAGGCTCCCTGCTGAGCAGAGAGCCCAATGCGGGGCTTGATCCCAGGACCCTGAGATCATGACCTGAGCCGAAGGCAGAGGCTTTAACCCACTGAGCCACCCAGGTGCCCCAGAAGAGAAATAAATTTGTACAGGATTAAATTTTATGAATTAAATTTTTGTGAATTATGATACTAGCTGCTTTCTACCAAGTGCCTTTCGGTTTACTGACATAATCACTCTGTGTCAAAAGATCTTTCTTTATCTCAATTTAAAACTCATTGAGTCATAAAAGTTACCATGGTAACCTCATATTCCTACTTCATTTGTACAAATTTAACAAAGTAAAATTTTATTTTGAATATACAGAGATTGTGGTATATGGAGTAAATCAAATGTTCTTCAATGAAAGAATGAAATGAGGGTCGCCTAGGTGGCTCAGTGGGTTAAAGCCTTGTCTTCAGCTCAGGTCATGATCTCAGGGTCTTGGGATCGAGCCCCGCATCGGGCTCTCTGCTCAGCAGGGAGCCTGCTTCCCTCTCTCTCTCTGCCTGCCTCTCTGCCTACTTGGGATCTCTCTCTGTCAAATGAATAAATAAAATCTTAAAAAAAAAAAAATGAAATGAAACTATCTTTGAGTTACCTATCTGTCTAACATTAGATTGTCTTAATTAATTTTGATAGTTTTAATTTAAAATTAAAATACCCACATCTTCTTTTGCTGTTGAATATCTTACATAAATTATAAAGTGTAATTAGACTTTACAGACAGGATATGGGTTTTGTTTTGTTTTCTTGTTTTATTTTGCTTTCAAAATGAATTCTTAAAAATCACAAAGTGGTCAATTTTATTATGTATGTTTTATTACAATAAGAAAAGTTCTTTAAAAAATTTTTAAAAGCAATGAACAAAATAAAAACCTCACTTGCTAAATATTCTCTATTACATCAGTCCTCATATTGCTGTACATTTTGCCTTCTACTGCCCTCCATTTTTCCTTTACGCCTTGAACCCAAGCACTAAGCAAACTTTGTGAGTCCTTCACTAAAGACAAAGACATTTAGATGCTCATAGTCTTCCTCTTAATCTCAATTCCTGCCTTTAGTGATTTCAGTATCCACATAGACAGTCGTAACTTTGTCAATATCTTGAACTCATTTCCAGTGACCTTCTCTTGACGGTGTCTTAGCTAGGCATTTAATTTTTAGGTCATACCATAGACCTTATTTTAACTGGAGCCTGTAAACTCCCAAATCACCATAGGTGCTGATCTCTCTGACAAGAGTCCATTGTTCAAGCTTGTTTGTGCAGCTGTGCCCGCTAGTGTTATATTCTGATACCTTATCTGAGCTACTGTCATAGAGTTCTAGCTGGTCATCCTGTTCTCTCTTCTTCAGATTTATCTTTTATATTTCTGTCTGATAATTTTCCTGGAACATAAATCTGATTATTATATCTTGGTTAGAATTTTTCAAGGGTTTTCCGTTACTGAGAAGATAAAATCCAAACATGAGTATGGTATACCCAGCCCTTCATAGCCTGATTCTGGATTTTATTAACTATTACCTCATATTCTGACCTTTGCCTGACTTTTTTTGGCTAAATTGAAGTCTTTGTAGTTCCCTAAATATGCCTCTGTATTTAGCATATGATAATACTATTCCCACTTCACTGTGAAGCTTTCCTTGGTATTAAGGCTGTGTTCTTGTTGAGACTCTCTATATCTCCATTATAGTTTTTGTCACAGTATGGTATCTTTTCATATGTTTACCTATTTATTATAAGAATATGAACAATAATGGATTTTTTTACTCATGTCCCTAGCATACAGAAGAACCCTAGAAATATTTGTTGACTTAATGAACAGTTGACTCAAAGGAAATAAAACTAGGAAAGAAAACCATTCTTCCTTCCTAGTAGCCAAAGAACTGTAGTCTTTACTATTAAGTATAAATTCTCACACAATAAATATATGGTATATATGGAGACTTTAGGAAATAATAAAGAAAGACACCACTCATGTTGACAGAGATACACTAAAAGTAGTGTCAGTGATTTTTAATTGGTTCAACTCTTTTGGAAAAATTTGTCTCTATAGTATGGAGAGTTGAAAAATGGTTTCAAGTGGTAATTGTAAGGACGAGATAAAAGTCAGATGTAAAATTGCACATATATTATATATACTTGTATTTTAAAATATATAATAAAGGAGTGCCTGGGTGCCTCAGTGGGTTAAGCCTCTGCCTTCAGCTCAGGTCATGGTCTAGGGTCCTGGGATTGAGGGAGCCTGCTTCTCCCTCTCTCTCTGCCTGCCTCTCTGCCTACTTGTGATCTGTCTCTCTTTCTGTCAAATAAATAAATAAAATCTTAAAAAAAAATACATAATAAAACTAAGGAACATATATTACAGTAGTAGTAGTGGTTTTATGATGTTAAAACTATGGGTAGTTTCCCTACTTTTGAAAGTATTTTCTCTACTGTTATATTTTATGATTTAAAATGTATATAACTTATTCCAATATTTGGATTTTTAAAAAATGTAATTCTGAATCAAAATTCGAATGTAAGAGCACTTGAACAGTTCTTAAGTTAATTTTTTTTGCCTTACAAAATGGCTTCTCCGGCTCGGGTCAGAAGGGAGGGGATTTGTAGTTGAAAGTTGCTTTTGAGGTAAGGTATGTGAGGGCAGCATAGAATGTCAGTTGTTTCGATAAGGTTGTAAGTTTGAGTCATGTAGCAATTCATTTTAAGATTTTTAATAGTAAATTTTCTGTTCTAAATGTAGCTTTTGTTTCTGTTTTAAGATACCAGTTTTTGGAAGAAGCTTTTCAAAACCAGAAAGGTGCAATTGAGAATCTACTGGCTAAGCTTCTTGAGAAGAAGAATTATGTTCATTTTGCAGCTACTCAGGTGCAGAATAGGTAAGTGTGTTGCCTTAAAACCATAATTTCACTTTAAGAATTATTAAACACTGTAGGTCAGTTTACATATGTTTTCCTTCTATATTAAGCATATATAAGAAAACATGTTTTTGGAAGGGTAAATGATATAACTTTGAGTTTGGATTATAACATTTGTTAAGTAAGATTTAATTAACCAAAATTTTGAATACTCTTAAGATACATCTTTGACTTTATTATCAACAAAACTCTAGACTTTGTAAAGCCTTAAATTACTGTGGAAAAAACAATATATGGAGAGTTGAATTACAAATTTTAACTATGTGAGAGACATTATAGAGGACAGAGTACGAAGAATGGTAGGTAAATTTACCTTCCCATCTGTAAAACACGAATTAAAAATACTACTTCTCTTAGTAGTAGTATTATAAGATGAATGTATAGCAGTTTGTGGCACATTGTAAGCCTTCAGATTTTAACTATTGGTATTATTTTTATCAATAATACATCTGTATTTAAAAATTTTATTCATGTTCATTTCTAAATGAACTATATTTATTGATAAGTCAAGTTGGAGTAAGTTCCATATATGAGTACATTAACAAGGTGAGGACTCTGTGTAGAAAGAAGCTGGCATAATCAAACTCTGTATATTCCTGAAGGTATAAATAGGGTTAATAAGTATTTATTTTTCAGTTTCACAAATATTGAGACTTTTAGGTACTTCTAGAATATTTAAGTTAATTCATGATAATTAACATGATTAGAAATGACAATACTCAAAAGTATTAAATGAATGAATAGTACGTTACATATTAGACTATAAGTTGGTAGAACTTTAATCTTAAGAAGAGATACCAAAAGAAAATAAAAGCTGCTCTGAGGGTGTAGATGTAGCAATGCAGTTGACCCTTGAACAACATGGATTTGAACTGTGAGGGTCCACTTACGCATTTTTTCCCCCAATAAATATAACATTTTCTATTCTCTAGCTAACTTGATTGTAAGAATATAATATGTAATACATATAACATATATAAAACGTGTTAATCGGCTCTTTATGTTAGCAGTAAGGCTTCTGGTCAGTCGGCTATTAGCTAAAGTTTTGGGGTGTCAAAAGGTAATATGTGGATTTTTTACAGCCTAGGGGTAGATGCTTCTAACCCCCACTTTGCTCAAGGGTCAACTGTATATACCTACACTAATATATTACATACACTATTCATGGATGGTTGTTATGAAAATGTCAGGATGTTTTAGTGATACTGCTATGTTGTGGGTGATACTGGAGAGGGTGGTAGCTGTCTTCTCATAAATAACAGATGAATGTCCTTTTCAGAGAAAGGATAGTGAATTGATTCATAAGGCAGTCTCATATTTTGTACAGATGTTTTGTAAATATTTTGTATGTGTGTTTCTCAATATGTGTAGAGAAGTAGAACAAGTTTATGTGTTATAAAATTGCAGAGGGTTGGGGAGACTAATGATTTCATCTCCAGAAAGATTTTTTTTAAAGTATTGAAATCTCCGGTAATACTTCCCTTTAGACAAATTCTTTAATGACCTATCTCCATTTTTTTAATGTACATTGATTTATTTCTTCACAATTGAACACACATAGACATGTTTGAATCTAATGAGGATCTGACTATGGCTAACGGTTCTCTGCTTTGAGCGTGCTTAATGATTTTCGTCTTTGTCTGAATCATTTTAAGTTGGAATCCTACATTATCAATAGTAATTAGCACTCTTAATTATTTTTAAAGACATCTTCCACTTACTTTAATAAGATAAGGACAGAATTGAATAAAATTTTCAAATAATTGCCCAAACAAGCACTAATGTATAGACAAAGGGAAAATTACATTGTGATTACTTAGACTATATTAAAGTTACTCAAATTTGAATTGGGTAAATAAAAGACATTTTAGAGGTTGAAAGTATGGGAAATAGTTTGTGAAGAAGTAGAATGTATAAAAGTTGAAGGCTACTTTCTTTGATTGTTTAACATTTTATGTATTTATGTTGGTGGGACCCCTCTTCCCCACTCCATGAAATAGGTATTAGCTATTTCATATCTGCAACCAAATCTTTCACTCCCAAAATGGGAGCTTATATTTATTCTATAACATCTGACAACACTTTTACAAAATGGATTGAAGTTGTTTTATACCCTTAATTCTGTACAGTAGGAAACTGTTTTGAGAAGAACCAATGGGGGGGTGGGTGGGTATCAGAACCCACATTTGAAGAGTTTAAGTTGTAGGAGTAAATAAATGCTTCTAAACTTAATTCCTATTATTCCAACAGATAATTACTGTTTGCAACATTGTTCTTTTGCACATTGTTCTTAAAAAATGTTTAGTAGATTCAAATTGCCAGATTGACACTAGACAGCAATTGTTGATGTCAGATGTTTATATATCACATTCTTGTCATAGGAACTAAAGGAGATTGCCATCTAGACTAATAAACTGACCTTTATGAACTTAATTTAAAATTACTAAATATTCCATTCTTTGTATAAATAACTTGTTTGGACAACTCAACAAATTGAGTGCTTAGGTCTACTGAAACATAAGTTGTACATTTTGACAAAGGTTTAATTTTAATTACTCGCTTTAAGTGCCCAGTTGGATGAATTTCTGTAACAGTTGATGATTCAGAGACATAGGATAAGTTGATAACCTAATGATGCATTTCTCTTATTCAGGATAAAAGAAGTAAATGAGACTAACAAACGAGTAGAACAGGAAATTAAAGTGGCCATTTTCACCCTTATCAATGAAATTAATAAGAAAGGAAAATCTCTCTTACAGCAGCTAGAGGTACGGTTCAAAGCCAAAATAAAACAAAAACTGCTTCTCTTGCTCTTTAGCTGTTTTTAATGTTTATTGAAACCTCTTTTAGAGTGGTTGGGGGGGGCATGGAAGTAAAGAAAGTTAAAAACATTTTTTTAAATTTCATTTTCTATTGGAAAATAGAGCTTTATTGAGTTAGTTAATTTGCAGCCCAATTTACTAATACCAATTTTAGCTGCATAAATTAGGAGGTAGTATTGTCCTCTTAGGAATGAAAGAATTATTACTAAAATGTTATATAAACAAAGACAAAGCCAACTTGCCTACATCCTCCCCATTCCCCAAGATAGGGCCTCAATTTAACTTTTACGTGTGAATGTATATCCTTTGTGCTCATTTTGGAGTTTACAAACTTTAAACGTGCTGATAATTTTGTGGTATTTCTTTTCTGTTGCATACTTTGAGATTAATATGTAGATATAAATTTTTAGGTAAGAATCCAATTTGTGAAATCCAAATTAAGTTTTAAACAAAGAGTCTCCTCTACTGACCAGAGTTCATTAGTTTTCAAAATTTGGTGCTCTTTAGTAGGCTTATGTGATACAGGGTTGTGTTTTCTGCACCATTAAATGGTAGCAATTTAAGTATTTGGTTTTTTGACCTTCATTACTATTAACCTCAAATTTTCCAGTTTTTTTTCTGTTTCATTCCTTCATAGAACATTGTAGAAATATTAGATGCATAGTTAACATACAAATGAAATCATAATTTTGTCTCCTGAAATACATCTTTTTATTGAGACACAGTTGTGAGATTAAAAGTACTCTCACACATACTGTTAAAGATGGAGGTCTCTTTCCTGTTGTACATCCAGCTGATGCATTTAACTCTAGTAGGTTTTTGTTTTCAGAAGGACTGTGTGAATGGAGAGCATTGAGCAGCAACTCTTTTTGATAACCTTTTAAGTTACTGCAAGTACATTTTAACTAAATGTAGGTCTAAAATAATGTTCTTAAACTGCTTCAAGAGTTTTTGAGTGAAAAGATGCCTCTTAATACTAAAATATGAAAAAATACCAAGTGATAAATCTGCCACATACTCCTAATATGATGAATTTAAACAATAGAGGTTTTCCTAAGCGTTGTAAAAGGGATGATTTCCAGGAAGTTGTGAATGAAGCTTCTATCAGTTAAATACTTTGTCCCTATTTTACATTACAAAATGAGCAACTTGTTTTCTTAGGGGAAAAAATTGTCCAGTAAATCAACTTGAGGCATTAAGAAAATGGCTAAGTACCAAGTAGATAGGTTTGGCATGACAAATGTCAAAGTGTATATAGAGCATCACCTATTGCTTCAAGGAGTTTTAGTTCCCAGATAGTTTGATTTTCCTTTGCAGCATTTTCTTCCAAATTGGTCCTTCAACTCTTACTGACTTTCTTGTTCTTTTACGAACTTTTGTCATTTTGAAAGTTTCCCTAACTCTGCTCTTAGAACTTTGGAATTGCTTTTCTCATTTTGTCTTAAGTTTTTGAATGAAGAGATTTTAACTCCAGCCTCATGATGCACCAGTAGGTGGCACTGGCAACACAAAACTTTATTTGGTCTGAAAAGTAGAGTTGGGTGTATTGTATTTCTAAAGGTCTGCTCATTATGGCGTAGATTCTGTGTATTGGATCAGCCTAATAGATACTGTTTTTAATAAGGACATTTTTATCTTCTGAAGGAAAAGAGACATCAACTAACAATATCTATATATGGAATGTCCCTTGTTAGCTTAGAGAACTTAAGTTTTAGTTCTGCTTTTGTTGGTGAATTTTCTTTTGATCAGAGACTCATTAAATAATGAGGTGCTTGTCAACTTCTCCTAATTTTAAAAAATAATGTAGGTATTGTATTCATTTGCAATAAATATTGTGAGTTGAATTTTTCATCCCGAATTTTTCATTGATTTCTTATTCTGTTTCAGAACGTTACAAAAGAAAGACAGATGAAGTTACTGCAGCAGCAGAATGACATCACGGGCCTTTCCCGGCAGGTGAAGCATGTTATGAACTTTACAAACTGGGCAATTGCGAGTGGCAGCAGCACAGCACTACTGTACAGCAAGCGACTGGTGAGACACATAGTATAGTACATTTGTGGTCTTTAAGTTGACTTTATTAAGGTACTTACCTTCAGGGAACTGCACTTGTATGAAGTATAGATTTTGTATTTTTGCAAGCGTAACCGCCATCATGTTAAGATGTGGAAAAATTCCGTCACCCACAAAAGTTTTCTTGTTCCCCTCTACTCCTGACCCTAGGCAACCATTAGTCTGATTTTTTTTTTATTTTCTAGAATTGCATACGAATGGAATCATACAGTATTTACTGTCCTAAAGATACCTAGTATCATAATGTAGTTTATCACCAGAAATGTCAGAAGTTCAAGCATGTGCATTTGATTGCTTATATAGATGGCCTTTTAAACACATACTGTCTCATCTGAGATTGACATTATGGGGCTACATGAGCTTTTTATGTCTTTATCATGTATGTTTTCGCAAGTGATACTTATAATTTTGAAGACTAATGTGAATTTTTTCCCTTTAAGATTACTTTCCAATTGCGCCATATTTTGAAAGCACGGTGTGATCCTGTGCCTGCTGCTAATGGAGCAATTCGTTTTCATTGTGATCCCACCTTCTGGGCAAAGAATGTAGTCAATTTAGGTGAGAAATAATTAGTTTTATGAATGTAACTGGGAACAGTGAATCAGGAGGAGAAAACATCTAAACCAAATTTTAGATACTTAAAGCTTCACTCTAATATGTAAATTTCTTGGAAAATAGGTTCCTCATCGGAAATACATGAGCTGTGTTCATGACATCTATAAGGACATTGAAAATCTCCTATGTGTAGATTTTAATAATGTGAATCATTGCTAACTTTTCCTCCACGTCTTTTAAAATCGGTAATGACTATTTCATGTCAAAAACTTAGCAAATGGGGCTTCATTCTCTGGAAGAATTTATTAGATGTTTGGTAGTTTGTATTATTAATTGTACCAAATTGTCCACTAGAGGAGGACTTCCAGGATGCTGATGTGTCTGAAAGTCATGTACTGAGGAATGTTTGAAAGATAAGAGTAGCTCTTTTCCACATGGAAGAGAAATGGACTTTACTCTTGTTGCTCCACAGTATGGACCTGCGGACCACAGGTGACGGTTACAGGGAGACAGACAAACAGCTCAGTGTACAACAAAGGCCAAACACTTCTCGACAGTTAGAATTGTCTACAGATTGAGCAAACTCACTTTCAAAATAGTCAGGTCCTCACCATTGGAAGTTGTAAAAGCAGAGGTGGATGAATTTCTGTAAAAAAGTAGTCTTTGTGTATATTAAAATTTGGGTATAGCCTTAGATCAGGCATTGGCAAACTATTTTTGTGTGGCATGGTAGCTAAGTTTGTTTTTTACATTTTAAGGGTTGTCAAAACAAATGAAAATAAAAGAACATATGATAGATCTTATATGGCCTGCAAGGCCTAAAATATCTGACCCATTAAAGGAAAGGTTTGCCAACTCTGCCTTGTATCAGACCTTCCTAAAACTTGTTTTCTATTCCAAGAAAACAGTGGGCTTTGTGAGAGGCAAGGAAAATTGTCATTTTTGAGGGACGTAAGTGGTTAAAACTTTCCACATTTCCGCAGTTTTGGAGCAGTGTCATACTCTGCCCTGCAGACTGTGGCAGTTCAAAGGCAGATGGCGTCAGCATTAGCAATCTTAGATATCTTTGAATCTGTGTGGGAGAATTGATTTTGACTGACTGGATGGGCCTCTTCTGCAAATATCTCTTTCAGATCTTTAATTTTCTGTGCATGTGTATAAATAAAGAATAAGGGCAGGTAATTTATTATTCTGAAGAATCAAAAGTCAGTTATTTGGCTTTGGATTATGTTTCTGATCTTCATTATCTTTAAATCTAGCTCCCATCTCTGCTGTACGGTCAGAAGCTTTGAGTGCTGATAGTTGTCAAAGGAAAGAGAAAAAGATAGTGAGTGACTAATCCACAAAGTAGTTGATTTAATCATTTATATGCAAATTATTCTCATTTTTTAAATCCTTCAGGTAATCTAGTAATAGAGAGTAAACCAGCTCCTGGTTATACTCCTAATGTTGTAGTTGGGCAAGTTCCTCCAGGGACAAACCACATTAGTAAAACCCCTGGACAGATTAACTTAGCACAGCTTCGACTCCAGCACATGCAACAGCAAGTATATGCACAGAAACATCAGCAGTTGCAACAGATGAGAATGCAGCAACCCCCTGCACCTGTATCAACAACAACAACAACAACACAGCAGCACCCTAGACAAGCAGCCCCACAGATGTTACAGCAACAGGTGAGTATTACTGCATCATGATATTATTGGCTAAAATTATGAAGGCTTCAAGATTACACTCTGTCCTGTAAGGATGAATTACACATTTTAGTGTTACTAACAGGGACAAAGCTCAAAGGTTAGAGTTTAAATATTTGCTCTGGGTTTGGCAGGGATTTGGGGAAGATGTGAGAAAATATATTAAATAAAATACTTAACCATGGAAAACGAAATTAACTCACTAGTACCATGGAGGAGCAAAAGATTTTATTCCTCCATACCAGATATCTTTTGTTTTTCACATGTGGTTCGGGGCCACAAGACCAGATAGTTTTTGCCTAGGATCTGGTAAGTTAGTAATTTAATTAATTAATTAACTAATTAATTAATTTAAGAAGGAGTTGGGGAAGAGGGAATCTGGAGCAGACTCCACATTGAATGTGGAGTCCCATACAGGGCTTGATTCCACGACCCTGAGATCACAACCTGACCTGAAATCAAGAGTCGGATGCTTAGCCGACTGAGCCACCCAGGTGCTCCAATCTGATAAGTTCATATCATTTCCATCCCTGTATCTCTCCTGATCTCCCCTTCCCCATCCAAATCAAAACTATTAATCCAGGGTTGGTTAGGTTAATGTTAATAGGCTTTAAATGCACACACACACACATATATACTGAGAGGAAGGGATTGGGGCTAGAGATGGGGAGAATGTGACTTATACTTTTTACTTTATGCCCTTCTGCCCTGACTGAATGATTTTTACCATAACATTTTATAACTGAAAGGTAGATTTATAAAAAACATTATTTCAAAAATGCAATTTCTGCCTTTTGTAGCCTCCGAGATTGATCAGTGTGCAAACAATGCAAAGAGGCAACATGAACTGTGGAGCTTTCCAAGCCCATCAGATGAGATTGGCTCAGAATGCGGCCCGAATACCAGGGATACCCAGGCACAGCGGCCCTCAGTATTCCATGATGCAGCCACACCTCCAAAGACAAGTATGCCTAGAGTTACATTTGTAAGAATCATACAATTTTAAAACTAAAAGACATCATTCTTCTTAATCAGATTGGGGGGCAGGGGCCTTGCCATGTAACCATTAAGACCTTTGAGAATTTGTTTAATGCTGTGTATCTTTTTGTCCCAGAAAAATACACATACACATAAATTCAATTTTAAGAGTTTCTTTAGTGGCATTCAACTCATTATATACTGTGGGTTAAGAACCTCTAATCTAGTCCAACCGATTCATTTTATAGAAGTAAAAAACAAAGGAGCTTGTTATTTATCCACAATCACAAGAGGTAATGGTAAAGTCAGGATTAGAACCTTAGTTTCCTGAAATTTTTCCTCTACTGTTTTATTTTATTTTATTTTTTTCTCCTCTGCTGTTTTTTTTTTTGTTTTGTTTTGTTTTTTTTTTTAAGATTTTTATTTATTTGACAGAGAGAAACACAGCGAGAGAGGGAACACAAGCAGAGGGAATGGTAGTGGGAGAAGCAGGCTTCCCGCCGAGCAAGGAGCCCGATGCGGGGCTCGATCCCAGGATTCTGGGATCATGACCCGGGCCGAAGGCAGATGCTTAACGACTGAGCCACCCAGGCGCCCCTCTCCTCTGCTGTTTTAATGCAGGGTTTGGAACCTAATCTATAAAAGGGACTTTGAAAACAATAGAGCTATGCTATATGGATTGATTGATTGATTGATTGATTGATTGATTCTCTTTGCTTATTTTTCTTTTAAGGGTATACATGTGTCTACTCTTAAAAATAAATATATTTAGAAACATGTTTTCTAACTTTTGCCTGAACAGCAGCTTATATTCAAATAGGAGTTAGGATTATAAAATCAGGCTAATTGTACATGTGATTTCTAGTTAGAATAAAGTTCATTTTATAATGTTATAGTGATATTTCTCAAAGCATGCTTTAATGACCATCAGAATGATGGGAGTCCTTGTCAGAAGTAGATTCTGAGCCATAGTTACTGAATCAGAATTTCTAGGGGCAGAATACTCAGAAATAATAAATTTTTACTTAACTCTCAAATTAATCTGCATACTAAAGTTGGATAAACAGTCTCAGAGCAGTGGTCTTTCAGTTTTTAGGCCCAAGTACCTCTGGAAAAACTTTTGAAAAATAAATAGTCCCTCACGTTTACAGTGACATTTTAAAAGTTCTATTATAAACTTAAGTTTAAATGGTTGCCAAGGATGTGTTTTCTGGCATATTATAAATATTGATGTTATAAGGTAAAACTCTTACATCATTCTTGTAAACAAATCTACTAGAATCCCAAATACCGTAGCAAGCTCTTTTTTGAAAGTCAAAATTTTATTGTCTTTTCTCCTTGGACTTGAATTGCTCTTCTACTTTCTCTACAGAATTTATCTTAATGTACTTATGTTTAATAGACTTATAGATTGATTAGTTGCAGTTTTCTGTGGGAAGAATGTCTCTCAATTTAAAAATTCTTAAATTTCAAGCAACAATAAGACAATATATTAAGCTTAAAAAGATTTTTTTCTGGACCAAATTTTCATTACAATAATTCCTATACAATTGTTTAAACAATGTAAACATATTTATGTTGTTTAAGACTATTTGGAAAAATAAAAGTAAAATTCTTTGAGGTATAAATTTTTTTTTTTTTTTTAAGATTTTATTTATTTGAGGGAGAAAGAGAGAGATCACAGGCAGAGAGGCAGGCAGGGGGGTGGGAAGCAGGCTCCCTGCTGAGCAGAGAGCCCGATGCAGGGCTTGATCCCAGGACCCTGAAATCATGACCTGAGCCGAAGGCAGAGGCTTTAACCCACTGAGCCATCCAGGCACCCCTAGGTATACATTTCTTTATGAGATAGATGTAGCCTTTTCCTCCTTCCTATTTACCTATCTAGCCCATCCCCCACCTGCCTCCCTCCAACCACCCTTAATTTGTTCTCTGTCTTTTTTTTTTTTTTTTTTTTTAAGATTTTATTTATTTATTTGGCAGAGAAAGAGAGATCACAAGTAGGCAGAGAGGCAGGCAGAGAGAGAAGGGGAATCAGGCTCCCTGCTGAGCAGAGAGTCTGATTCAGGGATCGATCCCAGGACACTGAGATCATGACCTGAGAGGCTTAACTCACTGAGCCACCCAGGCACCCCTGTTCTCTGTCTTTAAGAGTCTCTTATGGTTTGTTTCCCTCTCTCTTTTTTCTTTTCTTTTTTTCCCCCTTCCACATGTTCATCTGTTTTGTTTTTTAAATTCTACACGTGAGTGAAATCATATGGTATTTGTCTTTCTCTGACTGATTTCACTTAGGATAATATACTCTAGCTCTATCTACATTCTTGCAAATGGCAAGATTTAATTCTTTCTGATGGCTGAGTAATATTTGTGTGCTATATATCATACAACGGTGTTAAAACTGTGTTTGTATTATACATGTCACATCCATAGAACTTTTATCTCATAAGGAAGTTTGTACCTTTTCCCTTTGACCACCTTCAGTTCCCCTTTCTCCCATCCTCTGCCTCTGGAAATCACAAATCTGAATTGTTTTTCTATGCAATTGCTTTCAGATTCCACATATAAATGAGATCATACAATATTTGTCTTTCTGTGTCTTATTTCACTTACTTAGCATGATGCTTTCAAGGTCCATTCATGCTCATTTTTTATGGCTGAATAATATTCTGTATTCAAACACACCATATACATTTTGTACATGGACAGGCATTCACATACATACCACTCCTTCCTTGGCCATTCATCTGTGCTTGGACACAGGTTGCTTCTGTGTCTTGGTTATTGTTAAGATAGTGCTTACTTCTTTGTTTCTCGGTTACAGGTGTTAAACACTTATGTATCTTTCCTAAACTAAAAGTATTATGAAGGTATAGTTCATATTTGGATATCTTGGCAGATCATGTAATGATAACATCTTTTTTCCTAACAGCACTCAAACCCAGGGCATGCTGGACCCTTTCCTGTTGTGTCGGTGCACAATACCACAATCAATCCAACCAGCCCAACTACAGCTACGATGGCAAATGCAAATCGAGGTCCCACCAGCCCGTCTGTTACAGCAATAGAACTAATCCCCTCAGTTACCAATCCTGAAAACCTTCCATCACTGCCAGATATTCCACCCATACAGGTTTGTATCTAAGTTGAATGCGAGACTTAAAACCTTTTATTAGGGAATTGAGGGTAGATCTTTTCTCTTTTCTTTCCCTTTCCTTCTCTTCCCTTCCTTCTTCCCTTTCCTTCTCCCTTTCCTCCATCCTTTCCTCCTTTCCTTTCCCCTTTTGTTTTTCAGGAGAAGCGTGTTTTGAAATTTCCAAAGAGTAGAGTATAATATTTGATTTTTAAAAGTTATATGTGCTAAAACCAGCATGCCTCAGTATTTTAAAATTCTAAGATAACAGCTTTGCTAATCTTTTTTTTTTTTTTTAAGATTTTATTTATTTGACACACAGAGAGATCACAAGTAGGCAGAGAGGCAGGCAGAGAGAGAGGGGGAAGCAGGCTCCCTGCTGAACAGAGAGCCCGATGCAGGGCTCGATCCCAAGACCCTGAGATCATGACCTGAGCTGAAGGCAGGGGCTTTAACCACCGAGCCACCCAGGCGCCCCCAGCTTTGCTAATCTTTCTGCCACTTGCCAACAGACAAACCTTGCGTTAGACAAAATACTTGCGCTATAAGTTTGGATCCAGAGAGGACATGCAGGACCAAAATGTGGTCACATATTTGCTAATCTTTTGTTAGGTCCAAAAGGGATGATGTACCCCTTTGTGCAAACAGATTGGACTAAGAAAGGAAGAAGTTGGAAAGTCTAGAAATCAGGCACTTGGTGGAAGTGGTGCATAATGAGAGAGAAAGTGATGGTAAAAAGTAGACGATAAAAAAGGTGGAGGGCCTCTGAAGCTTCTGTCCCTTTCACCTGTAGCATTTTCCTGAAGAAAAAAATTGTGTAGTGCCTTCTGAAATTTCATGAATTCATTTGAATCAAAAGCATTTTATTTATTTATTTATTTATTTTTGAAGATTTTATTTATTTATTTGACAGAGACACAGAGAAGAAACACAGGCAGGATGAGTGGGAGAGGAAGCAAGCAGGGACTTCCCGCTGAGCAGGGAGCCAGATGCGGGGCTTGATCCCAGGACCCTGGGATCATAGCCTGAGCCGAAGGCAGCCACTTAACAACTAAGCCACCCAGGCACCCCTAAAAGCATTTTATTAAAAAATTTTGGGGGAAGGCGCCTGGATGGTCCAGTCAGTTAAGCATCTGACTCTTGATTTTGGCTCAGGTCATGAACTCACCGTCCTTTGTCAGGCTCTGTGCTGAGCGTGAAGCCTGGTTGGAACTCTGTCTCCCTCTGTCCCTCCTCTCTACATGCTCACTTGCTTGCTCTCAAATAAATAAGTAAATAATTTTTTTGATGCAGCATACAACTATTTTATACAAAAGTAATAGACAAAGTCAAACAGGCACTTACTAGGAGAAAAACTTGACTAGACGAAATTTTATCTTAAACACTTGGCTGGCTCCATCAGTGGAGATTGCAACTCTTGATCTTGGGGTTGGGAGTTCAAGCTCTACATTGGGTATAGCGGTTATTTAAAAAAAAAAAATCTTAAAAAAGCCACCTTATTGTAACTTAATTATAGTTGCATTGAACTGAGCTCTGTGGCTGAGAAGAATACAACTCATGCACAGTTATGGATGAATGATTTGTACATTTTTCAGGTATTCACTGAATACTACCTTACGTACACATATATAGTAAATTTGAGAAAGGTTTAACGATCTCCAGATATACTTCATTTTTGTTGATATTTCGAAAATCGTTATTTAAGAGAACCGTCTGTGATTCTGGCTTACGAATTGTGTAGTGAACCCAACCTAGGCTCTTTTGGACACCAGGTCTCTTCCACTCCCCTTCAGACATCCTGTGGGTTTTGGGTACTTGTTCGGAAAGTTCTCTGGGTAACATGACACGCCAGTACTCCTTGTGCTCGTCAAAATACTTGTTCAAGTTGATAGATCTGCTTATGGGCAGGGTGGGTGGAAGCACTGAGGCACTAGGAGTGGGCACAGGCACAGCAGACAGTTTGTCCACATCTCAGGCCCAGGCAATGACTTGACAAAAAGCATTTTGTTTATAAATTTAAATACGGCCTTTGAAGTTATACCGAGTCGTCCTCTCTCTCTCTTTTTTTTAAAGATTTTATTTATTTATTTGATAGAGAGGAGAGAGATCCCAAGTAGGCAGAGAGGCAGGCAGAGAGAGAAGGGGAAGCAGGCTCCCTACTGAGCAGAGAGCCCGATGCGGGTCTCGATCCCAGGACCCTGAGATCGTGACCTGAGCCGAAGGCAGAAGCTTTAACCCACTGAGCCACCCAGGCACCCCTTGAGTCATCCTCTTGCGTTGTATGAGTTACTCAGAGTCAAGGGTCACATGGGAGCAAGGAGCAGTGAAATTAATGAGACACTGGGGCCCTTGATTGCATTTTAATATTTTTATGTATTTAATGGGCTTTATAAGAGTTAGTTTTAAAGGATGGTTCTTTAACTTCAAAATTGTTTCAAAATCACTAACTCTTTATGAATTCTTTTGATCTTATTGCTTCCCTAATACTAGGAGAAATCTCTTTTGGCTGAGTGAATGGTAGTTGTATTGGTGCTGAGAGGACTGGACAATATAGAATGGGAAATTTTAGACTATATAAAAAGTGAAATTTCTTTTTTTAAGATTTATGTGTTTATTTGAGAGAGAGAGAGTGCATGCACGAGCAAGGGGAGGGGCAGGAGGAAAGAATCTCAAGCAGACTTCCTGCTGAGCATGGAACCTGAAGGAGGACTAGATCCCAGGACCCTGAGTCATGACCTGAGCTGAAGTCAAGAGTTAGATGCTTAACTGACTGAGCCACCCAGGTGCCCCTAAAAAGTAAAATTTCTAAGTTATAAGCTTTTATTTTTTAATTGTTTTAGTTATAAGCTTTTAGATTACAAAGCATTTTCACAGGCAGTAGATCAGTTTTTTTAATGCAAAACAATCTTGGGATAATGTGATACCCCTGTTTTATGGATGAGAGTAAGAAAGGTTACTGACTAGTCACCCACTACATGGAAAAGTGGGAATTCAAAGCTCAGACTCCTGATTTCAAGTCTGGTTTTCTCCCCACTGTCCATAGAGATAGTAGGGAGATAGTTTAGGGTTGCAGGCCTGGAAAGGTATAGTGTTGAGAGGTTTTAGGCAACAAGAGAGGTATGTATAGTGTTAAAAGAATCATTCACATTTTGCTAAACACTTAGTATATGCTAAAGTTCTTAGGGATTGAGAATAAGAAGATAAATAAAACTTGGTTCCAGGTCTTAAGAAACTTTCAAAAGGTAAAGAAGTTTGTTGATGTCTTATTTAACATAATTTGGCTATTTTTTTTTTTTTTTTTTTGGAGGCACCGCTGGGATAATTTGGCTATTTTTTTTAGCCAATTTTTTATTTAAAATTAACAAAATTTTAGGCTATTTTGACCTTGGTTTGGTGCTTTCTGACAGAGACCAGATGGAGGAAATATAGATGCTACACATCTTTTTTTTTTTTTTTTTAAGATTTTATTTATTTATTTGACACAGACAAGAGAGATTCCAAGTAGGCAGAGAGGCAGGCAGAGGGAGAGAGGGAAGCAGGCTCCCTGCTGAGCAGAGAGTCCGATGCAGGTCTCGATCCCAGGACCCTGAGATCATGACCTGAGCCCAAGGCAGAGGCTTTAACACTGAGCCACCCAGGTGCCCCTAGATGCTACACATCTTTGAAAAGCTGGGCATCATATCAGACTTTCCTTTTTATCACCTACTTTTAAAAATCGAGATATAATTCACATACTAGGAAGTCACATACTTAAAAATATACAATTCATTGGTTTTTAGTATATGCACAAGATTGTGAACCATTACCATTATTTCTAGAACATTTTTATTACCCCAAAAGACTATCCATTTCCCTCTTTCCCAATCCCTGGAAACCATTAATTTACTTTCTGTTTCTGTGGTTTTGCCTCTTCTAGACATTATGCATGAGTGGAATTATATATTATATGGCCTTTTGTGCCTGGCTTCTTGCACTTAGCAGTGTTTTGTAGGTCCATCCCTGTTGTAGCCTGCATCAGTGCTTAATTCCTTTTTATGGCTGAGTATTCCATAGTATGAATATACCACATTTGTTCATGGGCTCATCAGTTGTGGACATTTGGGTTTCCACTTTTTGGCTGGTAAGGAATAATGCTATGAACATATTTATACAAGTGTTTGTATGAACACAGGCTATTGATTCTCCATGGTAAATTTCTAGGAGTGGAATTACTGTGTCATTTATTATTTAAGTTTTTGAGGAACTGCCAAACTGTTTTCCACAGTGGATGCACCATTTTACATTCCCACCAACAGTACGTGAGGATTTCGGTTTCTACACATTCTTACCAACACCTGTTACTGTCCTCTATCTTTAAAAGTAGAGGTGGTTACCATGAAGCACAGCTCTAGTAAGAAGTAGTTAACCAAATGAACCAAGAACAGAAGGGGAAAGAAACCTATCCTCTCTTTAAGAATCACTTACTTTCTCTCCTATCCTGTAGTTTCCATGGTATAGTAAGAAGAAACCTGGTGGAGGCTACGTAGAAAGTAGACAAGGTAGCATTAACTATGTAATCCAAATCAGAAGTAAATTCAAAGGCAGTTTTGGATATTTGTTGATACGTCCTAATAGAGTAGTTATGACAGCCATCCAGTATGGATTAGAAGTTGATCTAAATAGAGTTCTCTCAACATAAATTACATTTTACTTTGCTGTACTGTCCATTTCCAGCATAGCGATAATGCATGTTTGTAATTTAGACCTTGAGGTGATAGATGACGAACCTGAAAAATTTTTTTTTTCTGAATACTTTTTTAATACATAAATGAATATTCGATTCTGTTCAGATTAGATTATAATTAACAGATGTAATGTTTGTTTTGTGGGGTTTTTTTTAAGATTTTATTGAGAGAAAGTGTTTGAATCGGTGGGGGGGGGAAGCGAGGGAAAGAGAGAGAAAATCTTAAGCAGACTCCACATTAAGCACAAAGCTGGATAGAGCTGGACACAGGACTCTGAGATCATGACCTGAGCCGAAATCAAGAGCTGGATGCTTAAATGACTGTTGGGACACAGGGGACTGTCGGACACCCAGGCGTCTCAATAGATATATGTTCTAATGATTTATTCTTTATAAAGTATTTTTAATATTTGGCATACTTAGTGACTGGTTTATCTGGGTATCATATTGGATATTATGAAGTTTTGCGAAAACTGTGTATTTCTGATATTCATATGTAAACTTAAATGTTATGAGATCCCCATTTCTGTACTGTGCTCTTAGTTCTAACTAAATGAATCAGTCTTTTCTCCCTATCTTTATCAGTCCGATAGGGGAAATGATATTCTTTGATTTCATTTCTTTTGATTACATTTCTTTTATTTATGTGCATGGTTGCCTTTTCTTAGGTTCACTTATGATTTGTATTTCTTCTGTGGATTGTCTTTTTCCTTTTAATTCATAGAAATTATTTATATAACACATGCGCAAACAACATTGATTTAGTCAATAAATGAATTAACGTTTTTCCAGTTAGACTTACAACTTTATTAATGCTGACTCTTCGTCCATGTCTAGTGAAACCTGGGGGTGAATGCCTCAGCTAGCTTTTCCTTATTGGAGGCTGTAGTGATATCATGGAGGCCCTGCTGTGTACTTCCATTTTGCCTCTTCCTAATCTGTCCATCCACTCATCTAGCCTTAGGCCTGTCTATCTGGCCAGAGATATAAATTGCAGGTAAAGTATAGGAGTGGGGGTAGAGGTTATAGGTAACCCGGGACTTTCATGTCTGTTTTGAATCATCCCCTCCTTTGTGTTCAGGTGTGACATGACATTGTCCAGCTTCCATCTGTGGCCCATATTAGGAGCTCCCCCTCTTTAGAAATCCTCCACTTGATTAGTTGCAGGTAGGAATTCTCCTATAGTTAGAGCTTACAAGGGAATTCTTGGCTGTGATCACCAGACAGGCACAACTCCTGATACCCCTTAATTGCCCACCAGTGAGCCCCACTGCCTGCTATCACCTTCAGCCCTTTATGTTTCTGACATGATTTTTTTTTAAGGGCTTTAATGAGAAAGGCCTATTTACTTTTCAGGAGAGTCCTCCCTTGCCTGTGATATGTTGTGACCTGCTTTATTTTGATCATTTTTCTTTTATCAATCCAGTTCTACCTTACTTTATTTCTATACTTTTCTTCAAAGTTTCTACTTTGATGACATCCTTTCCTATTTTTATAACCATGAAAGTCGGTACAATTTTGAGAGGAAAGGAGAGCAAGAAGTAAATGTATGTGTTCAGTTTTCTGTCTTGAATGAGAAGTAGATTTGCATAAAAGGTAATCTGCCTCTCATGGAAGAGAAGCTTGAAAGGGGCAAGTATGGGCACAAGTTAGACCAATAAGCAAGATTGGTATTGTTCAGGAATAGTTTGACAACCTCTTATGGAGTAGTATAAAAATTTTTTTAAGGTAATTTTCATAATTAAATCGTATTTACTGTTTCTTACATAAATGTTTCTTATTTCATCATTATAGTTCTTCGGTGTGGTTGGGAGGTCTTCAAGAGAGGAAATTGATGTTGATGTTTAGGTTGCCTGGTCCTCTGGCTTTAACCTGCTGCCTTGCCTATAAGTGAGAAAACGGCTCAGTTCTGTGGGCTGCCCTGTATAATACGGAGCATTATATCCCAGGCTGAGGGCTTTATTTTGCATTTAAAATCTTTTTAAAGCTTTAAAATTAGGCACTGATGTGATTAAATTTCTGTTAAGGTGGTGATTCTGGCAGGACTATGAATGTTGAAATAAAGGAAGACTAGATGGACAAGAATGCTGATAAATAGGGTTCTTCATCGACCTTGAGAAAAGGCAAAGGAGTCAGTGTGTGTCAAAGCTATTTTATTTTCATAGTAGAATATGAAGGATTTGGTGAATTGTTGGGTTTTGTCTTGAGCTGGCCCAGGTATTTGCTGAAAAATATTAATTATAGCTTTGTTCACAAAAACTTTAAAGTGTGTGGGTCCTCAGGAGAGGCTAAGGAAGCAACAATGAAGCCAAGTTTGATCAAATAATCCGTTTGTTAGTAACTGTGAACATAAGTGATTATACTAATGAAATTAATAACTTCTCTGCTTTAATCAAAGCAAATTTATCATTTCATTCTTTCTTTTTAGTTGGAAGATGCTGGTTCGAGTAGTTTAGATAATCTACTAAGTAGATACATCTCAGGCAGTCATCTACCCCCACAGCCTACAAGCACCATGAATCCCTCCCCAGGACCCTCTGCCCTGTCTCCAGGATCATCAGGTAAAGGCTTCAGAGGTGCTGCCTCATTTCTTTTGTTACAGCTGACCCTTGAACAACACGGCTTTGAACTGCACAGGTCCACATATATGTGGATTCTTTTTAGAGAGTGCAGTACTGTAAGTATATTTTCTCTTAGGATTTTTTTTTTTTTTAAAGATTTTTATCTATTTGACATAGAGAAACACAGCGAGAGAGGAAACACAAGCAGAGGGAATGGTAGCGGGAGAAGCAGGCTTCCTGCAGAGCAGAGAGCCTGATGCGGGGCTTGATCCCAGGACCGCGGGATCATGACCTGAGCCGAAGGCAGACGCTTAACGACTGAGCCACCCAGGCGCCCCTCTCTTAGGATTTTTAAATAATATTTTCTTTGGCTTACTTTAAGAATATCGAATATAATATACATACCATGCAAAATACGTATTAATTGTTTATAATTATCCTAAGGCTTCTCTTCAACAGTAGGCTTATTAGTAGTTAAGTTTTTAGGGAGTCAAAAGTTAAATGCAATTTTTGCACAACTGGGGGAGGCAGGTCAATGCCCCTAACTCTCACGTTGTTAAAGGTTTAACTCTATATGTATTAGATTCTCCAGTAAAACAGAACCAGTAGGAGAGGTGTGTGTGTACAGAGAGAGATTTTAAGAAATCGGCTTACATGATTGTTAGGACTGGCAAGCTATAGGGCAAGTTAAAAGGCTGGAGACCCGGGAGAAAGTAAATGTTACAGGCTTAAATCCGGAGGCAGATTCCTTCTTCTGGGAATCTCAGTCCTTTCTCTTAAGGTCATCACCTGATTGGGTGAGACCCACCCACACTAGAGCTTGATTGGCTTAGGCATAATCTCCTGATTAAAATGTTAATCACATCTAAAGATACCTTCACAGCAACATCTACACTGGTGTTTGGCCAAACAACCAGGTAGCTATATTCTAGCCAAATTGATATATAAAATTGACCCATCGTAGTATCAGATCATATTTTTTCCCCTGAATGCTCTTTCTCATTATATTTTCAAATACTGTTGGCAGTTTTCAGCTAACCGAAGTAATATATATCTGTAATAGACATTGTTCAGAGCTGTTAATTACCCCTCCCTCAACCCCTAGCTGTTTTCCCATTCTTTGCTAGATTTGTAGATGCATTTGCTTATATTTTAAGATACAGATGGTCAGTTGAAGAGTTCTTTCGTTTCATCCCATGTTTACAACTTGTAAGATACTGAAAAAATTAAAAAAAGAGTTGAGGAAAGACAAATAAATTTTCAAATTGCAATTTTAAAACAAAAGCTTAAATTTGCTGGAAACTATTAAAATTGTTTTTAATCAAGTCTATGAGATATTCATCTTTTCCAAAACCCGGTGGTTTTGTTGACCCTGTTATGAATGAATGATTAAAGCAACTCCGAACAGATTGACGGTGCAGAAGTGGTTATGGAGTTAATTTTTTGGTTTAAATTAAATGTTACTTATTTCTTACTGAAAATAGACCACCTTATTATTTCTTGAGTAAAAATAGTTCAAATTTAAATGTGAGTCTTTCATGAGATGCACCATTAGTATGATTTTTAGTTGTAGAATTTTTAAGGTTTGATATAATTAATCTACGACTTCTAAAAGAAAGAATAATTACTGGGAATCTAAGTAGGAGATTTACCAGATGGCTTGGGGCAAGATGGCAAATATCCTTCTCTTGACCTTGTAGTTTTCATTGATTGGTTAGTGTTGCTCTGAGGAGGATTCTGAGAATCCTGTCTGGGCTCAGCTGACAGAAACTGGTTGATGCCTGCCCTACCAACGGTTACACATGCCATCCCTGATTTTGACACTCAGGCTAGGTCTGATTTCCAAGAATTGATAAATTGCATCACAGTCATCTTTAATTCTGTAACTACTAGGTAGAATTCTGAATATTTTTATCTGCATTGATATTCATTCTGATGTATTATTTTCCAGGTTTATCCAATTCTCACACACCTGTGAGACCCCCTAGTACCTCTAGTACTGGCAGTCGAGGCAGGTGAGTGTTAACATTATTAGTAGTTTTTTTTCCCCATGAAGAAAAATTTTAAATATGTATTTAAAAAAGTAGAAAATTACATTGAACTCTTATAGTTACCACCCAGCTTCAACAATTACCAAGTTATAGCCAGTCTTACCTCTTCTGTGTTCCCATACATTCCTCCCTGGTCTGGATTATTTTGAAACATTGCCATCAACAGATATATTGAGGTCAAAATCAATTTATGTGTTGAAGAAGTATATTGTTTCTCATACAGAGTTTTCC
This sequence comes from Procyon lotor, assembly GCA_028646535.1. NCBI lineage: Eukaryota > Metazoa > Chordata > Mammalia > Carnivora > Procyonidae > Procyon > Procyon lotor. Next base: position 84,032,774 of record CM053606.1, on the reverse strand, counting down.
TCACCTTGTCATTTAAATACGTATGTGCTATTTTTTCCCTCTGTATTGATAATTTTGATCAGGAGGTTTGATCAGGGGAAAGGTGGGGCAGGAAGAATACTTCACTGATGATGGCACGTACTTCATCAGGGGCATATAACGTTTGGTGGTTTCTGTTTGTGACAGCCACCATTAATTGATCATTGCCTAGGTCTTTTTTTTTTTTTTTAACTAATTGAAAATAATGATATTTTAATTATTGTGTTATTTCTTTCTTTTTACTAGTTTAAAATATTTCTGTAAAGAGAAACTTTTCTGTCATCAACTGGTTATAGGACAGGCAGAAGAGATTCTTTCTCTTTATTTCTGTTTGCATAAGAGTGAGTTGATTCCCAGCACCTTCCAACAGTGACCAGTGAGGGTTTTTTTTTTATTACTTTCATAAACTCATATATTTAAACATTTTATTTGTTTCAAACTATTATAGATGTTATTTTTATTGATGGGTTATATTCTATCTTTGGCCTATCCGAGCTTTTTCAGTTTGGCTTCCTAGGCCTTTGGTATAATCCCAGTAGTTTTGAATGCTTCCTTATTTCCTGTTCTGAAATTATGTTCCAGGTTTGTCTTAACATATTTTCTGTCTCAGGCCTAGAGCCCACCATTTTTCTAAGAAATCCTGGTTGTGTTAGTGAGGAATTAGTGCTTGGAGACAGTCTTCTGAGCACTAGGGGCACTTGTTGCTGCTGAATTGTTTGTTATGCCTTTTTGGTGGACAAAGCTAAGAAATGGGATGGTGTGTGGAGTGTGCTAATGTAAAATAGAATGAATGTGTAAATGTTGTCTGATTTTTATACTTTAAATAACTTAGTGTGATGCAGGAAAGATTTAAGCTACATGAAATGGTTTTTTAAAATTTGTGTTTGCGTGCATTTTGTAGACTAGTGCTATTAAATACTTGCTTGACTTTTTTTATTAATTATACCTTGAATAAATAACCAGTACTTTGAGATGTACAAATTGAGTGAAAAATGTATTCATTCTCAGTAGCGGTACAGTCTTACCAGTCATTCACTTTTCTTGTCAGTGGTTTTGCTTTGTGGTCTAGATAGAACTGATTAGTCATATGCCTGTCCTCTTAGCCTATCATTTTGTTGATTCAAATAAGGATATTCAGGGTTGTTGACTACTTGTTATCTCTTCCCCCAATTTCCTGCCCTCAAAAGCTAAACTAGAGTTTACTTTGAGGAGGCTTCATGAACTACTATTATTAATGCTGTTTTCTTCTTTTGTTTGGGGGCAGAGAAGACTCGAAACTACTTTTATCAAGAAAAGCAATCACTAACATTCTATATTAACTAGTCTGGGAAAATGGTTATTTACTGGATTTCTTAAATGACTTAGTATAAGTGCCTCACGCCATAAAATATGTTTCTGAGTCTTTTAAAAGTTTGATCTACGTTTTTAAAGAATCTGAAGCTATGAGGTATCTTTATCTTCTATAAAGTTAGTTGTTTTTATTTTAATGAATACTATTTTTCAAAGCATTGGTTTTATGTATATTATACAAGCATGTGTGACTTTTTTACTGTTTTTTTATTAGCTGTGGGTCATCAGGAAGAACTGCTGAGAAGACAGGTCTTAGTTTCAAGTCTGATCAAGTGAAGGTCAAACAAGAACCTGGGACTGAAGATGAAATATGTGGCTTTTCGGGAGCTGTGAAACAAGAAAAGACAGAGGACGGCAGGAGGAGCGCCTGCATGGTAAGCTCCCGCTGGGGCCTGTCAGGAATCCAGGGAGGCCACTTCATGGATTCTTCCATCCCTGCATATTGGACTGAATAATGGTTCTACGGACACTTACTTCTTTTTGGATATTTATGCCTGGTATAATTAAAATATCTCTTTCTGTAATTCAAGTTTTCCGTCTAAGTGTCAGCTGTAATTTGTCACAAAAGGTTTAATTGTATTAAGGACTCGTTTGAAATGATCTTTTAGTTTGTTAATTGGTCAGTATTTTTGCCATGATTGTAAATTGGGTTCTATTTTGTTTTGACTTTATTAGTCATCTCAGCAGTCACATTGAGTCTCAGGCCGCAAAAGATCCTTGACTGTTTTCCTGGACTTGTGAGTTTAGGATTAGGACTGCTGACGTGAAAGAAGTTTAATGATCAAAGAGTTGTATGATGGGAAGATTGCCTTTGGCTTATGAATTATTAACCATTTAAGAGTTTTTCAGGTAGAACATTTTATGAAATTTATAATACAGAATGAAGGAAGGCCACCTCCTCTTCCTCCTCCTGTGCTGATTCCCCCCCCCCCCCGAGCAATACATTTTGATCTTGGTTTTTTTCTTCCTGCCCAGGCTTGGGTGTCATTTTCTACATGATTGGCATATAGACATTTCAACTTGGAGTATTAGCATATTTAACGCAGTATATGTACATTTGATTGCAAAGGGATTTAGCCTTGTGTTTGGAATAGTGTCACATCATCCAGTATCCGATTTGGAAAGTGCCCCCAGAAAACTGGGTGCAAAAGGGTAGTGAAAGATTTCTTTACCATTGTCATAATCTTCTTACTTGAGTAAAGTGATAAGTAGGCAGAATAGCATTTCTTAAAAGCTATACAACAGATTCTGGTGTGAAAAATAGGGTATCATAATCAGCTCTTTGTAGGAAACGTATAACTCTATGTTCACTTTACAGTCGATGTGCTTAAGTTTGATTAATTTTTTTTATTACCCAAATGAACCAATATTAGAGGGCTCTATACAATCGTAAATTAACATGCCTAATAATTTTGGGTTTATTTTCTTTCCTTTGTGTCACTAATGTCATTTCCAAATTAAGTTATGTATGTATGTGTATTGACATAACTCTTAAGTTATACGCACACTGCATACAATAAGGATTAAATGATTCTTTAAGGATCTGTCCTTGTTTTGTTTTAGTTGAGCAGTCCTGAGAGTAGCCTGACACCACCTCTCTCAACCAACCTGCATCTAGAGAGTGAGTTGGATGCATTAGCAAGCCTGGAAAACCATGTGAAAACTGAACCTGCAGATACAAATGAAAGCTGCAAACAATCAGGGCTCAGCAGCCTTGTTAATGGAAAGTCCCCGATTCGAAGCCTTGTACACAGGTCGTCAAGGATTGGAGGAGATGGCAATAGCAAAGACGATGACCCAAATGAAGACTGGTGTGCTGTCTGCCAAAATGGAGGGGATCTCTTGTGCTGTGAAAAATGTCCAAAGGTCTTTCATCTAACTTGTCATGTTCCAACACTTCTTAGCTTTCCAAGGTACCAGTGAAATAATTGATTTTTTTGTTCTTATTTATTTTTATAAGCTAAAATAAAAACAAGCAGTTGTTCTTGCAGATGGCCTTCCTAAGCAATGCATACTGTCTCTTTTTATAAAACAGTATGTTTCTTTGATATTACCTTCTAGAGAAACTAACAGCTGAATGGTGAAATGGCCAAGATTTAAGTAGTGTATGAATGATAAAAAGTAGTGTTTCCTGGCCTTCAGTTTATACTTAGTATAAGCAAAGTAGATAAAACTCTGAATTATGAGAGGGGCCTGGGGTGTTGGAGAAGTTAGTCAATTTCCTATTGAAGCTGAATTTTCTGTCTATTGCCATCATTCTTAATAGGGTCTACAATAATTTCATTTAAGAATACTATTCATTTGGAGGCAACTCTGTTGGGTCTTACCTAGAACCTACTTTTCTAAAGTTTGAAAGCTCTCGAAAGGCATTTTAAAGGGAAAAGTACTTTGTAAAAATACCTTCCATAGCTTGAATTTTTTTAGTTACCACTTCCTCTTGACTCCTGGAAGCAGTTAATTGATAGTGCCAGCCTGGAGCACTGTGTGCACATTTCTCATTTAACAAGTTGTATTCGTACTATTTTATCTCCAATTAATTCCATAGGCCACTCTCCCCCTTCCCAAACCTTTACCCACCAAATAACCCCTTTAAGTGACAGTAAATAGTGTTCTTGGGAAAGCCCAGCTTTTTTCTGCCTGTAGATAAAACATTCACATTTCCTCTGATTTCTGAGAGGCAGTGATTTTAGTTGAGTAAATGCTACCCATTTTGAATAATTCAACCTTTTGGATTAGAAAAATGTTGGATATATAAACAGTGCGAAAATATTTTTTGAAGAATTGTAACTCTTACCTAGGTCTTAAGAGAAGTATAGTCATTTGCCAGAGATGTAACACGGGCCTTGTTTTATTTTACTCTTTTATAGAAAAACATTGACATTTTGATGTTGTAATTAAGGCTTTTCATATTTTTCTTCCCTTTGGGTAGTAACATCTGCTGGAATGTTAGAATTTTGCCACTGAATGCTTTCTCTCATAGGCTGATACTTTGGAAGGAATTGAAACTATTGGCAAAGACGAGTACAGTCTCAAGACTTAGAATTTCTTTATGGTGGGGGGAGCATTACTGGGAATGAACCATTTTAGAATTTGTGGTTGGGTGGAAATCCTGATGTAAACAAACTATAGACTGGGCAGATTTAAGGTAAGGGATATATGTACGTGTGTTTGTACTTATGGAGGTGTGTATTCTTGGCTTTTGACTGGCCATGAAGAATTGTTTTATTTTTGTCCTATTTAACACATGCCAAACCAGTATGGGCTACCTGAGGAGTTCTATATCCCGTACTCTTTCCTTATTCGTGATTGTGGGATCATTGTGAGGTAGTGTTGGGGTTGATAGTCAGTCTTATGCTGTAAGTACTAATCCTCAACTTGGTGTTATGAAAAGATCGCTTTTGAAATGCAGGGATACCAGTTTTATAAAGCTTTCCAGAAAGTAATTAATTGAAGACTGGGAAAAGTTTTGGGAAGCTTTTATCAGACAACTTCACTTTATGAGATTTGACAAGAATAGAGCCTCTCTTCCTCTCAAAAACCGTGGAAGGAAAGAAAACAAACTGGAGACTTACCTCCAAAGAACTAGCTTCTCTAGAATGGGTTTTGTTATAATTACAAAGACTAATTGCTTGTTTCCCGCTTTAGTGGGGACTGGATATGCACATTTTGCAGAGATATTGGAAAACCAGAAGTTGAATATGATTGTGATAATTTGCAACATAGTAAGAAGGGGAAAACTGCACAAGGGTTAAGCCCCGTGGACCAAAGGGTAAGTGTCAGATAACTGGGATTTATTATTAGGGATTCTGTAATTGCCTGGCCATGTACCTGTAGACTTTTACATCTAGCTTCCTCATAGTAAGTCCCAACCAAAAGCTTAATTTAAAAAAAAAAAAATAATAATAATAATAAGCAAATAATACCGTAAAAAACTATACTCTTCCTCTGGTATTTCCCCATCATTAAATGGTACTACCATTTCTTTCTTTTGCACAAGCCAGAAATCTAGTAAAAGGATTAAGAATGACCATAATATGATTTTCTTACTTGTCCTCACCATCATCTTCTGAGGTAGCCATCATGGTTGTTCATCTGCACTATAATAAACAACTCTTCACTCAGACTCCCTGAGTTTACTCTTGCCTCTTTACGCTGTAGTTTTCTGCACTGTACATACTGTTCTTTTTTTTTTTTTTTAAGATTTTAGAGAGCATGATGTGGGCAGGAGAGGTGGAGGGAGAGAGAAAATCTGAAGCCGACTCCACATAGAGCCCAACCAAGGGCTCGATCCCCCAACCCTGAGACCACGACCTGAGCCAAAAATCAAGAGTGGGATACCCAACTGACTGAGCCACCCAGGTGGCCCCTACATAGTATTCTTTTTAAAAATATAAACAAGTCTGTCACTTCCTTATTTAAAATCCTCTAATAGCTTTCTGTCATTAAAAATGAAATCCAGAATCCTCTCCCCATTTCACTCAGATTTCTGCTAATGTGGTCTATAGTCTCATCTCCAAAGACAAAATCTCTGTGGTCATTACAGTTACATTTGGCTCTGATCTGATGTATATACTTGCAGAATCCCCCTCTGTTATCTGTTTATCGTGTACAGACTTCTATTAAAAGAAGCTTAAGCAAATGAAAAGTATAAATGTAAAATGCATTTCAGTTTACTTTTGGCTGTATAAAAAACTAGAATTGTATTGAGAAGACTATGTATTTAATTTGGGACCTGCATGGAGTCATTTCAGGAAAAGAAAGAGTAATACGTGTCCTTCTTGCATCAGAGAATTACAGTGAATAGCAACAGCAGTAATTTTTAGATTACTATAGATAACTAGGTAATCCTGGGGTGCTTGGTGGCTCACTTGTTAAGTATCTGCCTTTGGCTCAGGTCGTGATTTCAAGGTCCTGGGATCGAGCCCTGCATCAGGCTCCCTGCTCAGTGGGAGGCTTGCTTCTCCCTCTCGCATTCCTCCTGTTTGTGTTCCCTCTCTCAGTGTCTCTCTGCCAAGTAAATAAATAAAATCTTTAAAAAAAAAACAAAAACGGGGGGGTGGTGCTTGATTGCCTCAGTGGGTTAAAGCCTTTGCCTTCAGCTCAGGTCATGATCTTGGGTTCCTGGGGTTGAGCCCCACATTGGGCTCTCTGCTCAGCAGGGGGCCTGCTTCCCTCCCCCCCGCCGCCCGCCTCTCTGCCTACTTGTGATCTCTCTCCCTCTGTCAAATAAATAAATAAAATCTTTAAAAAAAAAAAGGTTACTAGGTCATCCTAATTACTATGATTTAGAGGATTTATAGGATTATCTAGTAATCTGTGAATTTTTGCACAGAATGCTATATGTTGCTTTTATGACTCCTTTCCATCTCTGTAAATAGTCAGTAGAAGATAAATTACCTTAGTCATCGTCTAAGAACAAAAGCCCTCTATTTTCTATAAATTCATTTAAAGTAGAACAGAAGATAGTCTCAAAGCTAAATGAGAAACAAGACAGTTTTCTTTGGGTATGTGTATTAGTTAGATAAGTCAGTATATAGGAGGCATATGTTGAGTTTGTTGTAATAAGGCTTTGTAGTGATAAAGTTCTCTTAAGAATATCTTTTTAGCGGAAAAAACATTTTATGTGTTTTCCTTTCTTTTTTTTGGCCAGAAATGTGAACGTCTTCTGCTTTACCTCTATTGCCATGAATTAAGTATTGAATTCCAGGAGCCGGTTCCTGCTTCGGTGAGTTGTTTACTTCGTGACATCTCTGGTGAAGAAGCTTGGTATAAGACTTCAGAGTATCGGTTCTGATCTTAAGTCTTCTTGTCTCAGGCTTCTTGAATAATTTCAACCTCTCCAAGGTTCATGTTTTCTTTTCTAATGCTATTTCTTACCCCATTTTGGATATTCCAAGAACACATAGGATACCTTTATAAATGTTTTAGCACAGTACCTGCTGTGATTATCAGTACCTGATAATGTTGTGTAAGTACTTATTAATCTGAAATTTTATTAGGGCTCTTTTTTTTTTTTTTTTTTAAAGATTTTATTTATTGGACAGAGAGAAACACAGCGAGAGAGGGAACACAAGCAGAGGGAATGGTAGCGGGAGAAGCAGGCTTCCTGCCGAGCAAGGAGCCCGATGCGGGGCTC
>CM053606.1:84009053-84024770 GCA_028646535.1 Procyon lotor | reverse complement strand
AAAAACATGAGTGCTTAAACAAGAGAGAAGTTTCTCGTTTCTCAGGTCACAGTCCAGAAGCAGACAGGTGACCCGGGTGGGCAGCTCTGCCCTCCTCAGCACACGGTTGCCATTTGCAGATCCAAATGGCCTGTGCGCTCCAAAGCCCAAGCCCCAATCATTACATAAAATTACCTCTTACATAAACTCTCACAGAAAATCAGATCACTACCAACACACAAATTCATGGTCACTAAGTAAACTCACCTACTCCGCTCTCCTCCGCTACGGATGTTCTAAACTTCTCTTCTTCTCAGATCTCTGATCTGCTGTCTCAAATCTCTCCACAACCCCACACTCACAGCTGATGACTCCCAACATAATGCAGAGAAAAAAAGAAAGTCAGCAAATCTGAATGCCCTCCACTTCCCTGCACCAAATTTAGAAATATCCCTGTTCCACCCATCCTCTCCTGGATCCATTCGGTGAGAAGGGATGTCCTTCCTCTCTAGATTCTATCTCCCACCTCCTTTTCCTTGGGACCCTTTATTGATTACTCAGCTCTCTTTAGTCTTGAACTTCTCTGAGTCTTTCATAACAGCTCTGAACTTGCTTAAGTATCTCTCATTGAAAAACAAACTGTCCCCATCTGTACTTCCCTCTTCTCTGTCTCTTCCTCATTAGAGCCAAATATCTCTAAAACGTGGTCTACACTGTCTGCCTTATAGCCAATTATTCTGCTACTGTGGTCATGCTGAAGAATGGGAGCAGAAGAGACTGGCTCTGGATGGCCACAAAGAAGGGGTCCACCCTTGTACCACAGAGAGCCTTGCCTTTCTCTGAACCAGCTCAATGGGGATCACAAACCTCGGGGAGACCGGTCTCTTCAAGGTTTCACACCAGAAAAATTCCAAATTGTCAAGCCCCTCAAAGGATCACAGACTACACCATTAGCATTGGCTTGTTTAACCGCAGTAATGAACATTCCTGATCCGGAGGTATGATCACTTAGAGGCTTTCCTCAGTTGCCCAAGGATGGTACCTTTCACCTCTAGATTTGGAAAAGGATGAAGAGAAGGGTGCTACCTTTTAGGTCCAGCAGCCTCTTCACATGGAACAGAAACCTTCAAAAGAAAGGAGTAACAGGGTCCTCCTACTACCCATGCTTTGGCATGTGGACTGGTTACCTAGTATCGCAGCCTCAAACCCAAGAAAGTATGTCATCCACAAACTGAATTCCACCTTCACTACCTATAGGATATTATGTCTCTCTGGAATCACTCAGGAGCTCAGGATATAATTCCAGGAGAAGAGTTCCCTAATGAGGAGCAGTTCCCTAATGAGGCACCGGTAGGAATTCTCCTACCAAGCAGGATAAATTCGGCATTGGTGAATCCCTCACCAACCAATCTGATTCTACTGCAACCTTCAATAGCTTCATAAGCATGGCCAGACTCCTTTAAGAGTGAGGCACCTTTCATAAAGTATATCACAGCCTGGTCTTAGAGAACCCTCTCTTTTTGCCTCCCTCAAAGCCCTGGCTATTACTTCTACCCCACCAAATCTACCCTCTCATGTACCTCACCCTTATCCTTTACTTTTTAAGCCTCAAGCACATCTCTCTGAAAGTTTTTGGGCCTCCTGATGGGATGAAGCATTCCCCCAGGAAATGTTGGGCTTAAGCCCTTCATGAAGTCCTCTTGATGGAGGCCAGTTGAAGAGGAGTGTGGTGGACAAGATGAAGAGATGAAGGATCGCCAAAGTGAGAGAGACCATTGATGCCCAAGAGAAGGGAAGATGCCAAGAGGCAGACATTCATCTTCAAAGACCAGACTGCGGTTTATTTAAATGTAGGTAGCAGCTTATTGGGTGAAACAAAAAGGCATCAGTCTTTCAGGCATGACAGGTAACTTTGAAATTCTAGTCTGTCCAGCCCAACCCCAAATGAGTATCATGTAGGACTGGGGCTCATCATTAGCTGACCTCTCATACAGATTATTAGCACACGAATAGTCATGACTAAAAAGAAAATGTGTGTTGAAAGAAACATGATAATAGAAAATCCAGAAATAGGGGCGCCTGGGTGGCTCAGTGGGTTAAAGCCTCTGCCTTTGGCTCAGGTCAGGATCTCAGGGTCCTGGGATTGAGCACCACATCTGGCTCTCTGCTCAGTGGGGAGTTTGCTTTCCCCTCTTTCTCTGTCTGCCTCTGTGCCTACTTGTGATCTCTCTCTCTGTGTCAAATAAATAAATAAAATCTTTAAAAAAAAAAAAAGTCCAGAAATAAACCCACAATAATACGGTCAATTAATCTTTGACAAAGCAGGAAAAAATATCCAATGGGGAAAAGACAGTCTCTTCAACAAATGGTGTTGGGAAAACTGGACAGCAACATGCAAAAGAATGAAAGTGAAACATTTTTTACACCATACACAGAAATAAACTCAAAATGGATTAAAAATCTAAATATGAGACCTGAAGCCGTAAAAATTCTAGGAAGAAAAAAAGCAGTAATTTCTCTGACATCAGCTATAGCAATTTTTTTCTAGATATGTCTTCTGAGGCAAGGAAACAAAAGCAAAAAATAAACTATTGTGATTACATCAAAATTAAAAGCTTCTGCACAGCAAAGGCAACAAGCAACAAAACTGAACAACAACCTACCGAATGGGAGAAGATATTTGCAAATGACATGTAAGGGGCTAGTATCCAAAATACACAAAGAACTTAAAAAACTCAACACCCAAAAAACAAATAACCCAATTAAAAAATAGGCACAAGACATGAATAGGCTTTTCTCCAAAGAAGACATACAGATGGGCAACAGACACATAAAAAGATGTTCATCATCACTGATCAACAGGGAAATGCAAATCAAAACTGCAATGAGATATCACCTCACACCTGTCAGAATGGCTAAAAAAACCCCCAAGAAACAAGAGGTGTTGATGAGGTTATGGAGAAAAAGGAAACCTCGTGCACTGTTTGTGGGAAGGCAAATGGGCGCAGCCTACACCTGGCCTCCACGTTTGTTTTTTTCCCTCAAAAAGTTAGAAATGGAACTACCTTACGATCCAGCAATTTCAATACTGGGTATTTACCCAAAGAGTACAAAAACACTAATTCAAAGGGATACATGCACACCTATGTTTATAGCAGCAGTATTAACAATAGCCAAGATATGGAAGCAGCCCAAGTCCGTTAACAGATGAGTGGATAAAGATGTGTGTGTGTAATATTACTCAGCCATAAAAAATGAAATCTTGTCATTTGCAATGACATGGATGGAGCTAGAGGGTATAATGCTAAGTCAGACAGAGAAAGACAAATACCATATGATTCCACTCATATGTGAAGTAAGAAACAAACAAAACAATCATGGGGGAAAACAGACAAACTGAGAAAGAGACTCTTAATTATAGAGATTGTTCTCTGTACCAGAGGGGAGAGGATGGGGAGATGGGTTAAATAGGTGATGGGATTAAAGAGAGCACTTGTGATGAGCACCAGGTGATGTATGGAAGTGTTGAATCACTATCTTGTAGACCTGAAAACAATATAACACTGTTTATTAACTATATTGGAATTAAAATTAAAACTTAAAAAAAAAAGAAAGAAAAAAAAAGAAAGAAAGAAACATGTTATGTAATACACTCCTCCAGTTGTGTCTTCCTGTTTTGGAAAAAAAAAATAGTGGATACGAAATGAGTTAGTGAATAATGCCTCTCATTATTTTTTGGAAGGAAGTGAGTAAATTAAGCATAATTTCCCCATATGATGTCCTTGGAGTTTTCTTTAATGAAAAATTTTCCATTATAGGCCCAACTTCTTTAAAAGTTTTAAGAATTTCCATCAGTTTTGGGGCGCTCAGACTGTTGAGCCTCCAACTCTTGATTTTGGCTCAGATCATGATCCCGAAGTCATGGGATCCAGCCCCAAGTCAGGCTCCGTGCTCAGTGAGGAATCTGCTTCTCTCCCTCTTTTTCTCCCTCCCTCTCTGCCCCCTCGAGAGAGACTTTGCACGCTCTCTAAAATGGATAAGCAAATCTCTTAAAAAAAAAAAAAAAAGAATTTGCATCAGTTTTTATTTTTCTAGAAATTCGTTGATTTCATCTAGATTTTCTAATTTATTGGCATAATGTTGTCCGTATCTACTTTTACAATTCCTTTGAACTTTTTAATTGTAAAATAAAACAGATATAGAAAAATCACACAAACGTGTAGTTTAGTGAATTTTGATGAGGTTAACACCTTTGTAACTAACCAGCCAAACCATAAACAGAACCCTGGCAGCCAGCCCACAGCACCTACCGCCTTGCTCCTATCACAGCCCACTTCCTCCCTCCAACAACCACCGCCCCGAATTCTGAGAATCATTTCTTCACGTTTAAGTTTTTATAAACCAAGAACATGTCCTGAAACGATAGAATTTCACCTTGCCCATTTTTTTTTTTTTAATTGGCATGTCTTTTAAGCCCCTTTCATTGCAAAGGTTGCAACTTCCATCTGTCTTTTCCTTTTCAATATATCTGCTGATGAGCACAGGGCAATTCACCTATAGAGTTTCAACCTGGATCTTGATTATGGCGTAATCACGGTGCAGCTCAACGTGCTCTTCTCAGCTCTGTAATTTCCACAAATTGGCAGTTGGATCCAGAGCCTTTAGATTCAGTTTCTACGCCTTCGGTCTACAGGTTGGGTTGTGTTCTTTCATCAGGAAGCACACTTCCCCTCACTCCCCCGATGGATGGTGCATTGCAGAGACCCATTAATTCACTGAGGGTTGCAAAATAATACTTTGAGTCTTTAATTTCATTCATTAACTACAATAATTTTATAAAGGAATGCTTCCCTCATCTACTACTTGGTTATCCAGTGATACAGTTCATATAGGGAAAGACAGAATAACGTTTTTGATTCTTTCCACTTATTTACCGTTTTGTAAGGTAATGAATTTGTTCCCATCATCTTCTAAGTGTAGATGCTCATCGCCTCAATTTTTATATCATTATGAACTCACAAATATAAGTATGGGCTTCAGTTGATTACAATTATTATTCTTTTTGAAATTAAAATTGTACCATTTTTGGAAAGGGAAAAACCTCTTCACAGTGGCTTCTAAGTCCTTATGACATGAAAATACTAGTGGTTAGCTTCCTTTATTCATTTTTATGACAAGATGCCCCAGACTTGTCTATCCATTTCCCACACCAAAACTGGAATCAACCATTCCACTGAAAATCTGATCAACTCTAATGGGAATAGTATTTCAAGACCACATGAGGTAGGAATTGGTAGTAGCTTGGATATATTGACATCTTTAGTGGAACAGTTAAGGGGAAAAAAAAAAAACACCTAAAAAAATATATTTTTTAAAATAAAGTTGAGGGTGCCTAGGTGGCTCAGTGGGTTAAAGCCTCTGCCTTTGGCTCAAGTCATGATCTCAGGGTCCTGGGATCGAGCCCCGCATTGTGCTCTCTGCTCAGCAGGGAGCCTGCTTCCCCCCCCCCCCGCCCCCGCCTGCCTCGCTGCCTGCTTGTGATCTCTCTCTCTCCGTGTCAAATAAACAAACGAAATCTTTAAAAAACCAAATTAATAAAAATAAAATAAAGTTGAGTTGTAATCTATATAAGATGCACCCATTTAAAATATATAGATGAATTTTGACAAATGTATACATTTTTGTAACCACCACCCCAATCAAGATACCAAACATTTTCATGGCCTGAAAATGCTCTTACAACCTTTTTCAGTAAATCTACCTTCACCACCAGAAGCAACTTCTACTCTAATTTCCATTACCATACATTAGCCAGCCCTGGATAATGTGTTCTATAAATCCTTCCTGAACTTGACACTCTTTTGTCTGTTTGACCTATCAGTTACCAACCACTAAGGTGTGGAGTTTTCTTTTTCTTCTTGTAGTTCTGCCAACCCTTCCTTTATGTTTTGAATTTACTATGTGCTCGCAGGTTTAATGTTTGTATTTATTATCTGTCATTATGTGGTGAATGTTAGTTTTCACCTGGTGTATTTTTTGCAGACTTTTCTTTCAGCCTTTCTGAGAGCCTTGTTTTAGGCGTACCTCTCATAAACAGCAGATGTATGGATTTTTATATGGAGTTTGACAGTTTTTTGTGCTGGGTATTTTGGTCTGTTTACACGTACTGATTATTAATATTTGGATTTATTTCCAGCATATGATGTTTTGTGCTATTTCCCCCTTCCTTCTCTGCTTTCTTTTAGATTTCCCCTCTCTCCTTTTTCCTTGTATGGATATTAACACACTCTGTATTTATTCTTTTTTAAAAGGTTGCCTTTGAAGTTTCAGCATGCATGTTTTAACTCAAGGTCCAACAGTGACCAATCTTCATTCCACTGTCAAACAACTCAAGGCCCTTAAAATGTTCCAAGTACCCCTTCCCTACATATTTGCTATTTTTAAGTCAGTAGTTTAGTTTTATTGTTTATAGGGGTTTTTTCCAACACATTTATTAAGATATTTCAAATACCACACAATTCACCCTTTTAAAGTATATAAATCAGGGTTTTCAGTATATTCACAATATGTGCAATAATCAATAGCATCATTTATAGAGCATTTTCAGCACCTCCAAAAGAAACTCCACACCCAGTAGTTAGCAATCCTTACCTCCAAGCAATCACTTATCTATTTTCTTTCTCTACAGATTTCCCTGTACTGGACATTTTATATAAATGGAATCACATTGAAATGTGATTTTTTTGTGATTTTTTTTTTCACTTACAGTAACGTTTGCAAGATTCATCCATGTCAACACATCATTCCTTTTTATGGCCAAATAATTTTCCTTTGTATAAATATACCACATTTGGGGGCACCTGGGTGGCTCAGTTGGTTGAGTGTCCAACTCTTGGTTTTGGCTCAGGTCATGATCTCAGGGTCATGAGATCAAGCCTTCTGTCAGGTTCCAAGTTGGGCAGGGAGTCTATCCGAAGGTTCTCTCCTTCTGCCCCTCCCCCTCAAATCGCATGCGTGTTTTCTCTCTCAGATAAATAAATCTTTAAATAAATAAACAAACCACATTTTGTTTATACATTAGTCATTGAGAGACATTTGAATTATTCCAACTTTTGGCTATGCTGCTACGAACATTTGTGTACAAGTTTTTGGGTAGGCACGTGTCTTTATTTCTGTTGGTTATATACTAAAAGTGAAATTTTGGGATCATATGGTAACCCTACTCTTAATAGTTTGAACAGTGTTAGACTGTTTTCCAAAGCAGCTGAACCATATTACATTCCCACTAGCAGTGTATAAGGATTCTGATTTCTCCACATGCTCATTCACACTTGCTATTATCTGACTTTTCACTTCCAACCATCCTAGTAGGTATGAAATGCTATCTTATTATGGTTTGTTTTGCATTTCCCTGATGATGTTGAGTATCTTTTCATGTGCTTATTGGCCATTTGTATATCTTTGGAGAAATGTCTATTCAAATTCTTTGCCTATTTTTTATTTATTTTTTTAAATTTTATTTATTTTTTTTCAGTGTTACAAGATTTATTGTTTTGCACCACACCCAGTGCTCCATGCAATACGTGCCCTCCTCAATACCCACCACCAGGCTCACCCAACCCCCACCCCTCTCCCCTCCAAAACCCTCAGTTTGTTGCTCATAGTCCACAGTCTCTCATGGTTCATCTCCCCCTCTGATTTCCCCCCATTCACCCCCCCTTCCTTCTCATAATGCCCTCCATGTTTTTCTTTGCCTATTTTTTAAAAAAGATTTTATATTTGACAGAGAGACACACGGCGAGAAAGGGAACACAAACAGGGGGAGTGGTAGAGGGAGAAGCAGGCCTCTAGCAGAGCAGGGAGCCTGATGCCAGAGCTCATCCCAGGACCCTGGGATCATGATCTGAGCTGAAGGCAGCACTTAACCGACTAAGCCACCCAGGCACCCCCCTTTGCCCATTTTTTAATTGTGTTGTCTTTTTATTATTGAATTGTAAAAGATTTTTATACAGCCTGGGTGGCTCAGTTGGTTGAGAATTCGACTCTTGATTTTAGTTCAGGTCATCATCTCAAGGTCATGAGATCAAGCCCCACGTCAGGCTCTGCAATGGACTTGCTCTCTCACTTAAAAAAAAAAAATTATACATTCTGGATATAAGTCCCTTATCAGATATAGGATTTGTATGTATTTTCTTCCATTCTGTGGGTTATCTTTTTAATTTCTTGGTGGTGTCCTTTGGTGAACAAAATTTTTAATTTAGATAAGTCAAATATATCTTTTTGTTGTTCCTTGTGCTTTGGGCATCACATCTAAAATCTTTTGCCAAACACAAGGTAATGAATATCTTCCCTTATGGTGTCTCCCAAAAGTTTTATAGTTTAGCTTATATTTATATGCATGTGGCTATCCAGGTGAATCATTAACATTTTCTTTGAACCATTAACATCTGTGGTTTTTTTTTTTTTTAAGATTTTATTTATTTATTTGACAGAGATAGAGAGATTACAAGTAGGTAGAGAGGCAGGCAGAGAGGGGGAAGCAGGATCCCTGCTGAGGAGAGAGCCCGATGCGGGGCTCAATCCCAGGACGCTGAGATCATGACCTGAGCCGAAGGGAGAGGCTTAACCCTCTGAGCCACCCAGGCGCCCTCCCATTAACATCTGTTAAAAAGACTGCTCCTTTCCCATTGGATGGTCTTGGCACCCTTGTTAACAATTCAGTTGGCCATACATGTACAGGTTTATTTCTGGACTTTCAATCCTATTCAACTGATCTATTTCTGTCCTTGTGCCAGGACCAGTGTGTCTTAGCATTGCTTTGTAGATAGGTTTGAAATGGGGGAAGAAGGGTGAGGCCTCTTACTTTATTTTTTAAAGATTGTTTTAGCTATACTGGGTCCCCTGAAATTCTGAATGAACTTTAGAATCAGCTTGTCAATTTCTACTAAATAAATTGGGATTTTTATAGGGATTACAACAAATCCACTATCAGTTTGAATATTGCAATCTTAAATTTTCTGATCCATGAACATGAGGTTTTTCCAAGTAGTTAGATGTCCTTTAATTTCTTTCAATGTTTTGTAGTTTTGAGTACAAATTTTGCACTTTTTGTTAAACTTAATCCCTAAGTTTTTGATGCTATTATAAATGGAATTACTTTCTCAATTTCATTTTCAGAATGTTCGTTGCAAGTGTGTAGAAACACAATAGATTTTGTATATTGTCTTTTATCCTGCAACCTTGAATATGACTATTAGTTCTAATAGATTTTCAGTATATTCATTAGGATTTTCTCTATATAAGTTCTTGTTATCTGCAAAGAGAGATTTTACTTTTCTTTCTTTCCAATTTGGAGGCCTTTCATTTCAGTTTCTTGCCGAATTGTCATGGCTAGAACCTCCAGTACAATGTTGAATAATAGGAAGAGCAGATATCCTTGCCTTTTTCCTAATGACTGAGAGAAAGCATTCAATCTTTTACCTAAGTTGTTACCTATGGATTTTTCGTCAATGCCTTTAATCATGTTGAGGAAGTTCCCTTCTATTCCTACTTTGTTGAGTGTTGTTTTTTTTTTTAATCACAAAAGGGCATTGGATTCTATCAAATGCTTTTCTTGAATCTGAGATGATCCTGTGAGTTTTATTTTTTGTTGTATTTGTATGATGCATTATGTTGATTTTCAGATGTTAAACTGTGGATCCCTAGGATTAATCCTACTCAGTCATGGTGTATAATTCTTTTTTATGCTTCTTCATAAAGTTTGCTAGTGTTTTGTTGAAGATCTACCATCCATATTCCTGAGAGATATTGGTCTGTAGTCTTTTCTTATGATGTCTCATCTGGTTTTGGTATCGGGGTAATAAAGTCCATATAAAATGAGTTGGGAAGTGTTCTCTCTTTTTAGGAAGAGTTAGTGAATAATTGATTTTAATTCTTCTTTAAATGTTTAGTAGAATTAAACCATGAAGCTAATTGTGCCTGTGCTTTTTTTCCCCGTAGTTTTTTTTTTTTTAATTACTACTTCAGACTCTTCGCTTGTTACAGATCTATTGACATTTTCTATTTTTTTTTCCTTAGTCAGCTTTAGTTTGTCTTTCTAGGAATTTATCCATTTCATCTAGGTTATCTCATTTGTTGTTATATAATTGTTCATTGTATTCTAATTCTTTCATTTCTGAAGAATAATTTCTAAGGTTAGGTTATTGATTTGAAATCTTTAATATAGGCATTTACAACTATAAAATTCCCTCTATGCACTGCTTTAAATGAAGCTAATAACTTCTGTAGTGTTGTGTCATTTTCATTCACCTCTAAGTGTTTTCCGATTTCCCTTGATTTCATTGACCCATTGGTTATTTGGAGGGTTGTGTTCAGTAACTCCACATATTTATGATTTTCTCAACCTTTTTCCTGTTACTGGCTCCTAATTTCATTCCATTGTTGCTGAAGACATATATTGCACTATTTCTATTTTCTTAAATTTATTGACCTTTATGGCTTAGCACATGACCTATCTTGGACAATGTTCCAGGTGCACTTGACAACGTCTAGCTGTAGTCTGTTGAGAAGAGTGTTTTACAAATGTCTATTAGATCAGTTCGTTTGTAGTGTTGTTCATCTGGTTTTGTTGTTCTGTCTAGTTTTCTATCCATTATTGAAAAGTAGGATATTGAAGTCTCCAGCTGTTACTGTATTTATTTTCTCCTTTATCTCTGTTTTTGTTTTCAGGTATTTTGGTGCTTTGTTATTAGGTGTATATATGTTTAGAATTGTTAAATCTCCCTGATGTCAATTGACACCTGTTATCATTATAAAATGTGCCCCATTCGAATTTTTGTATTAAAGTCTATTTTCTCTTAAAATATAGCCACTCCAGCTTTGTTGCAATTGCTGTTTGCAGGATATGACTTATTTCCTCCTATTACTTTCAATATATTTGTATATTTAATCTAAAGCGTGTCTCCTGCAGACAGTATATACTTGAATCAAGGCTTTTTACCTAGACTGACAATCTCCGTGATTTGAATTGTTTAATCCATTCATATTTAGTTATTATGTTGATGTCTACGATTTTACTTTTTGCTATGTCTCATGTCTTTTTGTTCTTCTATTCCTCCTTTAATGCTTTCTTTCACTTCAAGTGAATATTTTTCAAAGTATTTTAAATTTTTAAATGAATATTTCACTTTTATTTTCTTAGGCTTTTTTTTTTTTTAGTTGCTCTAGGCTTTATCACATACGTCATAACAGAATGAGCTATTGATTTATACTAGGCTAATTCCATATAGGAAAAATACTTTTATGTAGCTCTATTTGTTTCCTCCTTTTTTGTGATACTATTGTTACATATAAACTTCCTTTGATTTTACAAACCCATGAAAGTTATAATTATTAACTCACCATTTATAGTAAATTTCTTTAGGTTAATACGAATTCACTCCTACCCACCTCCTTTATGCTATTAGCAAATACATATATATTACATTTCTCTATGGTCCCAATGATACACCATATAAATAATGTTTTATACAGTCCCACTTTTGTATCAATTAGGAGGGAAATAAGCATTTATGTGGTCTTAGGTTATTGTTTTTGCAATACTTTGGGGAATTTTTTCATGTCTTTGAATATTTTTACTTTTTTCTCCTCTCCTTCTGGTATCCCATTATGCATGTGTCAGTGTGCTTGGTGGCAACCCACATTTCTCTGAAGCTGTGTTCATTTTTCTCCATTTTTTTTTTTTTTGTTTAAAAGATTTTATTTATTTGACAGAGAGAAACACAGCGAGAGAGGGAGCACAAGCAGAGGGAATGGTAGCGGGAGAAGCAGGCTTCTTGCAGAACAGGAAGCCTGATGTGGGGCTCGATCCCAGGACTCTGGGATCATAACCTGAGCCGAAGGCAGCCGCTTAACGACTGAGCCACCCAAGCGCCCCTCTCCATTTCTTTTTATCTCTATTTCCTTTTTCTGCCAGCCCAAGTCTACTGTTCAGTCTCTCTAGGGAATTTTTTATTCGTTATACATTTCAACTCCAGAATTTTTTTTAAAGAACTTTATTTGTCAGAGAGAGAGAGAGCACAGCAGGGTGAGTGGCAGGTGGAGGGAGAAGCAGGCTCTCTGCCGAGGAAAGAGCCCCCGATGGGGGACTTGATCCCAGGATCCTGGGATTCTGACCTGCCCTAAGGCAGACGCTTAACCAACTGAGCCACCCAAGCATCCCCCAACTCCAGAATTTTCATTTGGTTCTTTTTAATATCAATCTCTTTATTGATATTCCCCACTTAATGTGACATTAAATTCATACCTTAATTTACTTTTTAACCATGGTTTCCTTTAGTTCTGGGAACATGTTTACAGTGACTACTTTCAAGTTTTTCTCTTATATTATATATATAAATTATATATATATAATTTATATATTATATTAATTATATTATATCATATTATATATTATATTATATATAAATATAATATATTAATATATTATATATTATATATATAATTATATATTATATTTATATATATATTTATAATATAATATATTATATATATTATATATAATTATATATTATTATATAATTATTAATATTATATTAATTATATTAATAATAGAATTATATATAATTATATATATGTAATATATAACATTATATTATATATAATATTATATTATATTATAAATCCAACATTTTGGGGCGCCTGGGTGGCTCAGTGGGTTAAAGCCTCTGCCTTTGGCTCAGGTCCTGGGATTGAGCCCCAAATCGGGCTCTCTGCTCAGCGGGGAGCCTGCTTCCCCCCCCTCTCTCTGCCTGCCTCTCTGTCTACTTGTGATCTTTCTCACTGTCAAATAAATAAAATCTTTTAAATCAATCAATCCAGCATCCTGTTACCCTCACAGACAGCCTGCTTTATTTCCAGCATATTAGTTACACTTTTGTATTTCTTTGCAGGAGTATTTATTGGAGAATGGAGATTTTAGATAACATAGCAGTTGGTCCTTCCCCTCCTCCACCTCAAGTTATTTGTTGAGGTGTTCTTTCTTTAGTGACTGGCTGAATTATTTTAGTGACGTGTACTCCCTCCTCTCTCTCAGCATGAAGCCCCTGATGCTTCTCTGAGAAGGCATGACAGTGGGTTTGATAGGGCTCCCATATTGTTTTTTTGACCAGGCCAGCTGTTAACTCCCATAGTTACCAGCTGCTATATTGTTCTCAACAATACTGTGGGGCATAAGTTGTTCTATACACTAATCCAATCACATTCTGGCTCCTTTAAGTGCAGTTACTGAGATCCATGTGTGATACTCTTATAATTCCAGGATGGCTCCTTTGGGCTTATTTCCCAGTCCTCTCCTGCAAACTAACTAACCTATAGTTTAAGACTATATCTTGGGATGCCTGGGTGGCTCAGTTGGTTAAGGGACTGCCTTCAGCTCAGGTCATGATCCCAGGGTCCTGGAATCGAGTGCTGCATCAGGCTCCTTGCTCGGCGGGGAGCCTGCTTTACCCTCTGCCTCTGCCTGCTTGTACTCTCTCTCTCTCTGACAAATAAAATCTTTAAAAACAAAAAACAAAACAAAAAAAAACTACATCTTGAAACTCTCTTCAGTTGCCTTTTGTCACAACCTCCAGGGCTGTGACCTCATGTTTGAATTTGGCGACCTTCTATTACAACCGAAGTCCATCCTTTTGGAAGAGATTAGGGGCTATTAGTTTCATAAAGTACTTTTCTCAAGCTAAAATCTCAAAGCCAGGGTTTAGCTGCAGCGATGTAAAACTTCGAAGTGGCATCCCTAAGTGCTCAGTGGAGGGAGTGAGGAGGCAGCCTTCTGGATTGTCTCTCCTGGTGTGGAACCACCACCTTATGTGCTAGGGCAAAGGCGGTCAGTGTCCCAGTAATCCTAAGCATGCCACACCCAAGGTAGAGCCTCCCTTCTCTGAGTGGGGGGGTGGAT
Organism: Procyon lotor; assembly: GCA_028646535.1. Taxonomy (NCBI): domain Eukaryota; kingdom Metazoa; phylum Chordata; class Mammalia; order Carnivora; family Procyonidae; genus Procyon; species Procyon lotor. Next base: position 84,010,837 of record CM053606.1, on the reverse strand, counting down.
AGAGTAAGAGCCCCCAGATGCACACACTTCTCAACCACACTCACGTAAAACTTCACCACAGCCAACAGGCACTGGGACAGGATGAGAAAGACTGATGTCTTGCTTTTCCCAGGAAGATAGCACTTCAACTGGGAGTTGAGAAAGACGAAGCCTTGTGATCTTGGCTGTAGCAGTCTGGAGTCTCCACATTGCTGAGCTGGAGTAAGGAGCTAGGGAGAAGCCTTGATTCAAACGTCATAGACATTCACCATCCCTACAGAATTGTCACAGATTTTCTTGAAAAGATGTTTCTTCATCTGCTGTTTGCTCATAGGTCCATTTCCAGAGGCTCCCCATGTTTTGTTTTACAAATTTTCACCACTTTCCCTGGAAGCAGGGAGCGGAATCACACGGTCATGCTGGGAGTCATCTGGTTCACTTTTTAACTCAAAAATTGACATTATTGTTTTATAAAGTTTAGTTTACGCTCATTAACCATTTTCTTTGATCACCATTCTTTCTTGTGTCTTAGAACCTTTGTTTTCTTTTCCCAAGAATAAACCAAGAATTCATTTAATGAAGACATGTTAATAGTAAGCTCTCATTTTATCCAAAAGGACCTAGTCCTTTTTCCTTGGTAGTTTTGTTGGCTAAAAATTTCTAGACTGACAGCTTCCTCTCACTATCTAAGTATATTATCCCGCTGTCTTCTGGTTTTCAATGTTGTTCTGAAGTAACTGTAGCGGTAACTACAGTGAACTTCCTAAGACTTCTCTTGCTCTTTCAAAAAGACTTATTTGCTTATATAAGCAAACCACGTAGGTGGTTTGCCTCATAGAACTGTCAACTCTAACTTCCCACTTATGTATGTCCTAGATTTTGTCTATCTTCCATAACTTAGCTCTGTATGCCTAGATGTTGATTTATTTTCTAAACTCCCTAAAGGTGATGTATGACTTTAAGCAAATGTGGAAATTTCTCAGCCAAAATACCCTCAAATATCATCCCTAACCATTCTCTGTTATCATCCTTCTGATACTAAGATGTTCATTGGCCTTTACCACGTGCTCTTTGGTAACCTTTAACTTCTTCGCACATTCTTTCTGTACTGTACTGCAATTCTGTATAATTTCATCTTGATCTTCTTTTATCTGTATGTTTTTGTCTAGATGTTTTGTTCTCAAATCTAACTCACCATTTTTCTTCCCATGCACCCATTATCCCCACCTCCACCATTTTTAATAGTCTCTCATTCCTTCTCAATTTTTGGACATTCTTCTATTCCTTATGCATTTTGTATGTCATTGATCTAAGCCATCAAGTATTAAAGGATACACCACTTTTTATACCAGTAACAAAACCAATATACTACAATGCCATCCCAATTTGAAAGATATTAAGATCTTTTCAATGTCTGAATACACTCATCCAGTAATTCCAATGTCTGCAATCATTACAGGCTAGATTCTACTCTTTCTCCTAATTTTTTAATAAGGACTTGTTTCTCATTTTTGTGACCCTGAATGAGTCCAAGATTATTACAACACTATGAAAATTCTTCGAGATTAGATTTGAAGTGCTTTCCTTAAAAGAGTTATATTAACACTTAGGTGCCTGGAAAACACTTCTAGCCTGATACTACTTTAAGTCTTAGTTTTTCTGACAACATAAGTAGTTTAAGTCTGGTTCCAAACCCGTTTTAAGTGTCAGCTTAAAATTTACTCAATTTAATTTACCCAATTCTAAAGGTAGATTCTTTTTTTTCTTCCCCTTCCCTCCACCCAGTTTTCTTTCTTTCCTTTCTT
>CM053606.1:83972937-84003225 GCA_028646535.1 Procyon lotor | reverse complement strand
AGGTGGCCAATGAGATTGTAACACACCCGGAAAGTTGTGTAGTCATGTCGGTCCACACGCAGGTGGCCAATGAGATTGTAACACATGCGGAAAGTTGTGTAGTCATGTCGGTCCACACGCAGGTGGCCAATGAGATAACACACGCAGAAAGTTGCATAGTCATTGTCGGTCCACACACAGGTGGCCAATGAGGTTGTGACACACACAGAAAGTTGTGTAGTCATGTCGGTCCACACGCAGGTGGCCAATTGAATCACAATTTACCCTATAGTAACCGTTTGAACTAGCCTATTACTCTGGTTTAAATTGGCGCACAGGTTTGGCGGGTAAGGTAACTGTTTGAACTAGCCTATTATTCCAGTCGCAAGTTTGGCGGGCCAAAGGCGGGGTTTACATCCTGTGGCGGTGAGGGATTCCGCATTCCTATCCACTAACTCAAACTGGTTCAAGGACCGGCTAGGCAACGTTCTGACCTTCTGTGACCTTTCTCAGGAGCAGGTCATGTAGGGGTTATGGACAAGATGACAGGTGTAGCACAAAATGAAGTTGGCCTTGTTCTGCTCCCTCATGATATTTTTCAAGTTTGGTTGGTTTAGATAGTCCCCTTGATGGGCCATTAAAAAAACCTCATTGCAGTTACTGGTTATATCCCGCGAATCTATCCAAGATTAAACGTGGATAAGACTGAACTACTTAAAATCAAGACTTCTTTTTCCATTTAAAAAGCTAGATTTATTAACATATAATGTTTTATTTGCTTCAGGGGTACAGGGCTGTGATTCATCAGTCTTACACAATTCACAGCGCTCACCATAGCACACACCCTCCCCAGTGTCCATCCCCCGGCCACCCCATCGGTCCCACTCCCCTCCCCACCAGCAACCCTCAGTTTGTTTACCGTGATTAAGAGTCTCCTATGATTTGTCTCCCTCTCTGGTTTTGTCTGGTTTCAAAATCAAGACTCTCCCTACTTATTCGCATTGGGGATCTGATTGGGGTACTCTGTCTCTTCATTAACAAAACTATTTCGACTGAACTTCAAGTGAAGAGCTTTTCTGTCTGAACATTTCTGCTCTACTGGAGACTTTTCCTTTCCTTTAACATCTTGTGGTGTATTTTGATTTTAGCAGCAACAAGACATGTGTAATTTTTTTAAAGCCCTGAAAAGTAAGATTTTCCCCCTTGATTCTAAGATGCCCTTAATCATTTAATGGAAACTTTTTTGGGGAACTGTACTTGTCGTGTATGAGATAGTCTTCCAATTTCAGAAAAGTGAAGTTGTGGGAATAAAGTATGTCTTCTAAAAAATACAAACTATGTACTGACATGGAAGCAAGTTCGAGATATATTTTTAAGTGAAAGAAGCAAGTTGCAGGGCAGTGTGTTAGCCAGTATAACGAGCAGTTCCCAAATGTATACAGAGGAAGTATATTTCTTGTGCACACAGAGAACCTGAGCAGATGAACAGGTTGTTGGGGTGACCCTCCTCCAAGTGGTAATGCAGTGTTCAGATTGAAAAAAAAGCGCCATCATCCTCAACATATGGTTGCCTCCAGACCAACCAGCTAGAAGGAGGAAAGAATGATGAGCAGCAGGTATGAGAGGTTCTCCTGGCCAGGTTTCAAATAAGAGTACATTCCTTTTGTTCATGTTGCAATGGCTAGCCTTAGTCACATGACCACATCCACCTGTAATGCATGCTGGGAAATGTATTCCCCATGTGCTCTCAGGAGGAAGAGGAGAACACGAGTTTTATTCTAGCGGACTCTAATATGAGTGTGTATGCATGTATATGTGTATGTGTGCCTATGTCTTATCTTCCTCAAACATATAGAAATGTTGGTTGTGTTAGTTAAGGTTCTCCAAGAAATGTGACATATAGGGGATTGTGCTCGCTTTGGCAGCACATATACTAAAATTAGAGCAATACAGAGAAGATTAGCATGGCCCCTGTGTAAGGATGACTCACAAATTCATGAAGCATTCCATTTAAAAAAAAAAAAAAAAGAACAGGGCACCTGGTTGGCTCAGTTGTTAAGCATCTGCCTTCGGCTCAGGTCACGATTCTAGGGTCCTGGGATCAAGCCCTGCATTGGGTTCCCTGCTCATCGGGAAGCCTGCTTTCCCTCTCCCACTCCCCCTGCTTGTGTTCCTGCTCTCGCTGTCTTTCTGTCAAATAAATAAACAAAATCTTAAAAAAAAAAAAAAAGAGGGGGCGCAAGGGTGGCTCAGTGGGTTAAGCCTCTACCTTCGGCTCAGGTCATGATCTCAGGGTCCTGGGATTGAGCCCCACATTGGGCTCTCTGCTCAGTGGGGAGCCTGTGAGCAGGGAGCCTGCTTTCTCCTCTTTCTCTGCCTGCCTCTATCTGCTTGTGATCTCTCTATGTGTCAAATAAATAAATAAAATCTTTAAAAAAAATAAAAAGGTAATATCTTAAAAATAAGAACAAACAGGATATATATATTATATACAACACATATGTGATATGATATATATGATAATTAATATCATCACATATATCAATATATATAAATATGATGTGAATATATGATATAAATATATATTTGATATATTTGATATATATAATGTACATCATATATATGATATAAATATATATAATATAAATTATCACCTGTGATAATTTATATTACCATATATAGATATATAAAAAGATATATGATAATCTTATATATAAAAGATATATAGATAATAAAAGATTATATATTAGATGATATTAGAAATATTAGAAAAAGATATTAGGTTATAAAAGATATATGATAATATATGATAATTTATATTATCATATATATCAATATATATAAAAAGATATATGATAATAAAAAAGAAGAAACAGGATATATATATCTCTACATATCTATATCTATATATATGATCATTTCTTATGAGGAATCGGCTCATGCATTTATGAAGGGTGAGAAGTCCCACGGCCTGCCATCTGTAAGCTTCAGACCTGTGATACAATTCTGTCTGAGGCTGAAGGCCAGAGAACCAAGGGAGCTTAAGATGGTATAAAAGCTAGTCTGGGGGCAGGAGAAGATGCAATGAGCCGCCCCAGCTCAACAGTGGGGCAGAGAAAGAAAAGGAGGCAAATTCCTGCTTCCTCTACCTTTTCTTCTATTCAGGCCCTCGTGGACTGGATGGTGCCCACCCACATTAGAAGGACAATTTACTGAGTCTGTGGATTCAAATGCTAATCTCATCTGGAAGTATTCTCACATCGACAGACGGAAAAGAAATGAATGGAATTACCTATCATGACTTCCTTAAGCTGATGGATTATAGGAAACTTTTCGCTGTTTAGTGATGTCTTGGAAAATATCTATTACTTTTGGAAGCAGAAAAAAATTGGTTATTTGTTCGATAATGCAGAAGGCCATGTCACCCAGCAGTGAAATGGAAAGACCTTCTACTTGCAGTTCCTGAGGCTTGGCATCAGATTCTGACTGTAAACATGTTCTCTTATTTTCAAGCACTGGTCTGGTCACTGTTGATTCGGAAGGAAATTCCAGTGTTAGTCTTCCTCAAAACTCATTAAGATATTGGGGCACCTGGGGACTCAGTTGGTTAAACGTCTGTCTTTGGCTTGGGTCATGATCTCAGGGTCCTGAGATCGAGCCCCGCATGGGGCTCCCTGCTCAGCGGGAAGTCTGCTTCTCCCTCTGCCTGCTGCTTCCCTGCTTGTGTTTGATCTCTCTCAAATAAATAAATAAAATCTTAAAAAAACCCCACAAAACCCAAACTTATTAAGATATGTATACGCATGTATGTGTATTTATTATTTCTCAACTTGATTCTTTTTGGCCCCAGGAGAGAACGTCCCTGTCAGATGTGTGTGAAGAAGTGACATGGGGACACCAGGCACCAGAACATGGTAGCTCATCCTGAAGTTTCCAGGTAAAGAGACATCCTGATGCTGAGAAAGAACTGGAGTTGGGAGCCACCTCCTCCTAGTTCAGCGATCTTGGATAAGTCGCTTATCCTAGGATTTTTCAACCTCAGCACAATCAGCATTTTGGGTCAGATAATTCTTTGTTGTGGAGCTGCCCAGGGTGCTGTAGGGTGAGCAGAACCACCCCGCCTCCTCAGCCAGGGTGCCAGCAGCACACATGACCCCCTCCCCCAGTTGTGACAGCTAAGATGTCTTCAGGCATTGCTACCTGTCCCCTGGGGGTCAAAATCGCTGCTGGTTGAGAACGGCTGACTTAACTCTTGGGAATTTCAATTTCCTCCTTTGTAGTTGGGCCTCATAATACTTTTGTGGCATACTAGGTAAGGTAAGCAACACTGGCTTTTACAATAAACAATCCCCACATCTCCATGGCTTGGCCTAGTAGTTTATTTTTTTGCCTGTGTTCCACCGCTGTGAGTTTGTGGCCAGGTGCCTTTCTGTGTAGAAAATCTCAGGGGCTGGGCTCCTTCCGTCCTGTGAGCCGTACTATGTGCCCGCCTCCATCTAGGTCCTTAGAATCCTCTCCAGTTCAGCTAAGAGATGGGAAAAGAGACAGGTCATACCAGGTGGGAGATTCATATGGGCCAGGCCTGGAAGCGGCCATCTTTTTCCTGCTTACCTTCCATTTGCCAGGGTGTGGTCACTTGGAGACACCTGACCGCAGGGGAGGCTGGGATGTGTAGTCTAGCTGTGTTCCCAGGAGCCAGCCGATCTCCGTGTACAGGTCTGGGCATTGGTGTACTGACTGTGGAGAGTGTGTATCTGAATGTCTGAGGTTTCGCTCGGTGGATAGAACAGAAGAAGTGACATTGGCATCGACATTGGACCTTCTCTGGAAGAAGGAAGGATTTCCATCCACCAGACTTTCAGTGTGCCCAGGGTTTCTGTGAGTCTCCGGGGAGAACTCATAAGTCCTCGGGAAGAGTCTCCTCAAGTTCTTTTGCTTGATCTTCTCAAGGAAGCCCCCGGTACACGAGCCCTCAGGGGAGCCTACCAGACTCTATGGTTGCTGGTGGCCCTGAAGAGACCGAGTCTTCTGCTGCCATGACAGTGACAGTTACCACACTGTTCTTACAGCTTCACAGAGCCTGCCAGACCCCACTGCCATGTTGTGTTGGAAATGGGGGCCGTGACCCCGGTGCCCCTGCTCGGTTGAGTTTGTGTGCCTCTGCCTCAGCTGTGCCCAGATTTGCTAGAACTTTCATGAAAGCTGCTCCTCTGGCTCTCTGTCCCATCCCCTGTCTCCACAGGAGATCCAGTTGAGTCTGTTAGCCAACAAGGTTGGCAGGAGCCAGCCGACGTGAGGACATCGTGGCAGGGACAGAAGCCATTCTTTCCCTTCTGGTGCTTTTCCCCTCTGCCATGATGACAAGCCATCCTGGCCCCCAAATGCCTCCCACCAGCAGGCTGGGCGAAGAGACCCCACGGGGGGCCTAGCCCACCAGCTCTGCGACAGCGACCTGGGATGGCTCAGCCAGGACGCCTACATGTATATTAGATTTACGTCTAGATTAGATGTAGCAGCATTCTTGCTGAGATTCCCAGAGCACACTCCAAAAGGATGAAAATAAAAAGCATCTCAATGAAGTGGAAGACATTACAGGGTGAGGAGGCAACGTTTATTGTGTCTGCCCAGTGACATAGCCTTATTGTTGTGCTGGTTCAGTTCACGGGAACTTTAAGGCTCTCTGGGCATAATGATACTTTGCTTACAGCGTCTTAGGCACCTGAGATAAATCAGATGCTCCCTGATTCACGCTAATTGAAGACGCAGCTTTCTCAAATAAATCATCTCGGCAGCGGCTCTCAGAGAAATGAAGCCACCTACCCCACCGGCCTGCTCACTCACCCATCCTCCAGCCTAGTTAGGTTAACCAGTAATTTTAATGAACTCGGCTTCTACTACCTGGGATAAATAGGATCGTGTTTGAGCCTTACAAAACTCAACTAGAAAATCTGGGGTTTGGTTTTGTAGGATTCATGTATTTTTAGTGGACTGTAAATTTAGTCATTGGTAGGAAAGGGTGAGTGCAATCAGTGACTCTCTTGTTCTGACCCAGGTTTTTGTTTTGTTTTGTTTTTTTGAACCCTGGAGTTGACTGTCCCTGCATTTTCTTCCTCCCTTCCTTCCTTCCTTCCTTCCTTCCTTCCTTCCTTCCTTCCTTCCTTCCTTCCTTCCTCCCTTCCTCCCTTCCTCCCTTCCTCCCCTCCCTCCTTCCTTCCTTCCCTCCTTCCTCCATTCCTCCCTCCCTCCCTTTCATATTTTATTTATTTATTTGAGAAAGAGAGACAGAGATATTGACAGAGATAGTGAGAGCTCGAGGATGGAGGAAGAGAAACAGGCTCCCTGCTGAGCAGGGAGCCTGCATTTTATTTATTTATTTAAAGATTTTATTTATGTATTTGTTTGAGAGAGAGAGTTGGCGGGGAGGAGTAGAGGGAAAGGGGCAGGCAGACTCCCCGCTGAGTGCAGAGCCAGAGGCATAGCCTGGCTCCAACCCACGACCCTGAGATCATGACCCTGAGATCATGACCTGAGCTGAAGGCAGAGGCTTTAACCCACTGAGCCACCCCGGTGCCCCTGCCCATGGATGAATCCGGATTCACATCAGTCCTTGCGCTCACCCCCGCATCCCTTGTCCCTAGAACAGACAGCAGAGCTGGCTTTGGCTACCCCAGTGTCTGGCCAGTCCTGACACAGAAAATTTAGCAGAAAAGAAGGAAGTGGGCAAGGGACTAACATCTCCCAGGTCCTTGTTATTGGACAGGTGCCATGTCAGTCACTTTGTAGGGAAGAGGGGGAGGCTGGGTGAGTTCAGTGGCCTGCCCTAAGTCACACAGCCAGAGGCGACAGGGCTAGGCCTCAGATCCAGCCTATGGCCTTTCCACTAACCACACTGCCTTACAAAACTTGTGGGAGACTCAGGGGCTTTTTATTTTGATTGTGCCTCCAAATGTTGGCCAACACTTTGGTTAGACCAAATGTAGCTCAAATGGTCATAGAGATCTTGCCAAAGAAAGGAGAGAGAGAGAAAAAAAGATTAAATGTAAAAACCAGTGGAAACCGTAGTACCAAAAAAAGCTCACCGACACTGCCTAAACAATGATAGGGTTACAAATTTACGCCACAAACTCCCAAATTAGATGGTCAGAGAAAGAAATGGAAGATTCTGGTGCAGCTTACTGAGGTTCTGTCTCAATCGACCAGAATTGTCACTGGGAAAAGAGAGAGGTCAAAACAACTCTGAAAGTTGTCTAATCGCCCCCTCAGTCTGGCCAGATGTGGTCTGAGGGAGCGAAGAGGAGAAGCGGGGAAGCATCCAGAAGATAGGAAACTAGCTTTCTTGAAGACAAAAAAAGAAAAGAAATAAGACAAGATGCTGGGGCTGGGGTGGGAATCAGGAAGCCAGGTAGAAGAGCAAAGGGACATCTGAGGCAGATTCCTCTCCTGGTGTGGACAGGGCTGACCTCACGGACACCTTCCCTTTTTGTCATCTGGCTTCTCCCCTGCTGGGGTGGCACAAGATGTTGGGAAGCTAGGGGGCTGGAGTGGGGAATGAACAATTTGGGGCTTACATTGAAGCACAGCCTCTAGGGCTCCCCGTCACAGGGGAGAGGATACTCCCGTTGGCTACAGTACAGCCATGGAACAGATTTTTAACAATTTTTTTTTTAAAGAGTTAAGAGTCCTGATTCTTTAACAGGATCAAGAAAAGTTTTCTCTAAAGGCTAAGTTTCATGTATCCCAGACTTAATTGTGCCATATTCAAGTGCCATCTGTGCTCTATAGTATACTTAATATTTTCTTTAAATCACTTTTTTAACCTAAGAAATTCCTCTTAAAAGGAAACCTCATGTCACCACAGTAGGTGGAAACCCAATATAACTCTTCAGAAATAGAAGAAAATAGACATAATGAAAGTACATTAATATGACTAAATTTTAGCTCTACACTGTTGCTTGTTAAAGGTCCTGAAAGTTGACCTCGCTGTTAAAAAGGAAGGTTACATACATTTGGAAAGATGGTGAAGATACACTAATGCCAAACTGAGTTTTTGAAAGATTTTTATTTTTTTAAAAGATTTATTTATTTATTTTAGAGAGAGAGAGAGAGTTCGATCGCGGGGAGGGATAAAGGGAGGGGGAGAGAATCTCAAGCAGATTCCTTGCTGAGTGCAGAGCCCAATGTGGGGCTCAATCTCACGACCCTGAGATCATGACTTGAGCTGAAAGCAAGAATCCGATGCTTAACCAACTGAGCCACCCAGGTGCCCCTACGACTTTTATTTTTAGATAATCTCTACACCCAACACAGGGCTTGCACTTACAACCCTGAGATCAAGAGTTGTATGCTCTACTAACCAAGCCAGCAAGGCGCCCCCCCAAGACTCTTTGATTTAAACGGAACTGAAGGAGAGTGAAAAGAAAATAACTTTCCCACCATGTAATTCAATATTATTTCATTCTAACTCTGTGTACTAATTGGGAACAGTTGGCAGGAAGGGAAGCCTTCAGATAACAGTAAATACAAAGCAAAAGGACAGGGAGAGCAGAGCAATTAGGGAAACGGTATTTGATAGTATCCATAAACTCTTTTTCGGAGTTGAGCACTTGAGGTTAAAGTCCATCAATCAAGTGATCAAACCAAATAGTAGAAATTAGGAATTGAGGGGATGTGATAAAAAATCACATGGTAAACATTTTATCATTTATATATGGAACCAAGACTAACTAACCCTGGGATTTAAAAAAAAAAACATTTTATTTATTTATTTGACACAGAGAGAGAGATCACAAGTAGGCAGAGAGGCAGGCAGAGAGAGAGGGGGAAGCTGAGCAGAGAGCCCAATGTGGGGCTCGATCCCAGGACCCTGAGATCATGACCTGAGCTGAAGACAGAGGCTTTAACCCACTGAGCCACCCAGGTGCCCCTGGAATTTTTTTTTTTTTTAATAGCTAGAATCAATTGAGACTTTCTAAAATGAGATAGATAACTGAGAAACTCCAACTCTTAAACTTTTTATCTTTTTCTTGACTGCAGAGGGATTTTGTTTCATTTATCTAGTATGGTATCACAAGCTATCTCAAAACGTAGTGGCTTGAAACAACAGTAAACATGTAGTGATCACAATTTGGCAATTTGAGTTGGTGATCACAATTTGGCAATTTGAGTGGAGCACGGAGTAGAAGAGGTTAATCTCTCCCCTGCATGGTGGCGCCTGGGGCTGGAGGAGTCCCTTCCAAGTTGGCTCACTCACAGGGCTGCCGGAAGTTCCCTCTCTCTGTTGGCTGGGATCTCAGTTGTGGCTGTTGGCCAGGGGCCTCAATTTCCCTTCTTGTTGGCCTTATGGAGCTGCTTGGGCTTCCTTACAGCATGGTGTGTAGATTCCAAGGGGGAGGGAGTAGAAACTGTTACTTCTCTTAAAGGCGAGGCTTTAGAACAGAATTGAACAGTGTCCTTCCATGGTATTCTCTTGGTCAAAGCAGTAACAGACCCAACTCAGATTCAAAGCCACGGAGAAAGAGACTCCACCTTTCAGTGGGAGGAGTGACAAGAACGTTTTGACCATGTGTCACTATGTATTTCTCCTGATTGAGCATTTTCGACTTCACTTCAGTTTCCTTTTCATGTTAAATTACAAAATAATGTTAAATTAGGTAGTTTTACCAACAGGAACATAGAGGCTATACTCTCATTTTTGAAAAATTATTTCCATCCATCTATGCATGCTTCTCTCTGAATACACACACAAAGCGATGTCTGGAATGTTTGACAATATCAGTGATGCTTAATATCTACATAATTCTCTTTAGGATGATTTTTTTAAAAAGATTTGTTTATTTATTTGAGAGAGAGAGAGAGCAAGAGAGAGCATGAGAGAAGAGAAGGTCAGAGGGAGAAGCAGACTCCCCATGGAGCTGGGAGCCCGATGCGGGACTTGATCCCGGGACTCTGGGATCATGACCTGAGCTGAAGGCAGTCGCTTAACCAACTGAGCCACCCAGGCGCCCTAGGATGATTTTTTAAAAAATCTGCTTCTGTGTACTGTTTTATTTTGTTCGAATTTCTCCTATGTACCTCTTTTTGTTTTTGTTTTTGGAAGATTGTATTTTTTAGAACAGTTTCCGGTGGGTTCCCAGTGATGTTGAGAAGAAGGTCAAGATTGTTATAAAATCAGTAAAGTCATTATCTTAATAAAACCCAGATGAAAGCAAGTTGTCAGAAAATAAATTTGCTCCTAGTCTGATGGGCAACACTTACAATGTCAGTGAGTTCCAGGTGTCCCTGCGGACCACTTAGTTGTTGTGGGGAAGGAGAAAATGAAGTCCGGAAAGTGACTTGTTCAGGCTCGCACATCTAACTTTCAGGGTGGGTGTGGTAGGCTAACTTTATAGAGTTATGTGTCACATCCTTTCCCAAAATGTGAAGGGGTGAATTGGCTGGGGTTTTATCTGCTGTGAATCTAGGCATTTGGGTGGAACACTCAACAACTCAAACGTGTCTGAGGACAGAGGAAGGATTCCATCGCCAGCTTGATTTGTGGGCACCTGAGCAAAAACTGGGGAAGTTTTCTCTAGATGCTTTCAATTTTAAGTTCCTCTTCTGGATGAACTGTCCAGAGCTGTGGTCCACCTGTGGCCTGAAGACCTCGGTGACACACAGAAGAGCTTTTGGAAAAGCCCCTTTGAAAACGGGAGGCCCTGGGGTGGGAAGTCCAGCCAGGCACTGCTGTCGATCCCCACCAGGGCAAAGTGTATTTCAGGGGCGTTGCTTGAGCAGAGTGTATTTTAGACCAGGCTTCATGTTGCTGCTAACTGCCACTGTTCGTCTTCCATGATCTGTCATCGAACAAATACCCAGGTTTTGCTGGTAATTCCTGCAAATCAATGGCAACCAGGAATGTCTGGGTTCCTGCTGTAGCTGGGTTGCTGGTTGTAGGGATGATTATGATGGATTCTCCTTCTCAAAGTTCTCTTACACGTGCTGGAGCTCCCCGCTCCCAGCTCCCCTGGGAGGTTATTCTGTGCCCAAAAGGACTTGGTCTTGTCTTTGCGACGCAGCCCCAGGCTCCCCGTGTGTGGTCTTGCTAGTTCTGCTCCTTACCAAGGGGCACAAGCACAGAGCTCATTTTTGCTAAATCTTCCTGGACATTTTGCTGAAGTTCCCCCACATTCAGCAGCCCACTGGTGACCTTAATAGGAGAGGAGCCAGCCTCCGGCAGATCTCTTTTTGAGGAGGAAGGAACAGGACCACGGAACCAGCAGTACATCAAGGCGCTGTTCAGGGAGGTCAGGGAGCATGGCAATCCTCTGCCATGTCCAATTGCATCAAGAAATAAAAATGTCTGGGGGTCCATCTTGTCTGATTTGGTTGCCATTTCTTTGAGAGGACATTTCCGTGGAGAGGCTTACTCTCGTTTGCATTCTTGCTCCTTTCCACCGCCGCAAGAGGGCTGGGGAGGTCAGGCTCTGTCATCTTTCCAGCTTCCCCTTTTTCAGTGAATGACAGTGAATTAGCTTCAGGAGCCAATATGCCGTCTCCTGAAACATTGTGTCTCATTCAGAACGTTTGAGAAGTGTGGCAAGGAAATATGATTAGGAGGGGGTTTTGTAGTTTGGGGGAAAAAAAACACATCCTTTCAACCACCAACATCCTAGACGCTACAATCGGGCATTTTCTGTGTACTAGGTGTTGTATTGGGCTCGGAACCACAGCGCGGGAGAGACCAAGGAGGTTTGCAGAGCTTAGGAATTTTAAGTAGTTCTGAATAGGCAGTGAAGTTTGCAGATGATTTTTACATTGTTCCCAAAGATGAGAGAGGATAACAAATCTTTTCCTCATGGAGTTTCCATTCTAACGAAAAGGACAGAGAAGAAAACAACCAATGTCTATGTTCTTTAATGAAAGCATGTGTGTGGTGGTTCCAGAGCTGAGAAGAAAGGACTGAGTTAAATCTGGGGTGGGGGGTACCAGGGAACGGTTATGGCGGGGCGGGGGGAGGGATGGGAGGTTGGGAAGAGGGTGGGGAGGGTTCCGGGGCACAGAGGAGCCTTCAGTTGAGTGTGAAAGGTGCGTAGATCTTTTTCACGTCAACAGTGCATGAGGGAGAACTCCAGGCAGTGGGAAGAGGACGTGGGGATGCTTAGAGGCAGGAGAAAACGTACTGCTGGGGGAAGACTTTGGCAGATGGTTCCAAACAGCCAGCAGCTGGACTGTGGATCCTGAAGGATCTTGTGTGTCACGGGGCCACGGAAAGCCAGGGTTCTGGGGACAGCCCAGAGGTCCCACCTGACCCAATCCCCAATCCCTTGAGCAAGTGAATTTTTCTGAACCTCAGTTTCATCTTTTAGAAAATGGGGACAATGTGCACAACCACAGGCATTGTAGGAAGTAAATGGGTGCTGCAGAGTGCCTAACCCCAAAGTGTGCCTTCCCTCCTTGTCGCTTCCCTTCCCTGGTAGTCAGGGGGCCTGCCCTGGTGGTGTGGGGTCCTGGCTGCTCCTGCTAAGGGCCAGGCTCGTGGCAGGCATCCGCCAAGGTTAGACTGGCTCTAGGGCTGGGTCTGAGTGGGGAGTCCAGGGGAACAGAAAGGAGGCTGGCTGGTACCTTCTACCTTGAGCTTCCACCAAGACCGGTGGCCATTCCAAGCCTGACATCTCAGCGCTCCAAGTACTGGTTTATTCGGGTCATATTCAGGGAATGCCACACTTTGAGGGACATTCTGAACAACTAGGGAAGCCACATACTGCTCCCCGAGACGCACACTCACACCAAAGCCTGCAGATAATTTCAGGGAGTTTGCAGACCCCTCTGCAGGTCCATCCCTGACTACCCCCCAGCCCCCGATGAAGATCACCCCTCTGATAACTTCACACACAAGCAAAGAACTGTCCTCCGGGGAAGGCTGGTGTGTTTCTCCGACGGAGCTCCACCTTTCCCAGGTGGCCGCTGCCCTTCCAATATCATATTTTCCGGGACTCATTCCCCTGGCCACTCCCACGCTGCTGTTCCTTTGCCTCCGATTCAGTCTTCCCAGCTGCAGAAGCGCACATTGGCTCATTTGAAGTGCTTTCATTTGTGCATGGCCAGTGATGGGTGGAATTGGCTGAGCCCGCTGCAGGAGCCCCGTGTGGATCGGTCCCGGAGAGCAGGGCAGAGCTGACCTCCCTTCACAGACCAAAGCGTTGCACCGGCAGGAGTTTTTAATTACAACACAAGTGCGTTTGTCGTAGAAAGCACGTCAGGGATAAAATATTAAAAGGGGGAATACTCTTTTCCAAGAGAATGAGTTTTTCCGCCAGTGTATTTTATTGGAACAATAATCCTGATGAAATCAAAGTAACAGCCCGAGCTCCTGCTAGGGAAGTTGATGAAAGCGGAGGAATCTTTGTCCTAACAGCAAATACCCTTATTCAGCACTGACTATTCCCAGCTGTATTCTAGAGTCATCGGTTTATTTAAGCCCCTGATGACCCTACCAGGAACCTGTCTTACACCTGGGGAGACTGAGGCACAGAGAGATTTGTCCAAGGTTACACAGCCGATAAGTGGCACCAGCAGAATTAAACCAGGGCCCCCTGATCATAAAGCATATCATCTTTTTCTTTTTAACTACTTAAAAATTTAATCCTTTTCCTCCAAGGTAGGGATAAATCTAGTCTAAAAGATCAAAATGTCAAGCAGATACATAATAGAAAACCAGCAATCTTCTGCCCAGGGCTTCATCTCCATTTCTACTCCAGGTGACTCCCATTGGATTACTCCAAGTTCTCCAGAAAGACAGGACAAATAGAATGTGTCTATATAAAAAGAGATTTATTTCGAGGAATCAGCTCTTGTGATTAGGAAGGTTGCTATGTCCAAAATCTGGAGGGTGGGCTGGCAGGCTGGAGACTCAGGGAAGAACAGATGATGCATTTCAAGTGCGAAGCTGCCTCCTGGTGGAATTCCTTGCTTGGGAGAGGTCAGTCTCTGTTCTATTAAGGCCTTCAACTGATGCGATTGGGCCCGCCCACATTATGGAGGGCAATCTGCATTACTCAAAACCCACTGATTAACTGATTGATTTTTAAAAATCATTTTATATATTTTTAAAAATATTTTATTTACTTATTTGACAGAGAGAGCCAGTGAGAGAGGGAACACAAACAAGGGGAGTGGGGAGGGAGAAGCAGGCTTCCTGCTGAGCCGAGAGCCTGACACCGGGCTTGATCCCAGGATCCCGGGATCATGACCTGAGCCGAAGGCAGATGCTTAACAACTGAGCCACCCAGGCAGCCCTAAAGTCCACTGATTTAAAGATTTTTTTTTAGAGAGAGAGAGAGGGGAGGTGCAGAAAGATAGGGAGAAAGAACCTCAAGCAGACTCCACACTGAGTATGGAGCCTGATGTGGGACTTGATCTCACGACCCTGAGGTCATGACCTGAGCTGAAATCAAGAGTTGTCGCTTAACCCATTGAGCCACCCAGGTGCCACTCAAAGTCTACAGATTTAAACATTAATCTTATCCAAAACACCCTCACAGAAATAATCTTTGACTAGATATATGGGCACCATTGCTTAATCAAGTTGGCATTTTATTTTATTATTTTTTTAAAGATTTTTTAAAAAGAATTTTATTTATTTATTTATTTGTCAGAGAAAGAGAGGTCATAAGCAGGCAGAGGCAGAGGGAGAAGCAGGCTCTCTGCTGAGCAAGGAGCCCGATGTGGGGCTTGATCCCAGGACCCTGGGATCATGACCTGAGCTAAAGGCACACCTTTAACCTACTGAGCCACCCAGGTGTCCCAAAGTTGGCATTTTAAATGAGCTATCACACCACTTTCAGTTCTATTGGGTGTTTCATCTGGTACTTACATTCGTAAGTCTTAAACATGCCTTTTATTTTTTCTTTTCTTTTTTTTTTAAATATTTTATTTATTTATGAGAGAGAGAGAGAGAGAGAACAGAAGCAGGCAGAGAGGCAGGCAGAGGCAGAGGGTGAAGCAGGCTCCCTGCTGAGCAAGGAGCCCAATGTGGGACTCGATCCCAGGACCCTGGGATCATGACCTGAGCTGAAGGCAGCTGCTTAACCAACTGAGCCACCCAGGCGTCCCTTTTTCTTTGTTTTCCTGTTTAAATATTACTTGTTGGCTTTTTACAATGGCACCTGTAAACTTAGCACTCTCCTGCTCCTCCCCACGAGTCCTGTCCCTGTGTTAACTTCTCTATACCATTCAACTACCCTTCAAATCAATATTCAGACTGTATCTTACCAGACTATTAGTCACAGCTGAATCTCATGGTGCACTCCAATTACATTTCCTTTCTCTGGAGTTAAAATTGTTCTTTTCTGGAGTCAACTAAAAATCACCTCATGTTTAGGTGGCTTAGTTTACCTATCACTGATTAATCTCCACACTCTCTGTCAGAACTGAGAAATCTGGGTGGCTCAGTCAGTTAAATGTTTGACTCTTGATTTCAGCTTAGGTCATGATCTCAGGATCGTGCTATTGAGCCCTGAGTTGAGATTTCTCTTTCCCTCTTCCCCTCCTTCCTTAAAAAAAAAAAAAAAAAAAAAAAGAACAAAATAAGAACTGAGAAATCTCTCAGTAACTTAACTGATGTTGAGGATTATTCTATCCATCTCTCTCCCTTCCTGGCCTTCCTTCCTTCTGAGCCCTGCATGCTGCTCATCTCTAGATTGTGGTGTTTGGCTTTTTCTAAAAACTAGGTCTGCACAGCTATGGCCCTGAAAATTCCCAGCATCATATACTGGGATTTCCCTTTGCCTTCTTTCTGTGTGTTCACCCTCCCACTTCCTGGATCCCATGTTTTCTTATTTCTTGAAATCTTTATTTTGGTGGAGCACATTTTTCAGTAGCTTCCTGAGAAAGGGTTCATGGAAGTACATTTTTCGAGACCTTGCATGTCTGAAAATATCTTTCTTCCATCCTCACATCTCACTGATAACTTGGATAGGCATAGACTCTACAATGAAAATAATTTTCTTTCGTAAGTTCGAAATTCATGTCCCATTGTCTTCTAGCTCCCAGTGTTGCCTTTGGGGGGATTACTGCCATTCAGATTCCTGACTGGCTTCAGAAATTTGTACGTCATCTCTTCTCTAATTTCATTTCTCTGGAAGATTTAAAATCTTTCCTTTATCCTTGGTGTACTGAAATTTCATGATCTTGAACATTGGTGGGTGCTTTGTTTTCATTCAGTAGACACTCCAGGGGCCCTTTTAGTTTGGAAGCCTATATTCTTCTGTTTTGTGAAATTTTCTTGTATTTTTTTTTTTTTTTAGTAATTTCTTCCCTTTTATTGCCTTTGCTTTCTCTCTCTGGAATGGCTATTATTCAAATTTTTTTTTATTATGTTCAATTAGCCAACATCTAGTACATCATTAGTTTTTGATGTAGTGTTCACCGAGTGCTCATCATCACACGTGCCCTCCTTAATATCAAAAATTTTTTAAAGATTTTATTTATTTGAGAGAGAGAGAGAGAGTGAGCACAAGTTGGAGAGACAGGCAGAGGGAGAGGGAGAAGCAGACTCCCTGCTGAACAGGGAGCCCAATGTAGGGCTCTATCCCAGGACAATGAGGTCACGACCTGAGCAGCCATTTAACTGACTGAGCCACCTAGGTGCCCCTGTTATTCAAATCTTGATCCTCTGATGGATTCTTTCATTTCTCATCTTTCCTTTTCCATTTCTTTTTCTCTTGTTTCTTCTTTCTGGGAGATTTCCTGAATTTTATCTTCTAATCTTTCCAATGAGTTTAAATGTTTTTAAATCACATTTTTTAACTTGCAAGAGCTCGTCATTATTTTTCAAATATTGATTTTTTAAGAGTTTCTTATTCTCCAGTTCATGGAGGCAACTATCTTACTGTACTCTGAGGATAATATTTACAGCTTTTAGAATGTTTTCTTCTGTTCTGTTTACTATTTCTTCGTCCTCTAAGTTTCTTTTACCTACTGGCTTGTTTTGATCTCTTTCACATTACAGGAATTCTCCATGTGTTAGGTAATCCTCGACTGCCCATTTTTAAGATACTAAGGCATCGTAGTGGTTTAAGGCTCTAAGATGCTGATCAAAGCTCTGTGTCCGTACCAGGGGCTTATTGTCCAGTGAGTGTTACTATATGGTGGCGATAGACGGGGACAAGGCTGCTTTAGTGGAGGTCTCCCCAGATGAGTATTTGTAGGCATTTTCTCTTGAGCTGGTCAGTTTCCCCGGAGAGGAAGCCTTACCTGAATACTATAAGCCTGCTTCTGGCATTCTGGAGCAGAATAGGGGAGGAGGACAGGGGTCTGTAGTGTGCTGGCTCCCCCGCAATCCTCATTTTCAGTAGACAGGTTAATAGTCATCATCATGTATCCCCATTTTCGCAGCCTGACTGTTCATCTTTTCAGAGAATAAATTCCCATCCTCCTGCGCGGGGTGAGTAAGGAGTAAATTAATTGTCTGGCAGTCAAAGTAGGAGACAGAATGGGTGGGTCTAATTGCTCCTTTCAGTCTCTTCATCACTTGTCCTTTTTCCAGCCCTGACACCTGGTGTCTCCAATTCCTGAGCCTTTCTAGGGTTTGCAGTACAGATAATCTTGCTTCTTCCTGACTTCCTCCCTCCTGCTGGCTTTGTTCCCAGTTACCTCTGGTTCATCTGCTTCTCAGCTTCTGAAATTTTAGACACATTTATTATCCCCGAATTTCCTTCCTTTTTCTTTTTTTTTAAAGATTTTATTTATTTGACAGAGAGAAACACAGCGAGAGAGGGAACACAAGCAGAGGGAATGGTAGCGGGAGAAGCAGGCTTCCTGCTGAGCAGGGAGCCCAATGTGGGGCTCGATCCCAGGCCCCTGGGATCTGACCTGGGCTGAAGGCAGACGCTTAACGACTGAGCCACCCAGGCACCCCCCTTCCTTATTCTTTTAGTTTTTGTAGGTTAAAAAAAAATACTTTTAAGATATTATCCTCTTAGTGGCTTTTGGTGGGAAACAGAGATGAAAGCATGTGTACTAGGTCCTATGTTTTAACCAAGTTCCCCAAAGTGGCCACTCTTAACCTCTGGGTTTGGAAGAAGCTGATGGGGAGGATGCCAACATGCCTTTGTTTCCTAGTACACATGAGATCTGTTGTATTGCTAATCTTTTAGCAATGCTCCTTGTGGCTCTCTCCCTGGAGAGGTTCAAGGAGCCAGATTTTCAGCACCAGGCAGAGAGAGCCTCCTTCATGGAATAGGATTCACTTGGCCAAGTTGGTTGGAAAGTAAATCCCTTTCCCCATTATTCCATTGCCAGCTGGCTTTGCTGACCAAATATGTGGGTAAACAGCTGAAGTAACTGGTCTACCATGAATGGCCAGCAGTCAGGGATCCAGCACTTTTTGCTTTAGTCACAGGGGAAATCCAGGTTTTAGCTTGTTCTGATCCTTGCTATGATCAGGAGTGATGGGCTGTGCCCTGCAAACATCCTATGCCCAAGTGTATGTACAGCAGCCCTATGTATCTAGTCTAGTTGGGTCATTCCTTTATTTCAAGGCATTAGGTACTGGCAAAAAAGTGATTTCCCTACTTTAGCATTTGGGTTTACCTCTAGTGAGGTGTGCCCTTGTATAGGATCATAATGGACTCTTTGAGATTATGCTAGAAAGGCTGCATTTTTGCAGGGACCCTGCAGCCTGTGTTTCAAGGGGTCCTGCTCTTATTGCAAAGGAGAATTTCTGGTAAAGATGAACAAAGACTGCCTTCAAAGAAATAGGATCAACGTCCTTTATCTGGAGCATTTAAAAAACCAATCTAAATGTCCCTCGGCTGGGGGATGGATTAACAAAATGTAATATGTCCCTAAAATGGGATGCTACTTAGCCATAAGAAGGAATAAACACTGTCACACTCAACACATGGATGAATCTCAGACATGACCCTGAATGAAAGGAGCCAGAGACAAAAGACTACACAGTGTATGATTCCATTTACGTGAAATTTCTGCAAAGGGCCGGTCAACGGAGACAGCGAGTAGGTGAGCGGTTGCCTGGCGCTGGGTGAGAGTGGGCGCTGCCTCCTCTGGGGTAACGGAACTGCTCTAAAACTGGGGTGCAGTGATGGCTGGACGATGACCTGAAGTAACTGGAAACCATGAATCCACACGCACTCATAACGGGGAATTATGTGGGATCTAAATGGTACCTCAATGAAGCTTCTAAGTGTAAAAAAGAAGAAGAAGAAGAAGGAGAAGGAGAAGGAGAGGGAGAAGAAGAGGGAGAAGAAGAAGGAGAAGAAGCACCAGCAGCAGCTAGATCAAAGAATAATTATGGAAAACTCTTTTTCCAAATTAGGAAATGGATGGGAAAGAATGGGGGGAGGTTTCCACAACTCTGTGTTAATCTAGATTTTAGGTGTGTGTGAGGCTTAAGATCTTCCTCCTCTTCATTTAACTACTCTGTCTTCTTGCCCTTGGAGAGGAGGAAAAGGTAGCGAACCCTCCTTGAGCTGTGCTAAAGACAGAGGAAGCCGAAAAGGGACGTGAGAGGAGCGTGGTTTGGCCCTGAGCTGCCTCCCCCACACGTAACCTCTTCATCTCCTCTTTTAGCTGTTCCTTTAGTCATCCGAGCACAGAGCACGAAGACCTAAATTATCAGTGTGAGCAAGTTCAACCTACACACTTCAGCTCCAGTGTCTCAAAGACCCCGTGCTTCCTTGCGAGGCAGTCGCGAGGGGGCAGCTGTGAACGAGGACACGAGGTGGAGGGCCGGCCAGTCCGAGCTGAGCGCTCTGCTGACAGGTCCCCGCTGTGGGTGGCTGGGCAGCGGGTCAGGGACCCAGGTCCGTGCGATCCAGACCGCCAAGAAGGAGCCAGATCCACCAGGAAGGAGAGGAGGATCGTGATAAAGGAAGAGCAGAACAGCAAATATCCTGATGGTAATAGCCCTCGTGTGTCTGTATTTTTATTTTTTTAAAGATTTTATTTATTTATTTGACAGAGAGAGAGATCACAAGTAGGCAGAGAGGCAGGCAGAGAGAGAGGGAGAAGCAGGCTCCCTGCTGAGCAGAGAGCCTGATGTGGGGCTTGATCCCAGGACCCCGAGATCATGACCTGAGCCGAAGGCAGAGGCTTAACCACTGAGCCACCCAGGCGCCCGTGTGTCTGTATTTTTTGACCCCCTGCAGAACTCTTTCACACTATCTTACTTCACCCTCACAAGCTCCAGGCAAGATGGCTACTAATATCCCCGGGAAACTGAGGGAGAGAGGTAAGATAATCACTGACAGAGCTGGGGACTCGAGGTCAGTCTTTTTGACTTAAGTTATATGTACTCTACTATGCATGTATACACTGTATATATAGTATACGTTCTCGATAACTGTATACGTGTAGTGTGTAATCTACATAGGTATGCACATATATGTGTACATGGATCTATGTATCTCTATGTCTAGATACATATCTCTAGAGCTACATCTACACTCCAGAGTACCAACAGGGCATTAGGCCTTGCTTTAAGCTCCTCACATTGAGTCCTCACCACAACTCCCTGAAGCCAGTACTTTTTAACAGATGAAAAACTGAGGCACAGAGAGGCTCCCTTGTTTTGGTCACAGTGCACAAGTAGCAGGGCTAGGATGCGAACCCACTATCTCTAGAGTGCTTTCCATGACCCCACGCTGCCTGCCATGTTGGGGACTTTGGATTTGATTTCAGGGCACAGGTGGCACTCCAATCCTGGTGTCCTTGGCTCCAGCCTGTCAGGGCTGCGTTGGGGCACCTGCGCGGAATTCACCTCGGGCTACACTCACGCCGCCCCGCAGCGTCCCTGAAAGCGGAGCCAGTCCTCTAATTCCCTAGGCGTGGCTTCTGTTTCTGCCGAGCCCAGCTTCCTGGTACAGTCCCAGCAGGACCTGGAAAAGCATGCGGATTTTATGGGCCTATGGATTTTTGAAGAGATCTAAGTGTTGATTTATTATCGTCTCTGCATGGTGAAAGTGGTCTTCTAAAAGTTTTATGGGTATCCTTACGTGAAAATCTTCCAGCCGAGGAATGTACTGTAACACAAAGAAATTTGCTGCCAATAATTTTTTCATTTCAAAGTGACATTGAATCAGGTCTGAGTAAATATTTATGATTTCTCTTGAAATGTGACAGACTCATGACATGGTAATTAATTTTACTGTAGGCTGAATTCAGAATGACTTTGGTAATAGATGAGTAGGTGTGTAAAATGTTTATAGGGCTTTCAAAAATAAGCCCCAGGCTTAAATGAAACCTTAATCAGGCAACTGAGGAAGAATGAAATTGCAATTCTAATTTTGCTGATAGAATTTCTGCGGGAAGCAAGGAGTTTCGGAGGTGGATGGTCACTGCGGAGAATCAGCACACATCATATATTTTATGTACTGTTAGACTATTTGGAAACTTCAAATACACTTACTTTTCAAGAAATGGCATGCCTTTTTTGTTGAAAAAAAGGGCTAAATTTAGAAAATTGGCTTTGGTTTGGGGCATAAGCTGCAGGAACACATTTCATGACTCCAGGAGAGGTTAAGGGGTAGTGTCTCACGTGAGTCCTCCGTTTTCGCATGCTACTTTCTCTCTCCCCTACATTTAATCCGTCAGCAAATCCTGCATTTTCTACCTTAAAAATACATCCAGAATGTGGTTACTTCTCACCAGCTCCTCCATCACCACAGGGTGCACGCCCCATCATTTCTCACGTGGGTGACTGTGACACACCCCACCTGTCTGCCCTCCTCCCCGATCCCCCCTCCCCCAGTCTGTTATTGACACGGCAGCCAGCATGATCCCATCCGGGGGAGGACATAAGTGAGTTCATGTCACTCTATGTCACTCTGCCTCCACTGGCTTCTCATCTCACTCAGACCGGAAGCCAGATAAATGCAGAGCCTACAGCCCCCTCCCCGCCCAGCTGTGATGGTGGCTCTGCCCTATCCCCCCCTCCCGCCTCAGGTCTCTGCGCGTTTTATTCCTTGCCACCCCCAAGCTCTTCCTCCAGGATGCTCTTGGCATCTGACTCTGAATCCTCTCCTGAGGGTCGTTATGCACATGTCACCTTCTCAGTGACACTTCACCTGACCACTCTTATTTTATTTTTAAAATCCACCGGTTTTAAAATTTTTAATTCCTGTAGAGTTAACATACAGTGTTATATGAGTTTCAGGTGTGGAATATAATGATTCAACCATTCTACACACTACTCAGTGCTCATCGTGATAATTCCCATCACCTCTTAATCCTCATCACCTATTTCACCCATCCCCCACCCCTCCTCCCCTCTGGCAACCACTAGTTCTCTATAGTTAAGAGTCTGGTTTTTAAATTGTCTCTTTATTCTTTGTTTTGTTTCTTAAATTCCACATATGAGTGAAATCATATGGTATTTGTCTTTCTCTGACTTCTTTCGCTTAGCATTATATACTCTAGGTCCCTCCACGTCATTGCAAATTGCAAGAGTGCTTAGTGGCTGCTCCAGAAGGGACTGTTAAAGGGATGTGGATCCTTCTAGAAGGAATGTCAGTGAGTAAGGGGCCACTGGTTAGATTATTTCTACAGAATAACAGCAGATGAGGCAGCACCAAATGAGCTAAGAAGGATGTTGTTAAGTTGAAGCCAGATTAGGGGTGCAAGGGCAAATGAAATAAAATTATACATCTTAAACCTCACCTGGGTGATATGCATTCTGATTAAAAATGGCTTTTTAGGGACAGAGCCAAAGTCCCGGGCCCAGTGCCTTCCTCACCCCACAGGGTGGCAACGGGACCCATGTACACTCAGGACTCTTGATATTTCTCAGGAGATTAGTTTCTACAATGGAAACTGGGAGTTTAAAGCCATAAATGAATGTTCCGCCTTGTAGTTTACAAAGTACTGTTGAGATTACCATAATAAAATTGCTCACTGGTCAAGGAATTATGTTGTGCAATAATATCTATATTTATTGAGCAATTAGCCTGTGCTAAGCACTTTCCTTAAAGTATCTTCTTTGATCCTCACAGGTTATTATTATTACCCTCAAGAGCGTATTCATTTAGCAACATTTATTGAGCACGTACTGTGCCAGTTACTGTGCTAGGCATCAGGGGGCCAGACTGTATGGCACCTGCTTCAGGGTGCTTACACTGTAGTGAAGGAGATGAACACAAAGACATCAAGAGTAGCTGCCCCGGGTACAAGTGTTGTGCAGGACAAGGCACAATTGCATCACAAGACCTGAGGGAAAGACAAACAGTAGCTTAAAAAAAATCCCATTACCCCTTCCTCAGTGAAATATGGCTCTTTGTTAATTTCCTCCTTTGCCCAAAGACTGGACTTTTCCAGGGAAGTCACTTCGTCTACAATCGCTCTTTCAATTCACAACGCCAGGAACTGGGTTAAAGGGTGTCGTGGAGCTGGTTAAAGGGAGGGGTGATGGAAAGTTTTGTGCAACACCTCCTCTTTCCCTTCTAGAGTCTCCCAAGGAGACTCCCAAAGGACGTTTTGTGGCTGTGATATGAGGTCTGAGGTCTATTTGTAGATGACCTGACTCAGAGTGGGATCAAAACCTTGCTAATCTATCCACAGACGTGGTCCCCAAGAGCACCTGGGTCTATGAGGTCATAGCCCCTGGTACCCCAGAGTGGAGAGATGGAAGTTCAGGGGCTGCAAAATCATATATTGGGGATACAGGGAGAAAATATTGGAGTGTCTGCTAATATCATACCTAAAAATAAGAAAGAAGTCAAGCTTCACTTAAATTTAACATATGGATGGATCCCTACAGGCTTATTTGGTCTGTATGTCTGTGGGTCCCATGGCACAATCAGACCTTAAGGGGTGTCCTGAGGCACAGAGTGTCTCTGTCTCTCTCTCTGTCTCTCTCTCTCACACACACACACACACAGGTTGGCCATTGGTTTCAGAGTATTACAGCTCATTTATGCTACTTGAGAGGATATACAGACTGTATAATTTCATTTCCCTTAAATGAATTCTCACAAAATGGAGGAGTGGCTTAAGAAGAACCCCGCAAGGATAACACCAATAACGCAAATGAAAGTAAACAAGAAAATGGTGCCGTCCTTAATCCGATGCATGCTCATTGTCCGACACACTGTGAGGTCGGAAACAGTGACCATCTCGTCAGATCAGAAAGAAGTCGGCGAAAGACAAATTTAGAGATTATCAAGGGGACGGTGCCTTTATCATAATGCCCATGATATTATGATATTATGGCATTATGATAAACCTCACCTACGTGTATATTAAGGCTTGAGATATTAGCTAATGATAGAGGCACATTTATCTATAATTCATAGATAAATAAATATACTTATCTCGGGTACATGTCCAAAAATTATTACTGCTAGGGTTGTGTGATTGAAAGAAATGGAAGGCCACTATATCAGGGAACTAGACCTGATTTAATAAATCGTGGCCCTGGGGCGCCTGGGTGGCTCAGTGGGTTAAAGCCTCTGCCTTTTACTCAGGTCATGATCTCAGGGTCCTGGGATCAAGCCCCACATCGGGCTCTCTGCTTGGTGGGGAGCCTGCTTCCCCCTCTCCCTCTGCCTGCCTCTCTGCCTACTTGTGATCTCTCTCTGTCAAATAAATAAATAAAATCTTTAAAAAAAAAAAAATAAATCGTGGCCCTTTGAGATAACATTCTCTACCGTTTGGGCAGAACCAGATGGCTACTCTGTGCAGACCTGAGACCAAAGACTTGTTTATTCATTTACAAGCTGCATTTCTTAAATAAAGCCATCTGCATGCTGGTGTTCCCTGAAGAAACTTCCTATGTGCTCTGGGCCTTTGGGGGAAAAAATTCCATATTTTACACGAGATAACCATTTTACACTGCACAGTAATAAGAAATACTGAAGTGTAGTCTTATAGAATTTTTTCTTCATCTCATGAAATTTAATTTATATTTTTAAAGTCTCCTGTCTCCTCTATGTATTATTTTTGTTTGTGTCTTTTCTTAGTCTGACAATGATTTTTCTTTTTGGGGAAGGCAATTTGCATAACTGCTTCACATGTAAAACACTGTTGCTTGGTGACTCATGGTCACAGAAAGTTCCTTTAGAGCATGTGAATAAATCTCTGCCTCAGCCAACTTTTTTTTTGGCCGCGACCTTCTTTGACACCCTAAGCTCAAGGGTTCCCACTGGCCTGGCCCTGTTCTCTCTCTAAGGCTAAGCCAAGAGGCCAGGCTCCTCTTCACAGGTGTGGGGCTTTCCCAGAAGCCTCCAGACTCTATGGGGTGAGAACCCAGAACAGAAACCTAGGGATGTGGCCATCCCTGGATCCCGGGAATCAGGTGCGTTCAGTTCTTGGAGCTGAGGAAGAAGCGCTTCTCTGTGGGCTGGACTGTGTCTGTGCTTCCGGCTGTGGGATTCTGGCCTGTGGGCTTCTGACCAGAGTTGGACGCTTTGTTACCAGTCTGCTCAAGATGCTTCTTTCACGGGAGGAGGGGTATTCGGTGGTGACTCCCTCGGATCAGGCTTTGCTGTTTGGGTGTGTTGCTTGGCCTCACTGAGTGTCAGTTTTCTTACCTGTTAAATGGGGATAAGGATGCCTACTTCAGGCACACGTGAAAAGGAAATGAGAATCTCTGTAATGCCCTCAGCCCAGTATGTAGTAAGTTGTCAAAACACATGAACCGCTGTTACTCTTATCGTGTATTGTATATCTGGGCTCAGTTCCCAGCTGAGTAATTGGGGACCTTCGTTTCGGAAGTAAAACTGGACTTTGGTCATACCCGTTAGAGGGATGATTGTCCTCTACCCCCCAAAATAACAGGATCTCATATTATTTCTCTCACCTAAAACAAGTTTGCAGAAACAGACTTGGGCAGAAGGTAGACTTGGATGCAGACATCAGCTCTGCCATTTACACGGTCTTGGGTCAGTCACTCAGCCTCTGTGGGCCTCATCTGTACAATGGGCTTTTCACACAGTGATATTGAGTTGTGAGAATATGATATAAGCATGGCTTTCAGTTGAGGGCACTTAGTGGGATCTTTATATATTGTCCCCCCCCTTCCTAAATAACCACTGAATACATTAAGTGATGAATATTTAGGCGATGAGCAACTAGGATAACTTTATTTTTCCAGGGTCTTGAGGCTCATCGTGATATTGTGATATAATAAGAAGTATATATTTGATTTTTGTCTCTGGTAAAGTGTTTCCCTGAGTTCTGCAAGCCACTGTAGCAAATTATTGGACCTGAGAAGGGAGCCGTGGGGACCCTTGATTTGTAGTCAAGTTGGACAGAAGTGTGGGTGAGTTAGGGACTCGCTACTTGGGACTGACTGGCCTGGGGGGCAGCCTTGGGGGACTGCGCCTTTAACCCGTGGGTTTGTGCTAACTCCGGGTGGTTAGCGCAGGAATCATATTAAATGGCGGGACATCCAGTTAGTGCTTGTAGAGAACTGGAGGATTGCTTGGTGTGGGAAACCCTCAGTAGTGTGGTAAGTAGAGAAACAGTTTGCATTTACCTGTGTGGGAAGGCCCGGGCAGAGGGAGACATCCACGGGCATCAAAAGAAGAATCAACATTTTTCACATCCCTATTCTGTGCCATGCACTGGTTAGGCATTTTATTTTATTTATTTATTTTAAAAAAATATTTTATTTATTTATTTGACAGAGAGAGACACAGCGAGAGAGGGAACACAAGCAGGGGCAGAGGGAGAGAGAGAAGCAGACTTCTCGCCGAGCAGGGAGCCCGATGCGGGGCTCGATCTCAGGACCCTGGGATCATGACCTGAGCTGAAGGCAGATGCTTAATGACTGAGCCGCCCAGGCGCCCAAGCATTTAATAATCTCATGTATTCTTTAAAACTGTGTGAATTCTGTATCTATAGCGCGACTTTTTGAATGAGAGAACTGAAGTTCAGAGAGTTGAAGACGTGTTCCAAGTCAACCTGATTGTGAAGTCCACGCTCTTTCTGCTTCTGGCTATCCCATACCGTCCCAGATCTCTGGACAAGCAGAGAGTGTATTTCTTTCTTTCTTTCTTTTTTTTTTTTTTGCAGATAGTGTATATCTAAAGGAAAACAGCTAGTTTCCCCTCTAGTTACAGGCGTTGGTAATTAAACCAGAACCGGTAGGACAAGGTGGTTGTCTGGAACCTTACAACAAGCATGGAGAACCCTTAGTGTCACCAGCACAGCTCTGGGCACCTCAGGTCAGGAGAATATGCCTCAGTTTCCCCAAACCTCAATTCCTGTGACTTCCATGTCCTAGTCACTCAGTTAAAGCTTCTATCTAGCTCTCTTACAACACACCAGGGACAGCTCTGACTGTTTGATCCTTCAGGGGTGGAGTTTGGGGCTAGTTCTCTACTAGGGCACAGAATCTTGCTCTCAGGACTCGAGATAGCCGGTTCTTAGGGATTTCACTGATGAACGTTCAAATGGCAATTCAGGGCAGACTTTGTCAAGAAGAAAGATGGAGAGAGAAACCTCTGTAATGACCAGTGGCTATTAAATTTGACCACCATCTGAAATCAATACCCCCTCAAGTTAATCCCAGACTGGCTGGATCGGTTATAGTCAACTATAATTTATATCACACAAGAGCCACTGGAAGGTACAGAGAAGCAGAGAGCAGGAAGCTGATGAGCCTAGAAACATGTCAGGATCATCTCCACCCTCCCAGGGCCATTGCAGGTTGGAATCCCCCAGAGGGCTTCTTCCAAAGAGGGAAAATGCTTTTCTTTCTTTTGCTCGAAAAATAATGCACCCTGTTATTATTATTGTTTTGAAATTAGACACTATAAAAAGGCTGAAAGAAGAAAATCAAAACTCTACCCTTAATCCTGCCAGCTTGTAATAATGTTCTGTGAATCCTTCCAGATGTGTTTCTGTTCATGTATCTCTAGCCACCCCCTTCCACTGTTTTAAGAATGGGACTGTATTTTATGATTTTACTTTATCACTTCCAATACGCCATATCATTCCAAAAGATACAGAGCTATGTTGCTCTTTTAATGGATTTACGATGTTGCATTATGGAGACTTATCATAATTTGTTTAGTCATTCTCCTCTTTTAAATGGCTTCCGATTTGCCATGATTATAAACAAAACTGCAACAAACGCCCGGGTACATTTTTGGTAAGCATTTTATCCTGCGGTCCTTAACCTTGACCTTGAAATTCCTCAAGACTCCAGGAGCCCCAGTCTCACCTATATGTCCTCCCTTGATAAATTATGGCTAATTCGTTCATAATTAGCCATAATTGGCTATTAGCTAATACTTATGGCTGTTCGTTCATTCATCCAACATATATCCACTGAGTGACCACGGTGGTCCGGACATAGCCCATGCTCTGTGGGAAGGCAGAAAATGAAACAGACAAAATCTCTGCTCTCAGAAAGCTCCCCTTTAGAGGAGGCGGCTAAGTGATAGATAAAATGAATGATAACATGGTAGAAGGTGGCAAGAGTCATAAAGCGAAAAATAAGGCAGGAAAGGGGGCTTTCATTTATAGTCACTCAGCATTTATTCTTTCCATCATCGTGCTATTCAGTTTAATTCACTACACATCTGTTAGGCTCCTACATCATGCAATAAATTGCACTCACTAGGGATTGGGAATGGGGCTGCGAGTCGAATGAAGCATAAGCCCCAGTGTAGATAAACTCACACTTATTTTCTTGCTTTGACTTAACCATTTCATGTATGGATTTGTCCTCACAACTAGAGCAGAAAATCCGCAAGGGCAGGGACCCCATGTGTTTTATACTTCTCTCACGGTCTCCTGAGCTTTTTTAAAGCATCATGTTTTAATCCAGAGTTGATGGTCAATAAATGTGGGGGCGAACTTATGACAAAAGGATGCTGGGGGTTGTGACAGATGGCAAATTGAATTCGGGTAAGCCAAGAAACATTCGGAGGCAGTTGGTTCTATTTAAGCTTTGGGCGAAAAAAGCGTTGATTACTATCCCAGCTTAATGAGAAAACTACCTATTTAGATAAGGGTGTTGGCATTAAAAAAAAACTTGCTTGTATCCTCTAATTAAATATAGTAATATATATTAATATTAAATATAGTCATTGTAGCAAATGTTTTGCAAAGCTCGTTGAATAAGTAATACTATTTTTTTTTTTTTTTTTAAATAAGAAAACCTAAACCAGGCACCTGGGTTGCTCTGTAGTTAAGCGTCTGCCTTCGGCTCAGGTCATGATCCCAGACTCCTGGGATCGAGTCCCACGTGGGGCTCCCTGATCAGCGAGGAGCCTGCTTCTCCTTCTGCCTGCTGCTCTGTCTCTCTGACTAATAAATAAAAAAGAAAGAAAGAAAAGAGGGAAAGAAAGAAAGAGATTGAGAGAGAGAGAGAGAGAAAGGAAAGAAAGGAAGGAAGGAAGGAAGGAAGGAAGGAAGGAAGGAAGGAAGGAAGAAAGGAAGGAAGGAAGAAAGGAAGAAAGGAAGAAAAAGAAAGAAAGAAAGAAAGGAAGGAAAGAAAGAAAGAAAGAAAGAAAGAAAGAAAAGAAAGAAAGAAAGAAAGAAAGAAAGAAAGAAAGAAAGAAAGAAAGAAAGAAAGAAAGAAAGAAAGAAAGAAAGAAAGAAAGAAAGAAAGAAAGAAAGAAAGAAAGAAAGAAAAAGAAAATGTATAAACCAAGTTGGAGAAGCACGCAGGGTTTTCATTGGGTCTGTGTGGCTCAATTCCGCGCCTCCACTCGCACTTACCCATCTCGGCCTGCAGGGGGAGCGCGAGCACTCATTTGAGGTTCAAGGCCGTAGTTCCGTGCGCTCCTCAGCCCCTCCCAACAGACCCTGATTTTGCCCTCCCTCCCACCTTCCTGGCTCCCAGCGGGGGGTTTTGTTGCCCATTAAAAAAAAAAAGTCTTTGCTCTACAAACACAGGTAACTCTAAAAGTAGAAATAGGTGCAGGATAAGCCTACTTTTACATCTAGCACCATCAAATGCTTTGTGTTTGTCAGGGGATTGGGTCCTGCTACACATACTGTTTCTGATTTTCGAAAGCAACCTTGCGGGAAGGCTAGTATTATCCCCACTTTGACACAAAGTTTCTGAGGCTGCCAGAAGTCACGGTGTACGTGGTGGAGGCAGGTCTGCCCACCGCTCTCTGTAGCTGTTTTTATTTGTCGGCTTACTTATTAGTGCCATCTATTATTGCCATAGTCCATGTCGTTCTGGCAGAAGTTGTAAAATTTTAAAAATATTTTCCTTCAGATTTGACGCACCGTGCTTTCCCTCCTCCTTTTCATGGCTCCTCTCTACAAAGAATCTGCCCATCAGGCCTGGAAGGTTGTGGGAGGACCTGTGGACTCTGTCTGGTATTTTCTGGCCCAAGGGCCCTTTGAGCT